>CM060314.1:5822971-5910471 GCA_030674185.1 Monoplex corrugatus | reverse complement strand
GTTTGTTTGTTTGTAATATTTACTTAACAAATTCAAACATCATAGAACCAAATACATCTCTCTGAGGAGATAGATTTCAGTAAATGGGTTGTGTGCTAAATTTTCACATAAATTAGAACATATACATGATGTATGTGTGTAGCGTAGTCCAAGACTACTCATGTCAGATAAACAGATAATCAATTGATTGACCTGGTAAAGAAACCTGCACATTAGAAATGAAAGATGGTGAAGTCAGTGAATCAGTATCACACAGTATTTTCACTAAGTGACATATAGTAAAACCATTTTGTGAGGAAAGTGTTGTAAATCATCTGGATGTATGATACATATTTTTCTATGTTAAAAGTAAAGCTGTGTTAGGAACAATAGGGGCTGTTTTTTAAGTTTACTTCCATATAGGAAATGTTTCGTAAAAATGAAATTATAACATCAGAAAAGTTGTCTCATCCAATGTCTTGAGCATTGCTGAGTAAAATATGTTCTTCATTCACTTGAAGAATATAAATATTGTCACAGTTTTCATGTAATAATTTTCCAGGTGAACCAGAAACCGTATTGTATGTCACATCTCCAAAACATATGCTGCACAGTTTATCTGTGTATATTACAAAAATCACATGTATCATTGTCAATAAGTTTAATCTTTTTCCAAAATGGGTATGTCACTTTTGTCTTTGTCAGTAAGTTTTCTTCTCTTTCAGAGATGTGTTTGTTGCAATAATCCTGTAGTCTTAGCCTTAATTCACACAGAATTTTTATTGCCTGTGTTCAGAGTTTCAGTTTCTCAAGATGACGTCTCTGCGCTCAGAACGAATTCCTTATGCACTAACTTCACAGGTGCCACGTGTATGGTGACCGTGGCACATGTCTTAAGCCTGCATATAAACCCATGAGCTGGCCAGGTCCTGAGGCCCTACCTAGATTATGTTTTAGCTAGTATATATTTTGTACTGGTATTTTATTAGCCTACCACTGGAATAATCTTGGTTACATGTAAATGACATGTGTATGTGTGTATCTTACCTTCAAAAAAAAGAACATATATATGAAGTAATTAAGTAAATCATTAGAGGTCTGAATCACAAGACAATTAGCTAGTCTGTATAAACCTGTCTCACATGACAGATCTCCCACCCCCACCCCCCACCGCTACCTCAGTCAATGCCTGTGTTCATAGGTATCAGTTTATACATCACCTGTGTAGTCTTTGTTTACTGGTGTTGTACACAGACTTTGTTTCTCTGTTGTCCAGGTCTCACAAATTCTACAGAAGGCGTATGGATCAGACTGGGAGAAACAGAAGTTCAACTGGCGCCTCTTCTTCATTTTCTGTTCAGAAGTGTTTGGTTACAAGGGAGGTAATGAGTGGCCCATCTCGTACCAGCTGTTCAAGAAGAATGTGCGAAGTTCTCTTTAAGTCTTGATCATCTCCCTTGGTAGATATTGTACAACCCTGTCCGGTGACAAGATTTTGTTTCACTTTCTGCCAGGAATTGTTTCTGTTTGTTTGGCTCAGACAAAAGTATTGGAAGCAGTACAAACTGTGGCAAGAGTTTGTTTGAATTTTTGTTACAAATGGTTCATATTTCCCTGTTGAAATGAAAAGATTGGGAGGAGTACAAACTGTGACAGATTTTGTTTCAATTTTTGCCAGAAATTTTTCCTTTTTTCCTTTGATGCGAGCACCAGGTAGACCCAGGGAGAAATTATCGAAGGGGCTTCTAGATAAAGTCTTGCATTCTTTTTCTTAGGATTGATAATTGGGTACATGTATTAAATGCATTTTGGGCTCTAGGGAGGTGAGATATGCAGAAGCTGTTTTAGGTAATTTAGGCCTGTTTTTAGATATGTTTTAGTGTCCTTAGGTACGCTTAAATTTGTATTCAGGTGTGTTTTTTAAATCCCCTGTGCGATAAATTGGACAGAGTGGCCAACACTAGGGGCATATCCTTAGATTATGTGGGCAAATGTATTGATACTTAATTTTCATTTTTTTATCCTGTTGAAGTTTTGTATGTTTTGAAACAGTTAAAGCCCTGGTATGACTCTACGCAGTCGGCTGGGGTTTAAACAACAATTACAACAACGTCTGTAATTTACTCTTTTTGTGTTTATTTAGTTATTTACTTTATTTATTTATTCATTTTTTAAACGTATCACTGCTGTGCACAGCTTAACATTTAGCTGGCTGCATCCCTCCCAGCCAGAGTTTATAACGCCATGAATAATGAGGTCAGCTCTGCCACTACAGCCTCTCCCTTTCCCATTCAGTGCCGGCAAGAGAGACAGCACTCTCAGCAGGAAAATTTACAGGGCCATTATGTCATCTATTTTCTCTCATCTCCTTTAAGAAGACCAAAAGTGAATGCCTCCAGAAGAAAGAGGAAAAAATGAGCTTTAAAATGACACCCAACACTTCATATAAAACTGTCACAAGTATTTCACAACATCTAAGTAAATGTATGCTCAGCATGCAGTCGTAGTCACTCTAAAACAACAAATAAGCGATGAACGTTATTTTTCAATCATCCATAGCTCTCTACATGCACATTTTTACAAACATACAAGTCAACCAGCTAATGCTATTGGGTGTCTACTCTCTTGACATGTGTTCTTAATTATTGGAACCAGTGTCAGTAGAGGCAGGAAATGTGATTAATTACACCAGTATCACGGGGCGGGACTACTGGAACAGCGTGCGTGCCTCCCGTTACGCTGCTATTGTTCAGTCTTTCACAATGGTCTTGCTTGCTTGCTTGCTTGCTTGCTTGCTTTGGTTGGTTGGATGGTTTGTTTATAGGCATAGGAGAGGGTTGGTTTAGATGGATTGTTTCCTTTTGTCACAGTGTTTGAAGATAATCAGAAACAGTATAGAAATAAAACTGCTCAAAATCATAGTCATCAGGACATATTTGTTAACACGAATACATCTTTGGATGTGTACTTTTTGTTCAAATGGTGATTGTGTCTGATGGTGGAGATGATGGTGATGTTGGTTGAATAATTTTCGGCCGGTGGTTATATGTAGGAAAACGTAGAAATTCCAATACCTAGCATAGATAAAGCTGGTTCAAATAGCTTTTGTTTTACTTGCTCAGTCTCTGTGTTTGTGAGTTTGTCTCTCTGTTTGTGATAAACATAGATTCATTCATACATGTACATACACATATACATACATACATACATACATACATGCATACATACATACATACATACTTACATATACATAGATAGATATACATACACACACACACACACACACACACACACACACACACACACACACACACACACACACACACACACAGTTTGTACTCACCAAAGGGCAGCAAGCTATTGCAATCCACATTTAGGATAGAGATTCACCCCAGAAAAGTTATGAAAAGTCACAGAAATTCATTCTAGAGGTGACACCAAACACATGTACAACAATTTTTATGCAGTCCTGTTGCTTAGCATCCACAGTAACAACAACAGTAAAAATAACAACTGCCTAATCTCTTACACAATAGTGTCCCTTCCATAATGGTGTGTGCCACAGTCGAGGGAGTGGTTCATTGTTCATACATGTATGGTCTTGATGTTCACACAATTCTGGCTAATGATACAATCAAAGAACATTTTAAAAGATTTTTTTTTAAATGTCACGCACACACATTATTGTCGGATTGCCGTGTGCTGGGAGGAATTACCTAGAAGTGTCCATAGGCAGGCTAGTAGGTCGAAGAGACGTTATTTCCCAGTCCTCCGTCATCTGTGGTCTCCTCAATTCTCATTGGCTGATATGAAATGTATGACAATAGGGACCATAACTCTACATCCCCTTTACTCAGGCTAAATGTCAACAACAACAAAACTGTCACATGTGTTCATGTCCATTTTGAACTCATTAAACTTTTCTGTTCAAAACTCAATCATCTAAAAGAACTAACTCTTGAAACTCAACTAATAGGAACTCTTTCAGTCTTTGTTCAATTCTTGAACTTTACAAATTGAGTTTTTGTGGAACCTTAACACGTCGACCACTTTTAGTAACTTTGGTTGGTGTTGAACTAATGTTTGTGTTTGGTTGTGTTGTCTCTTGAGCACTGGTTTCAATGTGAACATCAACCTGATCTTCAGAAGACGTGCAGCTTTCTTTATCTTGAAATTCAGAAGTCCTACAGTGTTCCCGTTGTTGACACTGCTGTTCCGGAAGAGTAGATGTTGCTTTGGATGGAGACGACGGTTTGTTGAGCTGCTGGCTACTGTTTCTGTTTCTTAGGTGATAATGGTTTCTTCTCTGGATCCCCGTTTTTGTTTGTAGGTTGTAGGATCTACCATGCTGAGATGATGATGAAGGTGACTGGCTCACTATCACAGCTTCGGTGTCTTTTGGAGTTTTGATCCATACAGCATCTCCTTTTCTCAGTTCTGGCTGAGGTCTTGCTCGGTGTCGCCGGTCGAAATCTTGTTTTTGCTTTCTTTTCAGTTTCATGTCTGTCTCCTGGAACTTCTTTACATTGCTTCCTTCAGGTATATGTTGTTTTGGAAGAGTTGGAAGTTTTGTTCGAAGTATTCAGAAGAGCTATGTATACATCATCTGCCTTGTTCAACAGCATTTTGATGGTTTTGACAGCTCTTTCAGCTTCTCCATTCCCTTGTGGATACAGTGGACTGCTTTTAAGGTGAGTGAAACCATATGACTTTGCAAATTGTACAAAATCCCAAGAGCTGAACTGAGGTCCATTGTCCGACACTACTGTTTCAGGAATTCCATGACGAGCAAATACTGACTTGATGTGCTCGATGACAGCAGATGATGTGGTTTGTCTCAGGTGTGCAATTTCAATCCACCGAGAATAATAGTCTACTATCAACAAGTAAGGGTGATTTTTCCATTCAAAAAGATCAATCCCCACTCTCTGCCATGGAAAGTCTGGTGTCTTTGTTGGTTGTAGTGGCTCAGGATGCAGTTTTCTTTCTTTCTCACAAACTTTGCAATCTTTGATTATGCTTTCTATTTGCTGAGAAAGTTTCGGCCACCACACACAGCTTCTGGCAAACGCTCTACATTTGACTATGCCTTGGTGTCCTTCATGGATACGTGCCAGAATATCTTTTTGAAGTACTTCAGGAATAACTAGACGAGTTTGAAATAGCAAAAGTCCATCTTCTACTAACAGTTCATTTCGTACAGTCCAGTACGGTTTCAATGCCAGGTCACTTCTAGCTTTTTCTGGCCACGATGACTGGCAGTAGTTTTTTACTTGGCAGCAGATCTCATCTTGATCCTGTTTCTCTCTGATCTCCTGAAGTTTTGTGCTACTTGCAGGGAATCCCTCCATGATTGTTTTGACTGATAACTGTGTCTCAAACTCCATAAAGTGATCCCATTCAGCAGGAACACAGACAGGACTCCGAGACAAAGTATCTGCAGTTGCAAGACGCTTCCCTGGAACATGGATGATATTGTATGTAAAACGCATCATTCTCATCCTGAATCTTTGAATGCGTGGAGTCAATTCATCCAAGAGCTTTGTTTTCAACAAAGCGAGTAGCGGCTTGTGGTCAGTTTCAATTGTGAAACTTGGTAGTCCAACAAGAAAGTCTTCAAATTTTTCACAGCACCATGTGACTGCAAGTGCCTCTCTTCTCCACTTGAGCATATCTTTGTTCAGTGTCAGTAAGAGACCTTGACGCATAGAAGACAGGTTTCCAGTCTGTTCCTTCTTTTTGTAGTAGGACTCCTCCCATGCCATAGGATGATGCATCAGCTGAGATCTTGGTTGGCTTTTCAGGATTATAATGACACAGAACTGGAGTAGTACTCAGTTGCTTTTTCAGTGTCTGAAAGGCTTTTTCCTGAGGTTCATCCCAAATCCAAGAAGTCTCTTTCTTTAAAAGATCTCTGAGAGGTTTTGTTGTTTCAGCCAGGTTTGGTGCAAACTTTCCAATGTGGTTGACCATGCCAAGGAATCTGCGAACTTCCGCTACGTTCTGAGGCCTTGGTAGCTTGGTAATGGCTATCACTTTCTCTGGATCAATCTGGATTCCCTCTTTGGAAATGATATGCCCGAGAAACTTGACTCTGTCAACAGCGAAGACACACTTTTCATTGAGAGTCACTCCTGCTGCTTTCATTCTTTGAAGTACTGTTCGGAGTCGGCCATCATGTTCTTCTCTGTCCTTTCCACTGATCAAAACATCATCTATGTCGCAGATGACACCTGGTATGCCAGAGAGAATGTCACTCATTTCTCTTTGAAAGACTTCAGGTCCTGAACTTATTCCGAAAGGCAGCCTTTTGAAGCAAAACCTTCCAAATGGCGTGATGAAGGTTGTCAGTTTCTGAGATGCCTCATCCAAGGGAACCTGAAAAAATCCACTGTTGCAATCTAATTTGCTGAAGACAGTGGCTCCAAGAAAGTTGTGCCAGGAGTTGATCAGTAGTAGGAAGAGGAAAGTTTTCTCTTTGCACGCTTTCGTTGAGTTTTGTGAAGTCCACACAAAGTCTGATCTTCCCATTTGCCTTTGGAACTGCAACGATGGGAGCGCACCAATCTGTAGGTTCAGTAACAGGTCTGATAATGTCCTGTTTTTCCATCTCTTTCAATTCATCTTCAACCTTTTTCTTCATAGGAATTGGGAGGCGGCGAGGTACTGCAACTTTGAAAGGTTTTGCATCTTTATCTAGAGTGATGTTGTAGGCATTTTTCATTTTGCCGAGACCTGTAAATAACTCTGGGAATTCTTTCTGTATTTCCTCTTTACACTGTTAACATCCCCTTCTTGTTGTACCTCATTCACTCTCTCCAACAAACTTAGAGCTTCAATAGCAGGTCTTCCTAACAGAGGTTCTTTCAGGTCTGTGACAACATAAAGATCCTGTTCTGTGAAAGTGTTTTCTGTTGAGAGTGTTGCACTAACTACTCCCTTCACATTAAGTGGATTTTGTCCTGGACAAACAGCTTTTTGTCCGTTTTCTTGATTAGCGGTGAATTCTTCTTGAAAAATCTTTCTGGTATAACTGTTACATCCGCTCCAGTGTCCACTCTATACTTCACAGGTTTGCCAATGGTCGTGATTGTTGCATGCCACATGTCATCTTGAACAGTTCCAATGCAGTTTGTTGTTTCTTTTTCAGTCACTACTGAGCCTAACACAAACTCATCTTCCTGTTCTTCCACAGCATTGACAGATGTCCTCTAACTCTTAGATTTGCACATAGTAGCAAAATGACCTTTCTTGGAACATTTGTAACATTCAGCTTCTTTTGCAGGACAGTCTTTTCTTTCATGAGTAGGATTTTTCCCACAACGCTGGCACTTTTTGTTTTTGCTTCCTTTGAAGTCTTGCCGTTTCCACTGAGTCTTAGAACTGAGTTTGTGCAGTCTATTGACTTGTGTGTCCGGTGCCTCCTGTCCTGTGCTGATAGTCTGTGACTGTTGCCTCGACGTTTCGTATGCTCTGCCAATTGTCAAACACTTGTCTAGAGTGAGTTTCTTATCTTCAAGAAATTTTTCTCTGAGACTTTCTTCTCTCACCCCAACAACAACCTGATCTCTGATTAGACGATCTTCCAGTTGTGGATTTCCAAAGTTACATGACATTGCAAGCTGACGAAGTGATGTGATGAATGCTTCAATTGTTTCATCTGGTTTCTGTCGGCACATATGAAATGTGTAGGACTCGTAAGCTTCGTGTGTCTCTCCAACACAGAAATTTTCAAATACCTGAATGACCACTTCCAACTTCTTTTTGTCATTTTCTTCTTCAAAATGAAATCCGTCAAAAATATCCATTGCTTCTTCGCCTACTGTAGCAAGAAAGACGGCACATTGGAATTCGTTTTCCTCTTTATTCAGTCTTGTTGCAATTGCATAGTTTTCAAACTGTCGCCTGAATTTTTTCCAATTTTGCGCAAGATTGTTACTTTCAACGTTCAGATTCGACGGTAATGGAACGTTAGCCGTGTATTGCCGTTGATTTGCCATATCAAATGTTTCTTTTCAACTTCTTCTAAAATCGTGTAAAACAATCAGATAGAAATCACAACGACCTAAAATCCAGATCTAGATCTAGATCCAAGACGTCCGTTGAATGTGAACAAATGGCGAACGGCTTCGTCGATCTGTACTGTTGTTAGACAGTTAGAAATTCATCACCGACCTTATCATTCCCGTTTCCACGTCTGTATGAACTTGTATTTAGCTTCTTCTTGCGTCTTGCTTGAGGATCCCACTTCTGACACCATGTCGGATTGCCGTGTGCTGGGAGGAATTACCTAGAAGTGTCCATAGGCAGGCTAGTAGGTCGAAGAGACGTTATTTCCCAGTCCTCCGTCATCGGCGGTCTCCTCAATTCTCATTGGCTGATATGAAATGTATGACAACAGGGACCATAACTCTACAATTATGACCGAGAGTTTTATTGACAAATTGATGTCTGTACAGCTCGTTTGTTTCTTTGTATGTTGGGCCAATTTATCGTTGGTTACATACAGGAAAAGATCAGACATTTTCATACCTAGTATAAATGAAACTAGTTCAAATAATTTTTTGTCTTTGTTCTCTTCTTTCTCTCTGTGTGGAGGTAACGCATGACAGCTCTTGCCATAGGTGTAACACCTGACAATTATTGTTCTTTCATCAGCACTCTATTTGTTTTGGCTGGATTCGTTATGTTGCTCAATCTTCTTTTGATTTCATTGACATAAGCATGGATTTCGACAAAAAATACGCTTAGAAAGGGGCGCCAAACGCTCATATTTGGAATTAGTAATAGGCATAGGCACACACCAAAATAAGGGCACCAAACACTTCTACATCCACAGTTAGGTATATAGATTCACTCCACAGAAGGGCATGAAACAGTTTTGTGTATCCACAGTTGAAACAAAATCACAAAATACTCTGCAAGACGGCACCAAACAAAAGAGCACATACGAGCACACTGTCAGCAGTCTTTCATATCCACAGTGAAAAAGTGGCACACAAATATACTGAAAAACAAGGGCACAGCACATATTTCTAATACGTTCCAAACACTGAAAACACACAATAAACTGATGAAAGTCACTTCTACACGATACTAAAGTATGACAGTTGTAATTTGTATAGTTCTGCTTCTAAGCACAACAAAAGGAACGTATGCAAACAGCACTTTTCCAGTTAGCGTAAAAACTGATGACTGTAGCTATTAAAGCTCTGGCACTGACCGCCTTCCACTCACAGCAGGGAGGGAAAGGAGGGAAAGGAATGCCAGAAACGGGGTCAGTTCAAAAGGGCAGCCAGCTGAAGGCGCTAAACTAAGTGTGAGGAAAAACTGTCTTCTGCACAGCAGTGGTATGTATTATTGCAGCTACTAGTATTATTGTTTTGTCATTATAATTGTTATTGTTGCTGTTGTTAGGGGTTGACATGTATTTGCTGAACACACACCTGCCTTTGTCTTTCATACTTTTGTAAAATGTTTGACCAGTTGACAAATAAAATCTGTATTTTGTTACAAGTTGTTTTCATGATTTCTTTGGCATTGTGCATGTTATGGTTCATGTTTTTGTGTTGTTTTGGTTTGGTTTGGGGGTTGTTGTTGTTGTTGCTGTTGTTGTTGTTGTTGTTGTTTTGATATCCATTCTTGTATTAGATGTGTAGACTAGAAAGGACTAGCTGTAATACAGGTTCAGTGGGACCTAATGCTACTATCCTTGAGTAATAAAGTGTTTTGAACTTTTTGAAGTTCTGCATTTTCTCAAAGCAAAGATTACACATGTGTGACGTTTCAATCTACTAAAACTGCTGCTAATGTCCTACAGTTCACTGAAATGTTATTAGAAAAGAAATGTCATGCTCTTTTCATTGAAGCCAATAATTTTGTATTGCCAAAAATTGATTTAATGCCCATTGCCTTGGTGTAGTGGTTATCACAGTGGACTGCCACCTGAAAAGTTGTGGGTTCAAATCCCGATCAGTCCCTTCAGAAATCATTGTGGGATTTTTCGGCTCCATCGGGCTCCTAACCAGAGTTGAGCATGTTATGGGTTCATTGGGAAGACTGGGAGAGTTGAGCGTGTTATGGGTTCATTGGGAAGACTGGGAGAGTTGAGCGTGTTATGGGTTCATTGGGAAGACTGGGAGAGTTGAGCATGTTATGGGTTCATTGGGAAGACTGGGAGAGTTGAGCATGTTATGGGTTCATTGGGAAAACTGGGAGAGTTGAGCGTGTTATGGGTTCATTGGGAAGACTGGGAGAGTTGAGCGTGTTATGGGTTCATTGGGAAGACTGGGAGAGTTGAGCATGTTATGGGTTCATTGGGAAGACTGGGAGAGTTGAGCATGTTATGGGTTTAGCATGTTATGGGTTCATTGGGAAGACTGGGAGAGTTGAGCGTGTTATGGGTTCATTGGGAAGACTGGGAGAGTTGAGCATGTTATGGGTTTAGCATGTTATGGGTTCATTGGGAAGACTGGGAGAGTTGAGCATGTTATGGGTTTAGCATGTTATGGGTTCATTGGGAAGACTGGGAGAGTTGAGCATGTTATGGGTTCATTGGGAAAACTGGGAGAGTTGAGCATGTTATGGGTTCATTGGGAAGACTGGGAGAGTTGAGCATGTTATGGGTTCATTGGGAAAACTGGGAGAGTTGAGCATGTTATGGGTTCATTGGGAAGACTGGGAGAGTTGAGCATGTTATGGGTTTAGCATGTTATGGGTTCATTGGGAAGACTGGGACTGCAGTCGTCTCATCTACTGCATGGATGCATCATTGAGGGTGTTGCTCAAATGTTCTGACCAACACAGAAGGTGTTTGTATCTCTCAGGCCTGATTGACACCAGAATATATTATAATAGTAAGGGTAGAGTGCAGCCCTATAATGCACTCTTAATCCTAGATGGAACTCCATAGCATCATGATTATCATCCTCGTCATTATCATCATTGCATTCTAAAAACTGTGCCAGTTTCTGTGGCCATTACAATAGTATAGAAGATGGAACCAAAACAAAAAAGTTGAGCATGAAGGAAATCGCTAAAAGTGCGATGATCCTAGAAACATTTTTTATTTTAAATCACTTTAATGATGTCCTATGGAATTTTTTTCTGAGCGCAAAGATACCATCTTGAAAAACTGAAACTGTCTGAGAACTGGTCTCATAGGAATTGTACTGAAGCATGACAAAATAAATAAATAAATTTATAAAAAAAATTTAAATAACAAAAAGCAACATAACTGATAAAACGAAACAAACACTTAGTGTGCCATACTGTTTTAATTATTATGAAGCATTGGTTTGTAGGAGAGGCAAATGTCAAAAACACTGACATTTCAGCTCTTGTGTTTATATGATAAAAGGGTCCAGTGGTTTTTAATGTAGAATGAGTTAAAATGTTTTGAATGATGCGTTGTCATTGAAACATACTTGTGTTTTGTTGTTAATATAACAAAATATTCTGTTTGTTATTGTGCATTGGCTCGAGATTTGTGATTATACTGACTTTGTTGTGTGGAACTGATTGTGAATATGTACTTGTGCAGATGATATCATTTTCATGGAAATATACATAGACGATACTACTTTATTGTTTGTGTATATATATGGAGTGGTACCTTTTTGTTTTTGTCCTGTTGAAGTTTTGTGTGTATGTTGAAACGGTTATAGAAATGATATGGCTCTACACAGTCGGCTGAACTTTAAACAAAAAAATAAGAAACAGTGTGCGTGCACACAAACACACACACACACGCACAAACACATACACACACACATACATGCAAACACATACATACACACACATACACACACATACACACACACATATACATACACACACACACATACATACACACACATACATACACACACATACATACACACACGCCGTCCCATCTCAACATCATTGTTGTTCTGGTGGTGTCAGCATAGGATTAAATCAGTACCACCCATTAAAGCTGGCCTTCTCACTGTTCCATCTTAACATCCTGTCTGACTCCTCTTTTGATGTTTTGAAAAGAGCTTATATTGTTTTCTATTCTCATTGCAGCTGTTTGTTCCCAGTACATATTCCTGATTATTCGTAGATCTTTTCCCTCAAAATTGAGTCTCTCCAGTTGGTTGATCAATTCATCATGTCGTACCCGATCGAATGCCTTGGTATAGTCAACAAAGCATAAATACAAATCCTTATTCATCTCAATTGACCTCTCTATGATAGTTCTTAGGATGTATATGGCACCAATAGTTCCTTTCCCCTCCACAAATCCACACTGTTCTTTTGATTCTATTCTTTGTCCTCATCATGATTATTCTTAATTAACAGGATTTTTGTTACATGACTCATCAAACTGATTGTGCGATGGAGTTCGCATTCTATAGCCCCTGTCTTCTTTGGAAGTGCAATGAAAATTGATTTTGACATATCTTTGGGGATTTTTCCAGTGTCATAAATTTCATTTAGGAGGACTGTTATTTTTTCTATGCCAAATTCCTCCAGGGCTTCAATCATCTCTGTAGTAATGTTGTCTCGTCCTGGGGCTTCTCCTGGTTTCATCTTTTTCAGTGCTGCTCTAACTTCATCTTTCATTATGGGTGGTCTTTCAAAGTTCCTTTCCACAATGCGCTCCTCGTTTCTGTCATCCCCAAAAAGGTCCCCAATGCACTCTCCCCATCTGTCTAATATTTTGTCTTTTTCCATGACAAGCGCGCCATCCTTCGACTCCAAGCAACCAGCCGATGTGCATGCATTTTTCCTGTGGACAATTTCTTCAATTCGTCTGTACATACCCTGAGGATCCACCCTGCGTCGCTCCTCCATCTCTTTGCACCCTGTGTTCAGCCAAGCCTCCCCAGCTTCATTGCACCCACACCCGACTTCCCTGTTTATCTTCCTGCATATCTCCTCGTTTCTCTTTGCCTTCCTCCTTTCCCCCATCAGGCCCAAAATTTCATTAGTCATCCAACTCTTTTTTGCCCTTCTATCTGCCCTAGGGATTTCTTCACAAGCTTCATTTATAGAACTTCTCAACCTTGTCCATTGTTCCTCACTGTCACCAACGTCTTCCAGAGCACTGAATTTGCTTTGAACATGTACATTAAATTTTTGACATATTATTTCATCTGACTTTAAGAGTCCAAGGTTTAGTTTGATGTTGCTTTTGGTCTGTTTCCTTTTCCTCAATTTCAGCCTAAACCTTCCCACTACCGGATTGTGGTCACTGTGTGTAGGTATAAGATTAGATAAGTCCCCCCAATTAAAACTGGCCTTCTCACTGTCCCATCTTAACATCACTGTTGTTCTGGTGGTGTCAGTATAGGATTAGATAAGTTCTCTCCCCCCCCCCCCTTAAAAACTGGCCTTTTCAATGTCCCATCTTAACATCATTGTTGTTCTGGTGGTGTCGGTATAGGATTAAATAAGTTCCCCCATTAAAACTGGCCTTCTCACTGTCCCTTCTTAACATCAATGTTGTTCTGGTGGTGTCAGTATAGGATTGAATAAGTCCTTCCATTAAAACTGGCCTTCTCACTGTCCCATCTTAACATTATTGTTGTTCTGGTGGTGTCAGTGTAGGGTTAGGTAAGTCTCCCATTAAAACTGGCATTCTCATTGTCCCATCTTAACATCATTATTGTTCTGGTGGTGTCAGTATAGGATTAGATAAGTCCTCCCATTAAACTGGCCTTCTCACTATCCCATCTTAACATCATTGTTGTTTTGGTGGTGTCAATGAAGGGTTAGATAAGTCCTCCCATTAAAACTGGCCTTCTCTCACTGTTCCATCGTAACACCATTGTTGTTCTGGTGGTGTCAGTATAGGATTAGATAAGTCCCACCCCATTAAAACTGGCCTTCTCACTGTTCCATCGTAACATCGTTGTTGTTCTGGTGGTGTCGGTATAGATTAGATAAGGCCTCACATTAAAACTGGCCTTCTCACTGTCCCATCTTAACACCATTGTTGGTTTGGTGGTGTCGGTATAGGACTAGATAAGTTCTCCCTTTAAAACTGGCCTCCTCACTGTCCCATCTTAACATCGGTGTTGTTCTGGTGGTATCGGTGTAGGATTAGATAAGTCCCCCCCCCCCCCTCCATTAAAAGTGGCCTTCTCACTGTCCCATCTTAACATCATTGGTCTGGTGGTATCAGTACAGAATTAGATAAATTTCCCCTTTCTCCCAACTTACCTGGGATAGTTATTCCCGTCAGCCATATCACCTGAGGTGGGTGATGACGTAAAAGCTAAACAAACCAAGCAAACGGACAGGCCTACAATCACATGAACAGTGTGGCCGGGGCCAAGGGTCACTTAACCCCTGTGTTATCAGTAGGGCGCTGTGAAACAACTCAGCAACTTGAAATAGGGACAAAGCTCTATCTTCTCAACAGGGAACACACAATGTCGTGTATCACCATATCTTGTATACGTCCATGTTCTAGTTGATGGCCTCCTCTACTCTTGAAGCAATTCTATGTTATGATCAGAATGCACCCCTTCCCCCATCCCCCCAACTCTCTCCACTGAAAAAACAATGTAAAAACACGAAAATAAGGAAAGAGAGAAATCATGCGCACGTGCGCGCACAAACACACAACACACACACACACACACACACACACACACACACACACACACACACACACACACACACACACACACACACACACACACACACACACATTCAACAAAACAAAACAAAACGAACTCTTTTCCAGGCCGATTGAAGCCTGCAGGACATGATTTTGTATTGTATGGTTGTCAGTTTCCTTTCCAGAAAAGATTTAGAATGTGACGCCGCTTCCAATTAATGACGTTGTTCCTGTTTTGTGAAGATGCTAAGGTCTAAAAGGAAAAAAATTTTAATCTTTTTAAAAAAACTGAGTTGTCTTTGAGTCCGAAAAAATAACTTCAAGTTTTTCTACAAAACAAAACAAAATCTCATAGAAAGTCGTACAGTGTACAGTTTAAACGCTCAGAAGTTCAGTTTTTGACAAATTCAACATTCAACTGTATCATAAACAGCGAAGGAATCCAGGCTGAATCAGAAGAACATCCACGAATGGCATGACTAGAAACTCGCTGATTTAACACAACACTGGGAACGAAAAAAAAAAGTAAAAGCTTTATCATGGACGCTATGCAAGGGCCAGAAGGACTGGAAGAAGGACTGGAACATTTTCTGGAAGAAGAACGAGCTGTTGACCAACTGAGGGATCCAAAACAAGTGTGACTGCCCGCGTTCAAGCAAACAGGTACCAGAAAAATAAACACGAAAAAAATTAAGAACGCGTATTTAAAACAACCAGAGACGACAGGCGCAATTTCTCGGCCAACCGGCCTTTGTCAAGCGTAAGATCACATACAAACACCAACAGGCCCAATTTTTCGGGTAAATGATCTGGTGTTTGTTTGTTTGTGATCTTACGCTTGACAAAGGCCAGTTGGCCGAAAATTTGCCCCTGTCTTGTCTTGTCTTGTACACGCGTTCTTATTCTTTTTTCGTGGTTTTCTTCTTCTTTTTTGTTTTTTTTGTTTTTTTGGTTTGTTTTGTTCCTTTCAACTGAGGGATGTTACGAATAAAGATCTGCAGTTTTGAATGTTGGCAATCGCTGTTGGTGTGTGGCTGGGAGGTTTTACAGCCTCCAACATGAGGCTGAGGAGATGGAAGAAACATCACGGCATTTCAACAAGAGTACCCACATCCATCAGCCAGAGGGTGCCTGAGGACTCTGGGGAGCAACACGTCGACTTTTGTTGCTTTGTTCTGATAATGAGTCATAATCAGTTGGGTCAGCTGAGAGTAGAACGCACTGTGTCCTGACGTAATCGTCACAGAATTTTTGCGTTCTGCCATCTTCAAGATGACCAAATTCTTTGGTGGTTTTCTGGTGAAATAGATGTTCATCTTGTTTCAGTTTCTGTTTGTTTCTCAACTTGAGATGACGTCTTCGCACTCAGAATGAATTCCATATATACTGTCGCCACTGATGCCATTTGATGGAGAAGATGTAAAACGGTCATGGCACAAACCTGAAGCCTGTGCATATTGGCGGGCTGGGTTTTTTGTTGTTGTTGTTGTTGTTTGTTTGCTTTTTTGTGGGCTTTTTTTTTTCAAAAGCCGTGGACTCGGGATCTGATATCTTGAGTTCAATCCCAGCCCGCAACATTAAACGTTGACCTGTTTGCTGCCCGTCTTAATGTTTCACTCATTCTTAGTGTTTTAAATGTTGTTGTTGTTGTTGTTGTTGTTGTTGTTGTTGTTGTTGTTGTTGTTGTTGTTGTTGTTTTGGTGTTGTTTTGGTGTTGTTATTGTAAAAGAGATTCGGCGCAGTGCACACATCCACTCACACACAGACAAGCAAGAGCACAGTCAGAATGACAGACAGAGAGACAGAGAGACAGACAGACAGAGAGACAGACAGATGACAGACAGACAGAGAGACAGACAGAGAGACAGACAGACAGAGAGACAGACAGAGAGACAGACAGATAGAGAGACAGACAGACAGAGACAGACAGAGACACAGACAGATAGATAGATAGACAGACAGAGAAACAGACAGACAGACAGACAGACAGACAGATAGAGAGACAGACAGACAGAGACAGACAGAGACACAGATAGATAGATAGATAGATAGACAGACAGACAGACAGAGAGACAGTCAGAGAGACAGACAGACAGACAGTCAGAGAGACAGACAGACAGACAGACAGACAGATAGACGTACAGATTGGCTCTGTATAATGCACATAACGAAGCACTAAGGAAAGGAGCACAGAAGGAACTAAACATAGGCTTGTGTTCATCCATGTCCCAGTAAAACACCAGCCACTCACGCCCCTATAGTAACTGTGCATAGAATGACATAATTATGCACTCGGGGAAAAAACCGCCCACCTATTCACTTAGAGAACAGTTTGCTATATATGTGGGGGGGGGGGGGGGGGGGATCGGTGAATCGGTGTAAGCAAGGTAGCTTACTTTTCGGTCTACGCACAGACTTTATTTCTGTTTAAAGACCGTGGGTACATGCTACACTCTATACAGAGCCATTGAAAATAATCTCATCTGTCTCACCTGTCGGCGTCACTCGATTCAGTGTGGGTCACTGCAGTCTGTGACACAGCCATTCTCCTCCAACAGAAAATGTCATGTGACCTCATCCTCAGTGGAAAATAACATGTACCTCATCATCAATGGAAAATAACATGTAGGCCTATCTCATCTTCAGTGGGAAATAACATGTACCTCATCTTCAGTGGACAATAACATGTACCTCATCTTCAGTGGACAATAACATGTACCTCATCTTCAGTGGACAATAACATGTACCTTATCTTCAGTGGAAAATAACATGTACCTCATCTTCAGTGAAAAAAATCATGTACCACATCTTCAGTGGACAATAACATGTACCTCATCTTCAGTGGACAATAATTATGTACCTCATCTTCAGTGGAAAATAACAAGTACCTCATCTTCAGTGGAAAATAACATGTACCTCATCTTCAGTGGGAAATAACATGTACCTCATCTTCAGTGGAAAATAACAATAACATGTACCTCATCTTCAGTGGGAAATAACATGTATCTCATCTTCAGTGGGAAATAACATGTACCTCATCTTCAGTGGACAATAACATGTACCTCATCTTCAGTGGAAAATAACATGTACCTCATCTTCAGTGGAAAATAACATGTACCTCATCTTCAGTGAAAAATAACAATAACATGTACCTCATCTTCAGTGGGAAATAACATGTACCTCTCTTCAGTGGGGAATAACAAGTACCTCATCTTCAGTGGGGAATAACAAGTACCTCATCTTCAGTGGAAAATAGCATGTACCTCATCTTCAGTGGAAAATAACATGTACCTCATCTTCAGTGGAAAATAACATGTACCTCATCTTCAGTGGAAAATAACATGTACCTCATCTTCAGTGGAAAATAATATGTACCTCATCTTCAGTGGAAAATAACAAGTACCTCATCTTCAGTGGAAAATAACAAGTACCTCATCTTCAGTGGAAGTCTGACATAAACGACGGCTGACATTAGGCTCACCAAGATGTTTGTATCTTACACGTGTAAGTGATCTGTGTCACAAACAGTCAGTCCACTTGACAGCTAGAGGCAGTTTATCTCCAGAATCCATATGATCACTTTGGTCTTTATCAAAATTAATATCATGATACGCGAATCGTGAATCTTCGTGTTTGTCCATGCATGGTGTGTGTGTGTGTGTGTGTGTGCAAGATCAGACTGATGCGTTCCCTGGTCATGTCAATATTTTTGTATGCATGCGAAACATGGACCATAACAGCAGACATTGAAAGAAGGATACAGGCAATGGAGATGAGATGCTTCCGCAAACTCCTTGGTATCTCGTACATAGATCATATAACCAATAAAGAAGTGAAAACCCGAATCGAAAACGCCATCGGGCCGTATGAAGACCTCCTGACCTCAGTGAAAAGACGCAAACTGAGGTGGTACGGGCACGTCACACGATCATCTGGACTGGCCAAGACCGTCTTGCAGGGAACAGTTCAGGGAGGGAGACGAAGAGGCAGACAGAGAAAAAGATGGGAAGACAATATCAGAGAGTGGACTGGCCTTGAATGGAATATCATTCTGCGGAAAGCTGAGGACCGTGAGGAGTGGAGGAAGTTGGTTGCAAAATCTTCAATGGTGCCCCAACGGTCAACCAGACTACGGGACTGATGATGATGATGATGATGGTGTGTGTGTGTGTGTGTGTGTGTGTGTGTGTGTGTGTGTGTGTGTGTGTGTGTGTGTGTGTGTGTGTGTGTGTGTGTGTGAGTGAGACAGAGAGAGAGAGAGAGAGACAAACTTTACAAAAACACACACAGACACACACACGCGCGCGCGTACACACACACACACACACACACACACACACACACACACACACACACACACACACACACACACGCATACACACACACACACACACGTAATGGGTCAACAGAGATTTCGTTTTTTAACAATTTATTTGAGCAGTACAGTGTGGCTGTTCCCTCTGTCCTACACTCATGTACACAAGACAGCTGAGCGCTGGTAGGTCTCCAACATGGCGGCCACTTGGAGCTCACGATGGGGTCGTTTCGCCCCAAGTCTTCTAGTTCATATTCAATTTTTTTTTCTAGGAAGTTCCACTTTGTTTTCAGGTACAGGACCCTGGGTGCATATAAGCATTGATGTGTACAATGTTCTTCTGTTTTTGTTTGGAGTTTGAAGGCGTATGCCTTGCAGTTCACATGAATTTGTACACCATCGTTCTAGATCTAATATTGACACTTTGTTTTTAGGTTCTTTTTGATGACTGTAGCCAGTCCTCTTAGTTTAGTTTAGCAATAGGGACATAACACATTAGCCGTTTGGCTATTTCAAGTCCCATCATTTTTATTTTTATTTTCTTACACTCGTAGTCAAGGTTTGTTGCACGCCCAGTTTATTTGATGATTTATTCATCATATTCGTATTTAAGTTCAATGTAATGTTTCCAATGGTCAAGCTGGTTTTTAAACGAGTTTGTGTTTTGTGCTCTTTTAATTTCGTTTGGTAATTTATTCCATGCATGTGCAATTCTATTTGTAAAATAAAACTTTCTAATGTTAGTCTTGCAATATTCTATAAATATTTTATCAGTATTATTTCTTGTTTTGTCATAATTTGTCAGTTTGAAAAATTGTGTTCTATCTATGTTATCTATATTGTTAAAAATCTTGAAACTTTGGATCAGATCTCCCCTCATTCTTCTTGCTTTTAAACTGGGTAAATTGAGTAATTCTAATCTTTCTCTATATGAATAATTTTGAAAACCATGAATTAATTTAGTAGCTCTTCTTTGTATCTTCTCTATCAATGCTGACTGTCTTTTAAGACGTGGAAACCAAATAGTATTACCATACTCCAAATGAGGCCTCAATAAGCCTTTGTACAAATATAAAAAATGTCTCCCTGTTTATGTATGAGAATGTTCTTTTTATGATTCCAAGCAACTTGTTTGATTTATTAACAACATTTTAAATGTGATTATCAAATTTGAGACTTTTATCAAATATTACTCCTAAATCTTTTTCTTCTAAACATTCTATTATTTCACAGGTAATACCATCATTTATCATAGAATATTTGTTACATGGGTTACTTTTTCCTAAATACAAAACTTTAAATTTTGAAGCATTAAAGAAAAGATTCCAAGTTTCTGACCAATGGATCAATGTATCTAAATCCTTCTGCAATCATGTTTCTGAATGACCTCAAAGTTTTCCTTTGTGTGTTCTAGTTTCTTGTAGACACAGTATATCAAAGTCGTGTGCTAATTTCTCAATGGTTGATATCCTGTTTCTTGCACTGGCGCAGTTCCAGGTACATATTCTGAAATAAACGGACACTGAACAACCAGAATGCAAGCTGCGGACTTGTGCTGTGCTGGCCTTTGAGTGCAGTGAGAACTGTTGGCCTGGGTGTTGTACTGATAGTGTTGGTATGTGGCCCGTTACCTGCAACGTTGTCGAGCTACGGTCACGTACGTTCGGTGCAGGATCGGTACATTCTCTGATTCTGTAGGGATCACGTTTAGCTCTGAAGTATACCTAATCAAGAACAAGACAGTTGTAGTTACCTGACTGAACAATAAGTTTGAGAGTCTGATTACGTGAGTGGATAAAAGTGTAGCGCTACTGATCCTTAAACTTCGTACGGAAATAACTTGCACATACAGCACTTGGATATCAATGAAAGAGCTGCACTTGGATATCAATGAAACGGCATGGAATTACGTACGATGGGGATGTTGTAAATAAAAGTTGAGTCTACATAATACCAGCAATATGTCAGGAGATAAAACTAGGAAAGGAAGTGGGAGCCGTCCTCCCGCAAAAGGGAGAATGAAAACTCAGCAACACGAAACATTGAAACTGAAAGGGTATCAGACTCAGAATGAGGAAAGGGATGATGAACAAAGCGTCTAGAGTGTTGCAGAATGTGTAGACTGCAAGAAAATGTTCAGTGACAGTACAGATAAGCTCCTTTCTTGTGAGCGTTGTTTGGCATGGTACTGTATCAGGTGTGTAAATGTGAGCGAGAGTGAATACTCTTTCATGGCAAGGCCAGATGTTCACTGGTTTTGCGAGAACTGTAACCAACCAGCTTTGCAGGCTGTATTCTCTGACAAAGCAGTTGAGGACAAATGTAAAGAGTTTCTAAGCGTGTTTGAGACAAGACTTGAGTCTGTGGAACAAACACTGGACCAGAAGGCTTCTAAGCAGGACGTCTCGAGTCTGAAGAACCATGTCAGGGCCTTGGAAAAGAAAGTAGATGAAGTGAAAACAGCTCAAGATGATATGGAGTCTCAGCTGAGACAGACCACCAGCCAAGCTGCCCATCAAGGAACTGAAGAGATGGAGGACCAAGACAGGAGAAAAGCGAACATTGTTGTCTTTGGTGTAGAGGAAAGTAAATCCAGCGACGTAACAGAACGCAAGGAACATGACACTCGGTTCATGAAAGACATGTGCGACAGAGGTCTTGGCGTTTATATCAGTGTGAAGCAAGTGAGAAGGCTAGGCCGAAGAAACAACGATGGTAGTGGAAACAGTGCAAAACCTCGACCCATGCTAGCCACATTAGGTTCAAAGGAAAAAGTCACTGAAATACTCAAGGCTTCAAAGAAACTGAAAGAGCATGAGGATAGTACCTTCCGCTCACTCAATTTGAAACAGGACTTGACCTCGTGAACTGGGTTCATCCCATGTTCGCGAGATCTGAGTAGAGATTCACGCAGACAGCATTAGAGCGCTGACGAAGATGGCGAGAACGCCATCGAAAGCTACGGAACTGTGAGTAGCGATTTTTACACTGTTGGGAGACCTTGTTCTTCAAAATTGGTAGCATTATGTCTACCCCCCAACTGTTGAAACTTCCCCTACGTCTCATTCGCGATTACGATCGGACGATCATCACTACCTTTCGTGAATCAGAGAAATTACACCGCTCCCTAGCGAAGTTCAGGAACCATCTACACTTCACACTGCACTGCAAACATCACGGCGTCTTTCCCACCAGCCTAAAAATCAAAACTCCGATGAAAGGAACAGCAGCAAATAATATCATCAATCAGGCACAACGAGCACTCATGAACGAACGCATCAAGCAAATCAACACCCGCATCACTTGTCTGGAAGGGAAAATCCAAGACCTCGAGGAAAGACTGAGCTCTAGCACACTACCAGATGCTATGCTCTCCGAAATCAAAGAGTGGCTAAACAACACACGACGAATAGAATGGGACAAAGTACGCCAACGCCATCGAAAGAAATTCGAACTTCTAGCACCAAAAAACAACAGGAGACAACAGAATGACAAAAGCGAGATTACACCTGTACCGGAAGAAACAAAAAGAAAGACCAAAGAGAGGTGGGTGATCAATCTATCAGATCGCCAACTCACTAAACCTGAACAGGAAGTACTAGAGAAAGGACTAAATTTCGCCGTAGCCCCTAACAAGCTTCCAGTGGTAGACCTCATCACAAGCATTGAAACAGCTTGCAGGTATATTGGCCCTAATTCAGAAGAAGCCACACACTTAAGATCAGACTGTGTCAGAATCATGAAACAGGCCAAACTACCGAAATCCAACTTAACACCGGACCAAAGACGGGCTCTGGCGGATTTAAAGAACGAACACGCCACGATGATCCTACCAGCTGACAAAGGTCGTGCCACAGTCATCATGCCTAGACCCATGTACTATGAGAAGGCAAGCAAACTTCTGGAAGATACTAACAACATATGAACGCCTCAAGAAAGATCCTACTTCCAAGTTTTCCAACAAACTGAAAGACACACTGAAACGCCTGAAAGAGACGGACCGCCTGTCATTAGAACAGTACAGGAAATTATACCCAACTGTGTCCGATGTCCCCAAGTTCTATGGTCTACCCAAAGTCCACAAGAAAGAAGTCCCCTCCGTCCCATAGTCGCATCCAGAGGTTCCATCATGTATGAGACGGCTAGATTTGTGGCGGACATCCTATCACCTCTCGTAGGACACACAGATCATCACATCCACAACAGTGCTGACCTAGTGGAAAAACTGAGTAACTACACCCTCGCTCATGATGAACTCCTTGTGTCATATGATGTCTCTGCCCTATTTACCAGCGTACCAGTGAAAGAAAGCATAGAGATCATACGCCGAAGGTTACAAAACGACCAAACCCTCCACCAACGTACATCTCTCACAGTGGACGACGTATGTGAACTCTTGTCCTGCTGCCTCACCACCACCTACTTCACCTTCCAAGGTGAATTCTACCAACAAAAAGAAGGAGCAGCCATGGGCTCCCCAGTAAGCCCAATAGTAGCCAACCTGTTCATGGAGGATTTTGAAGAGAAAGCATTGGCTTCTTTCCACTCCCCACCACGATACTGGGGGCGCTACGTAGACGACACCATGACTATCCTCCCCCAGCAACTGGTCGAACAGTTCACAGAACATCTGAACAACCAACACCCAGCCATCAAATTCACGAGGGAAGTGGAACAGAACAACTCCATAGCCATGCTGGACACCCTCATCACCAGAACTGATGGCATTCTATCCTTCTCGGTCTACCGTAAACCAACTCATACGGACCAATATTTACAGTTCGACAGCCACCAGCCCCTTGAACACAAACTGGGAGTGATTCGAACCCTTACCCACAGAGCTAACACCATATGCAGTACCCAAGAGGCAAAAGACAAGGAGACAAACCACCTGAAAAAAGTGCTCACCATCTCGGGCTACAAAAAGTGGGCCTGGAACAGCCCGGGAGGCAGGAAATCCAACACCGCATCCCAACAGCCAGTGAAACAACACCAGCGCAAGGGACACATCACCATCCCATACGTAGGAGGTGTGAGTGACGCTCTGTCCAGAAAGATCAGAAAACTGGGGGTGGCTGTACATTCCAAACCTTCCAACACCATACGCAGCCAGCTGGTCACCCCCAAGGACAAAACCAGCAAACTCGACAAAGCTGGCATTATATACAGAATAGACTGCCAGGACTGTAACCAACATTATGTCGGTGAAACTGAACGCCCCCTTCAGAAGAGACTAACAGAACACAAGAGGGACTCTTCTCCAGTAGGAGCTCACCTACACGCCGAAAAACATCAATTCAGTGCGGACAATGTCAACATCCTGGACAGAGAAAATAAGTGGTTCCAGCGAGGAGTCAAGGAGGCCATCTACATCGCAGCCACCAACCCCCCGCTCAACAGGGACTGGGGCCGTTACACCCTGCCCCCGGTGTACCATTCTCTGATTCGATCTCGTGAACTGGGTTCATCCCATGTTCGCGAGATCTGAGTAGAGATTCACGCAGACAGCATTAGAGCGCTGACGAAGATGGCGAGAACGCCATCGAAAGCTACGGAACTGTGAGTAGCGATTTTTACACTTTTGGGAGACCTTGTTCTTCAAAATTGGTAGCATTAGGACTTGACCCCTTTACAGCGAGACCGAATGAGAAACCTGGTATCTGTAAGAAATCAGAAGCGAGAGGAGGCAAAAGCCAAGGGAGAAACAGCACACTGGGTGATCAGAGGGAACAGGGTAGTCAATGTAGAAAGGAAACAGGATGCTCGTACCATGGAGGTCGAACGAGACCAACAGTGATAGATGACAAAACGTTCAAATGTACATACTCAAATGTAGATAGCCTCTTAAACAAACGCACAGAGCTTTTATTTATAGTGGAAAATGAGAATCCAGATATCATTTGTATAACTGAAGTGGTGCCAAAGAACTTTCATTTTGATGTTCAGACAGTAGAATTGAACATAGAAGGTTATGACTGTTTCTGCAATGTCGGTGAAGACAATGTAGAGAGAAGAGTTTTGATTTATGTAAAGAAGTATCTCTCTGCGCAGGAAGTGAAAGTCTCTGATCAGCCAGGATCTAAAGATACTGTGTGGGTAGAGATCAAGTTGAAAAAGGGAGACAAACTCCTTGTAGGCTGTGTGTACAGATCTGATAGCAATTCTGCAGAGGACAATGCAACATTGTACAGTTTTATGAAGAATATGATTTTTGGCAGATCCCATGTGTTAATAACAGGAGATTTTAATCTTAAGGAAAGTGACTGGAGTAATGAGACCTCCCCACCTAGTCCAAACCATAAAGCTACAGTGTTCTTGGAGACATTTGTGAGGGAGACATTTTTGACTCAACATGTCAAGCTTCCCACTCATACTCATCCAAACCACGCACCTTCGTTGATTGACCTGATTTTTAGCAGTGAAGAAGGTATGGTCAGAAACGTCATCCACAATCCTCCACTTGGAATGAGCCATCATCATGTCCTTCACTTCGAGTTTCTAGTTTACACAGAGAACATTTCTAAGGAGCAACAGACAAAGTACAATTATGCTAAAGGAGACTACAAGAAACTGGGGGAGGGTTTGAGAGAGGTAAACCTGTCTGAGAAAGTTAAGGATCTTAGCATTGGTGAGGCATGGGACTGTTTCAAAAAAACGCTAGTGGAGGAAATGGACAAATGTATTCCTAAGATCAACATTGGGGGAAGATGTAATGGAAATGCGAAAAAAAGAAAACCACTATGGTGGGATGAGAACGCACTTGTTAAGCTCAAGAAGAAAAGGGAATGCTTCAAGAGGTACATGGAGACTAGAGAAGGCAAAGATTACCAGGCCTATGCAAAAGCAAGGAACCAGGCCAAAGGAGCATGTAGAAAGGCTGTTCGGAACTTTGAAAGATCTGTGGCCAAGGATGCAAAGAAAAATCCTAAATCTTTCTACGCTTACGCTAACAGCAAATTGAAGACAAAGCAAGGTGTAGCAGATCTTGTAGACGAAAGAGGTAGGACAGTAACCAGTAATGCGGATAAGGCTGAAACCTTGAACAGATTTTTCTGTAGTGTTTTTACACAGGAGAGACTAAATCAGATGCCATCATGTAAGAAAAGAGAGTGTTCAGAAAAGTTAGAAAGGATTAGCTTTTCCAAAAATGAGGTACTGAAGAAACTTAAGCGCCTGAACCCTGGGAAGTCTCCCGGCCCTGATGGTGTTCATTCACGTGTTCTGAAGGAACTTGCCGAAGAGTTGGCAGAGCCATTTTCTATTATTTTCACTAAGTCAGAAGAAGAAGGAAAGTTGCCAGAAGAATGGAAGGAGGCGAATGTCACTCCCTTGTTCAAAAAAGGAGATCGGAGCCAGCCCTGCAACTACAGACCAGTGAGTTTGACAAGCACAGTCTGCAAAGTTATGGAATCCATCATTAGGGACAAAGTGATAACCCACATGGAAGTCAACAACTTTCTCGCACCATGCCAGCATGGTTTCATCAGACAGAGATCCTGTGTTACGAACCTTCTGAGTGTACTGGATGCATGGACTGAATCATTAGATGAGGGGAAACCTGTAGATGTAGTCTACTTGGATTTCGCTAAGGCATTTGATTCTGTGCCCCACCAGCGGTTAATCTCCAAGCTTGAATCCTATGGAGTCACTTCACAGGTGTTATACTGGATTACAGACTTTCTGACAGGCAGAAGACAAAGAGTTGGGATCACTGGGAGTTTCTCCAGTTGGGAGCCGGTGTTAAGTGGCGTCCCTCAAGGTAGTGTCTTGGGGGCCAATGCTGTTTGTTGTGTTCATCAATGACATGCCAGAGGTGGTGAACTGCATCTGTCAGATGTACGCAGATGATACAAAAATGTTTGACACAGTAGAGGAGCAAAACAAGAGGGATAGGATTCAACAGGACTTAGATAAACTCGTTGACTGGGCAGATTGTTGGCAGCTGCTGTTCAATGCGACAAAATGTAAGGTTCTACACCTCGGACGCAGGAACCCCAAGGCAGTGTATAGCATGAGACTACACAACAGCGAAGAGAGAGTGCTGCTGGAGTCATCAAGGGGAGAGAAAGATCTGGGAGTATTGGTAGATCAGGAGCTCAAATTCAGCTGGCATGTCGAGACACAGGTCAACAAAGCTAATAGAATTCTAGGGCTGATCAGGCGCACTTACCAGTACCTCGACACTGAGACCATGCGACAGCTGTTCATCGCACTGATACGCCCTCACCTGGAGTTTGCCAACAGTGTGTGGTCACCAAGGTATCAGAAAGATAAGGACATCATTGAGGGCGTTCTCAGGCGAGCAACAAAGTTGGTTCCTGGTTTGGTTGACTATCCCTATAAAGAGCGACTTGCCAGAATGAAAATACCCAGCATGCAGTACCGAAGGGACAGGGGCGACATGATTGAAACCTATAAGTTCACACATGAGTTGTACAACGTGAAGAGTCCTCTTGTCCCTGAAAACAGTGCTAAGCAGACCCGTGGGCATAGTCTAAAGCTCAAGAAAGGGAGTTGCAATAGTTCGCTGCGCCAGCACTTTTTCTTCAATTGAATGGTGAATCCCTGGAACGCGCTCCCAGAAAAAGTGGTCAACGCACCATCTCTTGACAGCTTCAAGGCCAGTCTGGATCGCCATTGGGCAGACCGCATGTATCTGATTAGGTAGACTTTCAGACGGTTGCGCCATCAAGAAGTTTTTCAACAGTATGAATAACCAAGTTTTTTTTCGTGAAAAAGACCAGACTAAAGGCTGAATAGCCTAAACCAGTCTGCAGCGGTATGGTATGGTATGGTATGGTATGGTATGGTAAATATTTCTTGGAGAACCGTTCAGATTTTGTCATCTTTCTGGTGATGTTTCCACGTTTCCTCATTCCTTTTCTTCTTCCTTGCTTTGTCTTTGCTCCAGTAGCATATTTTTCACTCCCATCCTGGAGGCTACAAGTTTTATTCTCAAATAACTTCTAATCAATTTGTCAAATCACCAGATTGTCCAGTCGTGGATCGGTCAAAGTTCAACATGGCCGCGCAGCAGAATAACACTGAGCATCGCTTAGTGTTAGTACCTCCCCCTCCCCTGTTCTCTCTCTCTCTCTCTCTCTCTCTCTCTCTCAAGATCTGTGTGTGTGTGTGTGTGTGTGTGTCCGTCTAACTAAATGATTGTGTGTGTGTGTGTGTGAATTGCCATTTCGTGTATTTGTTAACTGACAACCGTTTTGCTACCGTTCTAATTTTTTGCTGCATAAGTATCAGCGAAAATCTTAATAGAAGACTCGCAATATAATCAAGTTGGTTCAGCGACGTATACAGCCAGATCCAGATACAGCCACACAACAATCATCTGAACATTCTCTGTAAATAGATCTAGATCTAGATTTCGTGTACGAAGTTTTCCAAGAATGCCGATAGGCCTATACGGCAAGCCGCGCGCCGTCACAACCAACCAAGCCACTATCACAGTCACACGTTGCCAGTCTCGCTGGTCGTAGAAAGCTGTTGGGTACATGTAGGCTAAAATTACACTGGTGGCCTTGCTTTCGGGGTCACTAGAAATACGCTCAGTTTACGAACCAAAGCCACGCACACAGAGGACTGTTCAAACCGTGTAGGTTGGCACCTTGCTTCTGTGTTCGCTTGCTTGCTGAGTGAAGGTGAACGCTGGATTTTCTGCATTGATCATGGCATCAGATGATGTTCTCAGACAAGGTGAGAATCGAATTACAGGATGTAAATTATCAAACACTTTCTACGTAACGAAAGCAGTTACGGAGAAGACTACAGCCGAACAGAACACAGTTGTGGTGTGCGTTTGAAGTGCTATACCGTATTCCGTTGATGTCGTGCAAACTACTGTCAATCACTCATAGTGGGGTCATAGTATAGTAGTTAGTACGATCAGATTCGCGCCTAACTCTTGCCCTTCTGACCAACAACATATGGGAGGGGGGGGTGGAGGGTAATAAGGATCTGTTAATGGCTACAGGAGTGTATAAGTAATAAGATAGTATTTAAATGATTTAAAACAAGTTTTAAATTAAAGATAACATGAATGTCTAAAGTTATACTGTAGGCTAGTATTACTGTAATGGACTTGGTAACTTTACAACACAGTTTTTACACACGCACTCTCTCTGTCTGTCTCTGTCTCTGTCTCTCTCTCTCTCTCTCTCTCTCTCTCTCTCTCTCTCTCTCTCTCTCTCTCTCTCTATCTATCTATCTCCTCTGTATATATGTGTGTACATTTGAGAGAGAGAGAGAGAGAGTGTGTGTGTGTGTGTGTGTGTGTGCATGTGTTTGAAACTAATGAAAGACATACATGTATCCTGATTACGTTATGTGTTGACCAGTAATGGCAGTATTCAACTACCTGTGTCTGATTTCATGTTATTATCTGTTCTGGTTTTTGATGAACTGAATATGTTAATACTGCATTAACCCTTTGACTCCCGCACCCTGTCCACCTGCATTCTGCATTGTCAGCCATGACAGCAAAGCAAAATCTTAACCCTTTGACTCCCTCATCCTATCCACCAGCTTCCTGGAATGGAGGAATCAAAGAGTTAGGTTTTTGCTATTGGTGGATAGGGTGCAGGAGTCAAAGGGTTAATCTGTATATATATTTGACTGTTTATACTGCAATAATGTATATGCATCTGTGTTTATACTATAGCATATTACTGTATGGATATGGCAACCTTAAACCCCCTCTCTCCTCTCCGTTTTTTTGTTTGTTTTGTTTTTGTTTTGTTTTGTTTTGTTTTTTGATGTAAAATGCAATGAGCATGGTATGACATGGACTGTGTGCACAATACAGATGGAATGAATAGCCCATAGCAACACCATCAGATCAGTTTGTACCACAGAGTATGTTGCTCACCCTGACGGTAAGACTAGAGTAAGATACACATGTGTGGTGAACTTGCCGTTTAGTCCAGTCAGCTTGGAAAAGTGGTTTCAGTAACATAACAGATTACTGACTGGAAGATCGCAGATTCGAAAACCCCATTTCGCCATTGGATTGAAAAATGTGTGTGTGTGTGTGTGTGTGTGTGTGTGTGTGTGTTTTGTGTGTATACTCTGTGTGTGTGTACTCTGTGTGTGTGTACTCCGTGCTGTGTGTGTGTACTGTGTGTGTGTATGTGCACATGTGTGTGTCGTGTGTGTGTGTGTGTGTGTGTGTATGCCTGTGTGTGTGTTTCTGTTTTGTTTTGTTTTTTCACGAGTGGTTCTTACCGAGAATTGAGCGTATTGTTGGCTTGTCGGGAAGACCGTGACTACACTGTCAATCTCATCCACTTTTCAGATATTTCATTGAGAGTATAGCTCAGATTTATTGATCAACTCCAGGTGTTTGTATCTCTAGGCTTGCTTGACACCAGAATATGAAATGAGGATACAGTAGAGCCCTGTAACTCCATAGCATCATAGCATCAGTACCATCCTCATTCTTATCATCATACCATTGAGAAAACGTGTCTGTGCTTTTATGGCGACCTCAGTTTTGGTGGGTTTGGAGGTGTGTTGGAGAGCTAAAATGAACAGCCTGGGGTTTCAGTTTTGGTTTCATTTTCTCAAGATGATTTCTCCATGCTAGGAATGAATTCCATCACTGACACCACTGGTGCCCCTGATGGAGAAGATCCAAAATGATCATGGCATAAACCTTATGTCTGCACATAAACCTATGAGCTGGGCGGGTCCTGAGGTCCAACTTACCCTATGGGTTTTGTATCATGGGTTTTGTATCTTGTATTAATTTTTGTATCATTTTTTCATGGGGGTAGTGAGATAGCAATGCAAAAATTGGGGAGCAGAGCAACAACAAAAACCACTCGCACACATAAAAAAAGAAATTTTCATCAGTGTTCTAGATAACTTGTTACAAAAAAGCCAGTGCCTCATAGCTCTGTGTTGTTCCTTTCACAGCCGTACAGCAGAACATGTCTGTGTGGATCCAGAAGTTGGAGTGTGGTGGTGACGTGGAGAAACAGCATCACTTCAAGAAACGATTCCTGGCGCGACTTAGACACTCAGACATAGCTGAACAGACCGACAAGGCCAACGAGCAGCACTATGAAGTGCCCACCGACTTCTTTCTGACTGTGAGTGTCTTTTGGGTATTAGAACAATTTTGGATCATAGTTGGGTTTGTGTTTTTTGTTGTTTGTTTGTGTTGTGTGTGTGTGTGTGTGTGTGTGTGTGTGTGTGTGTGTGTGTGTGTGTGTGTGTGTGTGTGTGTGTGTGTGTGTGTTAGTAGATAGATTGATAGATTGATTGATCAGATGTGTGTATATAGATGTGTGTGTATAGATGTGTGTATGCATGTGTGTGTGTGTATGTGTATGTAGATGTGTGTGGGGAAGGGGGGTGCATGTATATATATATGCATATACATTGATGTCTGTGTGTGTGTATGTAGATGTGTGTATGAGCAGAGCTTTTTCTGTATATAAAGGCCAGCTGCTTTACCAGTGAAAGCTTGATGTACATTGTACTAAAGAGTTGGTTGCAGGTTTATGATGTATGCCATGATCATTTTATGTCTTTTCCATCACATGGTCCCTCATTGGGATGCCAGGGTCTCTCAGTATAAATAGTATCCCCACCTTGTAGAAATTCTGTGCTAAAAATTTCCTCTCTTCTATCATTGTGTTTGTTTCAGCCTTGCTCCTTTGCTTTGCTTTTTTTTTTTTTTTTTTTTTTTTTTCTCGTATCTTTTCATTTTCTGGTTTGCTGGTTCATTCACCTCTAAAGCGGTACATGTGATAAGTGCATTTTTGGCGCAAAGGAAATGTTATGAGCGAAGCAATTTTTATAATTAGGCCAGTTTAGTGTATTTTATGTTTTGTCATTGTGTGTTCAGTTTGTTTTGTTTTGTTTTCAAATCCTTCGGTGATAAATTAGGCGGAATTTTCAATGCCATTGGCATATCCTTAGATTGTGTGCGTGAATACATTGATATGTACACTTAATATTCTTTTCATGGTTTTATGGTGTTTTTTTTTTTTCATTGTCAGCAAGGTGTCGTGTGCATTTTGATATGGATACAGCACTGATATGGCTCTGTGCAGTCGGCTGGGCTTTTATTATTTGATACATATGATTAACAATGATAATGATCCATCATCATGTGGCATCTGTGACATCAGGCATATGGAATTGATCCTGGATGTGGAGACACTGAAGCTGGAAACAGACTTTTTTACTTTCTTTTCTTCTTGTATGCCTGTGTTTCTGTTAGCCTAGAATGGCTTCTCAGTCAGAAAGAATGCAATGAGCAAGTAAATGTTGTAAGTTTGTGCAGGGTTCTTAAATATATGTAAATGTTTAAATCAAATATGTATGTTTAATGTATTATAATGAGTTGAATGTCATGACTGTTTTCTTTTTAGTGTATTTCTTTCTTTTTTTTCATTTATTTGTTTATTCCTTCATTTATTTGTTTGTTTAATTATCAATTTATTTGTCCATTTCTGTATCATTCATTTATTTTTTGTTTATTGAATTTTTTTTATCATTTGTATGTATGTATGTATGCCATTTATGTGTGTATGCATGTATGTATACATGTATGTATATTGTATGTATACATGTAAGTATGTATGTATGTGTGTGTGTTTGTATACTTGTAGTATATATCTATTTATTTGTTTGTTTATTTATTATTTATTTATCTATTTTTTCATTATTTTTTTATTATCTATCTATCATTTTTCAGGTGCTAGGTAGTCGTCTGAAGTACAGCTGCTGTTACTGGCCTGAAGGAGTCACCACTTTAGATCAAGGTACACTGACGTCAACCATTGTATATGTACAACTGTCCACATTTGTCATACACACTTGTACACATTTGTTATGCATCACCTGTACACATTTGTCAACACACCTGTACACATTTGTCATACACACCTGTACACATTTGTCATACACACTTGTACACATTTGTTATGCACACCTGTACACATTTGTCATGCACACCTGTACACATTTGCCATGCACACCTGTACACATTTGTTATGCACACCTGTACACATTTGTCATGCACACATGTACACATTTGTCATACACACCTGTACATATTTGTCATGCACACCTGTACACATTTGTTATGCACACCTGTACACATTTGTCATGCACACCTGTACGCATTTGTCATACACACCTGTACACATTTGTCATACACACCTGTACACATTTGTCATACACACCTGTACACACTTGTCATACACACCTGTACACATTTGTCATGCACACCTGTACACATTTGTCATACACATCTGTACACATTTGTCATACACACCTGTACACATTTGTCATGCACACCTGTACACACTTGTCATACACACCTGTACACATTTGTCATACACACCTGTACACATTTGTCATGCACACCTGTATACATTTGTCATGCACACCTGTACACATTTGTCAGACACATCTGTACACATTTGTCATACACACATGTACATATTTGTCATACACACCTGTACACATTTGTCATACACACATGTACACATTCATCATACACACCTGTACACATTTGTCATACACACCTGTACACATTTGTCATACACACCTGAACAACTACTGTTTACAACTTGTTACCTGTACAGCTACTGTTTACAATTTGTTACCTGTACAACTACTGTTTACAATTTGTTACCTGTACAACTACTGTTTACAACTTGTTACCTGTACAGCTACTGTTTACAACTTTTTACCTGTACAGCTACTGTTTACAACTTTTTACCTGTACAGCTACTGTTTACAACTTTTTACCTGTACAGCTACTGTTTACAACTTGTCACCTGTACAACTACTGTTTACAACTTGTTACCTGTACAGCTACTGTTTACAACTTGTTACCTGTACAGCTACTGTTTACGAAGTGTTACCTGTACAACTACTGTTTACAACTTGTTACCTGTACAGCTACGGTTTACAACTTGTTACCTGTACAATTACTGTTTACAACTTGTTACCTGTACAACTACTGTTTACAACTTGTTACCTGTACAACTACTGTTTACAACTTGTTACCTGTACAGCTACTGTTTACAACTTGTCACCTGTACAACTACTGTTTACATACAACTTACCTGTACAACTACTGTTTACATACAACTTGTTACCTGTACAACTACTGTTTACAACTTGTTACCTGTACAACTACTGTTTACATACAACTTGTTACCTGTACAACTACTGTTTACATACAACTTGTTACCTGTACAACTACTGTTTACATACAACTTGTTACCTGTACAACTACTGTTTACATACAACTTGTTACCTGTACAACTACTGTTTACATACAACTTGTTACCTGTACAACTACTGTTTACATACAACTTGTCACCTGTACAATTACTGTTTACAACTTGTTACCTGTACAACTACTGTTTACAACTTGTTACCTGTACAATTACTGTTTACAACTTGTTACCTGTACAACTACTGTTTACAACTTGTTACCTGTACAACTACTGTTTACATACAACTTGTTACCTGTACAACTACTGTTTACAACTTGTTACCTGTACAACTACTGTTTACAACTTGTTACCTGTACAACTACTGTTTACAACTTGTTATCTGTACAATTACTGTTTACAACTTGTTACCTGTACAACTACTGTTTACATACAACTTGTTACCTGTACAACTACTGTTTACATACAACTTGTTACCTGTACAACTACTGTTTACATACAACTTGTTACCTGTACAACTACTGTTTACATACAACTTGTCACCTGTACAATTACTGTTTACAACTTGTTACCTGTACAACTACTGTTTACAACTTGTTACCTGTACAATTACTGTTTACAACTTGTTACCTGTACAGCTACTGTTTACAACTTTTTACCTGTACAGCTACTGTTTACAACTTGTCACCTGTACAACTACTGTTTACAACTTGTTACCTGTACAACTACTGTTTACAACTTTTTACCTGTACAGCTACTGTTTACAACTTGTCACCTGTACAACTACTGTTTACAACTTGTTACCTGTACAACTACTGTTTACAACTTGTTACCTGTACAACTACTGTTTACAACTTGTTACCTGTACAATTACTGTTTACAACTTGTTACCTGTACAACTACTGTTTACATACAACTTGTTACCTGTACAATTACTGTTTACAACTTGTTACCTGTACAACTACTGTTTACAACTTGTTACCTGTACAGCTACTGTTTACAACTTGTCACCTGTACAACTACTGTTTACAACTTGTCACCTGTACAACTACTGTTTACAATCACATGAATTCACCACTTTACATTAAGATACATGTACACTGACTTCAAACCATTGTCATATACACCTGTACAGCTACTGTTTACAAAGTATTACCTGAGCTTTTCTACATAGATCTATACTTTCCTGAACATTTTTACACAGTTACTTTCCTTTATCTGTGACGTCCCATGATCATTGAACTTGTCAGTCACCCTTGATTGATATGGCTGGTGTTTCTTTTGATAAAGGCATGGACCACATATCTGATATCTCAAATTCAGTACTAGCCCGCAATATTAACCTTTGGACACCTGCACCCTGTCCTCCAGCATCCTGCATTGTCAACCATGCTAGCAAAGCAAAAAGTTAACCCTTTGACTCCCGCACCCTGTCCACCAGCATCCTGCATCATCAACCATGCTAAAACAGCAAAAACTTAACCTTTTGACTCCCTCACCCTGTCCACCAGCATCCTGCATCATGAACCATGCTAAAACAGCAAAAACTTAACCTTTTGACTCCCTCACCCAATCCACCAGCTTCCTGCAGGAAGCTGGTGGATATAGTAAAGGAGTCAAAGGGTTAAGTTTTTGCAGTTGGTATATAGGGTGCAGGAGTCAAAGGGTTTGCTCTTTGATTCCTTCATCTTATCCACCAGCTTCCTGCAGGAACTGGTGGATAGGGTGAGGGAATCAAAAGGTTAAGTTTTTGCAGTTGGTGGATAGGGTGCGGAAGTCAAAGGGTTAAAATCTGGCCTGTTCTATGCCCATCTTAATGTTTCTGTCAGTTTGATGGTGTCAGCGTAGTGTCAGTTTGATGGTGTCAGCGTAATGTCAGTTTGGTGGTGTCAGCGTAGTGTCAGTTTGATGGTATCAGCGTAGTGTCAGTTTGATGGTATCAGCGTAGTGTCAGTTTGATGGTGTCAGCGTAGTGTCAGTTTGATGGTGTCAGCGTAATGTCAGTTTGATGGTGTCAGCGTAATGTCAGTTTGATGGTGTCAGCGTAGTGTCAGTTTGATGGTGTCAGCGTAGTGTCAGTTTGATGGTGTCAGCGTAATGTCAGTTTGATGGTGTCAGCGTAGTGTCAGTTTGATGGTGTCAGCGTAGTGTCAGTTTGATGGTGTCAGCGTAGTGTCAGTTTGATGGTGTCAGCGTAGTGTCAGTTTGATGGTGTCAGCGTAGTGTCAGTTTGATGGTGTCAGCGTAATGTCAGTTTGATGGTGTCAGCGTAGTGTCAGTTTGATGGTGTCAGCGTAGTGTCAGTTTGATGGTGTCAGCGTAGTGTCAGTTTGATGGTGTCAGCGTAGTGTCAGTTTGATGGTGTCAGCGTAATGTCAGTTTGATGGTGTCAGCGTAATGTCAGTTTGATGGTGTCAGCGTAGTGTCAGTTTGATGGTGTCAGCGTAATGTCAGTTTGATGGTGTCAGCGTAGTGTCAGTTTGATGGTGTCAGCGTAATGTCAGTTTGATGGTGTCAGCGTAGTGTCAGTTTGATGGTGTCAGCGTAGTGTCAGTTTGATGGTGTCAGCGTAGTGTCAGTTTGATGGTGTCAGCGTAATGTCAGTTTGATGGTGTCAGCGTAGTGTCAGTTTGATGGTGTCAGCGTAGTGTTTTATGGGCCCCTTTCATCCCACCTCCCTATATCCAGACCTTGTCAGTGTACAGGGTTTCGCAAAGGTACAGGGAGAGCGCGTCTGGGATTATCCAAATACAGTGATTTCCTCTTCAGCAAAATCCAGCAAACCCTAACCCTAAACCCTAGAAAGAAAATGAAATACAAGAAAACAACCAACCACACACAAAGAATCACCTTTCAATATGGTGATGTGGATAACAAGATAACAAGATTTTATTTTAGCCCAGTGCACAGACACAAGGAAAATGTTTTGGCTATACCTACAATCAGACTCACACCTCACAACAATGATAATATTCAACATCATAAAAGACATTCGTCAGTCATCCACAGAACAGGAAAAAAATGGACTATGATTGTCAGGTTGTGGGTTCAAAACTCCACTAATCCAAAACGGGAAAATGAAATGAAAAATGATAAGTGAATTATTCTTGATAAGATTATTCTTCTTCTTCTTCTTCTTCTTCCTCTTCTTCGTCTTCTTCTTTTTCTTCTTCTTCTTCTTCTTCTTCTTCCTCTTCTTCTTCTTCTTCTTCGTCTTCTTCGTCTTCTTTCTTCTTCTTCTTCTTCTTCTTCTTCTTCTTCTTCTTCTTCTTCTTCTTCTTCTTCTTCTTCTTCTTCTTTGCCTCCTTGATTTTGTGAAGGGTCATTGTGGTGCCGCACTTATCAACTGTTCACCAAATTTCTCTAGCTCTGTTGGTTGTGTGCCAAAATCTGGGTCTCTGCAAATAGTTTAAGTAAGATTACAGCTGATTTGTGTTGATTGATGATTGCCCTTCTTCATTATGATTCCTAAGACCTATGGGTTATAGACAGCTGAACAATTGTTTCCTGAACACATAAGTACAAAATAAAACAGAAAAACAGAAATATTTTTGCAGTACATAATATAAGAATAAATTCTAAAGATGGCAAATGAAATGTGTGTGATAAAGTGTTTATTACGGTGATGGCATTATAGTTGGTCGGTATGATTCAAAAATATTTCATTATCTGGGCTGAAATAACAGCAGTCTGCAAACAACACAGAGAACTTGCAGTTATCACACACACACACACACACACACACACACACACACACACACACACACACACACACACACACACACACACACACACACACACACACACACTCACACACACACACACACACACACACACACACACACACACACACACACACACACACACACACACACACAGTCCAAGGTAAAAATGTGGCCACACTAACCCCTGCATTATCAGCACGGTACTTGAACCAAGCGAGTTAACTGATCTCAGAGGTGAAACATTGATCTCTGTTAAATATCTAGGGCAGGCTGATTCCACTATGGATTGATATGACCAGGGAAAGAGTGGCTGTATTGAAATAAATACCGCCCACAGTTTGGACAAAGCAGCAGTGAAGTTTCAGTGTTTTCCTCCTATATTTTGTATTTAGTGTTTTGTTTGTTTGTTTGTTTTGTTTGTTTGTTTGTTTGTTTGTGATCTTATGCTTGACAAAGGCCAGTCAGCCGAAAATTTGTGCCTGTCTTGTGTGGTTGTATTAAATACGCGTTCTTATTCTTTTTTCGTGTTTTTTCTGGTTCCTGATTGCTTGAAGGGGGCAGTCGCACTTGTTTTGGATTTTGTGATAAGATATGTATCGCACTCAGACAAGTGCTTATGAACTTCACCCTTCTGACAGTGATTACTTGACGTTCTCCTTGAACATGCGCGAACAGTATGTGCCGGCAAAGTGATAAAATGGAGAGGGGGTGGGGTGTGTGTGTTGGGGTGATAGAGAGTGGGAGATAACAAACACTAAGCTAGGACCAGCAGAATAGTTAGAGCTGTGACACAGGCAGTGAACAGGCCATTTTTTGTGTTGTACAGTGGGATTGAACTCAAGACATCTCACACACACACACACACACACACACACACACACATACACACTGATACTAACACACTGACACATATATACACATACACACACACACACTCACACACACACACACACACACCCACACACACACACACATATATATATATATGTATATATATATATATATATATATATATATATATGTATATATATATATATATATATACACACACACACTAACACACACACACACACACGCACACACACACACACACACACAATATATATATATATATATATATATATATATATATATATATATATATATATATATATACACACACACATACACACACACTAACACACACATACACACACACATACACACACACTAACACACACACACAGGCACACACACACACACTTACTAACACTAACACACACACACTAGTACACACACACACTAACACACACACACACTAGCACGCACACACACACTAGCACACACACACACACTAACACACACACATACACACACACACACATACCCTAACACACACACTCTAACACACACACACACACATACACACACACACACACACACACACCTGCATCAAAATGCATTTTCACACACAGAGAAAGGATTTCACAAATATGGCATATACCACTATTCTGTTGTGCTATGGAACTAAACAGCAGGAAGACTGAAGTCATGTGATCAGTAAAAAACATGAAATCCCCTCATGCAAAATAACAGCAAATAGGTTGATAAATTCAAATACCAGGGAATGATCATTTCATCAGACGGCAGATGCACATCAGAAATAGCCGGCAGAATCGGCCAAGCTAAAACAGCATTCGGGATGATGACAGGCATTCTTACCAACAAATGCCTATCAATTAACATCAGGAAGAGAGTTCTTGAATGTTATATAGAACCAATACTGTTGTACGGATGTGAGGCGTGGACAGTCAACAAGCAAAGCCAGAACAAGATTGAGGCAGCTGAGAGTGGTTTCTAAGAAGAATGTTGAGAGTTCCATGGACAGCAAAGAAAACAAATGAGACAGTCTTGATGGAGGCAGACACAAGTAGATCACTCATAAGGAAGATTAGGAAAAGACAGGCAATATTTATAGGCCATTTTATGGGGAAGGGGGATTTGGAGCACCTGGTCACAACAGGAAAGCTGGAGGGAAAGAGAGCACTGGGTAGACCCAGGGAGAAAATGCTGGACGGTCTTGCATAGTGGCTGGGGACGAGGGGGGTGGGAGAGATGCTAGGGGCAATGAGAAATAGAGACAGATGGAATCAGAAACATTTTATTCGTGTGTTGTATACGGATGTGAGCTGGTGCATACAGAGCTGATATCTTCTGTCTGTGCTTGACAAAGGCCAGTTGGCCCAAAAAAAGTGTCTGTCCCATTTTGTGTGTTAGATACACGTTCTCATTCTACAATGTCCCATTTTGTGTGTTAGATACATGTTCTCATTCTACAATGTCCCATTTTGTGTGTTAGATACACGTTCTCATTCTACAATGTACTTTTGTGTGTTTCTGGTTCGTATTTGCTTGCATGCTGACTGTCATTTTCATTTAAATCTAGATTTTGATGACTGCATTGGTGTTTAAAAGTTTGGTGTATTTGTTCTTTGCTTGTTTTGTGTACATTTGACAGAGGCCAGTTGGTTGAAAAATTGTGATTGTCTTGTTTTGTATATAAAAGTCACATTTTCATTTTATTTTCATGTCTTGTTTTGTGTATGAAAGACACATTTTCATTTTATTTTCGTGTCTTGTTTTGAATATAAAATACACATTTTCAGTTTATTTTAGTGTCTTGTTTTGTATATAAAATACACATTTTCATTTTATTTTCGTGTCTTGTTTTGAATATAAAATACACATTTTCAGTTTATTTTAGTGTCTTGTTTTGTATATAAAATACACATTTTCAGTTTATTTTCGTGTCTTGTTTTGTATATAAAATACACATTTTCAGTTTATTTTCATGTCTTGTTTTGTATATAAAATACACATTTTATGTTTATTTTCATGTTTTGTTTTGTACATAAAATACACATTTTCAGTTTATTTTAGTGTCTTGTTTTGTATATAAAATACACATTTTCAGTTTATTTTCATGTCTTGTTTTGTATATAAAATACACATTTTCAGTTTATTTTCGTGTGTTTCTGGTTTGTGTAGAATAAGTCACATTGTGCTTGCAGCGGAGGAGGCATCGTTACAGAAATACTGTGAGCTGTCTCGCCTTGAAGATGGACATTCCGTTATGGTAAGCATGGAGTCTATTGATACAGACAGTAGTTGTCTCACCTGTCGGCGTCACCGGGTTCGGTGTTGGTCGCTGCACATCTGGACACTACCATCTCCCTCCAGGCCGCTCTGTCTTGACTTTTGTGGACAATTTCTTGGATGTTTAGGCCACTGATGTTGGTTATGTTCTCAGTGTATGAGATTGGAGTTCTGCCTTTCTTCCTTTTTGTCACTGTTTTTCCTTGAAAGATGGTTGCCATGAGGTCTGTGTTTTTGTTGCGCGACACATGGCCAGTGTAGTTTAGTCTTCTCTTGTTGATGTCTTCTAGTAGTTTTCTGGTGGTATCAAATTCTTCCAAGACACTTTCATTAGTTCTTCAGTCTGTCCATTTGACTGGTAGTAGTCTCTGATAAAACCACATCTCTGCCGCTTGAATTCTTCTGCAATCAGTTTTTCTTAGAGTCCAGGCTTTGCAGCCGCAAATCATGACTGGCCGATCAAACATTATAGAAGTCTAATTTTCAGGCCATTTGGCATGCCTCTGTCTTTCAAGATGTTGTTGAGTTGGACCATTATTTGCTTTTCCATTCCAGTTCTATTTTGATGTCTTTGGAGCAGGTTTCGTCATCAGTTTTTACAGAGCCAAGGTATTTGAAATCCTCAACATTTTCTAAAGGAACTTTGTTCATTGTAATGTCATGATTGTTTTCAGTGTCTTTGCCTTTGATATGTAGCACTTTTTTTTCTTGGCTTCAAGTTTAGACCAGCCTTTTCGCCTGCTGCATCTACCCTGTATAGAATTCTTTCTATGCTGGTAATGTTGTCTGCTAACAGCGCAGTATCATCAGCAAGTTTGAAAGATTTTTCCTCCCATCTTTATACCCATGCCTTCAATATCAGCATCTCTCATGACTTGTTCCATGTAGATGTTAAAGAGATACGGTGAGAGGATATAACCTTGTCTGACTCCCCTGTGGATTTCAAGAACCCACATTTCTGATTGTTCCATATAACTGTAGCCTTTTGGTCTGTACCCTGTGGATGTGCAAGAACCCACATTTCTGATTGTTCCATATAACTGTAGCCTTTTGGTCTGTACCCTGTGGATGTTCAAGAACCCACATTTCTGATTGTTCCATATAACTGTAGCCTTTTGGTCTGTACCCTGTGGATGTGCAAGAACCCACATTTCTGATTGTTCCATATAACTGTAGCCTTTTGGTCTGTACCCTGTGGATGTTCAAGAACCCACATTTCTGATTGTTCCATATAACTGTAGCCTTTTGGTCTGTACCCTGTGGATGTTCAAGAACCCACATTTCTGATTGTTCCATATAACTGTAGCCTTTTGGTCTGTAACACCGTATGGGATGTGTTGGAAAGCCCATTTTGACTGATTGTGCATAAAAAAAGAACCTTTGTGGACTTACCCACATGTGGATGTTGCAAGAGTCAAATCTGCTGGAATTGTTCCATAATCAACTGTAGCCCTTTGGTCTCTCCACATGTGTGATGTTCTAGAACCCACATTTCTGATTGTTCCATATAACTGTAGCCTTTTGGTCTGTACCCTGTGGATGTTCAAGAACCCACATTTCTGATTGTTCCATATAACTGTAGCCTTTTGGTCTGTATATGATGAGGCACGTAATGCAGTGATGTGTTTGGGAAAGCCCATTTTGACCATTGTGTTTTAGTGCAGTGAAAAAAAAAAAGGAAAACAGTTCTTTGCTGCGAACATTCACCTCACAAGTGGAGTGTGTGGCCTAGAGGTCAAAGTGCCTGCCTGGGACACCATAAGTCCAGGTTCAAATCACTGATCAGACAGGGATTTGTTCGTCCTTCCTCCACAAGGTGTTCAGTGATGATCTAGATGTAAGTCTTCAGATGAGACAGTAAGCCAAAATGATGCTGAGGAGGAGGAGGAGGAGGATGGCAACAATAGTGATAATAGAAATAGTAATGATGATGATGATGATGATAATGATGATGGTGATCATAGTAAATCAGTCTTGTACAGCTTTACTCACCAAAATCATTAAAAAAAAATTTGAACTTGCTGCACCTTACGCATGAATACAAGACAAAGACATGCACTTGTATACGCACTCATACTCACACACACACGCACACACACATACACATGCACACGCACACAAACACACATGCACACACACACACACGAACAAGAACACACACAGAAACGCACACAAACATACGCAAGTGCACACACATGCACACACACACACACACACACTCACACACACACACACACACGCACCCACCCACACACACACACACACAACCACACACAACCACACACATACACACACATACACACATAACACACACACAACACACATCACACACCACAACACACACACACACACACACACACACACACACACACACACACACACACACACACACACACATGTTCTGTTGTTCCTAGTATGTTACTGTGGTTCCTAATATTCATTTTCATTTCATGTTTAATCAGTGTCTGTTTTTACTTGACTTAAAGTTTGATCATGTTGTGTTGCTGTACATCAGACTGCTTGGTTCTTCGGATAAACCATGGACTCAAGATCTGGTATCTCAAGTTCAATCCCAGCCCACAACATTAAAAACTGGCCTGTAGACTGCCCGTCTTAATGAGTCCATCATTTAGTGGTGTCAGCTTTGTGGTCCATAGTTCCCTTATATCCCTTCCTCACCCACCCCTCAGTCCCCATGTCAAGACCTCGCTAGTGCATAGGGTTTTGCACAGGCTCAGGACATCTGCCAGATAATTGCTGGCAGATGTGGGTAGAGCATATATGGAATTGTCTGAATGCAGAGAATCCCTGTTGATCAGTCTCCAAACTCTGTTCCTGTGAAGACCATCAAAGGTGTTTTTACATGGATCGTTTGCATTCATCATCATCATCATCATCAGTCCCATAGTCTGGTTGACCGTTGGGGCACCACTGAAGATTTTGCAACCAACTTCCTCCACTCCTCACGGTCCTCAGCTTTCCGCAGAATGATGTTCCATTCAAGGCCAGTCCACTCTCTGATATTGTCTTCCCATCTTTTTCTCTGTCTGCCTCTTCGTCTCAATCCCTGTACTGTTCCCTGCAAGATGGTCTTGGCTAGTCCAGACGATCATGTGACGTGCCCGTACCACCTCAGTTTGCGTCTTATCACTGAAGTCAGGAGGTCTTCATACGGCACGATGGCGTTCTCAATTCTGGTTTTTACTTCCTTATTGGTTATATGATCTTTGTACGAGATACCAAGGAGTTTGTGGAAGCATCTCATCTCCATTGCCTGTATCCTTCTTTCAATGTCTGCTGTTATGGTCCATGTTTCACATGTATACAAAAATATTGACATGACCAGGGAACGCATCAGTCTGATCTTGGAGCCGATAGCGATATTCTTGTCGTTCCAGATGACTTTTAGTTTGGTCATTGCAGCTGTGGTCTGGGCTATCCTGGAAAGTATTTCAGGCTTGGATCCTTCATGTGATACTATAGCTCCCAGAAATTATTGAATGTTGAAATTAGTGTGAAAGAACACAAAATACTGTCTTATTGTTTGAAAGACCTTTCATATATTCACAAGTTTTGTTTTGAAATGGCTGTAGTCCTGATATGGCTCTACGCTGTTGGCTGGGCTTTAAACAACAATAACAAAAAATAACAATACATGTGCACAGGACCTGGGTTGTGGTTGGGGGTCATTTGGTCTCTACGTGTGTGAGAAGTACCCACGATGTCGAGTGACATGCGTCTCGAACTCCAGCACGCAGCGCCAGTTGATCGAGGAGCGGGCCCAGAAGCGAGGATTTGCCGATCGCCTGGAGGTCGTCACAGCTGACGCTAACGTTTACCATACTTCATCAAAGTTTGACAGGATTGTTTCCATTGAAATGTTTGAGGTCAGTGTGTATCTGTGTCTGTGTCTGTGTGTGCATGTGTGTGTTCGTTCGTTCTTTGATGTAACCCTTTGATTCCTGCACCTTATCCACCAACTGCAAAAACTTAACCCGTTGATTCCCTCACCCTATCCGCCAGCTTCCTGCAGGAAGCTGGTGGATAGAGTGAGGGAATCAAAGGATTAAGTTTTTGCTTTGCTGGCATGGTTGACAATGGAGGATGCTGGTAGAGAAGGTGCAGGAGTCAAAGGGTTAACGTCTTTTCACTATAAGTGATATTAGACCGGGGAGGGGGGGTGTGTGTGTATGTGTTTGTGTGTGTGTGTGTGTGTGTGTGTTCAGAGAAAGAGAGACTCTGTGTATGCTTGTATGTATGCGTGTATGTGTGTTCGTGTGTCAGAGAGAGAGAGAGACTCTATGTGTGTGTGTATGTGTGTGTGTGTGTCAGTGAAAGAGAGACTGTATGTGTATGTGTGTGTATGTGTCAGAAAAAGAGAGACTCTGTGTATGCATGTGTGTATGCGTGTGTGTGTGTTTGTGTGTCATAGTGAGAGAGAGAGACTCTGTTGTGTGTGTGTGTGTTGTGTATGTGTGTGTGTGTGTGTGTGTGTGTGTGTGTGTGTGTGTGAGAGAGAGAGAGTGTGTGTGAGTATGTGTTTGGGTGTGTGTGAGTGTGTATGTTTGAATGTTTGTGTGAGTATGTGTATGTATGTTTTGTAAGTTTGAGTGTGTGTTTGTGTGCTGATGTGCATGTTTGTTCAGATTAATGTCATACATATTGTTTGCAATTTTCCTAAAGTGTATGTACATTGTTTTGTTCACATGAAGTATGTTGCAGTACAGTCAGCTTATTCAGCTTTTGATGGCTGTACATGCCAAGTGTTTTTGTGTTTCCATAAGTCACAGATATAACTTACAGGATCTTCAGCATGCCTGCTTGATATTGTGCATGCATTCACACACAAAAGGAGTTTAGGCGCTGGCTGTTCTGCACACATGTTGATATGGGTTTAAGGTTAGGGTCATGATGGGCAGCAAACACGCCAACTGGTATATTGTGGGGTGGCATTGGGCAGCAAACATCCCTGATATTGATATGGGTTTAGGGTTTGGGTTAAGATGGGCAGCAAACAAGCCAACTGGTATGTTGCAATGTGGCATTGTACTCCAGCGTGGAATGGGGGCCTGGCTGTTAAAGCACTGCCTATGATTCAATCCCTGGTCGGACAACTTTTTCCCCCTCTCTCCCACTAGTCCACTGCCTCCCATATCTGTTAGGTGCCAAGTCATGGTTGGGTTACATCTTTTGGGATGAAACGACAAATGAGGTGCTGTATGCAGCAAGCTGTTGGTGCAGTTAAAGATCCACAGCAACAAGTGTTATGCCTAGCAAAATTCTGTAGGTCAGCTGTCATAGGTAAACAAAACTACATCCATACAAGACAAAGGAAAAAAGTGGCAGTGTACTATGGCAACAGGCTTTCCTGAGGGGAGAAAAACCTGCATTTTATGTTGAAAAAATCTGTTGTGCCGAGAAGTGAATTCATTCCATGCAGTCTAGTTCAATCCAAACCATATTATATGAAATATCTCTTGCTCCAGTAACCTTCAGCACGCCCCATAAAAGCCTACCATGAATGGCCACTGCCAAAAATGTAAATCAATCAGAATGTTAAATAGATAATATGATGGTATAATGTAATAATGACTACGCATGTTAAATAGATAATAGAATGATATAATATGATAATGACTACTGTGTATTGCTCCATCTCACAAGAAGCGAAGATTTTCACAAAAGTGTGATACAAAAGCAGACACATGTAAAAGTATACATGACAGCCCTTGCTGTTGTGATGAAAATGGAATAACTATGATAATACAACTTAAGGAAGCATTAAGAAATAATGATAACATATCCATAATAATAAATGGTACCTAAAATTGATTCTGTTGGAATGTCACCAGCATATGAAGAATTATGAGCTGCTGTTTCAACGTGTGGCTTCGTGGCTCAAGCCGAGTGGCTATCTTTTCCTGCAAGTGTTCTGCCACCGACAGCATCCCTATGCCTTTGACGTCAAACCAGGCTCCGACACAGAGTGGATGGCCAAGAACTTTTTCACAGGGGGGACAATGCCCTCCATGGATCTGTTCCTGTACTTTCAGGTACTGTTTGTCTCCCTTGTATGGTTGCTGTTTGCATGAGTGTGTGTGGCTTTTGTTTGCCTGTTGTTGTTGGGTTTTTTTGTTTGTTTGTTTTTGTTTTGCTTTGTTTTGTTTTTCCGTTCTTTTCTTTTTGGGGGGTGCTTTTGTTTGTTTTTTTTGTGTGTGTGTTGTTTTTGGTATTTTCATTGTTTTGTTTGTTTGTGTTTGTTGTTGTTTTTTGGGGGTTGGTTAGTTTGGGTTAAATGGCTGGTTGATTGCTTAACTGGATGGTTCACAGGGGCTTTTTGTTTGTTGTTGTTTTTTTTTGTCTGGTTTGTTTTTGGTTTAGTTGTTTTTTTATATGTGTGTTTTCCCCCTGTCATTTTGTTGGAAATGAAGACCTAGAATAAACTGAATAGACAGAGTAAAGAGACTTGACATCACGGAGCATTTCTCCAGTTCAGGATTTCCAGCTCATTGGTGTCTGTCAGCTCTCTCTCTCCACATGACAGCCATGATGGCACAAGCCAACAACACATGAATGCAGAAGAAAGAAGATAAGTTTTGTAGGGTGATGCTCAAAGAGAATGAGCAAGTTTGTCATCTGTTCCAGCTGAATTGTTTTTTGCAAGTTGTATCAGACGTTTTTGTTTTTTCTTTACTTTTGATTAATGATTTGTTTATTTATGGTGTGTGTGTGTGTGTGTGTGGATTTGTACATGTCTGTGTGTGTGTGTGTGTGTGTGTGTGTGTGTGTGTGTGTGTGTGTGTGTTGTGTGTGTGTGTTTGTGGATTTGTACATGTCTGTGTGTGTGTGTTTGTGTGTGTGTGTGTGTGTGTGGTGTGTGCACAGAGAGATGTCAGCTTAGTGGAGTCATGGGTGCTGAACGGACAGCATTACAGCAAAACGCTGGAGGCCTGGCTCTCCAAGATGGACAAGAACATTGACAAGGTCTGTTATTGTTTCACTACTCTGTGTGTGTGTGTGTGTGTGTGTGTGTGTGTGTGTGTGTGTGTTTGTGTGTGTGTGTGTGTGTGTGTGTGTGTGTGTGTGCGTGTGTGCGTGTGCGCATGTGCGCGTGTGCGTGTGTGTGTGTGTGTGTGTGTGTGTGACATGGGGCATGCATGTAAGCTTATCTCCTCATTGTGTTATACCCTGTATGCTCAGCAGAGATTAGACAAACTATTTCCAGGGAAATTAGATACTGATATTTGTTGGATCATCAGTGATAAATGGAAATCAGTCACATGTTTGTTTTAGTTGGGGGAGGGGGGGAGGTTGTTTTGATTTTAATTTTCATTTTGGTAGGTTGATTGATTCTTTTGATGCAGCAGTGGGCTCAAGATCTGTTATCTCAAGTTCAATCCTTGCCCACAACGTTAAAGACTGGCCTGTTGGCTGCCCATCTTAATTTTTCCGTCATTCTGGTGGTGTCAGCTTACTGTTCAGCATTAAACACTGGTCCGTTGGCTGCCCATCGTAATGTTTCCATCATTCTGGTGGTGTCAGCTTAGTGTTTGATAGGCCCCTCTCCATCCCTCCCTGATTCCTCATTTCAAGACTTGGCTGCCTCATAGGGATTTTGACAGGTTCAGGAAGTCTGCATGCCAGATGATTGCTGGCAGATTTTGGTGAAGAGTGTGTGGAATTGAAGGAGGACAATGAATCCCTCATGAACAAACTCCAAACCCCGTATTTCATTCACACATTATATCTGTTGGGTGATAGTGTGTTGGTACTGATTTTTTTTTTTTTTTTTTTTTTTTTTGCTTTTGTAGTATTTTCTTTTTTAATCATGGTTTTGAAGTTGTGAACATTACAGAATTGCAATGAAAATGATTACAACTATAATAAAAGACTATGAGCTCAGAAGAAAAAATGTATTAATAGATAATAATTGACGAGATAAAACCTAATATTACCTAGGTTATGGGTAAGGCTTACATCACATTTTTCACAAGTACTTTACATCTTTTTCCATCACACGGCATCTGCCCTGTTAGTCATCATCATCATGACCCCTGCCGAATGGTGTTGGCAATCATGGCCCTCCGTACGAATGTGTCCACTGTCACTGCAAGTACATCTTCCACCCTCTCTGTCCTCAGCTTTGACATAGTAACGTGAACAATGATAAGTTTTTAATATCAATTTACACCAGTTGCCATGGTGCAGGGGTTACACAAGGGACTACAACATATAGAACACAATACATTCGTTCATTCATTTATTTATTTAATTATTTGGTTGGTTGGTTGGTTGGTTGGGTTGGTTATGTATATTTATTTATATGCATTATTTAATTTGTTTGTTTGTTTGTAATAGTTACTTAAACAAATTCAAACACCATAGAAGCAAATATATCTCTGAGGAGATAGATTTCAGCAAGATGGGTTGTGTGCTAAATTTTCACATACATGGGAACAAACTAATGTGACACTAACATATACATGATGTATGAGTGTGTCCAAAACAGTCTGTCAGATAAACAGATAATCAGTTGATTGACCTGGTAAAGAAACCTGCGCATTAGAACTGAAAGATGGTGAGATCAGTGAATCGGTATCACACAGTATTTTCACTAAGTGGCATATTTTAAAGCCATTTTGTGAGGAAAGTGTTGTAAATCATAATAATAATAATAAATAGGGGAACATTTATGGGCTTTAAATCTAAAAAGCCCTAAGGTTACAGTCAAAACACACAACTAGCATGCAACAAACACACGCACATCGACAAAACATCACACACAGAACAAACCAGTACACCGAACACACACACACACACACACAACTACACACACAACTGCACACACAAACACACACACACTACACACAAACACATTCCCGCACACACACACACGCGCGCGATAGTCACATGATTTCAAGGTGGCAGCTGAAGTAAGAGTACATAACTACTAGGCTTATGATTTAAAAAGAGTGTAGGTTTTTAAGACTGACGTTCACGAAGAAAGGGTACAGGTAGAGCGGAGAGGAAAGGGAAGTTTGTTCCAAATAGAGGGGGCCTGATAAGAAAAAGCACGTTCACCAAGAGTTTTGTTGCGGAAGCGTGGGATTCTAAGTAGGTGGGCATCAGTAGAAGAGCGTAGCTCTCTGGAGGAATGTAAACAGTCAGGAGATCAGAAAGATAGGGGGGAGCTAGACCAGCCAGAGACTTATGGCATAGGAGGGAAAGTTTATAGTCAATACGCTTTCGAACAGGAAGCCAGTGTAGAGTTTGAAGCAGAGGGGAAACATGAGTTGACCTCATCTAGATGTATGATACATATTTTTCTATGTTTAAAGTTAAGCTGTGTTAGGAATGTATTTTACAACAGGGGCTGTTTTTTAAGTTTACTTCTATATAGGAAATGTTTTGCAAACAAAATTATAAAGTCAGAAATGTCTGATTTAATGTCTTGTGCATTGCTGAATAAAGTACATTTTTCATTCAATTGAAGGGTATGAATATAGTCACAGAAAATTTTCCAGGTGAACCAGAAACAGTACACTATGTCACATCTCCAAAATACATGCTGCACAATTGATCTGTGTAGATTACAGAAATCACATGTATCATTGTAAGTAGGTTTAATATTTTTTTAAAAATGTGTTTGTCACATTTGTCTTTGTCAATAAGTTTTCATCTTGTCTTTGTCAATAAGTTTTCATCTTGTCTTTGTCAATAAGTTTTGTCAATAAGTTTTCATCTTGTCTTTGTCAATAAGTTTTCATCTTGTCTTTGTCAATAAGTTTTCATCTTGTCTTTGTCAATATGTTTTGTCAATAAGTTTTCATCTTGTCTTTGTCAATAAGTTTTCATCTTGTCTTTGTCAATAAGTTTTGTCAATAAGTTTTCATCTTGTCTTTGTCAATAAGTTTTCATCTTGTCTTTGTCAATATGTTTTCATCTTGTCTTTGTCAATAAGTTTTCATCTCTTTCAAAAATGAGTTTGTTGCAATAATCCTGTAGTCTAGCCTTAATTCACTCAGAACTTTTATTGCCAGTGTTCAGAGTTTCAGTTTCTCAAGATGACATCTCTACGTTCGGAACAAATTCCATATGCACTAACGTCACAGGTGCCGCATGTATAGTGACCGTGGCACATGCCTTAAGCCTGCACATAAACCCATGAGCTGGCCAGGACTTGAGGCCCTACCTAGACTATGTTTTACCTAGTATATATTTTATACTGGTATTTTATTACCTACCACTGGAATAATCTTGGTTACATGTAAATGACATGTGTATGTGTGTATCTTACCTTCAAAAAGGAACATATATATGAAGTAATTAAAGAAATCATTAAAGGTCTGAATCACAAGACAATTCGCTAGTCTGAAAAAACCCATCTCACATGTCAGACCCCCACCCCCCACCCCACCCCAGTCAATACCTGTGTTCATAGGTATCAGTTTATACATCACCTGTGTAGTCTTTGTTTACTGGTGTTGTACACAGACTTTGTTTCTCTGTTGTCCAGGTGTCACAAATTCTACAGAAGGCCTACGGATCAGACTGGGAGAAACAGAAGTTCAACTGGCGCTCTTTCTTCATTTTCTGTTCAGAAGTGTTTGGTTACAAGGGAGGTAATGAGTGGCCCATCACGTACCAGCTGTTCAAGAAGAATGTGCGAAGTTCTCTTTAAGTCTTGATCATCTCCCTTGGTAGATATTGTACAACCCTGTCCGGTGACAAGATTTTGTTTCACTTTCTGCCAGGAATTGTTTCTGTTTGTTTGGCTCAGACAAAAGTATTGGAAGCAGTACAAACTGTGGCAAGAGTTTGTTTGAGTTTTTGTTACAAATGGTTCATATTTCCCTGTTGAGATGAAAAGATTGGGAGGAGTACAAACTGTGACAGATTTTGTTTGAATTTTTGCCAGAAATTTTTCCTTTTTCCCTTTGATAAGAACACCAGGTAGACCCAGGGAGAAATTTGGAAGGGGCTTGTAGAATGGCTGAGGACAAAGAGGGCGGGAGACATACTTGCAGCGACAAGGGATAGAGGGCTATGATTGCCAACGCCATACGGCAGAGCTCATGATGATTATGATGATGATGAGACAAAAGGATAGGGAGCAGTACATACCCTGATGTTAGGTAGAGCCTCAAGATCTTGTCAGCATAGGTTCTGGGCAAGGCTTTCATGACATTTTTCAGGAGTAGTTTACATCTTTTTCCCAGACCTGCCAACCCATACGATTTTGGCGTATTTAGTACGCCAGTTTACTCAAAATACGACCAATACGCCGACTTAATAAAAAATACGACGAAAAAAAAATTAAAGATAAAAAAATCAAGTACCATTAGAAAGTGAATTTTTGGGCTCAGAATGCTCTAGATTGCACAGATTTGCACCAATTCTTTAAAAATTTTCCGCGGGTGCATGCCCCGGACCCCCCTAGTTAGCTTGCGCCTTCGGCGCTGCGCACTCAGAATACACCAATATTTTCAAAAATACTCCATTTTTCCTGGACAAATACTCCAACTTAAAAGTCAGGGTTGGCAGGTCTGTTTTCCGTCACATGGAATCTACCTTGCTAGCCATCATCATCATGTGCCCTGCTGCATGGTGTTGGTGATCATGGCCCTCCGTACGAATCTATCCCTTGTCACTGCAAGTACATCTTCCATGCTCTCCGTCTTCAGCCACTCTTCAAGTCCATCCAATATTTTATCCCTGGGTCTACCAGGTGCTTTCTTTCTCTCCAGTTTTCTTGTAGCTTTCATGCTAGAGCATATGGTATTTTCTGAGCGCAGTGATGCTTTTGTGAGAAAAAAATGAAGCTGAGACAGTTCGGTTCTGAAACGATTTATGGGTGATGAATTTCTTCCTGTTCTTCATTATGATAATGAAAATGATCACAAAGCAATGATAATAATAGTAATAATGATGATAATGATAGCAACAACAGTAATGATACACTGCAAAGCAGAAGAAGAACAGCAACGAGAATGATGATTATAGTCTATTTTTTTCCAGTGTGCATGTATGTCTGTTTACCTGTCAAATGAAATTTTCTACACAATTTCTGGACAACTTCTTTTATTTGCCATGGAATCTTTAACGTGCACTGAGTGCATGCTGCATATGGGAATCCGGTTTATGATCTTGCCCAAAAGACTAGCACCTAGATCACCACTTAAGATCTAGTGGAAGGGGAGAGAACCCTGTCTGGTGCATGGTTTTGGCGTCCTTGGTTCAAAGTTCGGACAGTCATGAAAGAGACAAACACACAAAAAATGTTAATGAAAAAGATTAAGGAAAGACAAGCAACATTTATAGGACATTTTATTAGGCAAGAGAAATTAGAGCACCTAGATGCAAGAGGAAAACTAGAAGGAAAAAGAGCACCAGGTAGACTCAGGGAGAAAATATTGGACAGGTCTGCAGAGTGGGTGAAGACAGAGGGTAGGAGGTATACATGCAAAGATAGATTCATATGGAGGGTCATGATCACTTGTGCCATGTGGCATGGCATATTATGATGATGATTAGGTTCAAATTTGGGGCTTCTGCCATCCTAGGTTCAAACTACATGTTAAAGCTTTTGGCATCCTAGGTTTAGACCTGTGGTTCTGTCATTATAGGTTCAAACTCAGGGCTTTTGACATTCTAGGTTTAGACCCGTGGTTCTGTCATTATAGGTTCAAACTCAGGGCTTTTGGCATCCTAGGTTTAGACCCATGGTTCTGTCATTATAGGTTCAAACTCAGGGCTTTTGGCATCCTAGGTTTAGACCCGTGGTTCTGTCATTATAGGTTCAAACTCGGGGCTTTTGGCATCCTAGGTTTAGACCCGTGGTTCTGTCATTATAGGTTCAAACTCAGGGCTTTTGGCATCCTAGGTTTAGACCCGTGGTTCTGTCATTATAGGTTCAAACTCAGGACTTTTGACATCCTCAGTTCAGACTCAGGGCTTTTGACATCTTTGGTTCAGACTCGGGGCTTTTGACATCCTCAGTTCAAACTCAGGGCTTTTGACATCCACGGTTCAAACTCAGGGCTTTTGACATCCTAGGTTCAGACCCGTGGCTCAACATCCTAGGTTCAAACTCAGGGCTTTTTGACATCCTAGGATTAAACCCGGGTTCTGACATCCTAGGTTCAAACCCAGGATTCTGACATTCTAGGTTCAATCCTGGGTTTCTGACATCCTAGGTTCAAACTTAGGGTTTTTGCCATCCTAGGTTCAGACCTAGGTTCTGGCATCCCAGGCAGATACTTTAACCTGTGGGCCACACAATCCACACTCTTTGTAATGTCACTTTTTATTTTAGGTTCACTTTCACTTTGTGTTTTGTCTTCTGGTGATGATAATCTGTACTTAAAGATTTACAAAGTGGGCCTTGTAACAACGAAGGACTGTGAAATCCTGGTGATGATAATCTGTACTTAAGGATTTACAAAGTGGGCCTTGTAACAACGAAGGGCTGTGAAATCCTGGTGATGATAATCTGTACTTAAGAATTTACAAAGTGGGCCTTGTAACAACGAAGGGCTGTGAAATCCTGGTGATGATAATCTGTACAAAAATACTTTATTAACGATTTACAAGGTTTGTCCTTGTGATAGTGGAGGAGCCTGATGTACACAGTGATGTTGTACTTGGTTTCGCTTTTCGAAAAAGGCCTAGTTTAGGCTGAAACCTACACACACACACACACACACACACACACACACACACACACACACACACACACACACACACATACACAACACACACACACACACACACACACACACACACACACACACACGCACACACACACACACACACACACACACACACACATCATCACACACACACTCACACACACACACACACACACACACACACACACACACACACACACACACACACACACACACACCACACACACACACACACACACACACACACACACACACACACACACACACACACACACACACACACACACACACACTTCTTGAATACAGTCAACTGACTATGGAATCATACTTTATTATAATTCATTATTATAATATTTTTGACGTTGCATGTGTTATGGATCATAATTATAATTCATTATTATAATATTTTTGACGTTGCATGTGTTATGGATCATAATTATAATTCATTATTATAATATTTTTGACGTTGCATGTGTTATGGATCATAATTATAATTCATTATTATAATATTTTTGACGTTGCATGTGTTATGGATCATTGTTTTCATCATAACATTAGTTGACAGCTTCTCTCCTTCATTATTTGTTTGTAATGCTTCTTATACTCTGTTCCTTTCCCGTGATGTTATGTCTGTTATTGTCCCTGTGGGGATGCGGGGGGCTTTTCAATATAAACAGTATCCCCTCCTTCTGGAAATTCTGTGCTGGAAATTTCCTCTTTTCTGTCACTCTCTTGTTTCTGCCTTGTTGCTTTGCTTTCTGTCATTTCTTCCTGTCATTTTCTGCCTGGCTGTCCATTCACTTGTATGTTTTCGATAAAGTTTTACATAATTTTTCTTATGATTGATAATTGGGTACATGTATTAAATGCATTTTGGGCTCTAGGGAGGTGAGATATGCGGAAGCTGTTTTAGGTATTTTGGCCTGTTTTTAGATATGTTTTAGTGTCCTTAGTATGCTTAATTTGTATTCAGGTGTGTTTTTTTAAATCCCCTGTGCGATAAATTGGATAGAGTGGCCAGCTAGGGGCATATCCTTAGATTATGTGGGCGAATGCATTGATACTTAATTTTCTTTTCATTTTTTATCCTGTTGAAGTTTTGTATGTTTTGAAACAGTTAAAGCCCTGGTATGGCTCTACACAGTCGGCTGGGCTTTAAACAACAATAACAGTAACAACAACAGTGTTTGTAATTTACTCTTTTTGTGTTTATTTAGTTATTTACTTTATTTATTTATTCATTTTTTAAACATATGTATTATTGCAGCTACTAGTATTACTGTTTTGTCATTATAATTGTTATTGTTGCTGTTGTTAGGGGTTGACATGTATTTGCTTAACACACACCTGCCTTTGTCTTTCATACTTTTGTAAAATGTTTGACCAGTTGACAAATAAAATCTGTATTTTGTTACAAGTTGTTTTCATGATTTCTTTGACATTGTGCATGTTATGGTTCATGCTTTTGTTTTGGTTTGGTTTGGTTTGGGTTTTGGTGTTGTTGTTCTTGTTCTTGTTGTTGTTGTTCTTCTTCTTGTTCTTCTTCTTGTTCTTCTTGTTCTTCTTCTTCTTCTTCTTCTTCTTCTTCTTCTTCTTCTTCTTCTTCTTCTTCTTCTTCTTCTTCTTCTTCTTCTTCTTCTTCTTCTTTTTATTATTTATATCAATTCTTGTATTAGATGTGTAGACTAGAAAGGTTCTGTGGGACCTAATGCTAGTATCTTTGAGTAATAAAGTGTTTTGAACTTTTTGAAGTTCTGCATTTTCTCAAAGCAATGATTACACATGTGACGTTTCAGTCTACTAAAACTGCAGCTAATGCCCTACACCTACAAACTTCACTGACATGTTATTAGAAAAGAAATGTCATGCTCTTTTCATTGAAACCAATAATTCTGTATTGTCAAAAATTGATGTAGTGCCCATTGCCTTGGTGTAGTGGTTAGTGCAGTGGACAATTGATTGGAAAGTTGGGGTTCATATCCCAGTCGGTCCCTTTAGAAATCATTGTGGGATTTTTCAGTTCCATCCGGCTTCTAACCAAAATTGAGCATGTTATGGTTTCATTGGGAAGACTGGGACCACATAGTCGAGTCTCATCCACTTCGTGGATGTGTCATTGAGGATGTTGTTCAAATCTTCCGACCAACACCATAGGTGCTTGTGTCTCTCGGACCTGATTGACGCCAGAATATATTATGATGATAAGGGTAGAGTGCAGACCTGTCATGAAGTCTCAACCCTAGATAGAACTCCATAGCATCATGATTATCATCCTCATCGCCATCATTGTCATCATTGCATTCTAAAAACTGTGCCAGTTTCTGTGGCCATTACAATAGCATAGAAGATGGAACCAAAACAAAAAAGTTGAACATGAAGGAAGTTGCCCAAAGTGTGATGATCCTAAAAAAAATTTTAAACCACTTTAATGATGTCCTGTGGAATTTTTTTCTCAGTGTGAAGATACCCTCTTGAGAAACTGAAACTTTCTGAGATTTGGTCTCAAAGGAATTGTACTGAAGCATGACAAAAACAAGCAAACAAAAAACAACATAACATTGAAAAAAAAAAAAAAAAAACATTAGTGTGCCATATTGTTTTAATTATTATGAAGCATTGGTTTGTAGGAGAGGCAGTTGTCAAAAACACTGATGTTTCTGCATGTGTGTTTATATGATAAAAGTGTCCAGTGTTTTATAATGTCCAGTGAGATAAAATATTATGAATAATGCATTGTCATTGAAACATACTTGTGTTTTGTTGTTAACATAACAAAATATTCTGTTTGTGATCGTGCTTTAGCTCGAGTTTGTGATTATACTGACTTTGTTGTGTGGAACTGATTGTGAATTGTGATTGTGCTTAGCATGATGTTTGGTATACTGGTTTGTAACTGATTGTGATATGATGTCATACATGAGTTGTGGATACTGACTTTGAACTGATTTTGATTTGTGATGTGCATAGATGAGGTTTGTGGTTTACTGACTGTTGGAACTGATTGTGATTGTGATTGTGCATAGCAAAGATGTTTGTGATACTGACTTGTGTGAATGATTGTGATTGTGATTGTGCATTAGCATGATGTTTGTGTTATACTGACATGTGGAACTGATTGTGTTTTGATTATGCATAGAATTTGTATACGACTTGTGTGGAACTGATTGTGATTGTGATGTGCATTAGCAGATTGGTTATACGACCTTGTTGTGTGACACTGATGTGATTGGATGTCATAGCATGATGATTGTGGTATACACTTTGTGGAAACTGATGATTATGTGCATTAGCATGAGTTTGTATACTGACTTGTTGTGGGAACTGATGTGATGTGATGGCATAGCATAATTTGGTTAACGACTGTGTGAACGATGTGATTGTGATTGGCATTAGCAGATGTTTGTGTATACTGACTTGTGTGTGGAACTGATTGCGATTGTGATTGTGCATTAGCAAGTTTGTGGTTATACTGACTGTGGAACTGATGATTGTGATTTCATTACATATGTTTGGATACTGACTGTTGACTGATGTGATTTGATTGTGCATTAGCATATGTTGTGTTATACGACTTGTTGAAACTATTGTGATTGTGATTGCATTAGCATGATGTTGGTCATACTGACTGTGGGAACTGATGTGATTTGTATGTACATTACATGATTTGTGATATACATGACGTGTGGAACTGATTGGATTTGTGATGTACATAGCAGATTGGTATACTGACTTTGGAAACGATGGATGTGATTGTACATTAGCATGAGGTTGGATATACTGACTTGTGAAACGATTGTGATTTGTGATTGTACATTAGCATGAGTTGTGCGTTATACTGACTTGTGTGGACTGATGGAATTGTATATGTACAATAATCTTTCATGAAATATACATAGACGATACTACTTATGTTTGTGGTATATAGTGTATTTTTTGTTTTTCCTTGAAGTTGTGTTATTTAAACGGTTATAGACCTATATGGCTCATGCAGCTGAGCTTTAAACAAAAATAAGAACAGTGTATCACACAAACACATACATACACACACACTATAATATCAACATACATACACACCACACACATACACACATACATAAACACATAATACACACACTACACCATACTACACACATACATACACAACATACACACGCGCACATACCACCACTTTCATACATACAACACATGCATAACACACCTACACACACACACACACACACACACACACACACACACACACACATACACACACACACAGAGTGCTGAGCTACAATACATCACGTTTGACCCATGTTATCCTTATTTCTCTAACATACGCACACACACTTGAGACAAGATGCTGAGCTAGGGTACACTCAGCCTGTTAGGTGTGAAACCCTCGACCTAAAGTGTCATCTTTCCTTCCTCTTGTCTCACACACATATACACAAGATTCAGCCTGTGAGGCGTGTGACCTTTGACCCAAATTGTCATCCTCTGTCACACACACACACACACACACACACATACATACACGCATGCAAGCACACACATACACACACACACACACACACACACATACATACACGCATGCAAGCACACACATACACCACATCACACACATACATACATACATACATACATACATACATACATATGCATACATACATACATACATACATGCACGGAAGCACACAAACACACACACACACACACACACACACACACACACACCACACGCAAACACACACACACACACACAATTTACCAACATATTCTGTCTTTCTCTTTTCCCCCTTTGTTACTCACTTTCTTCTTCGCTCACTCTGTCTGGCAGTCTCTCACTTCCTATTTTCTGTTGTTGTTTGTGGTGGTGTTGTTTTAAACGTAAGTAGATCAACAACGACGGATACGTTAAGTTGGTGTATGTGCCAATACATTCATATTCATACACATATTCATTCTTCGTCAGAATGGATTTACCACGTGAAACTTGGGCTGTTTTCCTCACTGAGAATGAGTCGCCATATCACAGTACCACCCACATATTTGTTTATTTTGAACAAGGCCTCAGAAAAGCAGGAAGAATAATTAGCTTTCAAAGGGAAGGACCCGGAAATGAACCGCTCTCTGTAATATTTTATGCCAGGGCAACTGGGATGAATGCCCTGCTCTTCACGATTTTCAACTGCTGTGGAATCTTTTAGCGTACGCAGGCCAGAAGGCACTCGGGTCCGACTCGTTCTTTCTCCCCGTTCTGAAGAACTAAACGTTCATATGTGCATTGGCTGTCGCTTGATACAGCCCTCTCTCTCTCTCTCTCTTCTCTCTCTCTCTCTCTCTCTCTCTCTCCTCTCTCCTCTCTCTCCTCTCTCTCTCTCTCTCTCTGATGTGTGATATGTGTGTGTGTGTGAAGAGAGAAGTGTGTTAGCAAGGTCTTGCTCAGTTCTTTATGAGTTATATTTTACCAAAATGTGGTCAGAGGTATGGATTATCCAGGACTTGCAAAAGCATGTTTGGAAGTGAAGATGCCAAGGTCAACATCACATGGACAAAAAAAACCAAAAAAAAGGAACCAAAAATCAGCACTTTTTTCAGGAAGATGTGTGAACATCACTTGCCCAGGAACTTCAGACAATATTCAAAACCTGTCTTCACTCTAGTGACAGTTTACCATTGGCCTCACGCACATTTTAACTGCCGTTTTAACTGAAACTTCTTCAAGGTCACAGTGGTCATAAAGAGTACAACATTTGGATTTTTTATTTACTTCTTCAAGGTCATAGTGATCATAAAGAGTACAAAATCTGGATTTTTTGTTACCTTCAAGGTCACAGTGATCATAAAAAGTACATCTGGATTTTTTTATCAACTTCTTCAAGGTCAGTGATCATAAAGAGTACAAAATCTGGATTTTTTTGTCTTTAGCTTTCTTCAAGATCAGTGATCATAAAGAGTAAAAAATCTGGATTTTTTATCAGCTTCTTCAAGGTCAGTGATCATAAAGAGTACAAAATCTGGATTTTTTATCAGCTTCTTCAAGGTCAGTGATCATAAAGAGTACAAAATCTGGATTTTTCTATTGCTTCTTCAAGGTCAGTGATCATAAAGAGTACAAGATCTGGATTTTTTATCACTTCTTCAAGGTCAGTGATCATAAAGAGTACAAAATCTGGATTTTGTATTAGCTTCTCCAAGGTCATTGATCATACAGAGTACAACGTCTGGATTTTTTATTAGCTTCTTCAAGGTCATTGATCGTAAAGAGTACAAAATCTGGATTTTTTATTAGCTTCTCCAAGGTCAGTGATCATACAGAGTACAAAATCTGGATTTTTGTATTAGCTTCTTCAAGGTCAGTGATCACAAAGAGTACAAAATCTGGATTTTTGTATTAGCTTCTTCAAGGTCAGTGATCATAAAGAGTACAAAACTGGATTTTTTATTAGCTTCTTCAAGGTCATTGATCATAAAGAGTACAAAATCTGGATTTTTGTATTAGCTTCTTCAAGGTCAGTGATCATAAAGAGTACAAAATCTGGATTTTTTATTAGCTTCTCCAAGGTCATTGATCATACAGAGTACAACGTCTGGATTTTTTATTAGCTTCTTCAAGGTCAGTGATCATAAGAGTACAAAATCTGGATTTTTCTATTGCTTCTTCAAGGTCAGTGATCATAAAGAGTACAAAATCTGGATTTTTTGTTTTAGCTTCTTCAAGGTCAGTGATCATAAAGAGTACAAAATCTGAATTTTTGTATTAGCTTCTTCAAGGTCAGTGATCATGAAGAGTACAAAATCTGGATTTTTTATCAGCTTCCTCAAGGTCAGTGATCATGAAGAGTACAAAATCTTGATTTTTTATTAGCTTCTCAAGGTCAGTGATCATAAAGAGTACAAAATCTGGATTTTTTATCAGCTTCTTCAAGGTCAGTGATCATAAAGAGTACAAAATCTGGATTTTTCTATTGCTTCTTCAAGGTCAGTGATCATAAAGAGTACAAAATCTGGATTTTTCTATTGCTTCTTCAAGGTCAGTGATCATAAAGAGTACAAAATCTGGATTTTTCTATTGCTTCTTCAAGGTCAGTGATCATAAAGAGTACAAAATCTGGATTTTTTATCAGCTTCTTCAAGGTCAGTGAGCATAAAGAATACAAAATCTGGATTTTTTGTTTAGCTTCTTCAAGGTCAGTGATCATAAAAAGTACAAAATCTGGATTTTTTATCAGCTTCTTCAAGGTCAGTGATCATGAAGAGTACAAAATCTGGATTTTTGTTTTAGCTTCTCAAGGTCAGTGATCATAAAGAGTACAAAATCTGGATTTTTTATCAGCTTCTTCAAGGTCAGTGATCATAAAGAGTACAAAATCTGGATTTTTGTTTTCGCTTCTTCAAGATCATGATCATAAAGAGTACAAAATCTGGATTTTTTTGTTTTAGCTTCTTCAAGGTCATGATCATAAAGAGTACAAAATCTGGATTTTTTGTTCAGCTTCTTCAAGGTCATGATCATAAAGAGTACAAAATCTGGATTTTTTGTTTTAGCTTCTTCAAGGTCAGTGATCATAAAGAGTACAAAATCTGGATTTTTTATCAGCTTCTTCAAGGTCAGTGATCATAAAGAGTACAAAATCTGGATTTTTCTATTGCTTCTTCAAGGTCAGTGATCATAAAGAGTACAAAATCTGGATTTTTCTATTGCTTCTTCAAGGTCAGTGATCATAAAGAGTACAAAATCTGGATTTTGTATTAGCTTCTCCAAGGTCATTGATCATACAGAGTACAAAATCTGGATTTTTGTATTAGCTTCTTCAAGGTCATTGATCGTAAAGAGTACAACATTTGGATTTTTTGTATTAGCTTCTTCAAGGTCAGTGATCATACAGAGTACAACGTCTGGATTTTTTATTAGCTTCTTCAAGGTCATTGATCGTAAAGAGTACAAAATCTGGATTTTTCTATTGCTTCTTCAAGGTCAGTGATCATACAGAGTACAACGTCTGGATTTTTTATTAGCTTCTTCAAAGTCATTGATCACAAAGAGTACAAAATCTGGATTTTTCATTCACTTCTTCAAGGTCAGTGATCATAAAGAGTACAAAGTGTGGATTTTTTATCAGCTTCTTCAAGGTCAGTGATCACAAAGAGTACAACGTCTGGATTTTTATATTAGCTTCTTCAAGGTCACAGTGATCATAAAGAGTACAAAATCAGGGGGGGGGGGGGTTGTTTTGTTTTGTTGTTTTTTGTTTGTTTTGTTTTGTTTTTATTAACGGTTGAATACAAATGGAGACTGGAAATGGTCTGTCGATCTATCAGACGACAGTGTGACGCCTCTGTAAGCCTGTGTCTGAGCCGTTCTGCGAGAACTGTGTGCATATGTGTGTGAAGGTGGGTGCCTGTGTGTGTTTGGATGGTCTGTGTGTGTGAGCGCGCGCGAGCGTGTGTGTATGTGCGTGTGAGTGTGTGTATGAGTGTGAGTGTATGTGTGTGTGTGTGAGAGAGATGTGTATGTGTGAAACATTTTATTATGTTGATTTGAAACGCTTTATGTTATCGTAACACGCAGGCTTCTGCGTGTCTGTGCGCGTGTGTGTGTTTTCGTGCATGTGTGAGTGTATATACATATATATGTGGTGTGTGTGTGCGCGCGCGCGTGTGTGTTCGTTCTTTGATTTAACGTCTTTTCACTATAAGTGATATTAGACGGGCGCGCGTGTGTGTGTGTGTGTGTGTGTGTGTATGTGTGTGTGTGTGTGTGTGTGTGTGCGTGTGTGTGTGTGTGTGTGTGTGTGTGTGTGTGTGCGTGCGTGTGTGTGTGTGTGTGTGTGTGTGTGTGTGTGTGTGTGTGTGTGTGTGTGTGTGTGTGTGTGTGTGTGGTACCATGATACGAGGGTCTTTAATGAATAGCGAGAATGTCCTAATAACTTAAACAAATAATTTTATATATATTAAATAATTTTCTCAGCGCTTTGAAACCGGACACGTACCTGGCTAGTCGTTCCACGATCTAAGTACAAAATTACGTGCGAATATTGTGACGTAGTTTGTTATGACCTCATGTTGGGTAGCCATTCCAAGCATCATGGCCACATGGAGCATTGAAGAACTGAAGCTTATAGGAAGTTCTGGCTCAGATACATTACAAACACTGAAAAGTATATTTGGGATACAAGCCGTTTTGCAGTATGTAGCTTATAGGTGGGTGTCATTCTTTAACCCTTTGAATCCTGCACCTGTCCACCAACTGCAAAAACTTAACCCTTTGACTCCCTCACCCTATCCACCAGCTTCCTGCAGAAAGCTGATGGATAGGGTGAGGAAGTCAAAGGTTTAAGTTTCTGCTTTGCTGGCATGGATCACTTCATGATATTTTAACAAGTTGATTTAGAATGAGACGTGTTACAACAAGATGTGTCCCACACTGACGTCATTAGGATCAGAAACAGGTTATGTCACTGTTACAACAAGATGTGTCCCACACTGACGTCATGGAGATCAGAAACAGGTGTATGTCACTGTTACAACAAGATGTGTCCCACACTGACGTCATGAAGATCAGAAACAGGTGTATGTCACTGTTACAGCAAGATGGGTCCCACACTGACGTCATTAGGATCAGAAACAGGTGTATGTCACTGTTACAACAAGATGTGTCCCACACTGACGTCATGAAGATCAGAAACAGGTGTATGTCACTGTTACAACGAGATGTGTCCTGCACTGACGTCATTAGGATCAGAAACAGGTGTATGTCACTGTTACAACAAGATGGGTCCCACACTGACGTCATTAGGATCAGAAACAGGTGTATGTCACTGTTACAACAAGATGGGTCCCACACTGACGTCATGAAGATCAGAAACAGGTGTATGTCACTGTTACAACAAGATGGGTCCCACACTGACGTCATTAGGATCAGAAACAGGTGTATGTCACTGTTACAACAAGATGGGTCCCACACTGACGTCATGAAGATCAGAAACAGGTGTATGTCACTGTTACAACAAGATGGGTCCCACACTGACGTCATTAGGATCAGAAACAGGTGTATGTCACTGTTACAGCAAGATGGGTCCCCACACTGACGTCATGAAGATCAGAAACAGGTGTATGTCACTGTTACAACAAGATGGGTCCCACACTGACGTCATTAGGATCAGAAACAGGTGTATGTCACTGTTACAACAAGATGTGTCCTGCACTGACGTCATTAGGATCAGAAACAGGTGTATGTCACTGTTACAAGATGGGTCCCACACTGACCTGACGTCATTAGGATCAGAAATATGTGTATGTCACTGTTACAGCAAGATGTGTCCCACACTGACGTCATTAGGATCAGAAACAGGTGTATGTCACTGTTACAACAAGATGGGTCCCACACTGACGTCATTAGGATCAGAAACAGGTGTATGTCACTGTTACAACAAGATGTGTCCTGCACTGACGTCATTAGGATCAGAAACAGGTGTATGTCACTGTTACAAGATGGGTCCCACACTGACCTGACGTCATTAGGATCAGAAATATGTGTATGTCACTGTTACAGCAAGATGTGTCCCACACTGACGTCATTAGGATCAGAAACAGGTGTATGTCACTGTTACAAGATGGGTCCCACACTGACCTGACGTCATTAGGATCAGAAATATGTGTATGTCACTGTTACAGCAAGATGGGTCCCACACTGACGTCATTAGGATCAGAAACAGGTGTATGTCACTGTTACAGCAAGATGGGTCCCACACTGACGTCATGAAGATCAGAAACAGGTGTATGTCACTGTTGCAACAAGATGTTCCCACACTGACCTGACGTCATTAGGATCAGAAACAGGTGTATATTACTATTGCAGGTACTGTTAGGTACAGACATGAGGGCGTCAGTCTTTTTTAAATCATAATGGATGTCATTGACAAAACCTGAGTTACAAGCCTTGAGCCAGAATTAAACAGATAATCATCAGAGTGGCGCGCTCCCGTCTCTCCAAGGCCCATCAAGTTCAGAAAAAAAAAGCAAGGAAATTTAAAGGTGATGATGATATGTGCCTTTGATTGTTGGTGGGTTTTTTTGTTTGTTTGTTGTTGTTGTTTTTTTTTTCGCCCTTAAATTTAAAGATGATAGTGATAAGTGCCTATGATTGTTGGTGATTTCTTGCCCGTAAATTTAAAGATAATGATCACATGTGCCTTTGTTGTTTTCTTACCACTAAAGATGATGATGATATATGCCTGTGATTGTTGGTGTTTTCTCGCCCTTAAAGATGATGATGATATATGCCTATTATTGTTGGTGGGGTTTTTTTGTTGTTGTTGTTTTTCGCCCTTAAATTTAAAGATGATGATGATTTGTGCCTATGATTTTTGTTGTTGTCTTACCATTAAAGATGATAATGACAAGTGCCTATGATTTTTGTTGTTGTCTTACCATTAAAGATGATAATGACAAGTGCCTATGATTTTTGTTGTTGTCTTACCATTAAAGATGATAATGACAAGTGCCTATGATTTTCTTTGCTTATTTTTGTTGTTTTGTTTTGTTTTTGTTTTGTTTTTTGTTTTTCTGGCTCCGGCGATCGGCTTGTTGGTATAAATGAAGGGTAGCCAACCAAAGACATTTGACGAAGTCTGGCTGTCACTGTTTACTCCGGTGTCTAGGTCTGTGGGATTAAAGGATTAGTGTAGTGGGGATTATCGCTGATTGTAATTAATCCCTTGGCGCCGACATACTATGGCGGCTTGTGCAGGAAGGAAGGAAGGAGAGATGACGGGGAAGGGTGGGGATAAGGGGAGGGGTGTGTGGGTGGGGGTCTGTTTCTTGTGTGTAGGTCTCTATGAGGCTAGGATGGCGCAGAGGTACAGTTCTCCCCTCTTTTGTGGTCTAGTGGTTAAAGCATCTGTGTAGGGCAAGACAAGCTTTGGGTTCCAATCACGACTCATTCGTACCTTTGAAAAAATGAAGAAGCACCATGGTTTATACCGTGTGACGAGCCGTTGAGCATCAGACACCTCCTCCTTGATTGCTGGGACTTGTACGATGTGAGACAAAAGCACTACACGGCGGACTCCTTAAAGAATCTCTTCCGAGACGTCCCTCCTGATGCAATTTTCCAGTTTTTACAAGAGATCAACAGATTTCACCTGATATAATTTTATGTTTTTTTTTCTTTAATTGCTTTTTGGATTTGCAACGTTAATGGTGAGCGTGGTTTTTAACTTGTCTTTTATTTCAACGGTTGTCGTTTTTGGACGTGGTGTTAGCCCTGATATGGTCTAGTAGTCGGCTGGGCTATAAGCAGTATGAACCTGAACGACTCGGATGGAGATTTCCCTTCTCCCCTTCTTCCCCTCTTCCTCCTCCACGTAATCTTAACCCTTAAACCCCCGCACCCTATCCACCAACTGCAAAAATTTAACCCTTTGACCCTTGCACCCTACCCACCAACTGCGAAAACTTAACCCTTCGCCCCCGCACCCTATCCACCAACTGCGAAAACTTGACCTTTTGAGTCCCTTACCCTATCCACCAGCTTCCTGCAGGAAGCTGATGGATAGGGTGAGGGAGTCAAAGGGTTAAGGTTTTGCTGAACTAGCATGGTTGACAATGCGGGGTGCTGGTGGACAGGGAGCGGGATACAAAGGGTTAAGTGCTGGTCTAGGTTGAGTTTTGAAACTGACAGGAATCAGTCAATCTTTCGGATGAGCCGATAAAGAGGGGGGGGGGGGGAAACACCCCGCATGTCATCATCATCATCAGGTGCCCTGCCGCATGGCGTTGGCAACCATGGACCTCCATCCATCTCTATCTCTCGTTGCTCCTAGCATCTCCCCCACCCTCCTCATCCCCAGCAACTCTGCAAGTCCGTCCAGCATTTTCTCCTTGGGTCTACCTGGTGCTCTCTTTCCCTCCAGCTTTCCCGTTGTGACCAGGTGCTCCAAATCCCCCTTCCTCATAAAATGGCCTATAAATGTTGCTTGTCTTTTCCTAATCTTCCTTATGAGTGATCTACTTGTGTCTGCCTCCATCAAGACTGTCTCGTTTGTTTTCTTTGCTGTCCATGAAACTCTCAACATTCTTCTGAGAAAACCACATCTCGGCTACCTTCTTCTTCCTCTTTCTTTTGTCCATGGTTTTCCTGGGGAAAACTACGATGATGGTTTCCCCTTGCCTTCCATCGGTTTTTTTTTCAGGGTTAACTCCCTTAGCCTTACTCTCTCCCGAGATGTCCACAAGGCAGTGGAGCTATTTACACATACATACAAGACCAAAAAAATCAAACACAAAACAAATCCAATTACACAGAAATCACCAAATCACCAAACAAACAAACCTTGACAACGAACACACAACAAAACAAAAAGGACCCAACCATCCAAACAAACAAATAATGATACTAATAATTCCATTTCTATGGTGCTAACAGTCCATGTGGAAGAATGTTCAACGTATTTTACATAAATAATTGTTAAAAATGGGGGGGAGGTTACCGTGTCAAGACATCAATGCGGTACAAACATAATCGGATACATACACTAATACATTAACACATCATAAACATAGTTCATCAAAAGTAACAACAGATCGTTGCATAAAATTACAAGAAAGTGGTTGTGATACTAGCCAACAACAAGAAAAATAACATAAGAGGGAAAATGTATAAATCACCTGATGAATGTCTTTTACAAACACACAAACAAAAAGCAAACATAAAACAAATATAGTCATATACAAGCACATCATATACACGGGGGTGCAAAAGTAGGTATACAGTTATGAAAAAAGAAAACACGTACAACACTAATTGCATTTATTATACAAACAAATGAATATTGCATATACATGTAATAACAAGCACAGCCTTAATCCCTCAGATACTCAAGCTGCTTACCGTCGGTATTCACAACACTCCTCTAATCGAGAGCGGAATTAAGCATTATAATAATGATGTGATACTTACTGTATACCTACTTTTGCACCCCCCTGTATATTGTTTGAAGGTTGGGTGACTTCTGGTTGGCTGGTTGGTTAAGGTTTTGTTTTTCTTTTCTTTCTGTTTGGGTTTTGTTTTTGTCTGTGTTTTGTTTTGGTTTTTGCTGGTGGGGTTTGTTTGTTTTGGTTTTTTGTTTGTTTCTTTCTTTCTTTCTTCCTTTGTTTGTTGTTGTTGTTGTTTTTACATTCAAGGTTTTGTTCAAATGCTTTCCCCCCCTCCCCTCACCCTTTTTTTCATTGAAGATGAGTTCTGCTGGGTTGTATTTTTCTATGCAATCGACACAGAAATAAGAAGATAACAAGACAACAAGATTTTTTTTTAGCCCAGTGCACAAACACAAGGAAAATGTTTTGGCTATACATCCAATCACACTCACGCCTCACAACAATAATAATAGACACATTCGTCAGTCATCCACGGAATCGAAGAAACACACACACACACACACACACACACACACACACACACACACACACACACACACACACACACACACACACACACACACACATACACACACTCACGCACGCACACACACGCGCGCGCGCGCACACACACACACTCCAACGGGACTTAAACAACATAAGGTAAAAAATATTTCTCTTACTTTCCCTCCCCCTCCTCACATGCACAAAACTCAAATTAAAAGACAGGTGAAAAAAAGCTCTGATGTATAACAAAATATTTTGTAAGAGTACATTCTAACGCCAGTTGAGAAAAACCATCACTATAATCCAAGCCTGGAGAATTAAAACAGTTTATCATTAACAGTAATAACGAACAGATAAAAGACATATAAAGTTCCTTCTAATAACGGTCACCGAATTTCCATAAGCCCTCCTCGAGTCATCATCATCATCATCAGTTGCCCTGCCGCATGGCGTTGGCAACCATGGACTTCCAACAATCTCTATCTCTCGTTGCTCCTAGCATCTCCCCCACCCTCCTCGTCCCCAGCCACTCTGCAAGTCCGTCCAGCATTTTCTCCTTGGGTCTACCTGGTGCTCTCTTTCCCTCCAGCTTTCCCGTTGTGACCAGGTGCTCCAAATCCCCCTTCCTCATAAAATGGCCTATAAATGCTGCCTGTCTTTTCCTAATCTTCCTTATGAGTGATCTACTTGTGTCTGCCTCCATCAAGACTGTCTCGTTTGTTTTCTTTGCTGTCCATGGAACTCTCAACATTCTTCTCAGAAACCACATCTCGGCTGCCTCAATCTTGCTCTGGCTTTGCATCCGTACAACATTATTGGTTCAAAGTATGGGCAATAAAGCCGCATACAAATACTGGCAACAGAGCGACATGCAGATTGTCATGCATTGCGCACATACTACGTAATGTTGTAGCATGTGGCGTGTGTCTTAACAGGATTACACGCTTAAACCTTTTTACATCAGTGACCTTCATAGTTATAATCCTCTCTCTCTCTCCCTCCCTCCCTTCCTCCATCCCCCTTCTCTCTCTCTCTCGCTCTCGCTCTCTCTCTCTCCGTCTCTCGCTCTCTCTCTCTCTCTTTGTCTTTCTCTCTCTCTTTCTCGCTCTCTCTCTCGCTCTCTCTCTTTCTCGCTATCCTCTCTCTCGCTCGCTCTCTTTCTCTCGCTGTCTCTCTCTCTCTGTCTCTCTCTCTCTTTCTCTCTCTCTATCTCTCTCTCTGCTCTCTGGCTCTCTGTCTCTTTGTCTTTCTCTCTCTCTCTGTCTTTCTCTCTCTCTCTCTCTCTCTCTCTTTTTCTTTCTCTTTCTCTCTCTCTGTCTTTCTCTCTCTCTTTGTCCTTTCTCTCTTTGTCTTTCTCTCTCTCTTTGTCTTTCTCTCTCTCTCTTTGTCTTTCTCTCTTGTCTTTCTCTGTCTCTTTGTCTTTCTCTCTCTCTCTTTTTGTCTTTCTCTCTCTCTCTCTTTGTCTTTCTCTCTCTCTCTCTTGTCTTTCTCTCTCTGCCTTCCCCCTCCACTCTCTCTCTCCCTCCCTCCCTCCCTACCTCTCTCTCTTCTCTCCTCCCCTCTCTCTCTCTGTCTCTCTCATTCTCTCTTTGTAACCCTCTCCGTCTCTCCCCCTCTCTCTCTCCCTTCACACTCCACAACTCTCTCTCCCTCCCTCCCTCCCTCATTCCCTCCCTCTGTCTTATTTTCTCCGATTCTGTCTCTCTCTCTCTGTGCTTCCCTCTCTCTCTCTCCTCCCCCTCTCTCCCTCTCTCACTCCCTGCCTGCCTCTCTCTCTCTCTCTCTCTCTCTCTCTCTGTCTGTCTGACTGTCTGTCTGTCTGTCTGTGTCTGTCTGTCTGTGTCTGTCTGTTTCTGTCTGACTGTCTGTCTGTTTCTCTCTGTCTCTGTCTGTCTGTCTGTCTGTCTGTCTCTCTCTCTCTCTCTCTCTCTCTCTCTCTCTCTCTCTCTCTCTCTCTCTCTTTCCCTCGTTTCTGCTTAAGGTATTCACACGGCTTGGCTGACTTGTGATAGAACCCTGGACACGAGTCTTGGTGTCTGGAGTTCAACCCCACCCCCACGATATAAAAGTTGGCATGTTCGCTGTCCATCTTAATGCTCCAATCATTCTGCTGGTGCCAAGACTGTCATAGGTCCCTTTCCGCTACCCATTTCAACAACTCGCTGGTGCGTGAGGTGTTACTCATGTTTGAGATGGCTGCCAGAATCTGCTGGCGGATTTAGGTGTGGTGTGTGTAGAATTGTCTGAGTGTAATGATTCCCTTTTTGAGCAAAATCCAACCGTCAAACTCTTTCATTGAAGTGAATTGGACTGAAATTTAAATTTGGTCAAAAAGAATGCAAACTCCAAAGGTCAAACTCTTTAATTGAAGTAAATTGAACTGAAATTGAAATTTAGTCAAAAAGAACGCAAACTCCAAAGGTCAAACTCTTTAATTGAAGTAAATTGAACTGAAATTTGAATTTAGTCAAACAGAACAAAAACTCCAAACGTCAAACCCTTTACTTGAAAGGAATTGAAATGAAATTGAAATTTAATCAAAAAGAACGCAAACTCCAAACCTTAAACTCTTTAATTCAAGTGAACTGAACTAAAATTTATATTCAGTTAAAAAAAATTCATAACACTGGGACATTCCACACGTGTGTCACTACCATTTGCCGGTGATGTTCTGACAGATTCCAAGAGCTTGTTCGAAATCCTGTGTGTTGGAAATTGTTTTCAATGGAATTGGGTTGGAGAATACTGAAACACGAAAGTCGTCAGAACGATTTGAGTATTAGGATGTCCAACAGTCAGGCAGAACGTATGATATAATACAACATGATTGGACCATTAGGATGTCCAACAATCAGGCAGAACGTATGATAAAATACAACATGATTGGACCATTAGGATGTCCAACAATCAGACAGAACGTATGATATAATACAACATGATTGGACCATTAGGATGTCCAAATCAACAGAGAATGTATGATATAATACAACATGATTGGACCATTAGGATGTCCAACAATCAGACAGAACGTATGATATAATATCAACATGATTGGACCATTAGGATGTCCAACAATCAGACAGAACGTATGATATAATATCAACATGATTGGACCATTAGGACGCCCAACAATCAGACAGAACGTATGATATAATACAACATGATTGGACCATTAGGACGTCCAACAATCAGACAGAACGTATGATATAATACAACATGACTGGACCATTAGGACGTCCAACAGTCAGACAGAACGTATGATATAATACAACATGATTGGACCATTAGGACGTCCAACAATCAGACAGAACGTATGATATAATACAACATGATTGGACCATTCGGACGTCCAACAGTCAGACAGAACGTATGATATAATACAACATGATTGGACCATTAGGACGTCCAACAATCAGACAGAACGTATGATATAATACAACATGATTGGACCATTAGGACGTCCAACAATCAGGCAGATTGTATGATATAATACAACATGATTGGACCATTATAACGTCCAACAATCAGACAGAACGTATGATATAATACAACATGATTGGACCATTAGGACGTCCAACAATCAGGCAGAACGTATGATATAATACAACATGATTGGACCATTAGGATGTCCAACAATCAGATTGTATGATATAAAACAACATGATTTGGTGCATTAGGATGTCCAACAATCAGACAGAACGTATGATATAATACAACATGATTGGACCATTAGGACGTCCAACAATCAGGCAGAACGTATGATATAATACAACATGATTGGACCATTAGGATGTCCAACAATCAGACAGAACGTATGATATAATATCAACATGATTGGACCATTAGGACGTCCAACAGTCAGGCAGATTGTATGATATAATACAACATGATTTGGGGCATTAGGATGTCCAACAATCAGACAGAACGTATGATATAATACAACATGATTGGACCATTAGGATGTCCAACAATCAGACAGAACGTATGATATAATACAACATGATTTGGGGCATTAGGATGTCCAACAATCAGACAGAACGTATGATATAATACAACATGATTGGACCATTAGGATGTCCAACAATCAGACAGAACGTATGATATAATACAACATGATTGGACCATTAGGATGTCCAACAATAAGACAGAACGTATGATATAATACAACATGATTGGACCATTAGGATGTCCAACAATCAGGCAGAACGTATGATATAATACAACATGATTTGGGGCATTAGGATGTCCAACAATCAGACAGAACGTATGATATAATATCAACATGATTGGACCATTAGGACGTCCAACAATCAGACAGAACGTATGATATAATACAACATGATTGGACCATTAGGACGTCCAACAATCAGGCAGAACGTATGATATAATACAACATGATTGGACCATTAGGATGTCCAACAATCAGACAGAACGTATGATATAATACAACATGATTGGACCATTAGGATGTCCAACAATCAGGCAGAACGTATGATATAATATCAACATGATTGGACCATTAGGATGTCCAACAATCAGACAGAACGTATGATATAATACAACATGATTGGACCATTAGGACGTCCAACAATCAGGCAGAACGTATGATATAATACAACATGATTGGACCATTAGGATGTCCAACAGTCAGACAGATTGTATGATATAATACAACATGATTGGACCATTAGGACGTCCAACAATCAGGCAGATTGTATGATATAATACAACATGATTTGGGGCATTATGGTGGATAACAATCAGGCAGAACGTATGATATAATACAACATGATTGGACCATTAGGACGTCCAACAATCAGACAGAACGTATGATATAATACAACATGATTGGACCATTAGGACGTCCAACAATCAGACAGATTGTATGATATAATACAACATGATTTGGGGCATTATGGTGGATAACAATCAGACAGATTGTATGATATAATACAACATGATTGGACCATTAGGATGTCCAACAATCAGGCAGAACGTATGATATAATACAACATGATTGGACCATTAGGACGTCTACCAATCAGGCAGATTGTATGATATAATACAACATGATTTGGGGCATTATGGTGGATAACAATCAGGCAGAACGTATGATATAATATAAAATGATTGGACCATTAGGACGTCCAACAATCAGACAGAACGTATGATATAATACAACATGATTGGACCATTAGGATGTCCAACAATCAGGCAGAACGTTTGATATAATACAACATGATTGGACCATTAGGACGTCCAACAATCAGGCAGATTGTATGATATAATACAACATGATTGGACCATTAGGACGTCCAACAGTCAGACAGAACGTATGATATAATACAACATGATTGGACCATTAGGACGTCCAACAATCAGACAGAACGTATGATATAATACAACATGATTGGACCATTAGGACGTCCAACAATCAGGCAGATTGTATGATATAATACAACATGATTGGACCATTAGGACGTCCAACAATCAGACAGAACGTATGATATAATACAACATGATTGGACCATTAGGACGTCCAACAATCAGGCAGAACGTATGATATAATACAACATGATTGGACCATTAGGACGTCCAACAATCAGACAGATTGTATGATATAATACAACATGATTTGGTGCATTAGGATGTCCAACAATCAGACAGAACGTATGATATAATACAACATGATTGGACCATTAGGACGTCCAACAATCAGGCAGATTGTATGATATAATACAACATGATTGGACCATTAGGATGTCCAACAATCAGACAGATTGTATGATATAATACAACATGATTGGACCATTAGGATGTCCAACAATCAGACAGAACGTATGATATAATACAACATGATTGGACCATTAGGACGTCCAACAATCAGGCAGATTGTATGATATAATACAACATGATTGGGCCCATTAGGATGTCCAACAATCAGACAGAACGTATGATATAATATCAACATGATTGGACCATTAGGATGTCCAACAATCAGGCAGAACGTATGATATAATACAACATGATTGGACCATTAGGATGTCCAACAATCAGGCAGAACGTATGATATAATACAACATGATTGGACCATTAGGACGTCCAACAATCAGGCAGATTGTATGATATAATACAACATGATTTGGACCATTAGGAGTCCAACAATCAGGCAGAACGTATGATATAATACAACATGATTGGACCATTAGGAGTCCAACAATCAGACAGAACGTATGATATAATACAACATGATTGGACCATTAGGACGTCCAACAATCAGGCAGAACGTATGATATAATACAACATGATTGGACCATTAGGATGTCCAACAATCAGCAGAACGTATGATATAATACAACATGATTGGACCATTAGGACGTCCAACAATCAGACAGAACGTATGATATAATACAACATGATTGGACCATTAGGATGTCCAACAATCAGACAGAACGTATGATATAATACAACATGATTGGACCATTAGGACGTCCAACAATCAGCAGAACGTATGATATAATACAACATGATTGGACCATTAGGAGTCCAACAATCAGGCAGAATTGTATGATATAATACAACATGATTGGACCATTAGGATGTCCAACAATCAGACAGATAGTATGATATAATACAACATGATTGGACCATTAGGATGTCCAACAATCAGGACAGAACGTATGATATAATACAACATGATTGGACCATTAGGACGTCCAACAATCAGGCAGAACGTTATGATATAATACAACATGATTGGACCATTAGGATGTCCAACAATCAGACAGAACGTATGATATAATACAACATGATTGGACCATTAGGACGTCAACAATCAGACAGATCGTATGATATAATACAACATGATTGGACCATTAGGATGTCCAACAATCAGGCAGAACGTATGATATAATACAACATGATTGGACCATTAGGACGTCCAACAATCAGCAGAAGTATGATATAATACAACATGATTGGCCATTAGGTGTCAACAATCAGCAGAACGTATGATATAATACAACATGATTGGACCATTAGGATGTCCAACAATCAGACAGAACGTATGATATAATACAACATGATTGGACCATTAGGATGTCCAACAATCAGCAGAACGTATGATATAATACAACATGATTGGACCATTAGGAGTCCAACAATCAGCAGAATGTATGATATAATACAACATGATTGGACCATTAGGACGTCCAACAATCAGCAGAACGTATGATATAATACAACATGATTGGACCATTAGGACGTCCAACAATCAGACAGATTGTATGATATAATACAACATGATTGGACCATTAGGATGTCCAACAATCAGGCAGAACGTATGATATAATACAACATGATTGGACCATTAGGACGTCCAACAATCAGGCAGATTGTATGATATAATACAACATGATTGGACCATTAGGATGTCCAACAATCAGACAGAACGTATGATATAATACAACATGATTGGACCATTAGGACGTCCAACAATCAGGCAGATTGTATGATATAATACAACATGATTGGACCATTAGGATGTCCAACAATCAGGCAGATTGTATGATATAATACAACATGATTGGACCATTAGGACGTCCAACAATCAGACAGAACGTATGATATAATACAACATGATTGGACCATTAGGACGTCCAACAATCAGACAGAACGTATGATATAATACAACATGATTGGACCATTAGGACGTCCAACAATCAGACAGAACGTATGATATAATACAACATGATTGGACCATTAGGACGTCCAACAATCAGCAGAACGTATGATATAATACAACATGATTGGACCATTAGGACGTCCAACATCAGCAGAACGTATGATATAATACAACATGATTGGACCATTAGGACGTCCAACAATCAGACAGAACGTATGATATAATACAACATGATTGGACCATTAGGATGTCCAACAATCAGGACAGAACGTATGATATAATACAACATGATTGGACCATTAGGACGTCCAACAATCAGAGCAGAACGTATGATATAATACAACATGATTGGACCATTAGGAGTCCAACAATCAGACAGAACGTATGATATAATACAACATGATTGGACCATTAGGACGTCCAACAATCAGACAGAACGTATGATATAATACAACATGATTGGACCATTAGGATGTCCAACAATCAGACAGAACGTATGATATAATACAACATGATTGGACCATTAGGAGTCCAACAATCAGAGCAGAACGTATGATATAATACAACATGATTGGACCATTAGGATGTCCAACAATCAGGCAGAACGTATGATATAATACAACATGATTGGACCATTAGGATGTCCAACAATCAGCAGAACGTATGATATAATACAACATGATTGGACCATTAGGAGTCCAACAATCAGCAGAACGTATGATATAATACAACATGATTGGACCATTAGGACGTCCAACAATCAGGCAGAACGTATGATATAATACAACATGATTGGACCATTAGGATGTCCAACAATCAGGCAGAACGTATGATATAATACAACATGATTGGACCATTAGGATGTCCAACAATCAGACAGAACGTATGATATAATACAACATGATTGGGACCATTAGGATGTCCAACAATCAAGAGAACAGATTGGCTTATGAATATCAAACTATGAAACATGATTGGACCATTAGGAGTCCAACAATCAGGCAGATTGTATGATATAATACAACATGATTGGCTATGGTGACATGAGGTATGTTTCAACAATGCAGGATCAGAACGTATGATATAATACAACATGATTTGGACCATTATGGAGTCCAACAATCAGGCAGATGTATGATATAATACAACATGATTGGGCTTATGTGGATAACAATCAGGCAGAACGTATGATATAATACAACATGATTGGGGCATTATGGTGGATCAACAATCAGGCAGAACGTATGATATAATACAACATGATTGGACCATTAGGACGTCCAACAATCAAGGCAGAACGTATGATATAATACAACATGATTGGGGCATTAGGTGTAACAATCAGGCAGAACGTATGATATAATACAACATGATTGGACCATTAGGAGTCCAACAATCAGGCAGAATGTATGATATAATACAACATGATTTGGGGCATTATGGTGGATAACAATCAGGCAGAACGTATGATATAATACAACATGATTTGGGGCATTATGGTGGATGACAATCAGGCAGAACGTATGATATAATACAACATGATTGGGGCATTATGGTGGATAACAATCAGGCAAGATGTATGATATAATACAACATGATTTGGGGCATTATGGTGGATGAACAATTACAGCAGGATTAGTAATGATATATAATACAACATGATTTGGGGCATTATGGTGGATAACAATCAGGCAGAACGTATGATATAATACAACATGATTTGGGGCATTATGGTGGATAACAATCAGGCAGAACGTATGATATAATACAACATGATTTGGGGCATTATGGTGGATAACAATCAGGCAGAACGTATGATATAATACAACATGATTTGGGGCATTATGGTGGATAACAATCAGGCAGAACGATGATATAATACAACATGATTGGGGCATTATGGTGATGACAATCAGGCAGAACGTATGATATAATACAACTGATTTGGGCATTATGGTGATACAATCAGCAGAACGTATGATATAATACAACATGATTTGGGCATTATGGGGATGACAATCAGGCAGAACGTATGATATAATACAACATGATTATGGGGCGATTATTGGTGGATGACAATCAGGCAGAACGTATGATATAATACAACATGATTTGGGCATTATGGTGGGATAACAATCAGGCAGAACGTATGATATAATACAACATGATTTGGGGCATTATGGGGATAACAATCAGGCAGAATTGTATGATATAATTACAACATGATTTGGGCATTATGGTGGATAACAATCAGGCAACGTATGATTATAATAACATGATTGGGGCAAATTATGGGGATAACAATCAGGCAGAACGTATGATATAATACAACATGATTTGGGGCATTATGGTGGATACAATCAGGCAGAACGTATGATATAATACAACATGATTTGGGGCATTATGGTGGATAACAATCAGGACATTTTTTTATGACAGTCTCAAAACAGTAGGAACATTGGCGTGTCCAGCAATCTGGCCAGTATGTGTGATTTTATTAAAGGAAGAAGATTATTGATACCATAATGTTATTGACACCATATGGTGAACACTAGACACCAAGAGGAGAACAGTGGCAGAGTGGTTCAGACGTTTGCCAGCTATTAAGGGGGCAGACCTACCCAGATTTGGGTACCAAGATTGTAATGTTCAGTGTTTCAGTTCTAATTAACCAATCGCCATGATATTTGGCAAGAATATACCCATACAGTATTCTTTGGATTGAAATCTTTGTTGGGTCTGTGAGTTATGGAAAGTTGACTTAATTAAAGAATGTTCTCGCGAAAATGAAAAAAATATAGTACATACTGTGACATTTATAACTACACATATATTCATGTTAGGAATTTGATATTTAGTGAGCAAACACATCTGTATAGTATGTATGGCATGTAGTAAAATCTTAGGTCTACTATCATTATTTTCTGTACAATCATCACACCAATTTTAGAATAATTTTAATAAAAAAAATTATAATACAACTTTTGATGAAAATGTTTTTTTCAAGCTGAACTGCAAGATTTTACTACCGGCTATAGGTACCTGTCCCTGCTATATGTGTGCCAGATATCAAGGAAATCGGATGAAAACTTTTGAACATATTATGTCTGATGTATACATCAGTGTAGGTCTGGGTAGGTCTGCCCCCTTAACCAAACACGGGGTTCCAGGGTTCTTTCCCGGCTGAGACCTCAACTTTTCTCTACATTTTGACTGAAAAATCGAACTGAACGTCTTTTGGAAGGGGACGAAAAACGAATGGAACCCGTGTGCCTTCTGGCCTGCGGGCGCTAAATATCCCATGGCAGATGAAAATCGTGAAGAGCAGGGCATTCGCCCAGCTGCCCTGGTATAAAACAATGGACAGGTTCACTTCCCAGGTCTCTCCCATTGAAGACCAGTTAACCTTCTTGCTTTTCTGAAGTCTTGATAAAAAAAATTGGGTGGCGCAGCATTGCGGCGACGCACTCTCAAAGGGGAGAGCAACCCGAGTTTCACATGGTCAGTCCACTGTGACAAAAGAAATGAATGTTAATTTGGTGCCCCATCTTTTGTACTTGTCCTGTCTCACTACCTGTATACCGCTAATTCCGGGTTTCCAGCACACCTCCAAACCCACCAAAAACTAAGGTCCCTTATTTGAGCAGGGCACAAACTTCAGGTCTGCTTTATCACAGTGCTATGACGATAAATATGGGCATGATGGTAATGTTGTTGTACGGTTCCATTTAGGACAGAGACCGTGTGACAATGCTCTTCGCTTACGTTCTGGATATATCCTGGTGACCATCAACCAGACTCACAAGCAATGGGCTCTTCTAGTGCTGGTCAAGAAATTTGAACAACACTCTCAATGACGCAACTGTGAAGTGGATGAGACTGGACTGTCCGGTCCCAGTCTTCTCAATGAGCCCATAGCACACTCAGTTTCAGTTTCAGTTTCAGTTCTTCAGTTTCAGTTTCTCAAGATGACGTATCCGCGCTCGGAACGAATTCCATATGCACTAAACAAATACGGATGAGACTGGACTGTGTGGTCCCAGTCTTCTCAATGAACCCATAACACACTGAACTCTGGGTAAGGGTCGGTTGTTCCAGTCTTCACAATAAGCCCATAGTGCACTCAGTTTCAGTTTCAGTTTCAGTTTCAGTTTCAATTTCTCAAGATGACGTCTCCGCGCTTGGAATGAATTCCATATGCACTAACGTCGCAGATGCCATGTGATGGAGAAGATCCAAAATGATTAAGGCAAAATCCCTTTGGCCTGCGCATAATCTCACGAGCTGGCCAGGTCCTGAGGTCCTACCTAGATAGTTCCATAACCTTAAGATCGTGCGGGAGTGACGTTGCAGAGACCTCAACTTTTCCCGGAGCCAGCATTATGAGGGCGGCGCCCATCCCCTCTCCCTCGATTCAAATTCATATTCATATTCACTTTTTTTTACCAAAGAGAAGAAGGTTAATTGATCTTCAAGTCTTCAAGGGGTGGGACCTGGGAAATCAAACTATCTCTACAAAGGTTTTTAACAAGGCATCCGTGCAATGCCCTACTATTCACGATTTTCAACTACCGTGGGAACTTTACCGTGCGCAGCCAGAAGGCACACAGGTCCGACTCGTTTTTCGTTCCCTTCCGAAGGACTAGACGTTCAGTTCGATTTCCGGTCAAACTGAGGAGAAAAGTCAAGTCCTCTACGGGGAGGGAATGCTGGAACCTCGAGTTTAGTTATTGGCAGGAGAACATCTGAACCATTCTGCCACTCTTCTCCCTATAGCACACTTAGCTCTAGGTAACAGTCGGACAGAGCAGAGAACTCCTACAACAATTTTTGTACTGATGAAGGTTTGAACCGACAACCCCCAGCTAGTAGTCCACTGTGCTTACCGCTACTCCACGTTGACTGGCTCCAGACATCGGACCTTGAATCCCGGGCTTGTCAAGCGATCCTCCCAACCTCCAGAAATCCAGCAGACCGTTAATCCCTCTGACCTTTGACCTTGATACCATGGCGCTAATCTCGTTTCCTACAAACCTTGATCGTCTCGTCACGTCCGGTCGAGCGTGGTCAATGTTTAGATTTTCACGCTGGAGTTGGCAGCGGAGCAGAAAGAAACGCTGTAGGTCTTGTAGGACACCGATAGCCGTGTCTCTAATCTGTCCTGATGCCTGACCCAACCTGTCAACTGATCTTTCAATCACCCGCGTTGACCCTCAGTTCCCACCCTCACCACCTAATCAACCTCTACCCCACCAGAACATGAAACCTGATCTGTTGGCATCTTTTTTTTTTTTTTTTTTTTTTTTTTTTTAAGGATCATGCACTCAGGGAGGTTACCTTTGTGCTCACCTTTTTTTCCGTCCTATTTTCTACGCCACCTTAATGGCCACAGAAGCTGGCACAGTTTGTTTTTTTACAATGCGATGATCGTGAAGTCGATGAGGATGATAATCATGATGCTATGGAGTTCCATCTAGGATTGAGACTGCGTGACAGGGTGTACTCTATGCTTACTATCATAACATATCCTGGCGTCAACCAGGCCTGAGAGATACAGACACCTGCGGTGCTGGTCAGAAGATTTGAGCAACACCCTCAATGACGCATCCGTGAAGTGGATGAAACTCGACTGTGTGGTCCCAGTCTTCCCAATGAGCCCATAGCAAGCCTAACTCTGGGTAGGAGCTAGTTAGAGCCAAAAATCCCACAATGATTTTTAAAGGTACTGATGGGGATTCGAACCCACAACCTTCCAGTCAGTAGTCCGTTGCGTTAATCACTACACCACGGCGACTGGTCACACTGTTGGCATCTTAACTGTTGAAATCATTCCGGTGGTGCCAGTATTATAGCCCCACCCCCCTCCCCCACTGTCACTGCCCCTCCTCTTTTCGGGACCTTGCCAGAGTGTAGAGTGTCGTCCAGGCTCATAGTCTGTCACATAAGTGTTGACAGATTTGGATCGGACGCGTATGGGATTGTTCGAGTGCCATGAATCCGTCTTGTACAAAACTCCAGACTACCACCACCACCACCACCACCATCATCATCACCACCACCACTCTCACCGCTACCACCATTATCACCACCACCACCACCACCATTATCACTACTACCAACACCACCACCATCATCATCATCATCATCATAACCACCCATGTATACAAGTTTGTGAACGGTTTTCCGTTGAATACAAAATTGAGCGTTGAGGCCTCACCACCACCAATTCACAACCACCACCATAACCACCACCCTTACAACCTAAACCATAATCACCTCCACCTCCACCACCACCACGATCACCACCACCACCACACCACCACCATCACCACCACCATCACCACCAGCCCTAAGGTTACAAACACCTGTGTGAGTAACTTAACGGCGTCAGTGTGGGTGTTGAGTTTTGCTGGAATCGGAGTTGGAGTCTTGCAATTCTTTATTCCAGAAAACTGGTGACTGCTTTCTTCGTTGTGTTTTTTCTTCTCTTGTAAGTACGACATCTGCCATTTAGTTTGTGTCTTTGTGTTTGTGTGTGTGTGTTGTGTTTGTGTGTGTTGTGTGTTGTGTCTGTGTGTGTGTGTGTGTGTGTGTGTGTGTCTGTGTGTCTGTGTGTGTACTGCGTTGCTATACCTAGCCTATTTTATCTAATGAATATATTTGTCATGTGCTTTCCTTCATTGCTTTGAAATGCTCTGAGCTCCTTGTTTTTGGACTGGACACAGACAGAAAGAGTGAGACAGAAACAGACAGACAGACAAGACAGAGAGGCACAGAGAGAGAGAGCCAGCTAGCCAGCCAGCCAAACAGAGACAGACAGACAGACAGATAGAAAGAGAGAGAGAGAGACAGACAGAGAGAGACAGAGAGAGACAGAGAGAGACAGAGAGAGAGAGAAGATTGTTAAGACTGCAGAAGATTTATTCATTCAGGCCATTGCCCCTCATGAAGGGTTGTGAAATACAAAAACTTTTTCAACCACATGTTTGGTAACATATCATACATATTACTTGTCTAGGCACACCACAAATAACATGCAAATGAGCGACAGAAGAAAACTTTTACAGATGTAAAATTTTTTTTTTCCTTTTCAAGTTATCTGTACAGAAATAATGCAAAGTTTCTAACGACTTGTCCATTTCTTGAGAGAGAGAGACAGACAGACAGACAGACAGACAGACACAAAGAGAGAGAGAGAGAGAGAGAGAGGAGAGAGAGAGAGAGAGAGAGATTTGTTTTGTGGTGAAGGTAAGCGATAAACATACTGAATACTTTAGTTCGTCTAATCCCCGTCTTGATTTGAAATGTAACAAAAAGTATAGATTTTAATAAATCAGTTCATCAACTGAGTGAATGAATGAATGAATGAACGAACGAACGAACGAACGAACGAACGAACGAACGAACGAACGAACGAACGAACGAACGAACGAACGAACGAACGAAGAACGAATGAAGGAAGGAAGGAATGAAGGAAATGGTTTAATGAGATACAGGCTGTTCAGTCCTCTCGAAAATGGGAATTGGAGGTATGAAGATTTAATAAGCTTTTCCCAGAATGTCTCCTTCTTCTTCTTGTTCTTCTTCTTCTTGTTCTTCTTGTTCTTGTTCTTGTTCTTGTTCTTGTTCTTGTTCTTGTTCTTCTTCTTCTTGTTCTTCTTCTTCTTGTTCTTCTTCTTCTTCTTCTTCTTCTTCTTCTTCTTCTTCTTCTTCTTCTTCTTCTTCTTCTTCTTCTTCTTCTTCTTCTTCTTCTTCTTCTTCTTCTTCTTCTTCTTCTTCTTCTCTTCTTCTTCTTCTTCTTCTTCTTCTTCTTCTTCTTCTTCTTCTTCTCTTGAACTGTTAAAAAATCTCTCTTTGTTTCTACCTTAATCCTTTGGTTTCTGCCATTTCTTCCTATCATTTTCTGCCTTGCTGCTCCATTCACCTGTTTGTGTTCGAAAAAATATTACATAATTGTGTACATATATTGAGTGCATTTTTGGCTCGAGGGAAATGAGACATGCGGAAGAAAGTTTAGGTAATTCAGGCCAGTTTTTACGTATGTTTTAATGGCCTTAATTATGTTTAAATTTGTATTCAGATATGTTTTATAAATCCCCTGTGTGATAAATTGGACGGAGTGGTCAACGCCAGGGGTATTTCCTTGGATTATGTGCGCGAATGCATTGATATGTGTACTTAGTTTTCTTTTCCATTTTTGCCTTGTGGAAATATTGTGTATGTTTTGAAAAAAGAAAAAAGGAAAAGAAAACTAAGTACACATATCAATGCATTCGTACACATACTCTAAGGATATGCCCCTGGCACTGACCACTCCATCCAATGTATCACACAGGAATTAAAAAAAAAACATACCTGAATACAGATTCAAACACAATTAAGTACACTAAAACATATATAAAAACGGGCCTATATTACCTAAAATTGCTTTTGCATATCTCATTTCCCTAGAGCCAAAAAATGCACTAAACACATGTACCTAATTCATCAATCCTAAGAGAAAGTACGTAAGACTTTATCAAACACATACATGTGAATGGACCAGCAAGGCAGATGACAGAAAGCAAAGGAGGAAGAAAAAAAAAACAAAGAGAATGACAGAAAAGAGGAAATTTCTAGCACAGAATGTCCGAATCCGAAACAAGTGTGACTGCCCACGTTCAAGCAAATAGGAACCAGAAGAAGAAGAAAAAACACGAAAAAAGAATAAAAACGTGTATTTAAGACGACAACAATACAAGACAGGCGCAAATTTTCGGCCAACTGGAGTAAAATCACAAACAAACAAAGATCATATACAAAAATTAGGAGAAAAAGACTTAAATTCCCTGCTGCTCCGTCCAATGTGAGAAAAGGAAGGTGGGGATACTATTTGTACTGACGGAGCCCCTAGCAATCCTCACGGGGGAGTATTCTGAGTGATTCCTTTAGGTCTTCGTCAGCACAAAAGTACTGCTCAGTTTTGTTGGTGATTGTAAGAACGGGCCGCCGTCTCAAACGGGGAAACTTGTTGACGATCAACAAATTCTCTCTATCAGATCACTGTCACAGCTGAATACCAGCACTACATTGTCACTGTGCCTCAACAAACGTTTTTCTATGTAAGTAAGGGGATTACAAACAGTTTTACTATTATTTTCAAATAGGAAAAGAGACAGACAGACAAGCAGGCAGGCAGACAGACAGACAAGCAGGCAGGCAGGCAGGCAGACAAGCAGGTAGGCAGACAGACAGACAGGCAGGCAGGCAGGCAGACAGACAGACAGACAAGCAAGCAGGCAGGCAGACAGACAGACAGGCAGGCAGGCAGGCAAGCAGATAGACAGAGAGACAGGCAGACAGACAGAGACAGAGAGGGAGACAGAAACAGACAGGCAGACAGAAGCAGAGAGCGAGGCAGAAAGAGACACAGAGAGACAGAGGCAGAGAGCGAAACAGAAGGAGACACAAAGAGAGAGACAAAGACAGAGACAGAGAACGAGATAAGAAGAGGCAGAAAGAGACACACAGAGAGATAAAGATAGACAGACAGACAGACAGACAGAGACAGGCAGAGAGAAGGACGGAGGAAGGGCGGGAGAGAATCAGCGTAGAAGAGAGAAAAATGAATGCATCTTTGTTTTCGAAGAGGTGTGTCTGAGAGTCAGAACAGGGAGATAACTCCGTCGTTCATAGTCATTGGAGAGTTGTTTACCTTTGTGCACTTCTTCACCGTTGTCAAGAAAATCTGTCAAAAGTGGCACACGTCTGTGTGTATGACTGTGTGTGCATGTGAATATCTGTCTGTCTGTATGCATGTATATATATATATGTTTGCTCGTGCCTGCACGTACACGATTGTAAATATATGTTTTTATGCGTAACCTACACACGCTTGTGCTTACATGTTCTTTGCTTGTATCAATACATGAATGTATATAGCAAGAATACCGTGGCCAGGGAATACGATGTGTCTGTGTGTGTGTCTGTTCTATACATGTGTCTGTCTGTCTGTTCTATACATGTATCTGTCTGTCTGTGTCTGTTCTATACATGTGTGTGTCTGTGTGTGTGTGTCTGTTCTATACATGTGTCTGTGTGTGTGTGTGTGTGTGTGTGTGTGTGTGTGTGTGTGTGTGTGTGTGTGTGTGTGTGTTGTGTGTCTGTCTGTCTGTCTGTCTATACATGTGTCTGTCTGTGGTGTCTGTTCTATACATGTGTCTGTCTGTGTGTCTGTTCTATACATGTGTCTGTGTGTGTGTCTGTTCTATACATGTGTCTGTCTGTGTGTGTCTGTTCTATACGTGTGTCTGTCTGTGTGTGTCTGTTCTATACATGTGTCTGTCTGTGTGTGTCTGTTCTATACATGTGTCTGTCTTGTGTGTCTGTTCTATACATGTGTCTGTCTCTGTGTGTTGTGTGTTCTATACATGTGTCTGTCTGTGTGTGTCTGTTCTATACATGTGTCTGTCTCTGTGTGTCTGTTCTATACATGTCTGTCTGTGTGTGTCTGTTCTATACATGTGTCTGTCTGTGTGTGTCTGTTCTATACATGTGTCTGTCTGTGTGTCTGTTCTATACATGTGTCTGTCTGTGTGTGTCTGTTCTATACATGTGTCTGTCTGTGTGTCTGTTCTATACATGTGTCTGTCTGTGTGTGTCTGTTCTATACATGTGTCTGTCTGTGTGTCTGTTCTATACATGTGTCTGTCTGTGTGTCTGTTCTATACATGTGTCTGTCTGTGTGTCTGTTCTATACATGTGTCTGTCTGTATGTG
>CM060314.1:5782971-5785471 GCA_030674185.1 Monoplex corrugatus | reverse complement strand
AATGAATTCCATATGCACTAACGTCACAGGTGCCACGTGTATGGTGATCATGGCACAAGCCTTAAGTCTGCTCATAGACCCATGAGCCCGTGATAGCTCAGTTGGTAGAGCGGAGGACTGTAGCCCGTGATAGCTCAGTTGGTAGAGCGGAGGACTGTAGAGGCGCGTATGGAATTGTCTAGGTGCGATGGATCTGTGTTTAACCCTTTGACTCCCGCACCCTTCCCATCAGCATCCTGCATCGTCAACCATGTTAACAAAGCAAAACACTTAACCCTAAACCTTTGATTCCCTTACCCTATCCACCAGCTTTCTGCAGGAAGCTGCTAAGTAGGGTGAGGGAGTCAAAGGGTTAATAGGGTGCGGGAGTTAAAGGGTTAAAACCATTGCTATCGCTAGATTAACCCTTTGACTCCCACATCCTATCCACCAATTGCAAAAACTTAACCCTTAGACTCCCTCACCCTATCCACCAGCTTCCTGCAGGATAGGGTGAGGGAGTCTAAGGGGTTAAGTTTTTGCTTTGCTAGCGTGGTTAACAATGCAGGATGCTAGTGGGCAGGGTGTGGGAGTTAAAGGGTTAACACATTCTAAACTGCCAGCTTGGCAGACGACATTCCGTAACGTTGGTCTGGTAACCCTGTATGTGTTATGGCACGGTCCTTGGGCTTAAGACTGGATTTGGAGTTTGTTCAAGAGGGGTTCATCGCACTCTGGCAATACCATATGCGCTCCACCCATATCGTCCGGTGAATTATCTCGCAAACGCTCTCTGAACCTTCGTAAAACCCTAAGGGCTGGCAAAGGTTTGAAATGGGGAGAAGAGAAGAAGAGACCTATGAAACAGTAAGCTGACACCACCAGAATGATGGAAACATAAAGGACAGCAACGGCAGTCTATGAACAGAAATGACACCAAATGATGGAAACATTAGTGGCAGCCAACAGGCCAGTGGACCTATGAAACAGTAAGCTGACACCACCAGAATGATGGGAACATTAAGATGGCAGCCAACAGGCCAGTGGACCTATGAAACAGTAAGCTGACACCACCAGAATGATGGGAACATTAAGATGGACAGCCAACAGGCCAGTGGACCTATGAAACAGTAAGCTGACACCACCAGAATGATGGAAACATTAAGATGGACAGCCAACAGGCCAGTGGACCTATGAAACAGTAAGCTGACACCACCAGAATGATGGAACATTAAGATGGACAGCCAACAGGCCAGTGGACCTATGAAACATAAGCTGACACCACCAGAATGATGGAAACATTAAGATGGCAGCCAACAGGCCAGTGGACCTATGAAACAGTAAGCTGATACCACCAGAATGATGGGAACATATTAAGATGGACAGCCAACAGGCCAGTGGACCTATGAAACAGTAAGCTGACATCACCAGAATGATGGGAACATTCAGATGGACAGCCAACAGGCCAGTGGACCTATGAAACAGTAAGCTGACACCACCACAATGATGGGAACATTAAGATGGCAGCCAACAGGACAGTGGACCTATGAAACAGTAAGCTGACACCACCACAATGATGGAAACATTAAGATGGACAGCCAACAGGCCAGTGGACCTATGAAACAGTAAGCTGACACCACCACAATGATGGAAACATTAAGATGGACAGCCAACAGGCCAGTGGACCTATGAAACAGTAAGCTGACATCACCCAGAATGATGGGAACATGAAGATGGACAGCCAACAGGCCAGTGACCTATGAAACAGTAAGCTGACACCACCACAATGATGTAACATAAGATGGACAGCCAACAGGTCAGTGGACCTATAAACAGTAAGCTGACACCACCAGAATGATGGGAACATTAAGATGGACAGCCAACAGCCAGTGGACCTATGAAACAGTAAGCTGACACCACCACAATGATGGGAACATTAAGATGGACAGCCAACAGGCCAGTGGACCTATGAAACAGTAAGCTGACACCACCAGAATGATGGAACATTAAGATGGACAGCCAACAGGCCAGTGGACCTATGAAACAGTAAGCTGACACCACCAGATTGATGGAACATTAAGATGGACAGCCAACAGGCCAGTGGACCTATGAAACAGTAGCTGACACCACCAGAATGATGGGAACATTAAGATGGACAGCCAACAGGCCAGTGGACCTATGAAACAGTAAGCTGACACCACCAGAATGATGGGAACATTAAGATGGACAGCCAACAGGCCAGTGGACCTATGAAACAGTAAGCTGACACCACCAGAATGATGGGAACATTAAGATGGACAGCCAACAGGCCAGTGGACCTATGAAACATTAAGCTGACACCACCAGAATGATGGGAACATTAAGATGGCAGCCAACAGGCCAGTGGACCTATGAAACAGTAAGCTGACACCACCAGAATGATGGCAACATTAAGATGGACAGCCAACAGGCCAGTTTTTTAAAGTTGCGGGCTGGGATTGAACTCGAGATATTAGATCTTGAGTCCATGACTTTATCCACA
>CM060314.1:5760471-5767971 GCA_030674185.1 Monoplex corrugatus | reverse complement strand
TCATCATCATCATCATCATCATCAAGTGCCATGCCACATGGCGTTGGCGATCACGGCCCTCCATATGTATCTATCCCTAGTTGCGGCAAGCACATCTTCCACCCTCTCTATCCTCAGCCACTCTGCAAGTCCGTCCAATATTTTTTCCCGAGGTCTACCTGGTGTTTTCTTTCCCTCCAATTTTCCTGTTGTGACCAGGTGCTCTAATTCCCCTTTCCTCATAAAATGGCCTATAAATGTTGCCTGTCTTTTCCTAATCTTCCTTATGAGTGATCTACTTGTGTCTGCCTCCATCAAGACTGTCTCGTTTGTTGTTTTCTTTGCTGTCCATGGAACTCTTCAACATTCTTGTTAGAAACCACATCTCAGCTGCCTCAGTCTTGTTCTGGCTTTGTTCTGGTACGACTAAATGGACAAAATGGTATGCTTCTGTTTGTCTTTGAGAATAGCACCCTCTCCCTCACCACCCTCTCCCTCCCCACCCCCTCCCTCCCCACCCTCTCCTGAAGTTCTTCCCTCTTAACAGTCATCATCATCATCAGGTGCCCTGCCGCATGGCGTTGGCGATCATGGACTTCCATCTGCCTCTATCTCTCGTTGCGCTTAGCATTTACCCCACCCTCCTCGTCCCAGCCACTCTGCAAGTCCATCCAGCATTTTCTCTCTGGGTCTACCCGGTGCTCTCTTTTCCTCCAGCTTTCCCGTCGTGACCAGGTGCTCCAAATCCCCCTTCCTCATAAAATGGCCTATAAATGTTGCCTGTGTTTTCCTGATCTTCCTTATCAGTGATCTCTTAACAGTATTGACGTCAAACCTGTATGATGTAAAACCAAATGATGACAAATCATTGATGACAGAGTTTGGTTTGCGTCTCACACTGACGTGAAATCTTGATCAAATAAAGATGATGTATAATAATAATAGCATGTTTTCAGTTATTTTCATCCCAACACCGTTTGCATAAAAACAATGATTAATTCCAAAGGAAATAAGAGGGAAGCAGGAAGAATTTTATATATCAACTAAGTAACATAACTCTTGAGAGTCACGGAGTTATCTCCCATGTAGAATTTCTCAAACCCAACACAGTTTGCGCTACCCATTCAGCTAACATAGACGTAGCCACAAAGCATAAAGTGGTAAGCTCAGAACATTCAGGCTGAATGGGTAGCGCAAACTGTGTTGGGTTTGAGAAATTCTACATGGGAGATAACTCTGTGACTCTCAAGAGTTATGTTACTTAGTTGATATGATTAATTTGTAAGATGTGTTATGTATTTGGAGCTTTCCGTTGATTATTTTGTGAATAAACGTTCGTTTTGTTACACTGACGTTTAAGTTATATATAACAACATTGACGTGAATAGAAAATGACATCAGACAGAAAAAAATGACGTCAGAATAAATGATGACTTTGTAGTATTGACATTTTGTAAGATAAGGCAAGTATTCTCAAGTATCTGCATTCCAACAAGATTAACGTGAAGCAAAATGGCGTCAACTCGGCGCAAAATGACGTAACATCAAATGACGACATTTTGTTGATGAGGTTGTTACAGGGTGAGGGACGTATTTTCAAAAAACCTGCATCCCCACATTAACTTGAAAGAAAAAAAGTCAGATCAGACGAAATGGCGACCTTTTATTAATGAGTAGATGCAGATATATTTCTAAAACTATATAAATCTTTTGTTAGACCACATTTGGAATATGCAAATGCAATATGGTGTCCATCCTTGATTAGGCAGTCAGCGCAAATAGAAAGAGTACAAAGACGTGCAACAAAGCTATTAAAAGAATGCAAAGATAAATCTTACGCAGAACGATTGAAGTATTTGAAATTACACTCACTTAAAGGCAGAAGGACAAGAGGTGACCTTATTCAAACATATAAGATATTTAATGGAGATGATAATATTTGTGTTGACTCACTCTTTTCTGTTTCACAATGTAATATCACAAGAAACAAGGAAGGATAGATATTTATTATTCAGCACTGTCGTACTAACACAAGAAAATTTTCTTTTTCACATCGAGTAGCCCCTTTGTGGAATAAACTCCCAACTAACATAAAATTTGCACAAGATACTAACAAATTCAAGATTTTTTTGGACGAAATTCCAAAATTCAAAGAACTTTTCATCGATTATGATGATTAAAGGCCTGATTAGGCTTATGCAAACAAAAAGAAAATGCGCATTTTAACACCTGTATTAGAAATAGTTGAGAAAGAGGGGACGTAAATAGGCCACAAGGCCTAGGCCATTGAAAGCCAGTCCCTATTTACTACTACTACTACTACTACTACACTACTACTACTACTACTACTACAACACTACTACTACTACTACAACACTACTACTACACTACTACTACTACTACTACACTACTACTACTACTACTACTACTACACTACTACTAACTACTACTACTACTACACTACTACTACTACTACTACTACTACACACTACTACTACACTACTACTACTACTACACTACTACTACATACTACTACTACACTACACACTACTACTACTACACTTACTACTACTACACTACTACTACTACTACTACTATACTACATACTACTACTACACTACTACTACTACTACTACACTACTACTACTACTACTACTACTACTACTACTACTACTACTACTACTACTACTACTACTACTACTACTACTACTACTACTACAGAGTGAAGCACGTATACTGAAGTACCTCCAGCCCAACAGCATTGATTTGAAAACAAAATGACGTGAGATCAAAATGACGCCAAATCAAATGAGGACATTTATTAATGACGTCTGTAGCTCGAGACACGTATTCGAAAGTGCCTCCAACCCAACACATTGACGTGAAAACAAACTGACATCAGATCAAACAACGGTATCTTGTTAATGACGTTTGTAGAGCGAGGCACGTATTCTGAAGTGCCTGCAACCCAACAACACTGACGTGAAAAAATGACGTCAGACCAGATGGTGACATTTTATTGACGACGAAAAATCATATCAAAATGACGTCAGACCAGATGACTACATTTTATTGATGACAAAAATCATATCAAAATGACGTCAGACCAGATGACGACATTTTATTGATGACAAAAATCATATCAAAATGACATCACACCAGATGACTGCATTTTATTGATGACGAAAATCGTATCAAAATGACGTCAGATCAGATGACGACATTTTATTAATGACGTTGTCGCAGGGCGAGGCACGTGTCCTGAAATACCTGCAGCCCAACAACATTGACGTCAAAGCCAGACGGAGAAAGGTGCAAGCTATGATCAACAGCCAGTCCCATTCTACAGAAAGAAACAGATCCTCAACTTTGTGGAGGAGAGAGAGTATAGTATGTATCTTTTCTTTACTGCTTGCTTGCTTGCTTGTTTGTTTGTTTGTTTGTTTGTTTGTTTGTTTGTTTGTTTACCCTTTGACACCTGCACCTTATCTGCCAGCTGCAAAACCTTAACCCTTTGACTCCATCACCCTATCCATATGTGTATATGTACGAGTATGTGTGTGTATATATATGTATGTGGATGTGTGTATCTTTATGTGTATGTATAACTGTATACATATATGTGTGTGTATATGTATATGTATATGTATGTGTGTACATATATATATATATATATATATATATATATATATATATATATATATATATATATATATTGCGACGAAAGTTTGTTCTTTCTACATTTTTTTAGATCTGTTGATTATGCATTGTATACATTTCAAGATGTTTGTAAATGCTATAGATTTGAAAATGAATAAAAACAAGTTAAAAAAAAATAAATGCCTAAACAAATCGAGGGTCGACAGCCAGAACCCAGTATCTCACTTTTTTGTCAGTTGTCACTTTTTTATACTGAACTGTTGCTTTTGGTGTGACTTGTTTTTGCCATGATTTTTGATCGGTTATCGATAAAAACCAAAAACCAGTATCTCAAAATGTAGACATAGCCTCTCCTGAAAACCCAGTTAAAATCGTCTCCTGTAAACTATCAGAAAATCGAGATACCTAGTTTGGTTGTCAACCTCGAAATGAAGTTTGAAGTTTGATCTGTGCACTATTTGACACCTCTGTGTGTGTGTGTGTGTGTGTGTGTGTGTGTGTGTGTGTGTGTGTGTGTGTGTGTGTGTGTGTGTGTGTGTGTGTGTGTGTGTGTATGTGTGTGTGTGTGTGTCCGTGTTTCAGTCAAGTCAGCGTACCGACCCAACAACTACCAGCCCTCCATGTCGCCATCTCGTCTCAGCCTCCGGTCTGCCCCTGCTGACCGCTCCCGTACCACACCCCTCCTGCCCCACACTTCTCTGTCCCTCCCCAACACTCGACAAGGTAGGTAACAATGTGTGTTTGGTTGGTTGGTTGGTTGGTTGGTTGGTTGGTTAGTTGGTTGGTTGGTTGGTTGGTTGGTGTTGGTTGGTTGGTTGGTTGGTTGGCTGGTTGGTTGGGTGGGTGGATGGGTGGTTCATTGGTTGGTTGGTTGGTTGGTTGGCTGGTTGGTTGGTTGGTTGGTTGGTTGGTTGGTTGGTTGGTTGGTTGGTTGGCTGGTTGGTTGGTTGGGTGGGTGGGTGGGTGGTTCATTGGTTGATTGGTTGGTTGGTTGGTTGGTTGGCTGGTTGGTTGGTTGGTTGGTTGGTTGGTTGGTTGGTTGGTTGGTTGGTTGGTTGGTTGGTTGGTTGGTTGGTTGGGTGGGTGGGTGGGTGGTGGGTGGTTCATTGGTTGGTTGGTCAGTTGGTTGGTTAGTTGGTTGGTTGGTTGGTTGGTTGGTTGGTTGGTTGGTTGGTTGGTTGGTTGGCTTGTTGGTTGGTTGGTGGTTGGTTGGTTGGTTGGTTGGTTGGTTGATTGGTTGGTTGGTTGGTTGGTTGGCTGGTTGGTTGGCTGGTTGGTTGGTTGGTTGATTGGTTGGTTGGTCAGCTGGTTGGCTTGTTGGTTGGTTGGTTTGTTGGTTGGTTTGTTGCATGGTTGGTTGGTTGGTCAGATGGTTGGTTGGTTAGTTGCATGGTTCGTTGTGTGTTTGTTGTTTTTCGTTCCGTTTTCGCAGATGTGTGTATTAACGTTGCTCTCAACTGTCATCCCACGTTGTTGTTGTGCAGTTAAAGTAAACAAAGTTAAATGTCATTATGAAAAGACGCACCATCTTTAAGCATAAGGTTTAAATTCTTCGTACAGTAACATATTTTTCACCTTTTTTTTTTTTTTTTTTTTTATCAAAGCATTCCAATTTTACATAGATATGCACATGCACGTCGTTTTGCCCACACTGTGAAGACGATGTGTTGTTGCACAGTCTGCATACTTCGTCTTCTGAGGTGTCCATGATGAGTGTTTTCAGGCTTCCATAAACTACTGAACACTGACATGACTTACAGGATCTTTTACAACCGTAATTCATGTCCTGCATGTATCGAGGCAGACACAAGTAGATCACTCATAAGGAAGATTAGGAAAAGACAGGCAACATTTATAGACCATTTTATGAGGAAGGGGGATTTGGAGCACCTGGTCACAACGGGAAAGCTGGAGGGAAAGAGAGCACCAGGTAGACCCAGGAAGAAAATGCTGGACGGACTTGCAGAGTGGCTGGGGACGAGGAGGGTGGGGGAGATGCCAGGGGCAACGAGAGATAGGAACAAATGGAAGTCCATGATCGCCAACGCCATGCGGCAGGGCACCTGATGATGATGATGATGATGTATGAATAGGTCAGGTAGATCCAGGGAGAAAATATTGGACGGACTTGCAGGGTGGCTGGGGACGGAGAGGGTGGAAGATGTACTTGCGGCAGCAAGGGGTAGATACATATGGAGGGCCATGATTGCTAACGCCATGCGGCAGGGCACTTGATGATGATGATGATGATGATGACGACGACGACGACGACGACCATGGTGATGATGGTGATGATGATGGATGGATGGATTGGATGACACCAGTTTTCCCATACGAACCCATAGAACACTATCTGTAAGTAGGAGCCGGTTCCCATTATGAATTTTGGGGCTGATGAGGGTTTGAACCCACAACCCAACTCACCCTCACCCGAAGTCAGTAGTCTGTAGAGAAATGTTACTGCTTGGCCTGGTACAGAATGGAACCTCGGATCTCAGCTGCCAGTGTGGAGTGGTGACATAAGGGTGAAAGGGAATTGTCTGGGAAGGTACAGGAACTAGAGGTCCGGAGTGCCAGTAACCAATCAAAGCCGTGTGTAAAAGAAGCCACAACAACGAACAGGCTTATAATTCTTTGTACAGTGACATATCTTTCACCTTTTTTTTTTTTCAAAGCATTCCAGTTTTTCATAGATAATTTATATCATCATCATTAGGTGCCCTGCCGCATGGCGTTGGCGATCATGGACTTCCATCTGTCTCTATCTCTCGTTGCCCCTAGCATCTCTCCCACCCCCTTCATCCCCAGCCACTCTGCAAGTTCGTCTAGCATTTCTCCCTGGGTCTACCCGGTGCTCTCTTTCCCTCCAGCTTTCCTGTTGTGACCAGGTGCTCCAAATCGCCCTTCCTCATAAAATGGCCTATAAATGTTGCCTGTTTTTTCCTAATCTTCCTTATGAATGATCTACTTGTGTCTGCCTCCATCAAGACTGTCTCATTTGTTTTCTTTGCTGTTCATGGAATAATTATAATTTATATAACTTTCCATAAAAAAAATCCACTCTCACATATAAAAAAAACAAACAAACAAACAAACAAAAACCACCTACAGAACAGTGTGGGTGGCGTTGTGATTTCCCCGTGACAGGACAGCGATTTATGTTTCACGCTGAAATGTACCCCTATTTTAAAAAAAAAAAAAAAGATTAAAAACATGATCACCAAGCCTTCTAATATTCTCTCTTTTTATGCCAAATTTTTTTGAAGAAATCCTGATTTTGTACTTATCGATGTCACCGTGGCCTTGAAGAAGCTTCGGTTGAAATAAAACTTTCTTTTCAACGTCCATCGAAGACAATGACAAGACTGTCACAGTGTTGAAAACAGATTTCAAATATCGTCAGAAATTGCTGTGAAGGAAGGAAGGAATCTATTATTTAATGTCTGTTCACAATAGTGATTTTAGGCACACACACACACACACACACACACACACACAACACACACACACACACACCACACACACACACACACACACACACACGACACACACACATACATACACACACACACACCACACACACACAACATACACACATACATACACACACACACACCACACACACACACACACACACACACACACACAGCAGAGAGAGAGAGAGAGAGAGAGAGAGAGAGAGAGAGAGAGAGAGACAGAGAGAGAGAGAGAGAGAATAAAAAGAAAAGGAAATGGTCAAAAATGAAAAATATATATAAAAAATAAAATAATTCCTGTGAAAGTTCTCTTGCCATCCTGTCCTCACAACATGCTGATTTTAGACAGTTTCTTTTGTTTGTTTGTTTGTTTGTTTGTTTGTTT
>CM060314.1:5747971-5750471 GCA_030674185.1 Monoplex corrugatus | reverse complement strand
CTGTAACTGTCAAGACTACTGTATAGTAAGAGGCAAAGAGCTGGCAGCTATGCGAGCTGGTGGCAGGGCGGGCTGCCCGAAAGACAGATGAAGACCAGAGTGGGGCGGAGAGAGGGGTCTTCCATTCTCTCTTGGTCCAGAGGGTGGGCTGGACCTGGTTGGTGCGCGTTGTGTGGCTATGTCCCAGGGGTTTGTCATCTACCCACCTTGCCATTCGGTTTGTAAACAAGGTAACTGATGACTGGGTCCGAATGGGTCATGCAACGCATGGACAGCCCCCATTTGCTTGATGAAATGACTATCGAGTGGCGTCGGGAGTTGGGAGTTGAGTGTCTCGAGAGTGGCGAAGTATTGGTGCTCTGGGTCCCATCTGCACCCTTGTGGTGTTTCTTGTTAACACATCATCACCATCATCATCATCATCATCGTGTGCCCTGCTGCATGGCGTTGGCGATCATACCCTCCATATGTATCTATCCCTTGTCGCTGCAAGCCCATCTTCCACCCTCTCTGTCCTCAGCCACCCTGCAAGTCCGACCAGTATTTTCTCCCTGGGTCTACCTGGTGCTCTCTGTCATTGTTAACACAATGATTTTTAAAGGTACTGATAGGGGGGAATTCTGAAAATTTGTTCGGGATTCCATGGCCAATAATACGACAAAAGAAATGGGAGAGCGAAGAGAACAAACGATAGAGAAGAAGAGTGCAGTACATCAAAAAAGTACTCAGTGTGTCAGGATACCAGAAGTGGGCCTGGGATATTCCAGGGGGCAAGAAAACCATACCCCACCCCTCCACTGAACGGCCAACCCCTTCGAGAGGGCACGTCTCCATGCCATACGTCAGCGGCGTCACTGAGGCTCTCAGCAGGAAGATCAGGAAGTTGGGAGTCATGTCCACGCCAAGCCCACCAACACCATCAGAAGCCAGTTAGTCCACCCCAAAGACAAAACAGACAAATTGGACACATCAGGGGTGATATACAAGATAGACTGCCAGGACTGTGACCATAGTTATATTGGCGAAACTGAGCGCAACTTGCACAAAAGACTAAAAGAAACAAACGTGAGTCCTCTCCAGTGGGGGAACATCTGACCCACACCCAACACCACTTTGAAAAGGACAGTGTGCAAGTTCTCGACAAAGAAGCAAGATGGTTCCAGAGGGGAGTAAAGGAGGCAGTTTACATCGCCGCAAGGAACCCCACCCTCAACCGTGACCGGGGCCGACACAACCTGCCATCGGTGTACTCCTCACTTATTCAGTCGCACTGTCGTGAGTTCGCTCACGGCGGTGTGCACTGAAGCCAGTTCTCAACTCAGCAGTCGCGCTGAAGAAGTCGGCCGGATCGCCGATGAAAGCTACGCAGTAAGTACTTTTTTTTCCCTGAGAGACAGGTTCAGCCAGGTAGCCAACAGATAAGAGTTGTGTCTGTTTCAGAACAAGCCGTTCCCCAGCGAGGAGGACCTGATAGACCGTCTGGACGTCAACATGCAATGGGAGGAGTACAAACACACACCCTGAACACCTTCCTGAAAGAGTGCCGCTCTGCCAGGTGATGACCTCGTCTCCATGGTAACACGAGCCAGTCGCCTTGGTAACGCAGACACAGACCCGTGGTCACACTGACTCTTCGCCATGGTAACGTTGGTTCGAAACCATGGTAATAGTGATCCGTTACCATGGTAACACTGAATTTTCACCATGGTTACACTGACTCTTCGCCTATGGTAACGGTGACTCTTCACCATAGTAACACTGACTCTTCATAATGATAGTACTGTCTTCATCTCTATGGAAACACTGATCTTTTAAGAAGGTCGTAACATGGAATTCATCACATGGTAAAACAGCCTCCATCACCATGGTAACACAGACTGTATCACCATGGTAAAACTGCCCCCATGGTCATAGTAACAATGACCCTTCACATCAAACGTTAGCTCGCTACTGTGGAAGCACTGACCACATCACCACAGAAACGCTGACTTCCTCACCTTGTGAAATTTGTTTCTGCCACCATGGTAACGTTGACTCAATCACCATGGTAACACTGAATCCACCACTATGGTAATACTGATTCCATTTGCGTGAGAACGCTACACTTGTTACCATGAAAACACTAACTTCATCACCATGGTAATAATGACAATTTACCACGGTAACACCGACTCGTTACCATAGAAACACTGACTGCATCACCGCGTCAAGGTCAAACAACACAAATTCTTCCACTTGTTATTTTGAAGAGTGTCCCTCTTCACAGTGTGACTTTGCGACCTTAGTGTCACGTGCAACACGTCAAGGTCACATCATCAGTGACATTGATCTCTACCTCTTTCCATGGTAACACCAACACGTTGCTTTGGTAACAGAAAACCAATTACCATGGATAATATCGACAAATGCAGCTCCAAGTCTTTCCCTCTTTTCTGAAAGACCGCACAAGATTCTCCGATGATGGTGATGATGATGTCGTCTCCATGGTAACACACGAACT
>CM060314.1:5732971-5735471 GCA_030674185.1 Monoplex corrugatus | reverse complement strand
CACTCACACTCTGTCTGTGTCTGTCTGTCTATCTGTCTATCTGTTTCTCTCTCTGTCCCTCTCTCTCTCTCTCTCTCTCTCTGCTCTCTCTCTCTCTCTCTCTCTCTCTCTCTCTCTCTCTCTCTCTCTCTCTCCAGCAACGGCAAGTTTGAAAAATGGCTTCTAGCCAATAGCTTTTACCGTTGGAAAATAAAGCATCATTGTCATTGTCATTGTCTCTCTCAAACATACAAACAAACGCGCACGCACACACACACACCATACACACACACACACACGCACGCACGCACGCACGCACGCATGTACACACATACACCGAAAGGAGTTGATGGGTACATTTTTTTTTACATTTCTGCATCATTTTCGGGACCACACAGTCGAGCCTCATCCACATCACTGAAGCATAACTGTGGGTGTTGCCCATATCACCTGACCAACACCGTAGGTGTCTGTATCTCTCGGGACTGTTTGATGCCAGGATATATCAACAAAGAAAACACAGAGGACTGACATTTCACGCAGTCTCAATCCCGAATAGAATCCCACGGCATCATAATCATCATCATCATCATCATCATCATCATCATCATCATCATCATTATTATTATATTATTATTATCATCATTATTATTATTATTATTATTATCATTATCATCATCATTATTATTATTATTATTATTATTATCATCATCATCATCATCATTATCATCATCATCATCTTTCATCGCATTGTAAAAAATATTTGTCCCAGATTCTGCTGCTGTCAGTATGGCATACAAAAATAGGATACAAAAAAATTAAATTAAATTTAATTTAATTTAATTATTTAAATCAAACTAAACTAAACTAAACTAAACTAAACTAAATTGATTCACTTATTTTATACAAAAAAGGAAATAAGAGGGAAGCAGGGAGAATTTTAAATATCAACTAAGTAACATAACTCTTGAGAGTCACGGAGTTATCTCCCATGTACAATTTCTCAAACCCAACACAGTTTGCGCTACCCATTCAGCTAGCATAGACGCAGCCACAAAGCATAACGTGGTAAGCTCACAACATTCCTTCAAATTATTTATTTTGTTTTTGTCCCTCAGCCTTACAAAAGCCTTTTTTGGCAGGGAGAGCGGAGAGGGGGGGGGTGGTCTGCCCCTTCTTCTGCACCACGCATGTGTCAGTACTCCCTCACCCATCATACCGACTCTCTAACACACCTCCAAATCCATCCATCCAAACAGAGGTCACTATGCATGACAGCAAGGCGTGAGGGTCCACACAATCTGTGACAAGTTTTCAATGTTATGATGATGAGATGGGGGCAGACACAAGTAGATCACTCATAAGGAAGATTAGGAAAAGACAGGCAACATTTATAGGCCATTTTATGAGGAAGGGGGATTTGGAGCACCTGGTCACAACGGGAAAGCTGGAGGGAAAGAGAGCACCAGTAGACCCAGGGAGAGAATGCTGGACGGACTTGCAGAGTGGCTGGGGATGGGGAGGGTGGGAGAGATGCTGGGGGCAACGAGAGATAGAGATGGTTGGAAGTCCATGTCGCCAACGCCATGCGGCAGGGCACCTGATGATGATGATGATGATGATGCTATGGAGTTCCATTTCGGAATGAGACTGTGTGACAGGCCTGTAATCCACGCTTATTTGTAGAATTCATCCTGGCCTCAACCAGGCCCAGGAGGTGCAGACACCTGCCATGCTGGTCAGGAATTTTGAACAACTTCCTCAAAGATGCATCCGTGAAGCGGATAAGACTCGACTGTGTGGTCCCAGTCTTCCCAACGAGCCCATAGCACGTTCAACTCCTGGTAGGAGCTGGTGAGGTCTTAAAAATCCCACAATGTTTAAATGTGACCTCCCACCACGAAATCAGTCTTAACTCGCAGTCAGTCGAACAGCAGTAGGAGCTGAAAAGGTGACTGAGGGTCTGTCTAGGGTGTTTGACTTTTTCTCAAAATTGATTTCTGTAGACTATAATCTATCCCCCAGAATTTTTTTTCTTGAAAAAATATTATTAATCAATTTAAATCGGTATTTTAATGCACTGATTGCAGCAGAAAGAACATAATTTCCTACCAAAAGTACCTATTTTTGCCTCATATTATGAACCGTAACCTGTACAGTACCCACACATGTAATATACTGACGGAAAGCTCTTTGGTGCACCCTTCAGATAATGACAGCGAAAATTAGAAACAAACTGGGTCAAAGCCACCGAATAAAGAAATTTAAGGAAAATGTGTAGGAGAGTATACAAAAACTTCAGAGGCCGTTTTCTCAAAATGGCCGTCATACAACTTAATGACTTTGAACATACATAATTTCTACATTTTTTTGAGTACAAGCTTTATTCAAGTACCAAAATAATCAGCAGAATGTACACTTTCCAGTGATATGTATATATATCTCTCTCAAAATGCCCAAAATGCTAGTTGAGACTGATTTCGTGGTGGGAGGTCACTTTTGTCTGGACTGATAGGGATTG
>CM060314.1:5722971-5727971 GCA_030674185.1 Monoplex corrugatus | reverse complement strand
AAATGTTTACATTATTCACTCGTTTATTCATTGACTGCTGACTGACTAATCAGTTGATTCAGTCATCAGTCAGGTAGTCATTTATCGATCCATTCATCGATAGTTGACCGAGTGAATGACTAATTAATTTATTGACCTGTCTCGACTGATCTATGACCGACGGTTCTTTAACAACCTCCCCAGGGCCAGGATTTTCTCAGGAATTCCCAGCAGTGCGTGACGCAGGGACTGCTGGAGTTTTACCAACGTGAGTACATGAACTGCCATGACTTGGAACATGCCGCCATCGCCCTTATCCGACCCTGCTACACGCGCTACGGCTTCTGTGAGATCATCGGGGACAACACCGACCAGTTCCTGGAGGTGTTCCAGATCCGTGACCTCTTCAGGACCGGAGCTGGCAAGTGAGTCAATTGCGTGTTATCTAAATGAAATCAAAGTGGGTGACAGCATTCAAGTGAATAGGAACCAGAATCACACGGAAATAGACGCGAATTTGATACATGAAAATGTCTCGTCTTGGCTCGGCTTGGCTTGGCCCTGGTTTGGCTTGGCCCCTGGTTTGGCTTGGCCCCTGGTTTGGCTTGGCCCCTGGCTTGGCTTGGCCCCTGGTTTGGCTTGGCCCCTGGTTTGGCTTGGCCCCTGGTTTGGCTTGGCCATGGCTTGGCTTGGCCCCTGGTTTGGCTTGGCCCATGGCTTGGCTTGGCCCCTGGTTTGGCTTGGCCCATGGCTTGGCTTGGCCCCTGGTTTGGCTTGGCCCATGGCTTGGCTTGGCCCCTGGTTTGGCTTGGCCCATGGTTTGGCTTGGCCCATGGCTTGGCTTGGCCCATGGCTTGGCTTGGCCCATGGCTTGGCTTGGCCCCTGGTTTGGCTTGGCCCCTGGCTTGGCTTGGCCCATGGCTTGGCTTGGCCCCTGGCTTGGCTTGGCCCCTGGTTTGGCTTGGCCCCTGGTTTGGCTTGGCCCCTGGTTTGGCTTGGCCCTGGTTTGGCTTGGCCCATGGTTTGGCTTGGCCCATGGTTTGGCTTGGCCCATGGTTTGGCTTGGCCCATGGTTTGGCTTGGTCCATGGTTGGCTTGGTCCATGGTTTGGCTTGGCCCATGGTTTGGCTTGGTCCATGGTTTGGCTTGGTCCATGGTTTGGCTTGGCCCATGGTTTGGCTTGGCCATGGTTTGGCTTGGCCATGGTTTGGCTTGGCCCATGGTTTGGCTTGGCCATGGTTTGGCTTGGCCCATGGTTTGGCTTGGGCCGTGGTTTGGCTTGGCCCGTGGTTTGGCTTGGCCCCTGGTTTGGCTTGGCCCATGGTTTGGCTTGGCCCATGACTTGGCTTGGCCCATGACTTGGCTTGGCCATGGTTTGGCTTGGCCCATGGTTTGGCTTGGCCCATGGTTTGGCTTGGCCCATGGTTTGGCTTGGCCCATGGTTTGGCTTGGCCCATGGTTTGGCTTGGCTCATGGCTTGGCTTGGCCATGGTTTGGCTTGGCCCCTGGTTTGGCTTGGCCCCTGGTTTGGCTTGGCTCCTGGTTTGGCTTGGCTCCTGGTTTGGCTTGGCCCCTGGTTTGGCTTGGCCCATGGTTTGGCTTGGCCCATGGTTTGGCTTGGCCCATGGTTTGGCTTGGCCCCTGGTTTGGCTTGGCCCCTGGTTTGGCTTGGCCCCTGGTTTGGCTTGGCCCCTGGTTTGGCTTGGCTTGGCTTGGCTTGGCCCCTGGTTTGGCTTGGCCACTGGTTTGGCTTGGCCCCTGGTTTGGCTTGGCCCATGGCTTGGCTGAAGAGAGGTTTTTTTTCTTTTTTGTAGGATCATCCCACCCAGGGAGGTTACCTTTTTTTTCACAATGCGATGATGATGATGTCGATGAGGATGATAATCATGATGCTATGAAGTTCCATCTAAGATTGAGACTGCGTGACAGGGCTGTACTCTACGCTTACTATCATAACATATCCTGGCGTCAACCAGGCCTGAGAGATACAGACACCTGCGGTGCTGGTTAGAAGATTTGAGCAACGCCCTCAATGACGCATCCTTGAAGCGGATGAGACTCGACGTGTGGTCCCAGTCTTCCCAATGAGCCCATAGCACGCCCAACTCTGGGTAGGAGCCGGTTAGAGCCGAAAAATCCCACAATGATTTTTGAAGGTACTGATGGGGATTCGAACCCACAACCTTCCAGTCAGTAGTCCGTTGTGTTAACCACTACACCACGGCGACTGGTTGGCTGAAGAGAGGTTAAACGAGCAGTTGACAAACTTAAGACTGACAAAGAAAGCAGAATGACAGCGTTTCAGCTGAAATGTAAACAAAAATAATTCTTTAAAAAAAATAATGGAAAAGATTTCCTGGTTTTCTAACCGAACTGTTTGATATAATTTTCGACTCGGGGATATATCCAAAAGAGCGGTCCAAAGCTATTATCATTCCCAAATACAAGAAAGGGGATCCTGAAAATGTAGACAATTATAGAGGTACATCTTTATTAAGCATTATATCTAAATGTTACACAACAATACCGGATTGAAATTGTACACCTGGTTAGAAGATAATAATTCAATCTCAGAGAGTCAGGCAGGTTTTCGTGATAAATACTCAACAATTGATCACATATTCACTATACATGCTATCATTCAGAAACGTATGTATAAGAAACGAATAAAATTATATGTCGCTTTTGTCGACTTTAAAAAGGCTTTCGATTCTGTTTGGCATGATAAACTCCTACATTGTATTAGAAAGGGAAATTTTTGGCATCATTAATGGCAATATCCAAGTCATTAGTTTCATGTATCCGAGTTAGTGCTAATTTTTCAATGTCCGGTTGGAGTAAGGCAGGATTGTATCTTGAGTCTGACGTTGTTTACAATATTCATCAATCTGTCAGCGAATTGCAAGGGTGACAAAGGCAAATGTGGCATCCAGTTATTACCTGGTATTTTGGAAGTATTTGTTTTACTGTTTGCAGATGATGTGGCACTATTTTCAGCTACACCAATGATTGACAGATTCAACTGAACGTTCTATGCATGTGTTGTGACAACATGAAATTAACAGTAAATATTGACAAAACGAAGATCATGCGTTTAGAAAAGGAGGGTTTCTTTATTAATTGATAGAGGCTTTTTAATGCACTGATTAATTTAACCCTTTGACTCCCGCAGCCTGTCCATCAGCATCCTGCATTGTCAACCATGCTAGCAAAACAAAAACCTAACCTTCGACTCCCTCAGGAAGCTGGTGGATAGGGTGAGGAAGTCAGGAAAGTGGTGGATAGGGAGAGTGAGTCAAAGGGTTAAGTTTTTTTTGCAGTTGGTGGATAAGGTGCGGGAGTCAAAGGGTTAAGTTTGCTGATAATCAAGTACTGATTACTATGTTTCTTCATTGAATATTAGATCGGGTCAGCCAACGAAGGATCAGTTGACTGTTATATTGATGAAGTATAAACTGAAGAAACCATTGAAAGTTGTAATTGTCGATGATGTAATTATATGCGTGTAAAACCTGTATAAATCACGCTAAAACATGTAAAACCTGTAGACATCACGCTAAAACATGTAAACCCTGTATACATCACGCTAAAACATGTAAAACCTGTATACATCACACTAAAACATGTAAAACATGTATACATCACGCTAAAACATGTAAAACCTGTATACATCACACTAAAACATGTAAAACATGTATACATCACGCTAAAACATGTAAAACATGTATACATCACACTAAAACATGTAAAACCTGTATACATCACACTAAAACATGTAAAACATGTATACATCACACTAAAACATGTAAAACATGTATACATCACACTAAAACATGTAAAACCTGTATACATCACACTAAAACATGTAAAACATGTATACATCACGCTAAAACATGTAAAACCTGTATACATCACGCTAAAACATGTAAAACATGTATACATCACACTAAAACATGTAAAACCTGTATACATCACACTAAAACATGTAAAACATGTATACATCACGCTAAAACATGTAAAACATGTATACATCACACTAAAACATGTAAAACATGTATACATCACGCTAAAACATGTAAAACCTGTATACATCACACTAAAACATGTAAACACTGTATACATCACGCTAAAACATGTAAAACCTGTCTACATCACACTAAAACATGTAAAACCTGTATACATCACACTAAAACATGTAAAACCTGTATACATCACACTAAAACATGTAAACCCTGTATACATCACACTAAAACATGTAAAACATGTATACATCACACTAAAACATGTAAAACCTGTATACATCACACTAAAACATGTAAAACCTGTATACATCACGCTAAAACATGTAAAACCTGTATACATCACACTAAAACATGTAAACCCTGTATACATCACACTAAAACATGTAAAACATGTATACATCACACTAAAACATGTAAAACCTGTCTACATCACACTAAAACATGTAAAACATGTATACATCACACTAAAACATGTAAAACATGTATACATCACACTAAAACATGTAAAACATGTATACATCACACTAAAACATGTAAAAACCTGTCTACATCACACTAAAACATGTAAAACCTGTATACATCACGCTAAAACATGTAAAACCTGTATACATCACACTAAAACATGTAAACCCTGTATACATCACACTAAAACATGTAAAACCTGTCTACATCACACTAAAACATGTAAAACCTGTATACATCACACTAAAACATGTAAAACATGTATACATCACACTAAAACATGTAAAACATGTCTACATCACGCTAAAACATGTAAAACCTGTATACATCACACTAAAACATGTAAACCCTGTATACATCACACTAAAACATGTAAACCCTGTATACATCACACTAAAACAATGTAAAACCTCTATACATAACACTAAAACATGTAAAACCTGTATACATCACACTAAAACATGTAAAACATGTATACATCACGCTAAAACATGTAAACCCTGTCTACATCACACCAAAACATGTAAAACCTGTATA
>CM060314.1:5607971-5710471 GCA_030674185.1 Monoplex corrugatus | reverse complement strand
CTACTGCCTTGCAGGTTGTCGTGGGAACGACAAAGGCTAGCGGAAAGATCGTACACAAACCGATGGAAGGCAACAGGAAACAAACATCGTACTTTTCCAAGATATCATGGCTAGACAGTCCAATGAAAATAAGTGTAACGACATAAATATGGGCTCCTATGGAGCACCTTCGTCTGGTAGGGACCGTCATGCTGCGCAGGTGACACCAGACCGTCGGCAAGATACTGCGGTCAACCTCAGAAAAAATACCAAAATCGCAACATGGAACGTTAGAACATTGTTGCAAAAAGGTAAATTAGACATTATCAAAATGGAAATGGAAAGGCTTAGGCCCTAACATTAGTATTTTAGGACTAGGGGAAGTGAGATGGAAGGGGGCAGGCATGATAACGTCAGGAGAGTATACAGTAATATACTCTGGTGGAAACTCACGTGAAAGAGGAATAGGCATCATAATGGACAGGGACAAATCAAAAGCAGTTAGGGGATACTGGGCTGTGTCCGACAGACTTTTGCTGGTTAGATTGGGTGGCAGGCCATTTGATATCAACATCATTCAGGTGTATGCACCAACATCCGCAAGTACTCAGGAAGACATCAACAACTTCTACGAAGTATTAGAGATGACCAAGGCCCAATATAAATCACAAGAAGTTACAATAATAATGGGATATTTTAATGCTAAAGTGAGACAGGATAGGGTAGAGGATATAGATGGACCTCATGGCCTTGGTACACAAAATGAAAGGGGAGGGAAACTTGTAGAATGGGCACAGATGAAAGAGTTCATAGTAGGAAACACCTGGTTTGAGCAGCCTAATAGAAGAAAATGGACTTGGATGAGTCCAGGAGATAATACCAAAAATCAGATTGACTACATCCTGATCAATAAAAGATTTAGAAATTCATTACTGTCAGCAAAACACTACCAGGCGCAGACTACAACAGTGACCACAATCCTGTAGTGGGAAGATTTAGGCTGAAACAGGAAAAGGAAACAGACCAAAAACAACATCAAACTAAATCTTGGACTCTTAAAGACAGATGAAGTGATGCGTAAAAAAAAATTAACGTACATGTTCAAAACAAATTCAGTGCTCTGGAAGACGTTGGTGACAGTGAAGAATAATGGACAAAGTTGAGAAATTCGATAAATGAAGCTTGTGGAGAAATCCCTAAAGCAGATAGAAAAGCAAAGAAGAACTGGATGACAAAAGAAATGTTGGGCTTGATGGGGCTATAGAATGCGAACTCCATCGCACAATCAGTTTGATGTGTCATGTAACCAAGATTCTATTAAGAATAGTCATGATGAGGACAAGGAATAGAATCATAAGAGAAATAGCAGAAGAACAGTGTGGCTTTGTGGAAGGGAAAGGAACTATTAATGCCATGTTCATCGTAAGAACTATCATAGACAGGTCAATCGAGATGAATAAGGATTTATATTTATGCTTTGCTGATTATACCAAGGCTTTTGATTGGGTAAGACATGAAGAATTGATCAACCAATTAGAAAGGCTCAATATTGATAGAAAAGATCTACGAATAATCAGAAATATGTATTGGGAACAAACAGCTGCAAAGAGAATAGAAAACGATATAATCTCTTTCGAGAACATCAAAAGAGGAGTCAGACAAGGTTGTGTTTTGTCACCAGATCTGTTTTCACTTCACAGCGAAAACATCACGAGAAACCTAGAGGAAGACCCGGATTAAAGGTTGGAGGAAAAATGATAAACAACATTCGATAAGCAGATGACACCGTGCTAATTGCAGAAAGTGAAAGGGACCTACAAAACCTTGTGAATATACTGGAAATAGGAACCAAAGGTAAGGAGTTGGAACTACACAGCAGGAAAACTGAAGTCATGGTGATCAGTAAAAAAAAAACAACAACATGAAATCCCCTCAAGCAAAATAACAGCAAACGGCACAACCTTCAAACAGGTTGATAAGTATAAATACCTGATAACGATCATTTCACCAGACGGCAGATGTACATCAGAAATAGCCAGCAGAACTGGCCAAGTCAAAACAGCATTCAAAAAGATGAAAAGCATTCTTACCAACAGATGCTGATCAGTTAACATCAGGAAGAGAATTCTTGAATGTTATATAGACCCAATACTGTTATACAGTCGTGAGGCGTGGACAGTCAACAAGCGAAGCCAGAACAAGATTGAGGCAGCCGAGATGTGGTTTCTAAAATGAATGTTGAGAGTTCCATGGACAGCATAGAAAACAAACGAGGCAGACACAAGAAGATCATTCATAAGGAAGATAACGAAAAGACAGGCAACATTTATAGGTCATTTTATGAGGAAAGGGGAACTGGAGCACATGGTCACAACAGAAAGCTGGAGGGAAAGAGAGCACTAGGTAGACCCAGGGACGGACTTGCAGAGTGGTTGAAGACAAAGAGGGTGGAGGAGGTGCTTGAGACAGCAAGGGATAGAAACAGACGGAAGGCCATGATCGCCAACGACTTGTGGCAAGGCACCTGATGATGATGATGATATGAACAGAAAAGGGCCAAAAACTGTGTCTTGTGGAACACCTGACTGTATATCATCACACTTTCAACTATCATATCATACTATCATACTATCACTATCATCATACCTATATATCATCATGACTGGTCATCGACAAAAACGGTAAGTTACTAAGTAGGCCTACTTATTAAGTTTAAACATATGTAATATTGGTTTCGAAGATTTCTAGTCCTGTTGAACTGGAATACGGATGACAACGACTGTGTACAGACAAAAGATGAAATATGCACAACCTTTGATAAATAAATTTCCCTATCGCACAACCCAGCCTTTGATAATTACTTTCGTTTCCGTCTTTCGTACACAAACCTTGACCTTTAATGTCGACAGTCCCACAATCCATTGCAAGCACTGCGCACGCATGCAAGGGAACTTGTTCAAAACAGAGGAAGAAGAAAGCGAGGATCTAAGTGTTTTTTTAACAGAAAATACTTCCAGATGATCTCTCTGTTCTCCAGATCACTCCGTTATTCGCCTGTCAAAATCTAATTGGACTAATTTTGCGATGTCAGGGCCTGGACATTCCGGCAAGAGGCCGACACCATGTCGATTTTATCCCAGTGGAACCTGTGTTTACGGTGACAATTGCCGAAACCTGCATCAACAGCCATCTCAATCAACTATCCAAAATGCTTACCAAAATGGGCCTTCGCAGATGGAGAATCCAGGTGAGCAGTTAAAATATTAGTAGGTGTATAATCTGATTTTTTCTCGAGTGTGCACAAACGAAATCTCTGCTCGTGATGGTGCCAGTAACGTAGCATGATTCACCCCGATCCGTGATGGTCTGCTGCTCTGCAAGTTGTGGAAGCGAAAAGTAGGTCACCTCGCTCGCTGTGACACCTGCATTCAGCGGAAAGATCAACACATCTGCTATTCATTAACTCCTTTGCTATTGATTTTCCCGTTTGTTGTTGATGTGAAGAATTTGCGCTTTTCACAGTTATAGAGACATTTTCAGCGGGTTACTTCCACTGTTCCAGCTACTGTTGTTTTCCAGTTTGTTCTACAGTTAGGGGGAGATCATGTAGCTGTGTCAGTCACGTGGGTACCGAGCCAGTTCTAATACGGCTATGTTTTCATCAACTAATCGTTATTCTTTGGCTTTACAGAGCAAAGTTCTCGGTGTGGGTCATGTGTACTTGCAGAAGAATGTTACGTCTGTAAATCGTATAGCAAGACCGTGCCTTGTGCCATCTATACAGACATCCTAATATCACATTGGCATTGGTTCTCTGTGGCAAGAAATAGCCTGATGAATAACCATAGTCATGCACTGTGCGAGTATGTAGTATGGCATGAGCAACCTTGACTCATTCAGTGACTAGGTAGTAGGCTGATTCAGATAGTGATTTTGTACGCATTATTTAAGAAGACAGGTCTAGTTGATATTCATTCACTGATCTTATCAAAAGAATAATCTTGCCAGTCAAATAACATGAAACGATGTTCTTTGTTGTATGATATATGTACATGTGTAAGATTCAATTAGTGTGTAGCATGTTCTCTATTATATAATGTATACATGTGTAAAATTCAACTAGTGTGTACCCACTGAACGACTCGGATTTTAGTATTTTTAACATTTTGTATCAGTCAGAAGTGAGGTTTCCCCAGTGATAGGTAGCCTAACCCTGATACTAGTGACAAATTTCAGGTAGTCTTAACATTTTTAAGAGAAATATAGTGAAAATATTACAAAAATTAGGGTGCCATTATTATGTTAGTGTGTGTCATTTTCAAAGGTTCAGGCCTATTTGATTAGCCTAAATTGTCATTAAATTCTTAGAAAGAAACATTTATGAATACTTTTTGTTGTTTGTTTGTTTTGAGGGGGGTATATTTCCAGTGACAAATGCCTGGCTTTCAGTGCATCTCATTTCTTTTTTAATTTTATAAAAATGAATAGGGCCTAATCCAAGTTCTCACAACACTTGTGCTTTTTCTCATCCAAGCTGATATTTATTTTCTCTCCCTCTTTTCACCTTCACATTCTTTCTAATGCACATTTACTTCATTTTGTAGAGGCAGCAGATTTTGATTTTTTTTCCAGAGGCTCTGATACATTTTATAAGAAATGCTACATAACTATAACTTAGGAGGTAGACATGCAATCAAATCAGATTTCAGTCACACTAGAAGCAAGTGCTCATTGTAATCTTGAACTGAAAGTAACAACCCATCAAGCAAGCCTAGCAGACAGTACTGAGTAAGAACTGCCTGACAGTGCATGCGTCAACATAGCTTGTTGGCAAAATTACTGATTTCCAGGGCTGCATTGGATATTTTTGCAAGTCCAGCGTTTGTTCCCTAAAAAATTTGTTCTGTAAAATAGTAAAATTCACAATGAGTAAATGATATTATATAATTATTTCCATATTTTTAAAAAGTATTATGCCAATGACCAAAATTTGCTGTACAAACAACATAATTCGGCAAAATAAGTCATTTGTACAAAAAGATGGTCAGGCTTTGTTCTGGAGACTTTTTGTTCTGGGGACTTGTTCATAGGAGAATATACAGAGGGAGGATGGAAAACGCAGATGCTTGATCTAGACTTTTATCTGTCTTTTCTATGTAAATGAGAGAATTCTTAATTTGTTATGTTTTATAACAAGCATGTGTATGTGCGAGGTAGAGAGGAACATGAGATGGAGGCTGTATAATTTTTTTTTAAATATGTGGTGTGTGTGTGTATGTGTGAGAGAGAGAGAGAGAGAGATATTTTTAGACAGATCTTAGCAATGTAAGACACATTTAGCATGTTTGTTATAATATAGGTAATTTTTGTTTTAAAAAAATCCGTCCATAAAGCTTTTTTACATTGCAGCTTAGAGAGAAGCATACATTGTTTTCATTGGATTAATTCTGTCACACTGTATCTGTTGGTTAGTTTGTAATGATACTAAATGTAGTAAATCGCAAATCTGTCAGCTTTGTTTCTTGGTTTGTGTGGGGTTTTTGTTTTTGTTGTTCTTTTTGAATTTTTTACTCAGTAGATGTTGTTTGTCCTAAAAAGTTACTTTAGACATTTTTTCTCTAGACATCGTTTTCATTGAATCATCCACTATTGTAGTCATTGGCTGGTTCTGTAGTGGTAACAATCCGTTCATCTGTAGACTTTTGTTTGGTGGATAGTCAGGCTGGGTAACACTCAGCGGATCCACTAATTTCATCGGATGAACTCCTAGTTTCAGAGGGAAAAAAAAAATTTTCAGAGGAAATATTACTGAATTATTGCCATCAGGAAATGCATCCATAATGCCTCAAAATTACAGAAATTCTTCAGCTTTCGCCCCCCAGACTCCCCAGCAGGGATGTTGCCCCTGGACCCTGGCCCATTTTCAGAGGAAACTATCTTCTTCTCTTACCCAGCCTGATAGTGTAGGCTGTTGCGTCTTGTTGTTTTGTTGTTGTTGTTGTTTTTATTTGTTTAGCGGTTATGACTATTCTTTGAATCCATTTCTCCTTCTTTTCATCTTTATTTCTTCTTTTTGATTTCATGTTATGTTCTTTTATTTTAATTTCCATTTATTTGGTTTTCGTCTGCTCTGTGTGTGTGTGTGTTTCCTTGATGTAAGTGCAAGTATCAACAGAACACATTTTCAAATAATTGACAGGCATGACAGAAATTTATATCCTGAGAGACAAGAAGTGACGATAATGTGAGAAGTGTTGTCTGTCAGGTTACGTGTATGGCATCTTTATGTTTTCTTGAACAAAATAAATCAAGTGTCTCACTGTCCATTGAGAGTTCTTTTGTCCTGTCTCTCAATTCTCCTTGCTAAGAGTGCTAATATTCCCTTCCCTACCCCACTCATTATTTTGATAAAATAAACGTGTATGCGTTTCTCTGTGTAACCCTTCTTAAGTCTTGAGCGCCGCTCTAACTGTTCTGGAACAGTAGGTAATTCCCACCTCTGTCCTGCCACAACCGTCATTTGGGAACGTCATTTATATATATAATATGTCATGTTTTTAATGAAAGTTCTTATTTTGATTGGGAATTCACAAAAGCTTTAGTACTGGTTTGGTTCCATTGAACCTATTAATAACCAAGAAACTCACTGTGTCACCCAGAAGTGTTATTTTTAAGCAATTTTACTGGCCATACTTGAGTGTGAACAATCATGTGAAGCAAGCAGAATGAGTGTGAATTAGTAGCACAGAATGCCCCTGACTCATGAATTTAGGTGCTGTTCAGCAAAAATTAGAGTGAATACTTGATGAACATAATAAACTGCAATGTGATGATTCCTTGAATGAGGAAGATATTAGGGAGATGACGGATATCAGCTTCCAGTCATACTCTTGACCCAAAGAGCTGAACCGACAAACTACTGAGGTCAGTGCTGTTGACAGATATTCTAGATTAAATTGTAAACTGACACAGGTAAAAATGTAAATTATATATTTTTGGAAGGAAAATAAGTGGAAGTTATCTTTACCAACGTTACTGTTTGTTCAGAATTTAATTGTTAGTCATTTTTTCCAACAACACCCTTTTCTTGTGCGTATGAAATTTCCTCAGCAAATGGGTTTTTGTTTTTGCCAAATTCTGTGGGAGGTTAAGGGTTCATAGCAGCTTCTAAATTTATATTTAATAATTTATGTATGATTAAAACTTACACAGATTGGTTGGTCAGCAAACAGTGGAACATAAAGATCGTGGCCTTTCCTTCACTGTATACAGTGATAGTGATAGTGATAGGCTTATGAGAAAAAATATGTCAGCCTTGTTTTTGCATTCTGCAGTCTACAGTTATGATGACAACAGCTCAGATCACAGCAGACAGAGATGCTTGAAAGATCAGAAAATTTTAGAATGCCAAATAGATTTTAACTGCGGGAGACAAAATTGTCTTTTGCCGAATGGACTATTAAGTTTTTATTTGTGCGCCAGGTTTTAACTCATCCTGGGCAGCTGTGCAAGCGGATTTCACCAGAGCTCTTTTGTGTGTGTGTGTGTGTGTGTGTGTGTGTGTGTGTGTGGTATAGCTTCATATTGCTTGTACACCTGGACCATTTACACATTTGATTCAATAATGAATTGTAGAATGATGTATGGCTCTGCAGGTCATCTTTGTAGATTCACTCCTGTACTTGGCAGCTGGAGATTCATGAGGTTTGTTAGTGATAGATGAATACACATAATTTAGGAACAAAGAATGAATTTCCAAAATTGAAATGGCAGAGAGGATGGATACGAAGTACTCATATTCATTCCTCTATGTCCTTCCCAGCCTTCACCCTCCCAGTATGTTCTTTGTACCCTTAAGTGTTTTTCATTGTTACTGAATGTTTTAATGAATGGAGAGAGAGTGCGCCTTAGATATATCTCAAGATTTTAGCATCTTATGGCCTACCACAATTATATGAACAAATATATACATTTTCAAAGACAAAATGGTGGAAAGAATGTCAAGATGTGAACCACCTAATGGTTGGACAAACTACCCAATACCGTGTAGCTGCACTTAACTTTTTGGAGACGCACCCTGAAATGGCTGCTGAAACTCTCGAGACGTGCAGATTTTGGTTCTTTTTTTAAAAAATTATGGAGAATATCCAACGACAATAAACCTATCATGTTATGTACATTTTAAAAGGTCATTATGTCTACTTTGTAATTGTGCTGACAGCTTGTTTAACCCTTTCACTCCCGCACTCCGGTCACCAGCATCCTGCATTGCCAACCATGTTAGCAAAGCAAAAACTTAACCCTTTGATTCCCTCACCCTATCCACCAGCTTCCTGCAGGAAGCTGGTGGATAGGGTGAGGGAATCAAAGGGTTAAGTTTTTGTAATTGGTAGATAGGGTGCGGGAGTGAAAGGGTTAAGTATGCTTTCATTTTTTTCTGGTTTACCATTGAAAAGTGCATGCAAATTGCTAAAAAAGAAAAGTTCAGATGTACACACACATGACATCAAACTGCTGCTTGTAATCCATTAAATATCCATGTTACAAAACTACACTTAACATGTCACAGAATATACATTATTCACTGGAAGTCACTATGAGTTCTGCTTTTATGGATATTTTGTCCCCAAAATGATTAAATACAGGTGTAGAGTCTTTTGACTCTTCGAAATTTCTTTGTTTTGGGTACCGGGAAAACAAGCGAAAAATAGAGTTCCAACAGTCTCTTACGGTCAAAGAAAAATGGTTAAACTCTGCTGTCAGTATAATCTCCCTTCTTATAGTATACACGTAGTCTTGGTAAAAAACAAAAACAAAAACAAAAAAAACATTTCGGCAGCTGTATCTGCGGAGCGTCACAGTCGAGACACGGAGCTCCGCAGCTATGGCTGCGGAGTGTCGCCATCGAGTTAAAGGAACATCAGGTAATACAGGACACAGATCCTGCTTCTTGACAGAGATCATTCATTTCACCTTTTGAAAGCTGGGACATGGGATGAGTTTTGTGAGGATTTTTGTCATTTAACGTGGCCCCCCACCCCCCTTCTCGTTTTTGGGCCGCGACTCTGTGAGTATGTAAATCTTTAGACAAGTTTGCTTTTATGGCTGGTTTTGTTGTTGTCATTGTTGCTGCTGTTTTGTGGTGATGTGGGTTTTTTGTTTTGTTGTCGTTTTTCCTTTGCCTTGAAGGCATTCCTACTACAATTTAGAGAGTGTTCATGCTGGGTGTTTTTATGTTTCCATGGCATAAGCCACTGAACACAGACATGGCTTATGTAGATTTTTAAATTCAGTGTGGATATTTTGGTGTTCTTTTTGTGTACACAAGGGAGTACTTACACTAGCCTGTCTGCACATATGATAACCAGGGAGATTGCAAAAATGTGTGCCCTTCAGTTGACCCACCAGGCAGTGCTGTAGCAGGTTCAAACCCAGACCAGATTGAAAGATCTATCATAACCACTTGACTGTAGCACCTATCAGGAATGAGTTTGAAAGTGTGTACCTGAAAGCTTAACTTCTTTAGTTCATGGTAAAAGTTCTTATGCCTTCACATTGATACCGTTTGCAATGTGCAGATAATATTTCTATACCATTCATTAACATTACTACAAACATGATAATATTATAGGTTTTCCAAATAGAGGGATCCAACATGTTATGGGACAACTTACAATGTACAGTATATTGAAAGAGTTGACAGATTTTTGGGTTCTGTTATTTATTGTTTGAAATATAGTTCATAAGTGCTACCACTAGACAGGTTTTTTTTTTAGTAGAGGACCCTTCAGAAACAGGAAAACTCTCTTTACACAATTTCTAATGCATAAACTGACAAACAGAAACAGGAAACCCTTTACACAATTTCTAATGCATAAACTGATAACTATCAGAAATATATCGTCTTCCTTTACAATCCAGATCACAGTTAAGTTAAAAGTGTCATGATGAAAAATCCTTGGCACAATTTCTGATCCATAAAGTGATAATGATCAGAAATATATCTGTGTGCAAAATTTACGATTTATCTTTACTACCATATTGAAAAGGTATGCTATATCAGTATATGGGATGTATTCTTTAAATGCAGTGTTCTGTTAACTTTATAAGATATGTAGGCCTATATCCTGGTTGTACCAAAATAAACAACATGTTTACAAGCTTTATGGTTTAGCTTTATTGTCATACTTAAATAATAGAAGGAAAGTATTCTTTAAATTTAAGTAATTCTCTGTTTACTTTATATGACATTTATGTTGATAGTACCAGAATAAAGAAACCACTTTATTCTCCTGGACAGGAGGCAATCTGCTGGAGGAGATGGTTGGTGGAGGTCCCCCAATGGGGGGCAGTGGGGACCAGTATTTCAACGCCACGTTTAACCCCGCCCCTGGTTCCAACATGAATGATTTTTCTCCTTATGTGAGTTCAGAGTTTATGTATTGCTTGTGTTGGACTATTTTTTTAATCACATCATCTGTGAGGTTTATTGTGGAATCTTTCTTGTTTTTTAATATTGCTTTATTGCTATTTAGTTTTTTAGCGCAGTTTTTGATTTTCATTTCACATGTTATTGTTACTGCCACTGTGTTTGTGGTTCATGTTATTCTTACATGATGCTTTGTGCGTGTGTGTGTGTGTGTGTGTTATGTATGTCTGCTTGTCTACTTGTCTTTTTGTATTGGTTGAAATGATCGCCATATATCTAGTGAAATGGTATTATGTCTTTTCGTCATTATTATTGTTATTATTATCATCATCATCCATCATCATCATTAGTACATTACTCATCCCATCCTGGCTCCACATAAAGTTCTCTTCTTTTGTGAGTGTATATTTCATGTAATCATGTTGTTACATCATTGTCATTATATTATCATTGTCATTATATCAGTCTCACAGCAGTTATTTTTATTTTATTTTTGTTGTTGTTGTTGTTGCCATTTGTTAATTGTAGGCTTGTTTTGGTTTTGTCATTAGATTCCACCGAAGACATCATCCCAGTTACTATTACTCACAAACACTTTGTGATTTCATGTCACTATTATCAGTCATTTTCTCTTCCTTCATCAAATAGCTGGAAAGTTTTGCTGTTTTTCTCCTTATTTTTGTATTAATTGTTTGATATTTGTTCATTACTGTCTTGGGTTTCTGCTTGACAAAGGCCAGTTGGCCCAAAATTTGTGCCTTCCTGTCTCTATTCTATTTTCATGTTTTCTGGTTCCTGTTTACGTTTTCTGTTAGTCTTTTAGTGCGCATTGATTCCCACCCCTGGATCCAAACAGTGATTTATCCCTGTGAGTGTGAGTGTATGTACATTGCCAGCATTTCACGTCACTTGATCTTCATTTCAGTTCTGTTGTTTCTAATTTTTGTAGAATTTCATTAACCAGTTTTTCTTTGCCCTGTTTAAATGTGCCGTTCTATCCAACATGCAAGGTTTTTGCTTTGTAATTTGGTAGACAAGTCTCCATCTGTATGTTCACAGTGAAACCATGTTACTTCTTTGCTGACTCGGACAACAAAATTCAGACTTTGAGGCCAAGTTATTGAGAAACTGTTCCATATAAATCATACCTAGAATACAAAACCAATGAGTGTATTCATGGGAACCGCTCCTGGCAACTGTGAAATGATGCAAGTTTGCATGGTTTGGTCACATCATCCACCATAACGCACACAGTACCCGGGAACAGTGGAAGATGGTCAAGCTCAACAGAAGAAGAAACTGGGTGACAGTATCGAAGACTTGACCAGACCGAGTGCACCTGAACTGCTTGTATGCATACCCAGAGACAGAAAACCGAGTGCACCTGAACTGCTTGTATGCATACCCACAGACAGAAACTGATAGCTGGAGGATCCTGTCTACTGATGGTACTTCAAGTCTTCCAAACAGTTGCGCTGATTATGGGATGCCTACAATAGTTACTGTGTACTACTGTTTAATTAATCTTCACAGTGATGATACACATGGTCAAAGTTATGTGCTATTTAAAAGCAGATCTGATAGTTTTACTAAGTGACTGGCATGAAAGATTGAAAACCATAAATTGAGTTTATGGGTGTAGGACTGATCCTTGGGACCTAACAGATCAAGACTGTATGTATGGGTTGAAGAACTCTTGTCTTCCATGTTCCTACTTTCCAATCTGATTGCATAGGTCTGCATGGGTTTGATTCTCACCTGGGAAAAACTTTGTGCATGCTGTTTCAGTTAAGTTCACCCAGCAGTGAATGGGTACCTGGCCCTCTTCAGGGTTTGGGGAAGGTAAGGTAACAAGGAAAAAGAAATGGGCACCCTTCTCATTATGCTGGAAGTTGAAGTCTTTTACTACCTTCCATTAGAACCTTTGGATTACATGACATTTTTTACTTTACTGATGATATTCTGAATGGTCAAGAGTTTTCTTTCTGCTTTCTGACAGAATTACTGACTAAACATATGACATAATGACCATGGTATTTTCAGTATATTCAGGTGGTAATGTATCACTATCATTCTGTGACAGTTTTATTGACATAATGACCATGGTATTTTCAGTATATCCAGGTGGTAATGTATCACTACTCATTCTGTGACAGTTTTATTGACATAATGACATGGTTTTTCAGATATCAGGTGATAATGTATCACATCATTCTGTAAGTTTTATTGACATGGTTTTAAGATTGACTTGAGTCTGATTAAATTTATGACATAGTGGCTGTAGTGTATATTGACATAGTGGCTGTAGTGTATATTGACATAGTGGCTGTAGTGTATATTGACATAGTGGCTGTAGTGTATATTGACATAGTGGCTGTAGTGTATATTGACATAGTGGCTGTAGTGTATATTGACATAGTGGCTGTAGTGTATATTGACATAGTGGCTGTAGTGTATATTGACATAGTGGCTGTAGTGTATATTGACATAGTGGCTGTAGTGTATATTGACATAGTGGCTGTAGTGTATATTCGTTAGAGCAGGATTTTATCAGTGTGTGACAGTTTTATGGGTTTATTGTATTTTGAATCAGATTGACTGCCAGCATTCAAGGGATTAGACACCAGAAACACAAGAAAGGGAGAATAGAACACATCAAGGGTTATCTGCCAAAATGGTGTATCTACTTTCTTTAATCCATTTGGGATACTGCTTTCTGGCGGTCAACACTCGTATTCTTTTGATGAAACAAGACAATCTGAGGTGTTGTAAAATGGCAGTTGTTCAAGATGAACTTGACAAGATTTATGACAGTTGTATATATACTGATCTTAGCCCTTTTACACCTGCACCCTACCTGCCAGCTGCAAAAACTTAACCCTTTCACTCCCTCACCCTGTCCACTAGCTTTCTGCAGAAACCCCTACCTGCCAGCTGCAAAAACTTAACCCTTTCACTCCCTCACCCTGTCCACCAGCTTTCTGCAGATGGATATGATAAGGGAATGAAAGTGTTAAGTACAATTTTGCTTTACTGTTAATGTTATGGCTGGTTTTCAGGATGCTGGCGGATGGGATGAGGGAGTCAAAGGGGGGGGGGGGGGGGGGTTGATAAGAAGAGGGGAAGTATTATTTAGATGAAGGTATTAGATCTATGAAAAAATATATATCATCCAAAAAAATCGAAATGAATCATAAAATCCGGTTCTTATTTTATTTCTTTTTCCTTCACAAATGTATGTTCATCAAAATTATGGTGATCATGAAAAATTGGTATTTGAGGTTTTATAACAGAGTTTGGCACGCAGCCTTGTGGGCAACCATGAGGCTGTACAACATCAATGCCAACCTGATCAGAACCATAGAATGCCTCTACAAAAAGGCGACCAGTGCAGTCTACCATGACAACAACATAGGCGAATGGTTCCGAACCACAGTTGGAGTACGCCAAGGATGCCTGCTCTCCCCCACTCTCTTCAACATCTTCTTAGAGAGAATAATGGCTGACGCACTTGAAGACCACGAGGGAACAGTCAGCATCGGAGGTAGAACAATCACAAACTTGCGTTTTGCCGACGACATTGACGGACTAGCTGGGCAAGAGCAAGAGCTAGTCAGCTTGATAAAACATCTTGATGAGGCCTCCACATCATATGGCATGCAGATCAGTGCAGAGAAAACCCAGTTGATGACAAATAATACCAATGGCATCAGCACTGACATTACCATAGACAACAAGAAACTTGAGACCGTCCATAGATTTAAATATCTGGGAGCTATAGTATCAGATGAAGGATCAAAGCCCGAGGTACTTTCCAGGATTGCACAGACCACAGCTGCAATGACCAAGCTAAAAGTCATCTGGAACGACAAGAATATCGCAATCGGCTCCAAGATCAGACTGATGCGTTCCCTGGTCATGTCAATATTTTTGTATGCATGCGAAACATGGACCATAACAGCAGACATTGAAAGAAGGATACAGGCAATGGAGATGAGATGCTTCCGCAAACTCCTTGGTATCTCGTACATAGATCATATAACCAATAAAGAAGTGAAAACCCGAATCGAAAACGCCATCGGGCCGTATGAAGACCTCCTGACCTCAGTGAAAAGACGCAAACTGAGGTGGTACGGGCACGTCACACGATCATCTGGACTGGCCAAGACCGTCTTGCAGGGAACAGTTCAGGGAGGGAGACGAAGAGGCAGACAGAGAAAAAGATGGGAAGACAATATCAGAGAGTGGACTGGCCTTGAATGGAATATCATTCTGCGGAAAGCTGAGGACCGTGAGGAGTGGAGGAAGTTGGTTGCAAAATCTTCAATGGTGCCCCAACGGTCAACCAGACTACGGGACTGATGATGATGATGAACACCAACATCAAAATATTTGATATTCAGATCTGTGGGGCTTGCTGTCATACTCAGAATGAGGAGAATTTTCAAATATATAACTATAGTAGGTCTATAGTATACTGTATCTCTAGATACTGGTTGTGATGTGCTGTAACTCTTCATCAGTACTATAAGTTCTGGTAACTCTGTAGGTACTGTCTGTAATGAACTATGACTATCGGTGCTGACCATAACCAAATAGGTACTGATCGTATTGCACTAAATCTGTGACTGATACAGAATTGTGATAACAGACAGATCTATGACATACAGAATTGTGATAACTGACATATATCTATGACTGATACAGAATTGTGATAACTGACGTATACCTATGACTGATAGTGATACTGATAGTGATACAGAATTGTGATAACAGACAGATCTGTGACTGATACAGAATTCTGATAACACACAGATATGTGGTACAGAATTCTGATCACAGACAGATCAGTGATACAGAATTCTGATAACTGACAGATCTATGACAGATACAGAATTCTGATAACAGGTAGATCAGTGATACATAATTCTGATAACAGACAGATCTGTGACTGATACAGAATTCTGATAACAGACAGATCTGTGACTGATTCAGAATTCTGATAACAGACAGGTCTGTGAGTCTGACTGATTCAGAATTTGATAACAGACAGATCTGTGACTGATTCAGAATTTGATAACAGACAGATCTGTGACTGATTCAGAATTCTGATAACAGACAGATCTGTGACTGATTCAGAATTCTGATAACAGACAGAAGACAGATCTGTGACAGTAGTACTGACAGTAATGTGAAAGGTTCAGGATGACTTTGATCAGAGACGAGGGGGGCGACCTCGCAGTGGAATGGCCCACCTGTCCCAGACTGCCAAGCCCTTCGTTCCCAACCAGGGCCCCATGGACCAATCCCTGGCCAACGACTTTGCTGCTCTCAATTTGGCTGCCAACTTGGTAAGGCAAAGAGCGCTGTATAGGTGTGGTTCTTTTGCTTCGATATCATCATCATCATGATCATCATCATGTGCCCTGCTGCATGGCATTGGCGATCATGGCCCTCCATACGAATCTATCCCTTGTCACTGCAAGTACATCTTCTGCCCTCTCTGTCCTCAGCCACCCTGCAAGTCATCATCATCATTATCATCATGTGCCCTGCTGCATAGCGTTGGCGATCATGGTCCTCCATATGCACCTATCCCTTGTCGCGGCAAGCACATCTTCCACCCTCTCTGTCCTCAGCCACCTTGCAAGTCTGTCCGATATTTTCTCCCTGGGTCTGCCTGGTGTTCTCTTTCCCTCCAGCTTTCCTGTTGTGGCCAGGCGTTCTAATTCCCCTTTCCTCATAAAATGCCCTATAAATGTTGCTCGTCTTTTCCTAATCTTCCTTATGAATGATCTTGTGTCTGCCTCCCTCAAGACTGTCTCGTTTGTTTTCTTTGCTGTCCATGGAGCTCTCAACATTCTTTTTAAAAACCACATTTCGGCTGCCTCAATCTTGTTCTGGCTTTGCGTGTCGATTGTCCATGCCTCACAACCATATAACATTATCGGTTCTATATAACATTCAAGAACTCTCTTCCTGATGTTAATTGATAGGCATTTGTTGGTAAGAATGCTTTTCATCTTCTTGAATGCTGTTTTGGCTTGGCCGATTCTGCTGGCTATTTCTGATATGCGTCTGCCATCTGATGAGATGACTGTTCCCAGATATTTAAACTTATCAACCTGATAGAAGATCCAGCGTCTGAAGTGTGTGGGATATTTCCATTCATGCGACGTAGCTTGTGAAAAAATGGTGACACCCTTTGTAGCAGACGGTTTTCAGGATACAGATGATTTTCCAGATTATTCAGAGGAGGAATTAAATGCTATTGTTCTTGAATTAGAAAAATACAAAGAAGATGTAGTTAAGTCAGGTATTGAGGTTGGTGAGGGGGAAGATGATGAAAACTGATTTAGGAGAGGAGAGCGACCCAGAATATAACGTGCCGCTGGCCGCATTCCAGCAAGCATGGCACCGAGCAATGGTTCCGCCAACAGTGAAGAAATTTTACCTCCTGGTCAGACCGAATCACACTGCCAGTTGATGCCAAGCCCCTAGATTAGTTCTTTTTTGTTTTTGCCCCAGCTGTTTTTTGAGACAGCAGTTAAAGAAACAAACAGGTGTGCTGATCAGAAGATGGCAGCAGAAGGCACACCTGACCCAGTGTGGACCAAAACAGCAGCAGCAGAAATCAGGGCATACCTGTCAGTGTTAATCATGACAGGGATCAAACAACTGCCTCGATTGTGGTGCTACTGGTCAAGTGACCTCTGTTTTCGCGACCCCTGGATCAGTGGAGTTATGGCCAAAACAAGGTTGTACAAACTGAACCAGTACTTTCACCTGGGTGACACATCAGCAACACCTGGCCATGACCACCCAGAATACGACCCACTCTACAAGGTCAGGCCTTTCATCAACCTGATTTTGCCTCTGTTCCAGTCTGGTAACAATCTTGGCAGAGACCTTAACACTGGTGAAGCGATGGTCAGCTACAAAGGTCGCATCTTCTTCAATCAGTATATCATATGCCAGCCAAACCAACAAAATGGGGCATAAAGGTGTAGGAAATGTGCGACATTGACACAGGTTACTGTGTCAACCTTCGACATTTACTCTGGCCGTCACAGTCGTCGGCATCCAGAAATGACGCATGGAGATGAGGTGGTGACTACTCTGGCACAAAACTACTTGAACCAGGATCGTCACCTCTACTTCGATCATTTTTTTACTTCTGTGTTCTTGATGACTCACCTGCGCCTGTTGTCACAGGACACATATGCATGCAGCACTGTCATAGCCAACAGACGTAGGGTGCCTAGATGAGGTGCAGGGCGACTTGTTACAGGTGCAGAACAGGCAAGTGATGGCAACTGTCTACAAGGACAAGCACGACATCTACCTGCTGAGTAAAAACCAGCCGCCAGGTATGACAACTATTGAGGACAAGGTGACACCAACTGTGATAGCCAACTACAACAAGAAGATGGATGGTGTGGACAGGTCAGACCAGCACCGTTTATACCACCCAATTGACCATGCTAATAAAAAGTGGTGGTGCTATGTCTTCCACAGTCTTTTCAACCTGTGCATTGTCCAGGCCTATATCACCTGGGACAAGTCACCCCACAACCCAGCACCCAAGAAGGGCTACGACAATATGCTCGTCACCAAACAACTCCATGCTGGTTTTACAAGTAGAAAAAGATCAGCAAGGTGCACCAAGTCTGTTCAGCCAGCACCAGTTGCCATGGACACGATCAGTCATCACAAGCTGATGGAGACAGAAGGCAGAAGAAGGATGTATCAGTATGCCAAGATCGGGAGGGTGACAGCAAAGGGGTACACCCCATAAACATCATTCAGGTGTTCTTTCTGTGATGTGTCTGTGCCATCACAAGAACAAATGTTTTAGGGAATATCATGACCAAAACATTGTTCAGGAGGGGCAGTAGTTTTTTGTTTTGTTTTTGTCACCCCTGTGTTGACACTGTGATATACCTGTGAAGTGACATGGTTGTGTACCTAATATCATCATGCATGTGTTTATACTTTGTAGTGTGTGTATTGACAATTAGTAAACTGTTATATGGACAATGAATGTAGTTTGTATTTAGTTTTGTTGTGGAAAGAAAAGTAGTGAAAAAAAGTTCCTGAACAGACTGCAACTACCTGAGGAGTACTTGGTGACATTTGGTGATCGCTGTGAGTGCTATCACATGGGAATACTGTTGGACGCTTGAGGTAGGCCACGCGCTAATTCATTACTCATCTGTATGTGTTGTGGTCACGTATATGTGCTTCTCTTGTTCTCATATACATGTCACTTATTTATATTCATGTTTGTTGACAGTGGTTAGAAAGACATATTTGGATATCCAAGTAAAGTATGATTATCGACAACTGATAAACTTCTGGTTTTAGCTGATCAGGCACGCTCACAGTATACTCATGAACGGAGTAACCCTATTGGGGGGGGGGGGGGGGGGGGGTGGGTTCGAAATCTAGGGGCATTGTAGCTCTCAAAAATAGAAATACACGAGGGTTAATGTACTCTCCCCATCTATCTAACATTTTGGTTTTTTTCCATGATAAGCGTACCATCTGTCGATTTTAAGCAACCAGTTGATGTGCATGCGTTTTTCCTGTGGGCAGTTTCTTCAGTGTTTCTGTACATATTCTGAGGATCTGTTTTGTGTCAATCTTCTGTTTCTTTGCACTTTGTTTCCAGCCAAGCTTCCCTAGCTTCATTGCACCTATACCTGATTTCTTTGTGTATCTTTTTGTATTCTTCCTCTTTTTCATTTGTCTTCCTCCATTCTTCCATCAAACCTACAATTTCTTTTGTCGTCCAGTTCTTTTTCAATTTTCTTTCATCTCCAGGGATTTCTTCACAGACTTCATTTATCGAGTTTCTCAGCTGTGTTGTTCCTCACTCAGTCACTGTCACTAGCGTTTTCCAGAGCACTGACTTTGTTTTGAACATGTATGTTAAATTTTTTACATGTCACTTCAGCAGTCTTAAATTTAAGAGTCCAAGATTTAGTTTGATGTTACTTTTGGTCTGTTTTCTTTTCCTTAGTTTCAGCCTAAATCTTCCCATTACAAGATTGTGGTCACTGTTGCAGTCTGCGCTGGTGTTGTTTTTGCTATCAGTAAAGAATTTTTAAATCTTTTATTTATGAAGATGTAATCAGATTGATTTTTTTATACTATCTCCTGGACTCATCCGTGTCTATTTGTTAGGCTGCTCAAACCAGGTGTTTCCTACTATGAACTCATTCATCTGTGCCCATTTAACAAGTTTCTTCCCCTTTCATTTTGTGTGCCAAAGCCATGAGGTCCAACTATGTCCTTCACTCTCTCCTGTCCCATTTTAGCATTAAAATCTATTATTATTGTAATATCCTGTGATTTGCATTGAGCCTTGGCCATCTCTAAACGTTATAGAAGTAGTCAGTTTCTTCTTGAGTACTTGTGGATGTTGGTGCATAGACTTGGATGATGTTGATATCAAATGGCTTGCCATCCAACTCTGCTAGCAAAACTCAGTCTAACACAGCCCAGTGTTCCTTGATAGATTTTGACTTGTCACTTTCCATTATAATGCCTGCTCCTCTTTCATGTGTGTTTCCACCAGAATATGTTATTGTATGCTTGCCTGATGTTATCATGCCTGCCCCCTTCCATCTCACCTCCCCTAATCCTAAAATATTGATGATAAGCCTTTCCATCTCCATCCTGACATTTTCTAATTTTCCGGTTAGCAGCAATGCCCTTACATTCCAGGTTGCAAGTTTATGTGTTTTTTTAATTTGATCGCTGAAGCTGGCTGAGGGTTGGGTGTCACCTGCGCAGCATGATGGTCCTACATGATGAAGGTGCTTCGCAGGAGTCCGTATTTAGGTCATTTTCCTTTTTCAGATTTTGGCAGGCCATGACAGTCTTGGGAGTATACGATGGTGGTTTCCCGTTGCGTTCCATATATTTTTGTACGGACTCTCCGCTAGCCTTTGCCGTTCCCACAACTACCCACAAGGCAGTAGGGGTAATTTTCTGTCAGGGTTTACTCTCTTAGCCTTGGTTTCTCCCAAGACACCCACAAGGCAGTGGTGCTATTTACCCATAGCTGGAGGTCTGGTCTCTGGGCACCAGGACTTGTCCACACACCAGTGGGCCTGCGTGCCACCTGTCTGGGGCCAGGCCTCCTCTGAGTCCCTCGAGTTTAGCTCGAGTCCGGTTTGATATGTATTGTATATATTGTTATATTTGAAACTGTGAGTGTCAGATTAAATTGTGTGTGTGTGTGTGTGTGTGTGTGTGTGTGTGTTTGAGTGCGTGCAGGTGCAGGAGGTTGATTCTCCCATGCTACATCAAATCTGTTGTTGAAATAAATGCTGTGCTTATGCATTGGCAAAAGATGATTTGGCTGCACATACTGTACTATGTCAGACTGTAACTATAGTAACATTGTGGTGCCAGTAGGTCATGTTGACTATGCAGAATTTAGCTACAGATAGCCATGTGTTGACAAAACGATTTTAAAATCTAACAGCGTGGCTAGCTATTACAGTTGTAGACAATATTGATTTTTTCCAGGCCTGTGTGTAAGCATGCGTATACAAGTGTGTGAAATTGTGTTGTTGTTGAGGTGACTTCCGTGGGTGGCATTGAAATAAATGATTTGTCGTTAAAATGAGTTATGTATATGTGTGGTGCTGAAACGAATTATAAGGGTGTGTATGTGTGTGTGTTGTTACAATCACTTATGTGTGTGTGTGGTGTTGACATGAATTATAAGGTATAATGTATGTGCTCACATGCAGGCAGGAAGTGATTTCCCCCCACTGCAGCCGACCTCGTTGCCTCACAGTTCCAGCACGCCGTCCTTTGGAAATTTGACTTCCATGTTCAATCAGCCACCTCCTACATCTTCCACCCCTGTCTCCCACGGTGTCAACAACGGTCAGTGGTCAAATAGTGCACATGCACAAGTTCCTTTCTGTTAGTTCAAAACATGAAACATGTCTGAATTATGTGTGTAACTTCCATTTTCTAAATTAGTAACATGAGTTGTGTCTTCATTATAAAGTTCCTTGTTGTAAATTGAAAACATGGTGGAAAGTTGCCTTGGAAGAGAAAGGTTGATTTTTGCATGATCAGTGGTTTCTTCAGGTTTAAATTTGGAGGTGCTGTCTTCTGATACACAGTGCGTGGCACTTTTTTTTTCTTTTGTCATTAACTCCTCCCCACGGGGGATTTTTCCTATGCTTTCTTCTGTATACTGGCCATTTGTATTGGTTAGTAAAAAATTCATTAAAATAAAAGTACTCCACACAAATATATAAAAATTTAAGGGTTTATTGTTAACATGTTGGTGCACTATAGTGCAAAGTTTCAAGTGTTTCTTGTGAAAAATGTCTGATTTAGATGGGGGGTATAAATGACCCTTTTTCTGGTATAAAATATGCAGACCGCAGGAATGTCACTCCACATAATGATGAATAGGCTGGTCCAGAGAATGTTTTTGTTCACACACATACAACACAAACCATGAAAAAACATGTACTTACACAGTTTTCACATCACTGACAAGTAAACAGGCCAAGGAGTACACATTATGTACTTACGTAAGTTGCCCCCACACAGAAAAAATATCCAAAGAAACCTAACACAACAGTTATTCAGTCTGTCAGTAGTCTGCATAGTTTTTGATTGTGTGGTACACTTGGAAACAGGAAATTTCCTTCCCCCAGGCTTTCTTGTCCACACAGAGTGCTTTCCCACACTTGTCGCAACAGTTTGGTGTCTGGCGTCGCCTCGCAACATCAGGTTGGCGTGCAGCCCGCGCTGTACACACGAAACAATCCCTGAACTTGGTTCTGCCAGTTTGGTACAGACCAATCCGACTGGGGTAATGTCCACCAGCCAGGCGGGTCTCAGGTGTAGGCATGGGAGGAGCAGGAGCATGTCGGGGTAGAACAGGAGGCGCAGCAGGACCAGCAACAGGTGCAGTAGAAGGACCAGCAACAGGCGCAGCAGAAGGACCAGCAACAGGTGCAGTAGAAGGACCAGCAACAGGCGCAGCAGAAGGACCAGCAACAGGCACAGCAGCAGGACCAGGGACAGGTGCAGCATGACCAGCAACAGGCACAGCAGCAGGACCAGGGACAGGAGCAGCAGCAGGAGTGCTGTGATATCTCTCTGCAAGAGCATTGCCCACAGCCACCACAAACTTCTTGAGTGAAAACTTGCGCTGCCCCTCGATGTTGTGAAATTTGTTGTGTAGAATATACGCCTGAATGAGGGACAGAGTAAACAAATGGAAGAAAAGTTTCTTCCACCATTTCACGGTTTTCCTGTTGAGAGGCATGTATGCCATCAGTTGGTCACTTTTATCCACACCTGCCATATTTTGGATATAGTCCTGGACTGCCACAGGCTTGTTTTTTCTCCCGCTGCGTGATACCACCTCTTTCATCTCCCTTGGGTCCATCTTTGTGGTGATCAGGTGGACTGGTTTCTTGTCCATCCACTTGAGGACACTGACTCCACCTACAACAGAAAGCAACATGTAAGCTGTCAGGTATTTATTGATACATGAAATGACACCACACACATTGGTCCTCATCACAGCAGCTTTCAGCTAGATAATCTTGAAAATTCTGAAAATGCAAAGAAAATATTAGCAGTATCATGGTCTGTGAAGCACACTGACAGACTGAAAATGCTAAAACAGAGGAAAATATTAGCTGTATCATGGTCTGTGAAGCACATTGACGGACTGAAAATGCTAAAACAGACAATACATAAACCTCAACTGAACATCAATTCAGCTGGGTCTGCTACCACTATAATGCTCAGCGTCAGAATATTTCAAATGTTCACACAGCTGATTACACACAGAAACATACCAATGTGAGGGATAGACACCTATTTTTTTTTTATTATAAGTTGAGTTGTATATGTATTCAGTTATACAAAAAAAAAACCAACAACAAAATTGAGAATTTAGTTGTTGGCATCTTCAGTTGCAGTACTGAAAAGAAAATGTAATAAATATAATGTAATATAATATAATGTAATAAACATAATATGTAATAGAAATAAACTGAACTCATCAATAAAAAATATAATATGTAATAAAAATAAAATGGACTAATCAATAAAAAGAGCACAATAAAATTATATAAACATACCTTGTCGGAATGCTTGAACTGTGCCGCGCTCCACAGGTGCTTGTAGTTCATGTTTCGGCAGGCCTTTGCGGTTGGCACGTACTGTACCCACACAGTGCGTGTCCTTGTCAACCAGTTTTTCTGCAAGTTCAGGGCAGCAGTAGTAATTGTCAACATACATACTGCGCCCTTCGTTCAGCAAAGGTTCTGCCAGCCTCATGACTACATCAACTGGTTTGTTGCTCGTTTCTGGGTCTGCTGCGAAGATCTCAAAGTCATATACATATGCTGAACTCGACTCGCACAGTTCATATAATTTCATGCCCCAGCGAACAGGCTTGTCCCTCATATATACACGAAAGCCTACCTTGCCCCTCCAAGGACACATAGCCTCATCTGTGCATATATTCTCCCCAGGCACATAAAGTTCCCTGAACTTGCGGCGGAGATGGCTGTAGACTGGCTGGATCTTCTGCAGTGGGTTGTGGCCTGGTCTGCCCCTAGGGATAAATTCTGCATTGTTGCTCAACATGCAGCATGGCCAAGATGAGCTGGAACTTGTCCCGGCTCATTATAGCTGGTGCAAATGAACTTTGCAGAATAGGATTATTAGACCAACAGTCTGAAACTTCAGGCTTATGCAACAGTCCCATGTGCACCAAGATAGCAAAAAAACCAATCAAATCTTTCTCTGTGATGTTTTTCCACTGATGAAAAATACTCCTAGGTGATAACACACCTCTGGTCTCAAGATTTTCTTGGGCATATCGATTGGTCTCTCTCACGATATGACTGAGAAACTCCGCATCAAAAATCTGGTCGAAGAAATCGAGAGGGGCGTGGCTTGCCATGTTTTGTAAATGAAGTCCCTCTGTGTTTTGGCCAGAGTAATGAGGAACACATGGAAACATGAAAAAATCTTGGTGCCATTCCTTCCTCAACAATTCCAGTATCTCCTCTCCAGTCACTTGTCCGTCACCAACCCGTACAGCTTCGTCACTTGAGCTATTACTAGCGGCACCACCCCCCTCCTCCTCTTCTTCTGCACCGGCCTCAAAACTGCTGTCAGACTCACCAGTCTCGGACTCTTCGGCGATAAAATCACTCTCACTGTCTTCCTCATCTTCTTCTACATCTGAACCAGCAGTTTGCAACATTTCAATCACTTCTCGCGCTGTGAAATGTCGATGTCTTCGCTGTCTCTCCTCACCGTTGAACTAGTAGACCCATTGTTGTTATGCAAAACGACACAGAGCCAGTGGGTACGAAATCAAACTTCGCTTCGCCGTTCTACGGCAGACGAACTGAAACTAGCTTAGGAACTGGCAGACGATTGGTTAAACTTGAGAGCTAGCACCTCTATTTTCGTACAGAAATTGACGTCATTGAGCTAAAAAAAATCCGAAGGTCAAAAACTGCAATCGCAGTGGTTCGTGTGGAAGTGGTGTGTACGAGACCACTGCGATCGCAGTGGTTCGCGGGGAGTGAGTTAAACAAGGCAGACAAAAGGGATCAGCTTTACCTTATTAGGATTTGTGAGCCACAGTACTTATGCTTATTAACCCGTAGACTCCCTCACCCTATTTGCCAGCATCCCATATTGTCAATCATGACAGCAAAGCAAGAACACAAGTTTTCGCTGTTGGTAGGTAGGATGCAGGAGTCAAAGGGTTAACTCTTTTCCCGCCATGGTCGCAATCAAGCGACTTCCCGTACGACCGCCATGGTCGCATTTGTGTGACCTGGAGGGGTCATGCTAAACAATAACTTTTCACGCGGGTAGAAAGCTTCTGTCCGCTGCACTGGTGAGTGCAGGCGACTGTGCTATTTTTAAACTTTACCCAGCAACCTAGTTTTTCTGCAGTAAGGCTGAAGTGTGGCTTTGTTAACTGTCGGAATTTTCGTCACGTTTTCTCCAAAGCGTTTTCTCCAAAATGGCTGCAAATCGACACTCATTGTCTACCACTCTGAGTAGAATAAGCTGACAGCTGACTTTGTGTGTAGATTTTCCATTGCTTTTCCTCATTTATTATAATGATAGCTGATGCACAACTCACGAAATAAGGTAGTAGTACAACTAATAAACCGTATGGGAAAAAAATGTTTTTCTTTATGATAAGATTATCTGTGGAATAATCAATCAAGCACATAAACACAAGCAAGCATTCATATATATAAATACATCTGCCCTTTAAATAGCAACAGAAAAGTAAGAGAAGTTCTTTAATAGTCTTTGAGATATAAGCTTTTAAAAATGCATACTGCAAAATTGGCTGCCCAAAATATACTTGGCATTGAGGAGTGCCGTTTCTGAGGAAACTTGGCGGTGAAAGAGTTGAATGGATTTTTAGGGAAGTTGTTTTATTTTTCAGGTGGTGCGATGGCCTATCCTTCAGGTCTCAGCCCCACCCACAGCCCTGGCATCTCCCCCAACAGCTCCCCCCACATGTTCCGCCGCAACCCCAACCCCAATTCCATGCCCACCCCCCACCGCCAAACCACCATCCCCCAAAAACAGGGAGCCGCCATGTGCCAAGAGAACGTCGTGGGTGGTACGACCTACTTCTACAACCCTGACGATTATGCCCCTCAGACTGAGGGTGTGGTAAGGGTTTTTTTTGTTTGTTTTTGTTTTGTTTTATTTTTGATGAGCAGCAAAGACAAACAGGTAGCCTACATTTGCAATTGTTACATATGACTGAAGGTTTCACATGCAGGCAGGATGTTTGTTGCATCTTTAATCAAATTTTTCTATACCTACCAATGTTGTTTTTCAATGAGTATTGCCCTTTTTGTCCATTGTTAAAGGCCCTAACCAAGGCATCTGACTCTTATGATGTGCTTTTTTAACCGTACATTTTTAGAATTAGTCATAATCTTTCATATTGTGTTCGACAAAGACGGAGGGGGAGAGAGATGAGGGGTGGGAGAGGGTGAGAGAGGGGTGAAAGAGAGAGTGAGAGAGAGTAAGAGCATGTGTGTACATTTGTTTATGCGTTCTTGTTCCTGTATGTATTTTAATGCAAATGCCAAAACAATTTCCCATTGTGATGTTCTGGGCTAAATAAAATCTTGTATCTTGTAAAAGGTGTGATATATCTGTTGGCGTGAAGTGAGATAAACAGCAATAACAACAACAACAACAACAAATAATTCATTGCAAACATTGCAAAAATTCTTTTTAAGTTTTTGTTTGCTTGTGTTTACAGTTTTGTGTGTGTTTGTGTTGTTCTGGTGTTTTTTACTTTGATGTTTCTGTCTGTCTGTCTGTTGGTTTTTTTGGGGGGAAGGGGGGGAGTTTTTGTTTGTTTTGTTTGGGATTAACAGTGTATTTCTTGATAATCTTGGACCTTAGTACAATGGTTTGCTTTAGGGTGTAGGTTGTCTTATTTTTTAGCAATCAGATTTCTTTTTAATTTTTAATTATGTGTGTATGCTTGTTGCTTTGCCCTCTTTGTGTAGTTAAAAGATTTTTGGTTTTATATTTTTAGCTGTCTGATTTTTTTAAGAAAAATTTTAATTCTTTCTGTATGCATGTTGCTTTGCTCACTCTGTGTAGACAGTGTGTTCCTGCACAATATGCGTGCTCTGCATTTGGTGGGCTTAATGCTTGGTGTTTTCATGCTCCCATAAGCCAACCTGTGATGTGACATATGGGATCTTTGATATGCATATCTGATATTTGTATGCAGATACACACAAAAGGGGTTTAGACACTGACAGGTCTGCACGCATGTTAATGCAGGAAATCAGGAAAATCTCTGGACTTTTTCCACTGTGCGGATGTCTGGGTGGATCGAACCCATGTGATCTGCTGATTGATAGTTTGATGTTCACCCACTTGACAGCTGCACCCATCAAATTTGGGAATTCTAATTCTTGGTTCTTTCACACTTTTTTAAAGCTGTTTGGAAAAGGAGTAACTACAAACGCAAAAATAACTGCAAGACAATAACAGCATTATCGATTCATTCATATGCATGTGTGCTTTTCAGTGTGTTTGTCTGTCTGTGTGTTTCAGTCACTGCCCCCTTTCACCATGTTTCATTCTACACCGGCCTTTCTGAAGCACATGAAACTGAAGGGCCCTCCCACCTTCTACTTGGCGGATGAAATCAAAACTGTAAGTATCTAGTCGTGCTCTCTCTCATTCTCTGTTTCTTTGTCTTTTTTTTCCAGTTCTGTGTCTTTTCTCCTGTGTCTGTGCTGTGTGTTTCTGTGTCTGTGTCCGTCCGTCCACTGTCTGTCTCTCTGCCATCATTCTGTCTGTTGGTCTGTACCATTCTTTTGACAAGAATCAAGTTAGTTTTTGGAGTGTTTGTGTATTGAGAGGAAGTGTTTATTTGTGTGTGCACGCGCATGTGTGTATGTGCGCATGTTTGTGTGAGTGAGTGTGTGTGTGCGTGCATTTGTGCATGTTTGTGTTTCTGCCACTCCCCCCCCCCCCCTCTGCGTACACACACATATGCACACACACACACACACACACACACACACACACACACACACACACACACACACACCTCTCTCTCTGTCACACACACACACACACACACACACACACACACACACACACACACACACACACACCACACACACACAACACACACACACACACACACACACACACTCATTCTGTCTGTGAGTCTTTGTGTCTTTTGTCAGAAACTAAATTCAGTTTTGGGGAGAGGGATGGAGTGTGGTGTTTGGAGAGATAGAGAGAGTTTGCTTGTGAGGAAATGATTTTTCAGTTTGTTCTCTGTGGTGAATTCTCATATCTGCTTGGGCACTTTTCTGTGTGCTTTTGTTGTACTCTCATTTCTGTGATAAGAGGTGTGTGTGTGTGAATGCACACACATATATAAGAGTGATGCATGATATGTATGACACTGATTTCATGACACACTAAAGGTGACAACCTATTTTACAGGCCATTTTACAACGCCAGTCGTTGAGTTATGCAGCATGTGACCCTACTCTTACTACAGGTAAGTTGTCTTCATCTTAATTCTAAGACAATAAGAATGGTGAAATATGTAAACTGATGTCTTTTTATTATTCTGCCTGTCATATAAAGACATGTACAAACCAGCAATGTGTCATCAGAGGTACCCCAGGAGGTGGACAATTACGACAGCTTGGTTCCCTTGGAGCCTAGCCATCGACCCAACTCGCAGGTGAAGTCCAGCCTGGGTTACGTCAGTACGTGCTACAAAGCTCACCACAAGAAAGACGGAACTATGAACTGTCTGCGTAGAATACACAGTAAGTTGTTCTTAGTTTTGTCATTAACCCTTTGTCTCCCGGCACCCTGTCCCATCAGCATCCTGCATTGTCAATCACGTTAGCAAAGTGAGAACGTAACCTGTTGACTCCCTCACCGTAACAACCAGTTTCTTTCAGGAAGCTGGTCGATAGAGCGAGGGTCAAAAGGTTACGTGTTGACTCCCTCACGCTAACTACCAGTTCTTGCAGGAAGCTGGTTGTTAGTCAAAAGGTTATGTTTGACTCCTCACGCTAACTACCAGTTTCTTGCAGAAGTGGTCGATAGAGCGAGGTCAAAAGGTTACATGTTGACTCCCTCACCCTAACTACAGTTTTCTGCAGGATGAGCTGGTACAGGATAGAGCGAGGGTCAAAAGGTTACATGTTGACTCCCTCACCCTAACTAAGGTTACGTATTTGCAGATGGTGGACAGGATGTGGAGTCAAGGAATGATATAATCTGGTCAGATTGTCAGTTTGTGTGAGGATGTAATCCGCTGTTGTGTGTGGATCCAGCAATGTTCCAAGCAGCTTGAAATGCGATGGAGTGTCGTCTGTCCAAATGGTCCAGTTGAGGATGTAGCAGCTAGTCTAGTAGTCCAAGCTGCCCTTTTTTTGTTTTTGGTTTTTTAAAATATTTTTTTAGGGTTCATATTTTCTTGAATAGGTGTATACACATTATTATTTTCCTGTCATAGGGGAATATTGCTGCACAGTCTGCCATACTCGTTTTCAGTTTGTGTGCATGCTGGGTGCTTTCATGTTTCCATAAGCCAGCCACTGTCATGACTCTGGATCTATTAACTTGCATACTTGATAATCTGGATAGGCAATCACATGAAGGTGATTAACCCCTTCTGTGCCAAGTGCACTGTTCTGCTAGTGTATGCTGTTTGCCAGGTGATTTTTGCATGGGTAGGATAATGATTAACAGAGATTTCTAGCTTGCAAATTATTGCGTGAAAGTATTCATAACCTTTCTTTTTTTTGAAAGGGAAATGAATAGACTATCCAGTCATGATAGTTTAAAGTGTATTTGAAATTGGGTTAGTGGTGAATGGTCCATGAAATTGACATAAATAAATTTTACAGTTTATTGTTGGGCATTTTGGATTAGAAATATAAAAAAAGCAAAATATCCCAAGAAAACATGTAACAATATTGGAGATACCTATCAACAGCTTATGTGCATATAAAGAATGAATATTAACACATGTATACATGCATGTACAGACTGACTCTGCCACTGCCATGGTAGTTTCTTTTTTAATTTCCCCCCAACTGACAAACACTGACAGAATACATGAGGACAATGAGTACTTATCACCACAACCTGTTGCACTGAACTCTTACGTTTGTACTGGCCATGAGTACTTATCACCACAACCTGTTGCACTGAACTCTTACGTTTGTACTGGCCATGAGTACTTATCACCACAACCTGTTGCACTGAACTCTTACGTTTGTACTGGCCATGAGTACTTATCACCACAACCTGTTGCACTGAACTCTTACGTTTGTACTGGCCATGAGTACTTATCACCACAACCTGTTGCACTGAACTCTTACGTTTGTACTGGCCATGAGTACTTATCACCACAACCTGTTGCACTGAACTCTTACGTTTGTACTGGCCATGAGTACTTATCACCACAACCTGTTGCACTGAACTCTTACGTTTGTACTGGCCATGAGTACTTATCACCACAACCTGTTGCACTGAACTCTTACGTTTGTACTGGCCATGGATAACCTGCTTGCAGCAAGCCACACTGACTAGTTGTGCTGGCACATTGCCAGTAGCTGAATAATGTAAACAGTGCCTCCACCTCATAAGTCTTCCCCACCATGGCCAACCGGAACGGACTAATAGTTGCCCAGTTTCCAGTCCAGGTCAGTCACAGGTTATGTAAAGCTTATCCAACATCTGATTTTGAAATAGCAAAAAATCTCTGGAAATACGCTGAGCTAAAATCTTTGGAAATGTCCTGCCTTTCTGACAGCACTTGGTCCAGGGGAAGCTTCTTGTCATCAGCCATTTTGGAAGCAAGGTCAAAATCTCTTCAGGGTAAGCTGCAAAAGCTGCAGGGCAGTGACCATAGCAAAGTATGCTGGGTGCTTTCATGTTTCCATGAGCCAGTCACTGTCATGACTCTGGATCTATTAACTTGCATACTTGATAATCTGGATAGGCAATCACATGAAGGTGATTAACCCCTTTTGTGCCAAGTGCACTGTTCTGCTAGTTGTGCTGAGTGTGATCGACTGCTGACATAGCAAAGTGTGATCGACTGCTGACCTCATGTATAATTCATGTAGATAGACAATGCTTTCTGATTCATGTGAATTGGGAATCTCCAGCTTAAAACTGGAGTTAGGAAAATTTGTGATATGACCTTAGAATTGGGAAAAACCTCCACCCTGTACACTCCAGGCAATTATCTCGCCAGACTGAATCCCAGACAACACAGTGTGTTTATCTCAGGTTGTTAGGGGGTTGTTCCCCATATATATCCCCCCCCCCCCCCCCAATCTATCTTCTGCACTACTCCTCTGTGTCACTATTCCCATGCTGCTCACATCAGCTCTGCAACACACCTGCAGACCCACCAAAACTTGAGTCACCATGAGAGCAGAGAACGAAGAGCCACAGAATCTGGGACAGTTCTGTCACATTACTATCATGATGAGAATGGGACTGATAATTGTGATGCTATGCAGTTTTATTTCAGATAACACTACATGACAGAGTTTTTATTTCATGCTTACTGTCATACCCTGTGATTCCAGTCTTTGTAACAAGCAGGTCACTGTCTTGTTTTTCTGTCTCTGTCTTTCGAACCAGTTCATCTGTTTCAAGGGTTGTCAGTACCATAAAGAATTGGAGACCTACATGACATTGTTTAGGATGCCATGCTTAGGATGCTGTGTATACCTTCTTGAGGCCAGGATGGTGTTAGATAGAGCTTTCACTTCTTGAGTCTGACTACTCATGTTCAAGCATAGCTTAACTCAATCGAGTCGCAGTCTTCAGGGTCATTCTGCCCCCTCAATTCGGAGGATTTTTAACACATTTTAAAAAAATATAGAAAAACAACCAAATAAAGTAGACAAACAAAGTAAAGTGATACAGAAAGACCAGGATTAGATCTTTACAAATAATCTTACTTTATTTATGGTATTCCATGTATTTGTAAATGATGAGGTATCCAAATAGGTATCCAAAGGTAATTTTTTTGTTTTAATGGATATGAACACACACTGTGAAACAGTTTTAGATGAAGTCCAGATCTTGATTTCCATGCCATGGATGTTTCAAATCACAAGATTACTGGTAGTTGTCACTTTTTGCGTACAGTTGCTCCAGAGCACAAAATATTTACAGAATTGTGAGGTTCGACTTGCTTTCCTTGACGCCATTTGGGAAATTCGCATGTCGCAGGTAGCGCTGAAAAACGGTCTAAGGTAAATAAATGCTGTAAACATACCCTAGTTTAGGTTCCCAGTGAGTTTTCCCTATAACTGACGCTTCTGACGTAAAAAAAAAACAACAAATGTCCGCCGTCGATAAATCAACATCGCGTATCCAAGCAGTAAACGGAAGTGACGGAGATTTTCTTCCGGCACGAAGCGATTGAGTTAAAGGACCTTGTGCATGTGACCTCCTGTGAGTGTGTGTGTAATCCTTTTAGGACTTGGGAAGGCAAAGCAGATAGAGAAACAACTCAGGAAAAAAGTGTACTATCTGCCATCTCGGGCTTTCTGGAGAAAAGTTTTATATTTTTTAACCTTTCTGGTTCATGTGCTTGTGTCCAGTTGTTGATTTGTTTTGTATCACTGTTTATTGTGGTCTGTTTTATATTCAGTTTATTGTGGTCTGTTTTATATTGTCAGTTTATTGTGGTCTGTTTTGTATCAGTTTATTGTGGTCTGTTTTATATTGTCAGTTTATTGTGGTCTGTTTTATATTGTCAGTTTATTGTGGTCTGTTTTATATCAGTTTATTGTGGTCTGTTTTATATCACTTTATTGTGGTCTGTTTTATATCAGTTTATTGTGGTCTGTTTTATATCAGTTTATTGTGGTCTGTTTTATATCAGTTTATTGTGGTCTGTTTTATATCAGTTTATTGTGGTCTGTTTTATATCAATTTATTGTGGTCTGTTTTGTATCAGTTTATTGTGGTCTGTTTTATATCAGTTTATTGTGGATGGTTTTATATCAGTTTATTGTGGTCTGTTTTATATTGTCAGTTTATTGTGGTCTGTTTTATATCAGTTTATTGTGGTCTGTTTTATATTGTCAGTTTCTTGTGGTCTGTTTTATATCAGTTTATTGTGGTCTGTTTTATATCAGTTTCTTGTGGTCTGTTTTATATCAGTTTATTGTGGTCTGTTTTATATCAATTTATTGTGGTCTGTTTTGTATCAGTTTATTGTGGTCTGTTTTATATCAGTTTCTTGTGGTCTGTTTTATATCAGTTTATTGTGGTCTGTTTTATATTGTCAGTTTATTGTGGTCTGTTTTGTATCAGTTTATTGTGGTCTGTTTTATATCAATTTATTGTGGTCTGTTTTATATCAGTTTATTGTGGTCTGTTTTATATCAGTTTATTGTGGTCTGTTTTATATCAGTTTATTGTGGTCTGTTTTATATCAGTTTATTGTGGTCTGTTTTATATTGTCAGTTTATTGTGGTCTGTTTTATATTGTCAGTTTCTTGTGGTCTGTTTTATATCAGTTTATTGTGGTCTGTTTTGTATCAGTTTATTGTGGTCTGTTTTATATCAGTTTATTGTGGTCTGTTTTATATGTTTATTGTGGTCTGTTTTGTATCAGTTTATTGTGGTCTGTTTTGTGTCAGTTTTTAGTGGTCTGTTTTGTATCAGGGTTGTGTGTGTGTTGAATCAGTTTATTGTGGATGGTTTTATATCAGTTTATTGTGGTCTGTTTTATATCAGTTTATTGTGGTCTGTTTTATATCAGTTTATTGTGGTCTGTTTTATATCAGTTTATTGTGGTCTGTTTTGTATCAGTTTATTGTGGTCTGTTTTATATCAGTTTTTTGTGGTCTGTTTTATATCAGTTTATTGTGGTCTGTTTTGTATCAGTTTATTGTGGTCTGTTTTGTATCAGTTTATTGTGGTCTGTTTTATATCAGTTTATTGTGGTCTGTTTTGTATCAGTTTATTTTATATCAGTTTATTGTGGTCTGTTTTATATCAGTTTATTGTGGTCTGTTTTATATGTTTATTGTGGTCTGTTTTGTATCAGTTTATTGTGGTCTGTTTTATATCAGTTTCTTGTGGTCTGTTTTATATCAGTTTATTGTGGTCTGTTTTATATCAGTTTATTGTGGTCTGTTTTATATGTTTATTGTGGTCTGTTTTATATCAATTTATTGTGGTCTGTTTTATATGTTTATTGTGGTCTGTTTTATATCAGTTTCTTGTGGTCTGTTTTGTATCAGTTTTTTGTGGTCTGTTTTATATGTTTATTGTGGTCTGTTTTATATGTTTATTGTGGTCTGTTTTATATGTTTATTGTGGTCTGTTTTATATCAGTTTATTGTGGTCTGTTTTATATCAGTTTATTGTGGATGTTTTATATCAATTTGTTTTGGTTTGTTTGGCATCCTTTTAGTGTGGTTTTGTATCTGTTTATTGTGGTTAGTCTAGTAGTTAAGTATTGATTTATTGTGGTTTGTTCTAATTGATTTATTGCGTGTGTGCTATCAGTGTGGTTTGTATCAGTTTGTGATGGCTTGCTTCAGATTTTCGGATCAACCCGACATTGAACAACCACCTGATGACACTGGTGGAGACGTGGAGCAAAGTTTATCATCCTAACATCGTGCAGCTGAGAGAGGCCTTCACCACTAAAGCTTTTGGGGACAGCTGTAAGTGTGTCTCTGTGTGTGTGTGTGTGTGTGTGAAACCATTTATAAAAGGAATGAAACCAACCTAATGTTACATGATACAAATCCCGCACTGAAATGTTATTGCTGTTTTCTGTTTTTGTTGTGGTGGTTTTCTTTGGCTGGGTTTGTTTATCCTCAGGCTTGTTCCAATGATTTTTACCCTTTGAACCCGGCTGGCTGATGCGGCGGCCAGTGCGATTAATACCTCTGGCCCCGGCTGGCTGATGCGGCGGCCAGTGCGATTAATACCTCTGGCCCCGGCAGGCCGCAGGAGCGGCCTGACATGTCCGGTTGACCTGGCCTGGTATGGTGCTGGAATGCGACCTACCGGCACCTACTCTCCTCTGCCACATCCTGTTTATATTACCGAATTCCAGACATCCTATACTTTCTTCCTGGCAAATTTTTAAGCATTAGAAGGATTTATTCTGAGACACCGGTTTTCGCTAGAATTTCTCTAAAAATACTCAGGGTTGAGGGTATCAGAAGTCTAGAAGTACTTAGGGCTGAAAGGATTAAATAAAAGTACAAGGATGTATGTATGATATTAGCAGAGCCTATCTGAACTTGCATGACAGGAATTGTTTTAATAAGGGATATATGAATATATATATATATATATATATATATATATATATGTATGTGTGTGCGTGTATGTGTATATGTGTGTGTGTATGTATGTTTATGTATAGATAAATAGATCGTTCTCATTTCCTTGGATGTCTGTATACATGTTTTTTGCCCACAAATTGCTGGCAGTATGTGGTGCAGTTTGTATCCTGGATGTTCATTGGGCATGCATGGTGAGTGTTTTCATCAAACCCCTGTGCACTGGACTGAAGAAGGGCTGGGGAAAAAATCAGAATGTTGCCTTGTAGTATCCACCAGTCTCCTGTAAATCACTTGGAGATTGATAGAATGGCTTGATCGTACTGATTTGGAGATTGTTAGAATGGCTTGACCATGTTGGGTTTTTTTTTTTTTTTATTATTTGTTTGTTTCTTCTTGATTGTTTTATCTCATTTACTGAAATGCTACTTGTCTGACATTTAGGTTTTTACTGGTGGCTGGTGTGTGAATTACATTTCTATGTTAGTCACCATGGACAGCAAAGAAAACAAACGAGACAGTCTTGATGGAGGCAGACACAAGTAGATCACTCATAAGGAAGATTAGGAAAAGACAGGCAACATTTATAGGCCATTTTATGAGGAAGGGAGATTTGGAGCACCTGGTCACAACGGGAAAGCTGGAGGGAAAGAGAGCACCAGGTAGACCTAGGGAGAGAATGCTGGACGGACTTGCAGAGTGGCTGGGGATGAGGAGGGTGGGGAGATGCTAGGGGCAACGAGAGATAGAGATGGTTGGAAGTCCATGGTCGCCAACGCCATGCAGCAGGTCACCTGATGATGATGATGTTAGTCACTGCATGCGAGTTGTAATCCACTGCATGTTGACAGCGGTGGTGGTCAGTTGTGTGTATTACATTTCTATGTTAGTCACCGCATGTGAGTTGTGGTTCACTGTGTGTGTGTTGACAGCGGTGGTGGTTAGTTGTGTGAATTACATTTCTGTGTTAGTCACCACATGTGAGTTGTGGTTCACTGTGTGTGTGTTGACAGCGGTGGTGGTTAGTTGTGTGTATTACATTTCTGTGTTAGTCACCGCATGCGAGTTGTAGTCCACTGTATGTTCACAGCGGTGGTGGTTAGTTGTGTGTATTATATTTCTACGTTAGTCACCGCATGTGAGTTGTAGTCCACTGTGTGTTCACAGCGGTGGTGGTCAGTTGTGTGTATTACATTTCTGTGTTAGTCACCGCATGTGAGTTGTGGTTCACTGTGTGTTCACAGCGGTGGTGGTCAGTTGTGTGTATTACATTTCTGTGTTAGTCACCGCATGTGAGTTGTGGTTCACTGTATGTTGACAGCGGTGGTGGTCAGTTGTGTGTATTACATTTCCGTGTTAGTCACCGCATGTGAGTTATGGTTCACTGTGTGTGTGTTGACAGCGGTGGTGGTTAGTTGTGTGTATTACATTTCTATGTTAGTCACCACATGTGAGTTATAGTCCACTGTATGTTGACAGCGGTGGTGGTCAGTTGTGTGTATTACATTTCTATGTTAGTCACCACATGTGAGTTGTGGTTCACTGTATGTTGACAGCGGTGGTGGTTAGTTGTGTGTATTACATTTCTATGTTAGTCACCACATGTGAGTTGTGGTTCACTGTATGTTGACAGCGGTGGTGGTCAGTTGTGTGTATTACATTTCTGTGTTAGTCACCGCATGTGAGTTATGGTTCACTGTGTGTGTGTTGACAGCGGTGGTGGTTTCCTATGACTACCTGCCGGGAGCAGAGACACTGATGGCTCAGCGCTTTACGTCAGGTCTGCAGCCCATGAACGGATTCTCCAATGAATTTGCGCCCAACTCCCGGGCCTACAGCAATCAGGGTGGGTGATTTGTGTCTGTGTGTTGTCTTCTTCTTCTTCTTCTTCTCTCTCTCTCTCTCTGTCTCTCTCTCTCTCTCTCTCTCTCTCTCTGTCTTTCTCTCTCTCTCTCTCTCTCTCTTCTCTCTCTCTCTCTCTCTCTCTCTCTCTCTGTCTTTCTCTCTTTTTTGTTGTTGTTGTTGTAGCACAGACAGTCTGAAAGTCTTGGTGCAGGGGATATGATTCTACATCTGTTTTTCTTTAATCGCATTTTAGATTTGCAAGGTTAACGGTGAGCATGATTTTTAACAGTTGTCTTTTATCTTAACGGATCATTCTGTTCTTTGTGACACGGTGTTAGCCCTGATATGACCCCCGTTGGGTTGCCGGGGACTCTTTCAGTATAAATAATATCCCCACCTTCTGGAAATTCAGTGCTAGAAATTTCCTCTTTCTGTCACTCTCTTTGTTTCTGCCTTGTTGCTTTGCTTTCTGTCATTTCTACTTATTTTCTGCCTTAATGGTTCATTCATCTGTATTTTTTCGATAAAGTCTTACATACTTTTTCTTCGGATTGATAATTGGGTACATGTATTGAGTGCGTTTTTGGCTCTGAGGAGGCGAGACATGCGGAAGCAATTTTAGGTAATTTATGCCTGTTTTTATATATGTTTTGGTGTCCTTATGTATGCTTATATTTGTATTCGGGTGTGTTTTTTAAATCTCCCCTGTGTGATAAATCGGACAGAATGGTCCTGTGTCCTTAGATTATGTGCGCAAATGCATTGATATGTGTGCTTAATTTTCTTTTCTTTTTTTTTCCTGTTGAAGTTCTGTGTGTTTTGAAACGGTTATAACCCTGATATGGCTCTGTGCAGTTGGCTGGGCTTTAAACAACAATAAAAGAAAGAAAGAAAGCCCTGATATCACTCTAGTAGTCAGCTGGGCTGTAAGCAATGTGAACTGAACTGACAGGACTGATGAAGTGAGTTCATGGCTGACATACTGTTGTTGGTCAAAGTTGAGAGATTGGTTGACTTGGTTTGGTTGTTGTTTTTTGTTTTTGTTGTTGTTGTTTGTTTTTTTAGCTTACCTGAGTGTTTTGTGGTATTACAGGTGGCGGTGTGAACGGCCACTCCAAGGCCCTGACAGAGACGGAGATCTGGTCGTACATCGTACAGTTGTGTTCTGCACTGCGCTGTATTCACGGGGCTGGTTTGGCCGCTCGCACCATCGAACCCACAAAAATCCTTCAGTATGGAAAGGGCAGGTGGGTCTCTTTGTTGTGTGTGTATGTGAGTGCGTGGGTGGGTGGGTGTGAGGTGGAGCAAGCCATCGAACCCACAAAAATCCTTCAGTATGGAAAGGGCAGGTGGGTCTCTTTGTTGTGTATGTGTATGTGAGTGCATGGGTGGGTGGGTGTGAGGTGGAGCAAGCCATCAAACCCACAAAAATCCTTCAGTATGGAAAGGGCAGGTGGGTCTCTTTGTTGTGTGTGTGTATGTGAATGCATGGGTGGGTGGGTGTGAGGTGGAGCAAGCCATCAAACACACAAAAATCCTTCAGTACGGAAAGGGCAGGTGGGTCTCTTTGTTGTCTTTGTGTGTGTGTGTGTGTATATGTAAGTGCGTGGGTGGGTGGGTGTGAGGTGGAGCAAGCCATCGAACCCACAAAAATCCTTCAGTATGGAAAGGGCAGGTGGGTCTCTTTGTTGTCTTTGTGTGTGTGTGTGTGTGTGTATATATGTGTGTGTGTGTGAGGTGGAGCAAGCTGTCGAACACATCAAAATCCTCCTGTGTGGACAGAGCCGTTAGATAAAGGAATCCTGTACTTTTCTGTTTGTCTGTAGTATTAACAGGTGTGTTAAGGTGTCCTTTACCTATTGAGTGTCAGTTGGGGAGGGATGGGGTGGTGGGGGTAGGGAGTAAGATGTTGGTGTGTGGACGAGTGTCTTTGCATATGTGTGCACAGCTGGAGGTAGAGGTAGATATTAGAGAGAGAGTGTGTGTGTGTGCATTATTGAAGTTTTGCAACCACCAAAATCTTCCAGTATGAAAAGGGCTGATGAGTTAAGGAAGCTTGTACCTGTGTCTTTATGTGTGTTTGGGTGCTGTCTTTATGTGTGTGTGGGTGCTGTCTTTATGTGTGTGTGGGTGCTGTCTTTATGTGTGTGTGGGTGCTGTGGATGTGTGCAGACATATGAATGATACACCTGTACCATGTATGATGTGTATTGTTGAGCTGAAGTGAGTCATCAAAATACTTTTTCTCTTTGTGTGTTTCATTTGTATGTGTGTATGTGTGTATGTGGTATGTTTATGTGTTCATGTGTTTTACATGTGTGTGTGTGGTGATACCAGAGACATACATGGTGACGCCAACCAAAGACAGATATGGTGACACCAACCAGAGACATACATGGTGACGCCAACCAAAGACAGATATGGTGACACCAACCAGAGACATACATGGTGACGCCAACCAAAGACAGATATGGTGACACCAACCAGAGACATACATGGTGACGCCAACCAAAGACAGATATGGTGACACCAACCAGAGACATACATGGTGACACACCAGAGACATACATGGTGACACACCAGAGACATACATGGTGACACCAACCAGAGACATACATGGTGACACACCAGAGACATACATGGTGACGCCAACCAAAGACAGATATGGTGACACCAACCAGAGACATACATGGTGACACACCAGAGACATACATGGTGACGCCAACCAAAGACGGATATGGTGACACCAACCAGAGACATACATGGTGACACACCAGAGACATACATGGTGACACCAAAGACAGATATGGTGACACACCAGAGACATACACGGTGACCCAACCAAAGACATATGGTGGCACCAAAGAGAGATACAGTGACACCAAAGACAGACATGGTGACACCAAAGACAGATACAGTGACACCAAAGACATACATGGTGACACCAAAGACATACATGGTGACACCAAAGACAGATACAGTGACACTAAAGACAGATACAGTGACACCAAAGAGAGATACAGTGACACCAAAGACAGACATGGTGACACCAAAGACAGATACAGTGACACCAAAGACATACATGGTGACACCAAAGACAGATACAGTGACACTAAAGACATATACAGTGACACCAAAGAGAGATACAGTGACACCAAAGACAGACATGATGACACCAAAGACAGATACAGTGACACCAAAGACAGACATGATGACACCAAAGACAGATACAGTGACACCAAAGACAGATACAGTGACACCAAAGACAGATACAGTGACACCAAAGACATACAGTGACACCAAAGACATACATGGTGACACCAAAGACAGATACGGTGACACCAAAGACAGATACGGTGACACCAAAGACAGACATGGTGACACCAAAGACAGATACGGTGACACCAAAGACAGACATGGTGACACCAAAGACAGACATGGTGTAGATAGGTCCGCTTCTGCAGTGGCAGCAGTCAGCATCGGCTTGCTGTGAGCATTTTGAGTGTATTTTTGATCCTCTTTATATTGCTTAAAATGTTGAGTAAATGGTTTAAAAAATATACTGAAATAAAGCTTGTTTTCTGCTCTACAACACTGTGTTGTTTGTTTTACAATAAAATATAAAACTTTGAAGCGCTTCATGGTTAAACAATGCGGGTGCTGTTGTCTTTGCTCCGACCCGAGCCGCCATGACTAACACTGCGTCAGCGCGTTCAAAACGAGTGTGGTCAGAAACACGGCGATCGCTTCGCAGTGTTGCTGTGTCTATTTTTAGAACTAGCGTCCTTGGAAACTCCAATTTCCAGCGATTCCATTGGTCTATTTATTGTGCAGACAGCCTTGTAAGAACCATTTGATATCGCGAGTTGAAAACAAGGAACTTTTCTGAGAGCCGATATCTTCGGAACTGTTTATCAAGATGCTTCAATTTTTATATCAAATTGAAGCTTAGACTTTGAAGTTTTTAATAAGTGCACTGTTGAAATCGCAGACGACTGCACTTTGACGCGCTTTTGTTTGGAACAATGTGAATCGAAGCCGAGTGCCGCTCTCGAGTGCATGATGGCGGCTGCGTCAGGCAGCCTGAGCGAGCGCTGCTCTTCGCCTGGATTATCGTCTTGTGATTCGAGAATTCGCCAATTAGTCGGTAAGTAAATATCATATTTAAATAATTTTATATGTTTACGCTGCCTTTGCAAACTTTTCGCTTTTGTTTCTTGAGAGGAAATGAATGAAATGAATGTTTCTAGGGCACCTGCATACGAGTAGCGCTAAGAAAGCGAACTTTGTGTCGAGTGACTTGAGTTGGCTTGGAAAATACTGAAATATCTCAACGTATTTTGTACTGTTGATGAAATGGATTGAAAGAAATGTGTTTCAAAGACTCAATTATTTTTTATATTGGCTCGATGTTTGTTTTTTTATTATGATCTTGAGATTTATTCTTCGGCAATGAGATCGCGAAAGTTGTTATGGAAAGACAACTCTTCACTTCCGGTTTCCTAGATTGTGTAGTTTCGCTTTCTTTAACGTGTTTTCTTCTCGATTCTAAGCGCAAGTTTGATGTTTTTATCAGATGATGACCAGCTGACAGCGTTGCTAGCTCGTTTTGACCAGAAAGGGCCGGGTAGACCACCCAAATTGCCCGAGATCCAGTTCAACAACAGGTTTCTCCTGCAGCTGCTGGTGTTGAAGGAAAAGAACCCAAATCCGGTATCGGAAGGAATTCTTTGTGGCCAAGCATTTAAAGGTAACGGGCAAGCTCCAAGATCTTGTTGACAGTCTCTTGTCTGACCTAGGAGAGCAAGTGAGGTCCCAGGGGGATGTAGAGTTTATGGCGGCCCTCCAGCGACATCGCCAACCAAGACAACAATACGAGTCTGAAGAGGAGGAAGAAGAAGGACAAGATCAGGATGAAGGACAAGATCAGGATGAAGAAGAACAGGATGAAGCACTTGTGGAAGAGCATCAGGACGAAGAAGACGAGGAAGAGCAACAGGATGGCATGGACTTCAAGTTCAATGGGCCTGGACAGACTGTTGCTGCGTTTTACAGTGATGAGCGAGGAGAGCCTTGCTACTACATTGGCCAAGTGCTAAGCATCAAAGACGGAAATACAGCTGCAGTGACTTTCCTCAGTCAGAGAGGTTCTGCAAATGTATTTAAGTGGCCTGAGTCTGGTGACATTGAAAATAACCTGAGCTCACGGTACATTTTTTTCAGTGATTTCCATATGAAATCTGTAGGCCGGACGTGGTGTCTGACCAGCGATGACTGGAAGAAGCTGCAGCTCTCCTGGTCCAAATACACTAGAAAACACTGTTAGTTTTTTTCTGTGGTGTATTTCAAGCTACTGTTAGTTTTTTCTGTGGTGTATTTCAAGCTTGGGGGCTTAGGTGTACTGTATGAGCCATTTGCGAACATTACTTGCCATGATTTCCATATGTAAAAACTGGTTGTGTTTCAGGATAGTTTTGACTACTTTAGAACTTCTTTTGAAGCCTGTGGATGTGAAATTCAAGTTCTACTCTTTATTCTGAGCAAAAGGGTACTTGAAATTAGTCTGTAGCATCAGTAGTTGTTGAGATATGGCTTGTTTACTATTTGGTGTTATTTCTCTCTCATGTCATCTTTTTCCGCCTGCGAGAAATGTGTTTTTCCTCATTTTTGAAGTGATCTGGATGAAAAACTATGGCTTGCCTACCCCTGGAAAAAATTATTCTTACAGTAAGTAGTATATAGTTTTGGTTTTATCATTTTCAGCTGTGTCTGTGTATTCATTCTCCATTTATCAAGCCAGAAAAATGGTGTTTCGTTAAAATCGCTAAATTGTGCCATTTTCTTGCATTTTTAAATGCTCATAACTCTTGAACTATCATTGATAGGAAGATAAACTTTGGCAGAGATATTCAGTGTTGTGTTGTCTTTCAATTGCTATTAAGTTTTTCTCTTTATGTGAACAAACAAAAATTTTGAATTTTTGGGGTGGACCTACCTACATGGTGACACCAAAGACAGACATGGTGACATCAAAGACAGACATGGTGACACCAAAGACTGATATAATGACACCAAATATTCACACCAGATGTCGGGGGGAAAACAACACATTTGGACATTTTCCCATTTTGTTGTTTTTGAAATAGATGCAGATCACAGTGTTCTTTATGTAAGTACAGATGGTTAAATTGTAGTATTTGAGGGTCTATGCTGAACTGGTGTATCTCAGGGACTCAAGAAAAAAGCTTTGTTTTTGAGTAGTTGTGTTGACAACAGGTTACGCATCAATTGTGTGGGAATCATGGATATCCTGACGCTTACCACCATCGACCAGAATTCCATTCAGAGCTACATTCAACATTGGCAGGTGAGTCGCATTATTTAGCCCTCATTTGTCTTTTCTTTTTTCTTTCTTTTTTTCCTGTCTTCCTTTTTCCCCCATTCTCTTTCTCTTCATTTACCTTATCTTTTCTTCCTCCATTTTCAAAATCAACCACAACAACAGCAAAATACATCAGCCATGCAACCTGCAACACAAGCACAGCCCTGATGACAACAGTTTTGCAAAGGACAGTTGAGGCCAAAAGAAACCTGGGCAGACCACCCCCATCCTATATGAACAACAATATGTGACCTCCCACCACGAAATCAGTCTTAACTCGCAGTCAGTCGAACAGCACTAGGAGCTGAAAAGGTGACTGAGGGTCTATCTGGGGTGTTTTGACTTTTTCTCAAAATTGATTTCTGTAGACTATAATCTATCCCCCACAGAAATTTTTTTCTTGATAAAATGTTATTAATCAATTTAAATCAGTATTTTAATGCATTGATTGCAGCAGAAAGAACGCAGTTTCCTACCGAAAGTACCTAATTTTGTCTCTTATTATGAACCGTAACCTGTACAGTACCCGCATATGTAATATACTGATGGAAAGCTCTATGGTGCACCTTTCAGATAATGACAGCGAAAATTAGGAACAAAATGGGTCAAAGCCAACAAATAAAGAAATTTAAGGAAAATGTGTAGGAGAGCACACAAAAACTTTAGAGGCTGTTTTCTCAAAATGGCCGTCATACAACTTAATGACTTTAAACATACATAACTTGTACATTTTTTGAGTACAAGCTTTATTCAAGTACCAAAATAATCAGCAAAATGTACGCTTTCCAGTGATACGTATATCTCAAAATGCTAATTAAGACTCATTTCGTGGTGGGAGGTCACATATTAACATCAGAGGTTTGAAGGTCTGCAAAGTAACACATAGACGTCAAGACTAGAGACAGTGAAGCAGAGTCATGTGTGAAGTCAGCTAACGTGATGATGCTGACGGATGATGTATGAAAACAAGGCTGAGCCATTTTATAAATGGGTCTTTTCCTAGTCTTCGTCTTCCTCCAAAACAGACACTACCTGGTGACTACAGAAGAAAATTCTGACCATTGAAATTAAGTGCTTAAAGAAACTGGTTTGTGTTTCCTACCTTCAGCATAAAATGAAACCAGTGAGTATGTGCGAAATGAGATAACACCTTGGTGGGCCCACAAGGACCACATTTGGCCAAGAGTAAAACAATTCAAACTCATATGGTTTGGTCACATTAATTGTCAGGGCACACAGTCCATGGCCGTCCTTCAGGGCACCCTGGAAGGAAGCCATTGCTGAGGTTGACAGAAGAGCTAGATGACAAATATCAAAAACAGTACCAATGTTAGTATGCCTGAACTGCTTACTGCTGCACCCATGATACAGAAAAGTAGGGTGCCTGAACTGCTTACTGCTGCACCCATGATACAGAAAAGTAGGGTGCCTGAACTGCTTACTGCTGCACCCATGATACAGAAAAGTAGGGTGCCTGAACTGCTTACTGCTGCACCCATGATACAGAAAAGTAGGGTGCCTGAACTGCTTACTGCTGCACCCATGATACAGAAAAGTAGGGTGCCTGAACTGCTTACTGCTGCACCCATGATACAGAAAAGTAGGGTGCCTGAACTGCTTACTGCTGCACCCATGATACAGAAAAGTAGGGTGCCTGAACTGCTTACTGCTGCACCCATGATACAGAAAAGTAGGGTGCCTGAACTGCTTACTGCTGCACCCATGATACAGAAAAGTAGGGTGCCTGAACTGCTTACTGCTGCACCCATGATACAGAACAGTAGGGTGCCTGAACTGCTTACTGCTGCACCCATGATACAGAACAGTAGGGTGCCTGAACTGCTTACTGCTGCACCCATGATACAGAAAAGTAGGGTGCCTGAACTGCTTACTGCAGCACCCATGATACAGAAAAGTAGGGTGCCTGAACTGCTTACTGCTGCACCCATGATACAGAAAAGTAGGGTGCCTGAACTGCTTACTGCTGCACCCATGATACAGAAAAGTAGGGTGCCTGAACTGCTTACTGCTATAATAATTACAATATTTATATAGCGCAAAATCTTGATAAAATCAAATCTAAGCGCTGAAGCAGACACACACGTAAGCACGCACGCACGCACACACACGCACGCACACACACACACACACACACACAACACACACGCATGGCTATAAATGGGGAGAAAGAATAAAAGCAATAAAAGCAAGAATAAAAGCAATGGAAAATTATAGAGAGCATAGCATATACAATTATATATTATAACCATGTGATTCCCTCCGAGCGGAGACAGGCTGCAGAGGGGGGGGGGGGGGGGTTGAGTGAGGTTAGGATTTTATGCGGAGGAGAAAAGGTGAGTTTTGAGAGCGGACTTGAAGGAGACAAAAGTAGGTTGCTGACGGACTGAGAGAGGAAGTTTGTTCCAGGAGAGTGGACCAGAAACAGAGAAGGCTCGTGGACCATAGGTATTGAGCTTAGTGCGTGGAAAGCGAAAAGTCAGAGGATCGGAGGCAGAGCGGAGGGTACGTGAGGGAAGATAGATCTCAAGTAGGCTTGACAGGTAATCGGGGGCTGCGTTATTGAGGCTTTTGTAGCACATGGTGTCTAGTTTGTACTGTATGCGCTTTGATACAGGGAGCCAGTGAAGTTGTGCCAGGAGAGGAGATATGTGGTCAGCTTTTTTCTTTTTGAGTACAAGGCGTACAGCATTGTTTTGAATGCGCTGTAGGATGTGAATGGTGGAGGCAGGAAGACCAGACAGGAGTGAATTGCAATAGTCAATGCGAGACATTATGAAGGAGAGAACGAGTTTTGCAGTTGTTTCGACAGAGAGATACTTCCTGATCAGCCTTATACGATGGAGATGATAGTAGCAGGATCTGGCAGTTTGAGAAACAAAGTTGTTCATGGAGAGGGTAGAGTCAATGCAGACACCAAGGTTTTTAGCTGAATCAGAAATTGGGACTGATGTGTTACATAATGGGAGAGAAAAAGGAGGCAGCTGAGAAAGTTTCTGACGGGTGCCAATGAGGATAGCTTCTGTTTTGTCGTCATTAAGCTGAAGTCTATTGTGTGTCATCCAGTTCTTAATGTCCGAGTAACACTCAGTGGTGCGAGTCAACAGGCGCTGTATATTATCAGGCGAGTCACTGTCTTGAAGTTGGGTGTCATCAGCATAGAAGTGGTGTTTTATAGAATGGGAGTTGATGATGGTGGACAGGGGGGAGGTGTAAAGAGTGAACAGAACAGGGCCAAGGACAGATCCTTGTGGAACACCACAGGTCAGGTATGCAGGTTGAGAGTAAGTGCCATTGATGAGAACTGCTGCACCCATGATACAGAAAAGTAGGGTGCCTGAACTGCTTACTGCTGCACCCATGATACAGAAAAGTAGGGTGCCTGAACTGCTTACTGCTGCACCCATGATACAGAAAAGTAGGGTGCCTGAACTGCTTACTGCTGCACCCATGATACAGAAAAGTAGGGTGCCTGAACTGCTTACTGCTGCACCCATGATACAGAAAAGTAGGGTGCCTGAACTGCTTACTGCTGCACCCATGATACAGAAAAGTAGGGTGCCTGAACTGCTTACTGCTGCACCCATGATACAGAAAAGTAGGGTGCCTGAACTGTTTACTGCTGCACCCATGATACAGAAAAGTAGGGTGCCTGAACTGCTTACTGCTGCACCCATGATACAGAAAAGTAGGGTGCCTGAACTGCTTACTGCTGCACCCATGATACAGAAAAGTAGGGTGCCTGAACTGCTTACTGCTGCACCCATGATACAGAAAAGTAGGGTGCCTGAACTGTTTACTGCTGCACCCATGATACAGAAAAGTGGGGTGCCTGAACTGCTTACTGCTGCACCCATGATACAGAAAAGTGGGGTGCCTGAACTGTTTACTGCTGCACCCATGATACAGAAAAGTGGGGTGCCTGAACTGCTTACTGCTGCACCCATGATACAGAAAAGTGGGGTGCCTGAACTGCTTACTGCTGCACCCATGATACAGAAAAGTGGGGTGCCTGAACTGCTTACTGCTGCACCCATGATACAGAAAAGTGGGGTGCCTGAACTGCTTACTGCTGCACCCATGATACAGAAAAGTGGGGTGCCTGAACTGCTTACTGCTGCACCCATGATACAGAAAAGTGGGGTGCCTGAACTGCTTACTGCTGCACCCATGATACAGAAAAGTGGGGTGCCTGAACTGCTTACTGCTGCACCCATGATACAGAAAAGTGGGGTGCCTGAACTGCTTACTGCTGCACCCATGATACAGAAAAGTGGGGTGCCTGAACTGCTTACTGCTGCACCCATGATACAGAAAAGTGGGGTGCCTGAACTGCTTACTGCTGCACCCATGATACAGAAAAGTAGGGTGCCTGAACTGCTTACTGCTGCACCCATGATACAGAAAAGTAGGATGCCTGAACTGCTTACTGCTGCACCCATGATACAGAACAGTAGGGTGCCTGAACTGCTTACTGCTGCACCCATGATACAGAACAGTAGGGTGCCTGAACTGTTTACTGCTGCACCCATGATACAGAACAGTAGGGTGCCTGAACTGTTTACTGCTGCACCCATGATACAGAACAGTAGGGTGCCTGAACTGCTTACTGCTGCACCCATGATACAGAACAGTAGGGTGCCTGAACTGCTTACTGCTGCACCCATGATACAGAACAGTAGGGTGCCTGAACTGCTTACTGCTGCACCCATGATACAGAAAAGTAGGGTGCCTGAACTGCTTACTGCTGCACCCATGATACAGAAAAGTAGGGTGCCTGAACTGCTTACTGCTGCACCCATGATACAGAAAAGTAGGGTGCCTGAACTGCTTACTGCTGCACCCATGATACAGAAAAGTAGGGTGCCTGAACTGTTTACTGCTGCACCCATGATACAGAAAAGTGGGGTGCCGGAACTGCTTACTGCTGCACCCATGATACAGAAATGTGGGGTGCCTGAACTGCTTAGTGCTGCACCCATGATACAGAAATGTGGGGTGCCTGAACTGCTTACTGCTGCACCCATGATACAGAAAAGTGGGGTGCCTGAACTGCTTACTGCTGCACCCATGATACAGAAAAGTGGGGTGCCTGAACTGCTTACTGCTGCACCCATGATACAGAAAAGTAGGGTGCCTGAACTGCTTACTGCTGCACCCATGATACAGAACAGTAGGGTGCCTGAACTGCTTACTGCTGCACCCATGATACAGAAAAGTAGGGTGCCTGAACTGCTTACTGCTGCACCCATGATACAGAAAAGTAGGGTGCCTGAACTGCTTACTGCTGCACCCATGATACAGAAAAGTAGGGTGCCTGAACTGCTTACTGCTGCACCCATGATACAGAAAAGTAGGGTGCCTGAACTGCTTACTGCTGCACCCATGATACAGAAAAGTAGGGTGCCTGAACTGCTTACTGCTGCACCCATGATACAGAAAAGTAGGGTGCCTGAACTGCTTACTGCTGCACCCATGATACAGAAAAGTGGGGTGCCTGAACTGCTTACTGCTGCACCCATGATACAGAAAAGTGGGTGCCTGAACTGCTTACTGCTGCACCCATGATACAGAAAAGTGGGTGCCTGAACTGCTTACTGCTGCACCCATGATACAGAAAAGTGGGGTGCCTGAACTGCTTACTGCTGCACCCATGATACAGAAAAGTGGGGTGCCTGAACTGCTTACTGCTGCACCCATGATACAGAAAAGTGGGTGCCTGAACTGCTTACTGCTGCACCCATGATACAGAAAAGTAGGGTGCCTGAACTGCTTACTGCTGCACCCATGATACAGAAAAGTGGGGTGCCTGAACTGCTTACTGCTGCACCCATGATACAGAAAAGTGGGGTGCCTGAACAGCATACTGCTGCACCCATGATACAGAAAAGTAGGGTGCCTGAACTGCTTACTGCTGCACCCATGATACAGAAAAGTAGGGTGCCTGAACTGCTTATCTGCTGCACCCATGATACAGAAAAGTGGGTGCCTGAACTGCTTACTGCTGCACCCATGATACAGAAAAGTAGGGTGCCTGAACTGCTTACTGCTGCACCCATGATACAGAAAAGTAGGGTGCCTGAACTGCTTACTGCTGCACCCATGATACAGAAAAGTAGGGTGCCTGAACTGCTTACTGCTGCACCCATGATACAGAAAGTAGGGTGCCTGAACTGCTTACTGCTGCACCCATGATACAGAAAAGTAGGGTGCCTGAACTGCTTACTGCTGCACCCATGATACAGAAAGTAGGGTGCCTGAACTGCTTACTGCTGCACCCATGATACAGAAAAGTAGGGTGCCTGAACTGCTTACTGCTGCACCCATGATACAGAAAAGTAGGGTGCCTGAACTGCTTACTGCTGCACCCATGATACAGAAAAGTAGGGTGCCTGAACTGCTTACTGCTGCACCCATGATACAGAAAAGTAGGGTGCCTGAACTGCTTACTGCTGCACCCATGATACAGAAAAGTAGGGTGCCTGATACAGAACAGTAGGTGCTGCACCATGATACAGAAAAGTAGGGTGCCTGAACTGCTTACTGCTGCACCATGATACAGAACAGTAGGGTGCCTGAACTGCTTACTGCTGCATGCCATGATACAGAACAGTAGGGTGCCATGAACTGAACTGCTGTGCACATGATACAGAAAAGTGGGTGCCTGAACTGCTTACTGCTGCACCCATGATACAGAAAAGTAGGGTGCCTGAACTGCTTACTGCTGCACCCATGATACAGAAAAGTAGGGTGCCTGAACTGCTTACTGCTGCACCCATGATACAGAACAGTAGGGTGCCTGAACTGCTTACTGCTGCACCCATGATACAGAACAGTAGGGTGCCTGAACTGTTACTGCTGCACCATGATACAGAAAGTAGGGTGCCTGAACTGCTTACTGCTGCACCCATGATACAGAAAAGTAGGGTGCCATGTTACATGAACAGTAAGTAGGGTGCCTGAACTGCTAGTGCCCATGATACAGAACAGTAGGGTGCCTGAACTGTACGTGCACCATGATACAGAAGTAGGGTGCCTGAACTGCTTACTGCTGCACCCATGATACAGAAAGTAGGGTGCCATTGATACAGAACAGTAGGGTGCCATGATACAGAACAGTAGGGTGCCATGATACAGAAACAGTAGGGTGCCATGATACAGAACAGTAGGGTGCCATGATTACAGAACAGTAGGGTGCCATGATACAGAACAGTAGGGTGCCATGATACAGAACAGTAGGGTGCCATGATACAGAACAGTAGGGTGCCTGAACGCTTACTGCTGCACCCATGATACAGAAAAGTAGGGTGCCATGAACTGACGTAGGTGGCCATGATACAGAACAGTAGGGTGCCATGATAAACAGATTACGGTAGGGTGCCATGATACAGAACAGGTAGGGTGCCATGATACAGAACAGTAGGGTGCCATGATACAGAACGTAGGGTGCCATGATACAGAACAGTAGGGTGCCTGAATGATGCCATGATACAGAACAGTAGGGTGCCATGATACAGAACAGTAGGGTGCCATGATACAGAAAGTAGGGTGCCATGATACAGAACGTAGGGTGCCCATGATACAGAACAGTAGGGTGCCATGATACAGAACAGTAGGGTGCCATGATACAGAACAGTAGGGTGCCATGATTTACATGATACAGACGTAGGGTGCCATGATACTGAACGTTAGCGGTGACCATGATACAGAACAGTAGGGTGCCATGATACAGATACAGTAGGGTGACCATGATACAGAACAGTAGGGTGCCATGATACAGAACAGTAGGGTGCCATGATACAGAACAGTAGGGTGCCATGATACAGAACAGTAGGGTGCCATGATACAGAACAGTAGGGTGCCATGATACAGAACAGTAGGGTGCCATGATACAGAACAGTAGGGTGCCATGATACAGAACAGTAGGGTGCCATGATACAGAACGTAGGGTGCCATGATACAGAACAGTAGGGTGCCATGATACAGAACAGTAGGGTGCCATGATACAGAACAGTAGGGTGCCATGATACAGAACGGTAGGGTGCCATGATACAGAACAGTAGGGTGCCATGATACAGAACAGTAGGGTGCCATGATACAGAACAGTAGGGTGCCATGATACAGAACAGTAGGGTGCCATGATACAGAACAGTAGGGTGCCATGATACAGAACAGTAGGGTGCCTGTCTGCTGTTTCATCTTTTAGCCCAGTTAGTATGGCACTCATAACACGATGAGTTACATTGAGACGTGTCAGACATAAGATGAACAGTATTATGACAAGTCAGACACTAGATGAACAGTATTGAGACAAGTCAGACACTAGATGAACAGTATTGAGACAAAATCAAACACTAGATGAACAACTTTGTTTCTCAAACTGCCAGATCCTGCTACTATCATCTCCATCGTATAAAGCTGATCAGGAAGTATCTCTGTCGAAACAACTGCAAAACTCGTTCTCTCCTTCATAATGTCTCGCATTGACTATTGCAATTCACTCCTGTCTGGTCTTCCTGCCTCCACTATTCACATCCTACAGCGCATTCAAAACAATGCTGCACGCCTTGTACTCAAAAAGAAAAAAGCTGACCACATATCTCCTCTCCTGGCACAACTTCACTGGCTCCCTGTATCAAAGCGCATACAGTACAAACTAGACACCATGTGCTACAAAAGCCTCAATAACGCAGCCCCCGATTACCTGTCAAGCCTACTTGAGATCTATGTTCCCTCACGTACCCTCCGCTCTGCCTCTGATCCTCTGACTCTTCGCTTTCCACGCACTAAGCTCAATACCTATGGTCCACGAGCCTTCTCTGTTTCTGGTCCACTCTCCTGGAACAAACTTCCTCTCTCAGTCCGTCAGCAACCTACTTTTGTCTCCTTCAAGTCCGCTCTCAAAACTCACCTTTTCTCTCCTGCATAAAATCCTAACCTCACTCAACCCTCCCCTCTGCAGCCTGTCTCCGCTCGGAGGGAATCACATGGTTATAATATATAATTGTATGCTATGCTCTCTATAATTTTCCATTGCTTTTATTCTTGCTTTTATTGCTTTTATTCTTTCTCCCCATTTATAGCCATGCGTGTGTGTGGGTGTCTGTGTGTGTGCGTGCGTGTGTGTGCGAGCGTGCGTGCCTGCGTGTGTGTCTGCTTCAGCGCTTAGATTTGATTTTATCAAGATTTTGCGCTATATAAATATTGTAATTATTATTATTATATTATTATATAAGTCAGACACTAGATGAACTACATTGAGACAAGTCAGACACTAGATGAACTACATTGAGACAAGTCAGACACTAGATGAACAATATTGAGACAAGTCAGACACTAGATGAACTATATTGAAACAAGTCAGACACAAGATGAACAGTATTGAGACAAGTCAGACACAAGATGAACAATATTGAGACAAGTCAGACACTAGATGAACAGTATTGAGACAAGTCAGACACTAGATGAACAGTATTGAGACAAGTCAGACACTAGATGAACTACATTGAGACAAGTCAGACACTAGATGAACAATATTGAGACAAGACAGACACAAGATGAACAGTATTGAGACAAGTCAGACACAAGATGAACAGTATTGAGACAAGTCAGACACTAGATGAACAGTATTGAGACAAGTCAGACACTAGATGAACAGTATTGAGACAAGTCAGACTCTAGATGAACAATATTGAGACAAGACAGACACAAGATGAACAGTATTGAGACAAGTCAGACACTAGATGAACAGCATTGAGACAAGTCAGACACTAGATGAACTACATTGAGACAAGTCAGACACTAGATGAACAGTATTGAGACAAGTCAGACACTAGATGAACAGTATTGAGACAAGTCAGACACTAGATGAACTACATTGAGACAAGTCAGACACAAGATGAACAGTATTGAGACAAGTCAGACACTAGATGAACTACATTGAGACAAGTCAGACACAAGATGAACAGTATTGAGACAAGTCAGACACTAGATGAACTACATTGAGACAAGTCAGACACAAGATGAACAATATCGAGACAAGTCAGACACTAGATGAACAGTATTGAGACAAGTCAGACACAGTATGAACAGTATTGAGACAAGTCAGACACTAGATGAACAGTATTGAGACAAGTCAGACACAAGATGAACAGTATTGAGACAAGTCAGACACAAGATGGACAATATTGAGACAAGTCAGACACAAGATGAACAGTATTGAGACAAGTCAGACACAAGATGAACTATATTGAGACAAGTCAGACACAAGATGAACTATATTGAGACAAGTCAGACACAAGATGAACAATATTGAGACAAGTCAGACACAAGATGAACAATATTGAGACAAGTCACGTACCACTCCGCTCTGCCTCTGAGACAGTCGCTACCAAGCACTAAGTTCAATACTAGGTCCACGAGCCATCTCTGTTCATGGTCAACCAAGCTGAACTATATTCAGACAGTCATACACACGATGAACTACATTTGATCCTTCAAGTCAGACACAAGATAACAGTATCTCAGATAAAGTCAAACTAGATGAACTCCATTGAGACAAGTCAGACACTAGTATGAAATATTGAGCAAGTCAGACACAAGATAACGTATTGGTCTATTCAGACACTAGATGAACTACATTGATGCAAGTCAGACACTAGATGAACAATATTGAGACAAGTCAGACTCAAGATGACATATTGGACAATGTCAGACACTTAGATTGAACAGATTGAGACAGTCAGACAACGAATTATTGAACAATATTGAAAAGTCAGACACAAGATGAACTATATTGAGACAAGTCAGACACTAGATGAACTAATATTGAGACAATGTCAGACACTAGATGAACTATATTCAGACAAGTCAGACACAAGATGAACTACATTGATACAAGTCAGACACAAGATGAACAGTATTGAGACAAGTCAGACACAAGATGAACATATTGAGACAAGTCAGACAACAAGATGAACAGTATTGAGACAAGTCAGACACTAGATGAACAGTATTGAGACAAGTCGGACACAAGATGAACAGTATTGAGACAAGTCAACACAAGATGAACAATATTGAGACAAGTCAGACACAGATGAACAGTATTGAGACAAGTCAGACACAAGATGAACAGTATTGAGACAAGTCAGACAACAGATGAACAGTATTGAGACAAGTCAGACACTAGATGAACATATTGAGACAAGTCAGACACTAGATGAACTGTCTTGAGACAAGTCAGACACAAGATGAACAGTATTGAGACAAGTCAGACACAAGATGAACAGTATTGAGACAAGTCAGACACAAATGAACAATATTGAGACAAGTCAGACACTAGATGAACTATATGAGACAAGTCAGACACAGATGAACAGTATTGAGACAAGTCAGACACTAAGATGAACAGTATTGAGACAAGTCAGACACAGATGAACAGTATTGAGAACAAGTCAGACACAAGATGAACAGTATTGAGACAAATCAGACACAAGATGAACAATATTGAGACAAGTCAGACACAAGATGAACAGTATTGAGACAAGTCAGACACTAGATGAACAGTATTGAGACAAGTCAGACACTAGATGAACCATTGTTAGACAAGTCAGACACTAAGATGAACAGTATTGAGACAAGTCAGACACTAGATGAACATATTGAGACAAGCAGACACAAGATGAACAGTATTGAGACAAGTCAGACACAAGATGAACAGTATTAGACAGTCAGCATAGATGAACTACATTGAGACAAGTCAGACACTAGATGAACAGTATTGAGACAAGTCAGACACAGATGAACTACATTGAGACAAGTCAGACACTAGATGAACAATATTGAGACAAGCAGACACAAGATGAACAGTATTGAGACAAGTCAGACACAAGATGAACAGTATTGAGACAAGTCAGACACTAGATGAACAGTATTGAGACAAGTCAGACACTAGATGAACAGTATTGAGACAGTCAGACACAAGATGAACAGTATTGAGACAAGTCAGACACTAGATGAACAATATTGAGACAAGCAGACACAAGATGAACATATTGAGACAAGTCAGACACTAGATGAACAGATTGAGACAAGTCAGACACTAGATGAACTACATTGAGACAAGTCAGACACTAGATGAACAGTATTGAGACAAGTCAGACACTAGATGAACTACATTTGAGACAAGTCAGACACTAGATGAACTCATTGAGACAAGTCAGACACTAGATGAACAGTATTGAGACAAGTCAGACACTAGATGAACAATTGAGACAAGTCAGACACAAGATGAACAGTATTGAGACAAGTCAGACACTAGATGAACAGTATTGAGACAAGTCAGACACAAGATGAACATATGAGACAAGTCAGACACTAGATGAACTACTTGAGACAAGTCAGACACTAGATGAACATATTGAGACAAGTACAGACACAAGATGAACAGTATTGAGACAAGTCAGACACAAGATGAACAGTATTGAGACAAGTCAGACACAAGATGAACAGTATTGAGACAAGTCAGACACAGATGAACAGTATTGAGACAAGTCAGACACAAGATGAACAGTATTGAGACAAGTCAGACACTAGATGAACAGTATTGAGACAAGTCAGACACAGATGAAGTATGAAATAATAATAACAAGTATTGAGACAAGTCAGACACAATGAACACATGAGACAATCAGACACTAGATGAACAGTATTGAGACAAGTCAACACTAGATGAATACATTGAGCAAGTCAGACACTTGAAATATGAACAATGAAATAGATACAGTATTGAGACAAGTCAGACACTAGATGAACTACATTGAGACAAGTCAGACACAAGATGAGTTTCAAGCAGACAGATAATACAGAGCGCGACCAACGTTAGAGTCAACCTAATGTAGGAAGCAGAATCAGAGAACAATCGAGACTCAGTACAATGAACTATTGAGACAAGTCAGACAGTGATGAGATGATATAGCACTAGTACTATTGAGACAAGTCAGACACAAGATGAACAGTATTGAGACAAGTCAGACACAAGATGGACAATATTGAGACAGTCAGACACAAGATGAACAGTATTGAGACAAGTCAGACACAAGATGAAACTATATTGAGACAAGTCAGACACAAGATGAACTATATTGAGACAAGTCAGACACAAGATGAACAATATTGAGACAAGTCAGACACAAGATGAACAATATTGAGACAAGTCAGACACAAGATGAACAGTATTGAGACAAGTCAGACACAAGATGAACAGTATTGAGAAAACATGTTTTTAGACTGCTGTTTTGGTATTATAGTTGATCAGCCAACCTTTTCTTTGGGTTTGTTTTTCAGCAAGAAGATCTGACGGGGTTGGGGCGCATCGTTTTGGCGTTGGCATGCAACTCGGCACTGGCTGTACAGAGCAAGAACTTTAACCATGCCATGGAGATGGTCAGCAGAAACTACTCTGTGGATCTCAAAAACCTTATTGGGTAAACCTCCTTTCACTTCAGCTTGCCTTTGATTTGTGTCTTGCTCTCTCAGCTAGTTAAGACAAATTTGTTTAACTCTTTTACCTGGAACATACGCTGGAGCGTAGGTCACGCGCACGTCACTTCAGCCCGAGCATGAGGCCGAGCGTAGCTGACCTTTCGGAATTTTTGTAGGAAAGGGTCAAGGTTGGATGCCAAACTAAACATGCTGGCTCCCTTGTATAACATATCAAGAGTACATGTGTACCCTTCCCGAGTGCTGGCGACCTTTGTTCGTCGGTTGAGGTGAGGTCAAAGCTTGTGACTCGGTGCTCGAGTTCACGGTGTGGTAGCGTGGGGTCAACATGGCGTCGAGTCAAACACCGGCTAGCCATGCACGGCAAATAAATGCAGGACTCCCAAACTTGGTATACACACTAACCAATCATAAATACACAAAATAAAAGTATTTTGGAGTGTATCAAACAAAAATTGTGAAGTTTTTTGTTCTTTGAGTATTATGATACCCCTTTGCGTGATTTTTTCAAAAAATCAAATGTTTGGAAAAATTGAATAATTTCATTATTTCACTAACAAACACTTTCAAACTCGCTCACAAGTTAGTTTATTCTAATGACAACATCTCCACAAAATTTCATTCCTCTATCTTTACAAGTTATTTTTTTACAAATTTATGAGTAACGTATACAATTTGGCCAGGGGGGAGAGGTTGTGAGAATGAGCACTCGGCCAGGGTGGAGTGAGTTAACCAACATTTTAAGTGCTTTGATTTTATTCAGATGTGTGTATGCACTTTTTTTTTGCCCACACTCTGCAGGCAGTATGTTGCTGCATAATCTGCATACTCCGTCTTCAGTGGGTATGTATGCTGGGTGTTTCCGTACATCCAGAAGTCAGTGGATCCTGACATGACCTACAGGATTCTTAACTCATTGAGCCCGCACCGAATCATATGATTCGGTGGTCTTGGATAGCGTTGACGTCGCACCGAATCATATGATCTGGTGCGTTTTAGAAAATTCCTGTGTAAAGATGACCGGCTTAATCCAAGGGAAACAAATGTCTGGGTAAGCTTCAACCATCCAGTGTGAAGATTTCGCTCCCTTTGACCATATGTCATGTAAAATTAGCCATGAAAGAGTTCTAGAAGTGACGGTCGAAAGACTGTTTCTCATTCGTGGCAAAATGTTTTGACTTCTAAGCTGGATTTTCTATACACTTTATAACTTAGCATTGTACATAATTTGTATTTTTGATGTGAACTTTCATCAGAACTACAATTTGAAACAGGTAAACTGAACAATTTTGCTAAATTGATAATGTGATTTGGGTATATATAGTCACCATGCTATTTTTAGAAGAAAAAAAAATCTTTCACTTATCATTTTGAATAATAATTTAAAGACAGAAAATGAAGTCATGTGCATCTGACATTTTGCATGATGCTAGATAAAGAGTGATATTTAATAGCACAGTTTACCTTTTGAAGATACCTTTAATACTTTTTGTGTTACAATCTTTTAAATATGGCCAATTTTCATGTGATTCCTGTAGTCGCGAGTCTAAAAATAGGTGCAATGCCAATGAGTTAACATGCATACTTGGTATTCTCCATGGATGTTCACATGAAGAGGTTTAAGACACTGAGAAGTCTGCACACTTGTTGATCAGGGAGATAGAATCTCCATCCTTTACCTGCCAGATGGATCAAAACCCGGGACCTCGTTATTGGAAGTCTGATGTTTATCTACTTGACTACTGCACCCATTAGCCTCAACTAGTGATTTTAGTAGCATTAGTGGTGTTAGTGTTGTGTACAGTTTACAGAACAGTTGTTCTCACTGCATAGCTGTATGGTTGTGAGCCTTTACAAAGTCTTGCCAAGTGATACACTTTTTCACATGACATGCTACACCTGATGGCAGTCTGTTACACTCTCCCGCTCACGTTTGAATTATTTTGCTTATAAAACATGAATGCGCTGTGTGTGATGTGCACACTTGTGGAATGTCTGACCACGATGCCAGCACATAGGTCTGAAACTTTTTTTAAAAAATTTTTTATAGGATCATTGCACTCAAAGAGGTTACCTTTGTGCTCACCTTTTATTTTTCGTCCCATTTTCTATGCCAATTTAATGACCTCAGAAGCTGAAACAGTATTTATTATGCGATGATGATGATGTCGATGTCAATGATATAATCACGATGCTGTGGAGTTCCATCTAGGATTGAGACTGTGTGACAGGGTTGTGCTCTATGCTTACTATCATCATATATCCTTGCGTCAACCAGGCCCGAGAGATACAGACACCTGCAGTGTTGGTCAGAAGATTTGAGCAGCACCCTTAATGACGCATCCGCGAAGTGGATGAGACTCGACTGTGGTTCCCAGTCTTTCCAATGATCCCATAGCAAGCCTAACTCTGGGTAGGAGCTAGTTAGAGCCAAAAAATCCCACAATGATTTTTGAAGGTACTGATGGGGAGTGGAACCCACAACCTTCCAGTCGGTAGTCCATTGCGTTAACCACTACACCACAGCAACTGGTAGGTCGGGAAACATTTGCTTGCAAGGTCATGTTCAGAAATAGAATTGGCTTAAATCTGAATCAAACCAGTCATAATATATTTAATTCTATCTGCCATGGGTTTGTCTACTTCAGTATGAGCCAATCAGAATTGTGCTTATAGTCAAAGCTGGCACCATTTTAAAAGCAAAAGTTGACACCATTGTGAATTGCGGTTGATTAATTCAAAACTACTTCATGTCAATCTGGTGTGAAGTCAAGCAATCCAAAGACTCCCTAGGAATTCCCTTAAAAAGGTGTACAACATCTCTGTCATCAACTGGAAGATCCACAATGGATGGCATACTGCTGGAAATTTGGATGATATGGTGGTGGTGGGGTGGTGGTGGTACGTCAGTATTTTCATGCATCATTTTCTGTACTGAGATCTGACTGGCATTTAGGTGCTGGAAGGTTCTTGAAATCATGATGAATTATTTTTGTTAATTTATTATCTAGAAGCAACATTTGGCCATTATTTGCCTTTCTAGTGATGTCATCATTCTGGTGATGTCAGTGTAACCCTTTGACTCCATCAGCCTGTCCACTAGCATCCTGCTGTGTCAACCATGATAGCAAAGGAAACACTTAACCCTTTGACTCCCTCTGCAGGTGCTGGATAGGGTGCGGGAGTCAAAGAGTTAATCTTTCATAAGTTCCTTCTTTCATAGAGACAGTTGATGAAATGATATGTATCTTCAAGAAAAGGTGTCTCTCCTCTTGTATCTATAGGCAGTTGATACAGTGATATGAATCTTCAAAGAAAGGTGTCTCCACATCTGGATGCAGGTAAAACAAGCCAGGAAAGACAGAATAGAAAAGCCCTGCTGCATTGAGGTCTCCTCTGTGTGTGGATTTGTCTCAGGACCTGGACTGCATGTAAAGTTTATGTGCAGGCTTAATGGTATATGTCATGATTATATGCATTTTTTGCCATCACCAGGCATTCGGAGTGTTGTTGCCTAAGGAAATAATGCACAAAGATGGCTTCTTGAGAAACTGAAACTGATAGAAGAACATTTTCTTAATTTACCTCTGTGTGTGTGTGTGTGTGTATGTATGTGTGCTCACGCATCTATGTGTGTATGCTCGTGTGTGTGTGTGTGTGTGCATGTGTATGTGTGTGTGTCTCTGTATGTGTGTCCCTCTATGTGTGTTTGTGTCTCTGTGTATGTTTCCCTGTGTGTGTGTGTGTGTCTGTCTGGCTATCTATCGTTCTGTGTGTGTGCGCACTTCTCTTTACGTGTGTGCTTATCTTGTTTGTATCAGGTATCTGTTTGAGACAAGAAAAGCGCGGTCGGTGAATGACTTGATGCCCATGATAGGGGCTCGTTTCTTCACGCAGTTGGACCATTCACAGCTTAGGGGGGACATGTTGGAGGATGAACTCTCTAAGGTAATGAGCCCCATATGGGCAGGGTGCTCTTCATAAAAATGCCCCTGTAATTTGTTGGAGGATGAACTCTCCAAGGTAATGATATGGGCTGGGTGCTCCTCATAAAAATGCCCCTGTAATTTGTTGGAGGATGAACTCTAAGGTAATGAGTGTTTATGGGCTGTCTGTTCCTGGTAAAATGCCCTCATAATTGCACGTATGTGTGCTAAAGTAGTCACCAAATTTTTTTAGAAAGTCCAGCCAGATAAACAGTATATGCAGAAGAACAGAATGTTCAAGCCATTGTAAATAAAGAAAATCCTAAATTTTGTGTTGAAAAGTTAACGGTGATAGGAAGAGGCTTCAGTTGAAGTAAAAGTTGACATGCATCAAGGACAGAGATACAGTTAAATCAGTATAGAGTCAAAATGTTAAAATTTTCAGAAATTGCTGTCCACACACTCCCTTAAAAAGTGCTGATTTTTTTGCATTTCTTGGACTGTGGCCTTGGCCATGGTGCCTTCCTTCCAAACTTACGCATTTTGGCAGTCCTTAAAATGGTCCACACATTTTTGAAATCCTTAGAATGGTCGACACCTTTGATTAAATGTTGGTGAAGATGCACCCAGAAAGAGCTGACAGAATCTTTTTACCTCACAGACACACACACAGATACATGTCTCTCTCCGCTTGATACAAAATATAAACCACCCTTCCCCGATCCCTCTTTCCAACATGAAGACGGTATGGTTTTGTTGCAGGAAGTGGAAAATGGCCGACTGTCTCGCCTGTTGATGAAGCTGTACTGTGTGCTGGAGAGAGCTGAGTAAGTAATGACTGTGTGTGTGACTGATACTTTGGATTTGTTGTTTGATGGATTGTGAGTTGTTACCAATGTCCGTGCTGCGCGGGTGAGATAAGACTTAGGTACACGTTTTCACGAAGGCAAGTGCCTTCTTGATGTAATACTGATGTTTGACGAACTAGTTGTTTGCTGGATTTTTTTTGTTAATCTGTGTGCTGCGCGGTGAGATAAGACTTAGCTAAGTACACGTTTTTACAAAGGCAAGTACCTTGATAAAATACTAATGTTTGACAAACCAGTTGTTCATTCATCTTTGCAGAAATATTGACCACTAAATTACAAGTTTTTCACTGTTTGTGTGTGTGTGTGTGTATGATGGGGGATGGGGTGAGGGGAGGGTTGAATAAAAGGGGCGGGTTACACATTCTGGCCTTGTTTTTCTTTTTCTGCACCCCTTCCCTGTGTGTGTCACTATGCATATGTTTGCGAGAGAGACAGACAGACAGACAGACAGAATACATGAATGAAAGAAGCATGGTATTTTGTGTGACAGTAGGGTTCAGCATTTGCAGATTTCAGAAAGAATCTTTGTTTACTCCTGATTGATTTCATATATACTTTGTTTTAAAGATATATGAGTTGATGAAATTTGTAAGCGTAATTTTTCACTTTTTCTGGAAATTTTCTCAATGCATGTTGGGAGTCAAGAACTGTAGCAGCGAGTGAGTTCAAAAGTATTCGCATTTTTGAAACAGATGGTAATCCCATTTTCTTGATTGAAAGGTGTGGTATGTAAAGAATAACTCCATCATGGTATAAGTGGACAACAGTAAGAAGTATACATCCTAATGACTGTGGTGTGTCATGTAATGACGTGTGTCTATGGTGGAGTGGGTCATGTTGGTGTGTCATGTAATGACGTGTGTCTATGGTAGAGTGGGTCATGTTGGTGTGTCATGTAATGACGTGTGTCTATGGTGGAGTGGGTCATGTTGGTGTGTCATGTAATGACGTGTGTCTATGGTGGAGTGGGTCATGTTGGTGTGTCATGTAATGACGTGTGTCTATGGTGAGTGGGTCATGTTGGTGTGTCATGTAATGATGTGTCTATGGTGGAGTGGGTCATGTTGGTGTGTCATGTAATGACGTGTGTCTATGGTGGAGTGGGTCATGTTGATGTGTCATGTAATGATGTGTCTATGGTGGAGTGGGTCATGTTGGTGTATCATGTAATGATGTGTGTCTATGGTGGAGTGGGTCATGTTGGTGTGTCATGTAATGACGTGTGTCTATGGTGGAGTGGGTCATGTTGGTGTGTCATGTAATGATGTGTGTCTATGGTGGAGTGGGCCATGTTGGTGTGTCATGTAATGACGTGTGTCTATGGTGGAGTGGGTCATGTTGGTGAGTCATGTAATGACGTGTGTCTATGGTGGAGTGGGTCATGTTGGTGTATCATGTAATGACGTGTGTCTATGGTGGAGTGGGTCATGTTGGTGTATCATGTAATGATGTGTGTCTATGGTGGAGTGGGTCATGTTGGTGTGTCATGTAATGACGTGTCTATGGTGGAGTGGGTCATGTTGGTGTGTCATGTAATGATGTGTGTCTATGGTGGAGTGGGTCATGTTGGTGTGTCATGTAATGTGTGTCTATGGTGGAGTGGGCCATGTTTGGTGTGTCATGTAATGACGTGTGTCTATGGTGGAGTGGGTCATGTTGGTGTGTCATGTAATGACGTGTGTCTATGGTGGAGTGGGTCATGTTGGTGTGTCATGTAATGACGTGTGTCTGTGGTGGAGTGGGTCATGTTGGTGTATCATGTAATGATGTGTGTCTATGGTGGAGTGGGTCATGTTGGTGTATCATGTAATGACGTGTGTCTATGGTGGAGTGGGTCATGTTGGTGTGTCATGTAATGACGTGTGTCCATGGTGGAGTGGGTCATGTTGGTGTGTCATGTAATGATGTGTGTCTATGGTGGAGTGGGTCATGTTGGTGTATCATGTAATGACGTGTGTCTATGGTGGAGTGGGTCATGTTGGTGTGTCATGTAATGTCTATGGTGGAGTGGGTCATGTTGGTGTGTCATGTAATGACGTGTGTCTATGGTGGAGTCGGTCATGTTGGTGTATCATGTAATGATGTGTGTCTATGGTGGAGTGGGTCATGTTGGTGTATCATGGTGTGTCATAATGACGTGTGTCTATGGTGGAGTGGGTCATGTTGGTGTGTCATGTAATGACGTGTGTCCATGGTGGAGTGGGCCATGTTGGTGTATCATGGTGTGTCATAATGACGTGTGTCTATGGTGGAGTGGGTCATGTTGGTGTATCATGTAATGTCTATGGTGGAGTGGGCCATGTTGGTGTATCATGTAATGTCTATGGTGGAGTGGGCCGTGTTGGTGTGTCATGTAATGAAGTGTGTCCATGGTGGAGTGGGCCATGTTGGTGTATCATGGTGTGTCATAATGACGTGTGTCTATGGTGGAGTGGGTCATGTTGGTGTATCATGTAATGTCTATGGTGGAGTGGGCCATGTTGGTGTATCATGTAATGACGTGTGTCTATGGTGGAGTGGGCCATGTTGGTGTATCATGTAATGTCTATGGTGGAGTGGGTCATGTTGGTGTGTCATGTAATGACGTGTGTCTATGGTGGAGTGGGCCGTGTTGGTGTATCATGTAATGTCTATGGTGGAGTGGGTCATGTTGGTGTGTCATGTAATGTCTATGGTGGAGTGGGTCATGTTGGTGTATCATGTAATGTCTATGGTGGAGTGGGCCATGTTGGTGTGTCATGTAATGTTTATGGTGGAGTGGGTCATGTTGGTGTGTCATGTAATGTCTATGGTGGAGTGGGTCATGTTGGTGTGTCATGTAATGTCTATGGTGGAGTGGGTCATGTTGGTGTGTCATGTAATGTCTATGGTGGAGTGGGTCATGTTGGTGTATCATGTAATGTCTATGGTGGAGTGGGTCATGTTGGTGTGTCATGTAATGACGTGTGTCTATGGTGGAGTGGGCCGTGTTGCAGGTTCAACATGGATCCCAAATGGTCAGAGACAGGAGACCGTTACATGTTGAAGTTGTTCCGCGACTACGTCTTTCACACCGTCGACGAACGCGGAGTTCCGTGGATGGACATGTCCCATATGGTGCAGTGTCTCAATAAAGTGAGTCTGTGTGTGTGTGTGCGTACACCGTGTGTGTGTGTGTGCATACACCGTGTGTGTGTGCGTGTGTGTGTGTGTTCGTTCATTCTTTAATTTAACGTCTTTTCACTATAAATGTGTGTGTGCGTGCAAGTGTGTGAATGTGTCTGTTGCGAGTTACTGAGTTGTGTCATACTTGTAGGATTGTGCTTGCTTCTTGATCTTGAAGACCCATGGAGTGGTTCAGTAAATGACTGGTACAATCACATACTTTTTATAGACCTGGAGCACTATTCTGGCAGTAGTCCTTAGCTAAGCCATAACTGGAGTTTATGTCTGTTTTTTACTTGTTACTTACCAAGCCATACCTGGCATGTACGTCTGAGTTCAGTAATGTGCTTATTTGATTGAGCCATGAGTTACGGATGTGATGTCTTAACTGAAGCCCCAGCTCATATAATAAACACTGGCCTGTTTGCTGCTTATCCTATTGCTCCAATCATTCTGGTGGTGTCAGCTAACGGTTTCATAGGTTCTGTCTCTCCCCCCACCCCGAATGTCAAGGTCATGCCAGAGCACAGGGTTTCAAGCAGCTTCAGGGAATTTGTGCTAGATGAGAGCTGACTGTTTTGGGTAGAGCACCATTTGAATGTTCTGAATATAATGAATCGTTTTTGAGTGTATTCCAAACTCTTGAGTCCATGTCTACATAAACAATGGATCATTGGGTTCCGAGACCACGCTTGCCCAGAAAATTCATCAGTTATTTCAGAGTCATTGATACCTATACTTTAAGGTAAGAGTTCTAACTCTGTGCTTTCCTTTCAGTAATTTCAAAGTCAGTGCTTGCTTACACTTAAAGCCTTTCACTCCCGCAGCCTGTCCACAAGCTGCAAAAACTTAACCTTTCGCTCTCTCATTCAGGAAGCTGGTGGATAGGGTGAAGGAGTGAAAGGGTTGAGTTTTTGCTTTGCTGTCATGGTTGACAATACATGACTGGCACATTGTGTCAGTAAGCGAAAGGGTTATGGCATTGAGTTCATAGCCAGCCTTTACAACGATGAGTTCTAGTCCATGCTTGCCCTTCAGTAATTTCTGAGTCGTTGATACCCACACTTTATGTCCGTGAGTTCTGACTCTCCATGTTGTGATTTACAGCTGGATGCCGGAGACCCGGAGAGGATCTTGCTGAGTTCCCAGGATGAGACAAGTGTGTTCATCGTGTCCTACACGGAACTCAAGCGTCAGTTCGCCGCCGCCTTCAACGAACTGATGACGATGGGTCAGTCCCTCAACTACTCCTAGGTCCCGAACATTCTGGAGGGTTCCGCAGTCCCGGTGGCCCCAGCCCGGTGTGTCATGGTGGAGGAAGATGCATGAAAAGAGAAAGGCTGTGTGTACAGATGTTGGTAGGATGTGGTCTGCACCGTGACATAAAGATGTGGGTGGGATGTGGTTTATACCTGACACAAGGACGAGGCAGCAACCTGGGGCTACAGCAGTGGGGCTGGACAACCTTGGAGTAGACATTTACTGCCTGTTGTGTACAGCACTTGTGTAGGCTGGACTTCAGACTGCAGACTTTGAGACTCGACTCTTGCTTTCCTGTGGAGTAGTGAGTGTTGAGCCAGGAAGCATGAAGACTGTGAAAACTGATCTGTGAAAACTTTTGTGCATTAAATTATGTGTACTGACTGATCTGTGAGAAAATGAGACGGCAATAAATCGGAGATAATGGATGAAAAACAAAACAACAAACAAACAACGCTTTGGCAGCAACATGTTTGAATGAAAGGAGCTCCATTAGAACTGTTCTGTTTTCTCATGGTGGCCGCCTCTAAGTGCGGCGTTCACATATTGGGGTGGGAAGGGTTTGGGGGAGGGAACACATCCGGGAAGCACATTAGGGTTGGGTGGATGGGGTAAGGGACACACGCATTTGAGGTTGTGTTACGAACTGATTTTAGCCTGAAGACAGCTGGAGACGGGAGAGCAAGAGGTAACGTGTGTGATTTGGGTCTGTGAGTGTTGTTTGTGAATGGTGGCTTGTGGCTGATTGCAGAGTGAGTTTTCAGAGGATGTCTCCTAAGTGAAGGTTTGCGGTAAACTCCAGTGTGAAATGTCCGTGAGTGCCTAAGTTTTGGTTTTGTGGATGACACAAGTTTGAGACGTCCATAGGCATCTCATGAGTTTTGGTCTGTGGTAGACACAGGTGTGAGATATTGATGCATGAAACAGAGAAAGAATGGATGTGGACAGCCCATGGCAGTTTTGACAGGTGAATGGTCACATTTCCAGCCGACATCTCCCCTTAGGCAGTAGGGGTATTGGCCAGGACAGGGATGGCCTCCAAAATAGGTCATTCCTTATGTATTCCCTTCATTCCTTCACCCTGCTGGAGTCTGGTGGATAGGGTGAGGAAATGAAAGGGTTAAATTCACTGTGGTTGGTTGGGAAGGGTTAATCTGCTAGTACAAAGTCTGAAACTCCCCCAGAAAGAGTGCGTATGCTTTAACTCCAGGTTTGAGTTGTTGACGGTATATTTCTCCAATTCATAGAACTGTGAACGTTACTTTTGGGAGACTGGGAAGGCAGACAAGTGCCTACTCCATTTGTGTCCTTAGGTTGGTCAGGTTGGTTTTCTCCATAGACGAGAAATACACAAGGTCTACAATACAGATTCCTCTTTCTGTCATTCACCAGGTACATGGTCTGGCCTTGTCTGGCAGTGACTACGGCTTTCCCCCCAGTTCCTGCCAGCTGCCTTGGTGCTTTGTGGTCGGCGGAGTTGTTGTCCTTTTGCTCAGCTTGATAGAGATAACCTGACTGCATTAAGTGTTCAGTTGTCTGGTCACATCTTGACCGCAGATGTAGATTTGGTGAATACAAGACTGACAGTGGGGCTTTAGGTTGGGTTTGGTGTTGATGTTAACAGTCTTCATAAATGACTGTTGGATTTCTGTAGGTTTCCTTACCTAAAGAAATGTGTAGCGCCTTAGTCTGTGGTGTTTAGGACTCGGCTGGTTTTTCTGTCAACACATAGGGCATGTTTTTGTGTTGGGTGTGTCTGTCACTGAATATCAAATGAATTTTGTATAGAAATCAGCATTTGTAAAAGGGATGAGGGTGGGATCAGCAAAATGTTACAAATTATGATTGATTGTTCGAAAAAAGATGCTTTTCATGTATGATTCATGATGCTCATTAAAGAAATACTTTGCACTTTGAGTCATGACACATTGACACATACGTACGATTTGCAGTCCTAATGTTTTTGACTAATATACCATAAAACTTGCAATCTGGAGTACTTTAATTCCCTCTCCTTCCTGTCCATTCCCATCCTTGATGTGCTTTGTCTCCCTCTTCTGTCTGCATCTCCCTGCTTCCTGTCTTCATGCTGTGTGTTCTCTTGTCCAGTCCCTCCACTCCCCGCTGTAGGCTGTGCCAATAATAACTGGAAAATCTCCACCAGCAACACATGAAAATAGAATCAGCGCGCATCATGTAGTTGACAGAACAAGGTGGGTTAAAGTTACGGCCACCTGGCTTTTGTCATGCGTACAAAAAGAGAACAAAGAGATGGTTGGTAATGACACGAAGTGCTGGTAATCATGGTTTTACTTGATCTTTGTTGTCTTTCATGTACTCATGACACAGTCCAGTTGGCTGAAAATTTGTGGCTGTCTTGTTTCATCAGTTTACACATACTTTTATCTATTTTTCAGCCTTACAGAAAACCTTGAAACAACAAGTGAAAATGGAATGAACATAACTTTCAGTTTAACCAGAGAGACAAAGAGAGATTGGTACTGTATTCATCAGTACATGATCTGTGTCGGCTGTGACACAAGTTTTATAATTAATCAGTTTACTTTTGCAGTACATCTGTATCGATCTATAACAAAGCAGCAATTGCAGTACATCTGTATCGATCTATAACAAAGCAACTTATTTTGCTGCACACAGCCCATATCTGTTTCAACTCGGCCCGTAGCACACAGAGCTATAGAGGTCTGGATTTTTGTAGCCATAACAGTATGAGATGTATTTCTGTATCCAGACTGCGGTCAGTAAGTGAGAGTGATTGCCAGAAACATTGTGCAATTAACTAATCTCTCCGTGTTTGTGGTTATGATTGCCAGCAAAATCGCGCATTACTGATCTCTGTGTTTATGTCTCTGCTAATGCAGCATGGAAACATGTTTTGTAGTGATCAAGGTCATAACGTGAAGACATGAAACAAATGCACACATCGTCATAGATAGATGCTGTTGTTGTGTTCGTCTCTATGCAAATTTTCAATGCTTATCGTGGGATAATAATGTCATTAACACATAAAAGTATGCACATGGATTGGCTCTTATGAGAGGATAATAATGGCATCAACACTTAAAAAGTATGCACATTTGAAATGACGCTTCTTGAGGATAATGTTATCAGCGCTTGAAATTGTGCGTACATGTATGAAATGACTGTGGGGATAATGATCATAATGTCATCAACGCTTGGAATTGTGCACATTTCAAATGACTCTAAATGGGAATGATAATGTCATTGACACTTAAAAATTTGCACATCTTTATTGAGTATGTCTGTCGATACATAAAACCAAAAAGTTGTGTATTCATTGTAAAGAATGAATGAATAAAAGAGGACCTTTTTTTTTTTTTTAAGGAAAATGTCTGTGATACTGGTATCAGCAAAAGTAGACTTGGTGATTTCTTTCCTTCCAGTTCAGGCAGATTAACCAATTCACTATCTCACCTTCCTACGGGAAGCTGATAGATAGGATTAGGGAGCAAAAGGAATACTGACTTTATCAAGCAAGTGGGAATTTTCTCACTGTATAAGGTTTTTCTCACCTAACACAACAGCAACAACACATCAGTTAAAACAAAAATAGTATGAAAATGTAGTCACCACCTGCATACACACAGTTATTTTTTTTACTTTCAGTCATGATTTGTGTCACCTTTTCTCAAAGCCACAGTACTGTTTTCTTCTTCTTCTTCTTCTTCTTCTTCTTCTTCTTCTTCTCCTTCTCCATCTTCTTCTTCTTCTCCTTCTTCTTCTTCTTTTTCTTCTTCTTCTTCTTTCATCTTCTTTTTCTTCTTCTTCTCCTTCTTCTTCTTCTTCTTTTTCTTCTTCTTCTTCTCCTTCTTCTTCTTCTTCTTCTTTCTTCCAGGGCTTAAAACGTTCCGCGTCTGGGCGGAATTCCGCGATTTCGGTTTGTCAAAAAACAAACAACAAAAAAAGGAGCAAGGCATCCATGATCGGCTTGCAAGTGTTCATAGCGATGGCGCGCAAGTTATGGCCCCTGATTTGCCCCCGGACCCCCCTAGTTTCAGTGGGTTTTTTCCTCCTGTTTTAAGCCCTGTTCTTCTTCTTCCTCCTCCTCTTCTTCTCCTTCTTCTTCTTCTTCTTCTTCTCCTTCTGACGCAGGCTGGAGCTGGTGTGATCGATCACTATCTGAGCACATTGTATACATTCTTACAATCCTACCTACCTACCTGGCACAGGGAGCAGATTTTTTTTTTTAACCCTTTTACTCCCATACCCTGTCCACAAGCATGCTGCATTGCCAACCATGCAAGCATAACAGAAACTTAACCCTTTGATTCCCTCACCCTATCCACCAGCTTCCTGCAGGAAGCTGATGGATAGGGTGAGGGAATCAAAGGATTAAGTTTTTGCAGTTGGTGGATAGGTTGTGGGAGTCAAAGGGTTAATTAATGACTATTTTTGTCCTACCTTAAAGGCAGTTATAGTCCATCTTTAGGGAGCTAAGGAGAGAATATGTAAGAAACATATATGAATGACTTGGACTGCAGAAATAAAGAGTCTGAGGAAAAGACAGCATGACAGGAAAGAGGAACCCCTACCTAAACACAAACTAGATCAGGAAAGAGGAACCCCTAACTACCTAAACACAAACTAGATCAGGAAAGAGGAACCCCTAACTACCTAAACATAAACTAGATCAGGAAAGAGGAACCCCTAGCTACCTAAACACAAACTAGATCAGGAAAGAGGAACCCCTAACTACCTAAACATAAACTAGATCAGGAAAGAGGAACCCCTAACTACCTAAACATAAACTAGATCAGGAAAGAGGAACCCCTAGCTACCTAAACATAAACTAGATCAGGAAAGAGGAACCCCTAACTACCTAAACATAAACTAGATCAGGAAAGAGGAACCCCTAACTACATAAACACAAACTAGATCATGAAAGAGGAACCCCTAACTACCTAAACATAAACTAGATCAGGAAAGAGGAACCCCTAACTACCTAAACACAAACCAGACCAGGAAAGAGGAACCCCTAACTACATAAACATAAACTAGATCAGGAAAGAGGAACCCCTAACTACCTAAACACAAACCAGACCAGGAAAGAGGAACCCCTAACTACATAAACATAAACTAGATCAGGAAAGAGGAACCCCTAGCTACCTAAACACAAACTAGATCAGGAAAGAGGAACCCCTAACTACCTAAACATAAACTAGATCAGGAAAGAGGAACCCCTAACTCATAAACACAAACTAGATCAGGAAAGAGGAACCCCTAGCTACCTAAACACAAACTAGATCAGGAAAGAGGAACCCCTAGCTACCTAAACACAAACTAGATCAGGAAAGAGGAACCCCTAACTACCTAAACACAAACTAGATCAGGAAAGAGGAACCCCTAACTACCTAAACACAAACTAGATCAGGAAAGAGGAACCCCTAACTACCTAAACATAAACTAGATCAGGAAAGAGGAACCCCTAACTACCTAAACACAAACTAGATCAGGAAAGAGGAACCCTTATCTACCTAAACACAAACTAGATCATCAGGAAAGAGGAACCCCTACCTACCTAAACACAAACTAGATAGTTCCTGTGCTTCCAGAACAGGAGGGGATTCAATTTGTGCATCCGCAGTAATGCAGTGTGATGGAGTACAGCATTGATAAACATGATTGTCTCATAAAAGTAAACATTTCTATACACATGATTGCAACTTCTGAATTGTTGATGATATTGTGAAAAACAATTGTTTCTCTTTCATCTCTGTAGCATTATCTGTCATTGTCTTCCAGAATGTTGGTTATTTCTCTCCATCTTAGGGTGGATAAAAATGTGCAGAATGTTTTTATGCACATGTGGTTTAAATCGTGATTCATAAGATATGTAGATTATGGGATGTGTTTTTTATTACTTGTAAGACATGACGGTGAATGGCTGACTTCGATTTCATTATTCAGACCCTCAGGAGTGAGCAAAAAGCCAAAATGTCAAGTAAATGATTCGTGGATTTGGTTTTGTTCAGAAAGGAGGAGTGTAGCCAGACAAAAATTGAAATCTACCTACCACACTTTGATTCTAGTTCTGCCAGTAGGCAGGCTCTTCTTTTACTTGTAAGTGAAGAACTAATAGGTTTTTTGTTTGTTTTTTTGAGAGAGAGAGAGAGAGTGTGTGTGTGTGTGTGTTTTGAATCATGAATAAAGTTGCTTTTTTCTTCTTCTTTTTTGGTTTTGTTTATACTTGCGGTAGGTCATTCACTGTAGAAACTGCAAGTTCATAGTCAGCTATGGCTGACTGTTGAACACACTGCACATGCTATGCATGGGAGCCTCATTGTGTGGGAGCCTTGTCTTGATTATCTCAGAACTAAGGGACTGAAGGGTGCATTTGGGCAGCCTGTATTGATCCTTTCACTCCTGCACCCTGTCCACCAGCATCCTGCATTGTCAACCATGATAGCAAAGCATAAACTTAACCCTTTGCAGGAAGCTGGTGGTTAGGGTGAGGGAATCAAAGGGTTAAGTTTATGCAGTTGGTGGATAGGGTGCAGGAGTCACGGTAGACAGGCAGACATCATAGTCATACAGATCTAATCATACAAATAGACTATGAAAAATATATGACATGGTGATCATGAAAAGAAGTATGGCTTATCAAGCGTAATTCAAAGAAAAGTTTCAGGTCCAAAGTTAGGGGTGGTGACAGGGGTGGGCAGAGTTGGTTTTACTTGTACTCTGTAGTAACAGTAGTAGTAGTTGTCTTCTGTTTCTGTATAACAGCGGTGGTATTTCTTTTTCTTTTCATTTTTTTCCCCTCCATTTATTTTGTTGATGAGCCATAAGGATCTGTTGGCAAAAACATTTATTTGTGATTTTGGTGGTATTTCTTTTTCTTTTCTTTCTTGTTATTTTGTTGATCAGTTGCCAAGATCTGATGGCAAAAACATTTTTATGGTGGTATTTTTCTTTTCTTTCTTTTCTGTCCTTTTATTTTGTTGATCAGTTGCCAAGATCTGTTGACAAAAACATATTTTTATGGTGGTATTTTTCTTTTCTTTCTTTTCTGTCCTTTTATTTTGTTGATCAGTTGCCAAGATCTGTTGACAAAAACATATTTTTATGGTGGTATTTTTCTTTTCTTTCTTTTCTGTCCTTTTATTTTGTTGATCAGTTGCCAAGATCTGATGGCAAAAACATATTTTTATGGTGGTATTTTTCTTTTCTTTCTTTTCTGTCCTTTTATTTTGTTGATCAGTTGCCAAGATCTGTTGACAAAAACATTTTTATGGTGGTATTTTTCTTTTGTCCTTTTATTTTGTTGATCAGTTGCCAAGATCTGTTGACAAAAACAATTTTTTATGGTGGTATTTTTCTTTTGTCCTTTTATTTTGTTGATCAGTTGCCAAGATCTGTTGACAAAAACATATTTTTATGGTGGTATTTTTCTTTTCTTTCTTTTCTGTCCTTTTATTTTGTTGATCAGTTGCCAAGATCTGATGGCAAAAACAGTTATTTGTAATTTTGGTGGTATTTCTTTTTCTTGTCTCTCGCTTTTTTTCTGTTGATCAGTCGCGAGGATCTGTTGACAAAATCATTTATTTGTGATTTTGGTGGTGTCTCTCTCTTTTTTTCTGTTGATCAGTCGCGAGGATCTGTTGACAAAATCATTTATTTGTGATTTTGGTGGTGTCTCTCTCTTTTTTTCTGTTGATCAGTCGCGAGGATCTGTTGACAAAATCATTTATTTCTGATTTTGGTGGTGTCTCTCTCTTTTTTTCTGTTGATCAGTCGCGAGTATCTGTTGACAAAATCATTTATTTCTGATTTTAATTAGTGCAGCAAATGGCAGTCAGACAAGTTTTCCACCCGAGTTGACAAGGAACGTGTATATGTAAAGTGGATGGTTAGTGTTACAGACAGGGATCTGGTAGTACATCATGAAGGATGTATTGGCAATGTTCCCACTAGCATCAACACACCAGTTGATCATGTACACAGTGTAAATCAACAGTGATTGACAAGGGCGACTATTGTCTGAGTGATTGACAAGGGTGACTATTGTCTGAGTGATTGACAAGGGTGACTATTGTCTGAGTGATTGACAAGGGTGACTATTGTCTGAGTGATTGACAAGGGTGACTATTGTCTGAGTGATTGACAAGGGTGATAGTGTCTGAGTGATTGACAAGGGTGACTGTTGTCTGAGTGTATTGACAAGGGTGACTATTGTCTGAGTGATTGACAAGGGTGACTATTGTCTGAGTGATTGACAAGGGTGACTAGTGTCTGAGTGATTGACAAGGGTGACTATTGTCTGAGTGATTGACAAGGGTGACTAGTGTCTGAGTGATTGACAGGGTGACTAGTGTCTGAGTGATTGACAAGGGTGACTATTGTCTGAGTGATTGACAAGGGCGACTATTGTCTGAGTGATTGACAAGGGTGACTATTGTCTGAGTGATTGACAAGGGTGATTATTGTCTGAGTGATTGACAAGGGTGACTATTGTCTGAGTGATTGACAAGGGTGACTATTGTCTGAGTGATTGACAAGGGTGACTGTTGTCTGAGTGATTGACAAGGGTGACTATTGTCTGAGTGATTGACAAGGGTGACTATTGTCTGAGTGATTGACAAGGGTGACTATTGTCTGAGTGATTGACAAGGGTGACTATTGTCTGAGTGATTGACAAGGGCGACTATTGTCTGAGTGATTGACAAGGGTGACTGTTGTCTGAGTGATTGACAAGGGTGACTATTGTCTGCTTTTAAATGGAAACTGTTTGAAAAGAAAATGGTCCTAGACTACTAAGTTTAACCCTTTGACTCCCACACCCTATCCACACTACTCAGTTTAACCCTTGGACTCCCACACCCTATCCACACTACTAAATTTAACCCTTTGACTCCCACACCCTATCCACACTACTCAGTTTAACCCTTGGACTCCCACACCCTATCCACACTACTAAATTTAACCCTTGGACTCCCACACCTTATCCACCAAATGCACAAACTTAATCCTTTGATTCCCTCACCCTATTTACCAGTTTCATAGAGGAAGCTGGTGGATGGGGTGAGGGAATCGAAGGGTTAAGTTTTTGCTTTGCTGGCATAGTTGCCAATGCAGGATGCTGACGAAAAGAGTGCAGGAGTCAAAAGATTAAAAAAAAAATTCCAACAACACAAAAAAGGTCAGCCGTTCAACTTAAAGCGGAAGTTGTTAGTCTGAACTTTTTCCTGTATCAACTAAGTAACATAACTCTTGAGAGTCACGGAGTTATCTCCCATGTAGAATTTCTCAAACCCAACACAGTTTGCGCTACCCATTCAGCTAGCATAGACGCAGCCACAAAGCTAAAGTGGGAAGCTCAGAACATTCCTTGATTCCTGTACACATTGTGAGTTTTAGACGCTAAATTTTCAGCAGAAGGTGTAGGTAGGGCAAGTGAAGATTGTGAATTTTCTTATAAGATGCCAGCAGTTACAGCAGTGTTTTACTATTTAGACGTACGTGTTTTAATAAAAAGTTGTAACACAAGTTGATATTGTGAATTTTCTTATTAACCCTTTGACTCCTGCACCCTGTCCACCAGCATGCTGCATTGCCAATCATGCTGGCAAAGCAAAAACTTAACCCTTTGATTCTCTCACCCTATCCACCAGCTTCCTTGCAGGAAGCTGGTGGATAGGGTGAGAGAATCAAAGGGTTAAGTTTTTGCAGTTGGTGTATAGGGTGCAGGTGTCAAAGGGTTAACTAGTGACAGTTACAATCGTATTCTTACTTTAAGACATATTGTTTTAATAAAGTTTGTAGCATGAGTTGAGATTGAGAGGTTTCTTACTAAGTAACAGTAATAATAGTAACAGTAATATCATGACTTTCAGATATATTCATCAAATTGACATTCTGAGGTCCAAATTTTTCAAGATTTCCTTTGTTGTATAAACCATGAAGTTGACTTGTGCCCACCTTTGTTTTAAGTCTTTTGTTTTAATCCACTTGCATCAAGAATATGGATGACAATGGTTATTATTCTCATGCAGTAAACGAAAGTATGTAATGTCAAGACTAAAACCATCTTTGAATGAGGGAAAGACGTGTGAGTAACATTTTAATGGAATATTTTTTATCATGGAGAAGCTTGAACTTGTGTGATTTTTTTTCAAGAATGATAATGTTACATCACTAATAGTTGGAATATATATATATTCATATGTAATTATTTGCCTTACTTTTTTTTTTTAAGATTGTCTTTCAGCGTTATTTTGATGATAGTAAGCATTGGTCTGTATTAACATACATAACGCAGGAAAAGTCATTTCATCAAAACCTACGATTTGTTGATTGCCACGCTCTGATGTAGATAAGAACTGTCGAGTTGTTGTTCTAGTGGGGTTAATGTGGATGTGTTTGTCTTTTTCACTGGGTTAACCCTCAGACTCCCGCACCCCATTCATCAGCTGCAAAAACTTAACCCTTTGATTCCCTCACCCTATCCACCAGCTTCCAGGAATCTGGTGGATAGGGTGAGGGAATCAAAGGATTAAGTTCTTGCTTTGCTGGTATGGTTGACAGTGCAGGATGCTGATGGACAGGGTGCGGGAGTCAAAGGGTTATTGATATTAATCAGTTTTGGTCGAACAAAAAACTGGATGTCTGTCCGTGATTGTACAATTAGTGTATAAAGAATTAGAAGAGAGAGGCCGTTGTGTTGGAACTGTCTTGTGATGTCCGTGGATGTGTATAGTTTTATACACTTTGTCTAGTTCTTTTGGTTCCACCGATTTACGTGTACGCTTCTGCGGATTTCTACTAGTCTAAAACGTTGCCATGGCAGCCATCATAGCATTGTGTCATGCCATTTTCTGTACATGGCTGAAGATCCAGCATTCCCCACAAGACGTAACTGGCGGTCTTATTATACACAGACATTCACAAAAGACACAGATTCTAAGCTGGTGCATTCCAAGACGCACACTGTTTTACTCCAGACAAGCTACACTCAACAGCAGTGGTTTACTCCAGACTAGTTACACTCAACAGTAGTGGTTTACTCCAGACTAGTTACACTCAACAGTAGTGGTTTACTCCATACAAGCTACACTCAACAGTAGTGGTTTACTCCATACTAGTTACACTCAACAGTAGTGGTTTACTCCAGACTAGCTACACTCAACAGTAGTGGTTTACTCCATACAAGTTACACTCAACAGTAGTGGTTTACTCCAGACTAGCTACACTCAACAGCAGTGGTTTACTCCAGACTAGCTACACTCAACAGTAGTGGTTTACTCCATACAAGCTACACTCAACAGTAGTGGTTTACTCCAGACAAGTACACTCAACAGTAGTGGTTTACTCCATACAAGTTACACTCAACAGTAGTGGTTTACTCCAGACAGTTACACTAAAGCAGTAGTGGTTTACTCCAACAAGTTACACTCAACAGTAGTGGTTTACTCCAGACTAGTTATCTCAGCGTAGTGGTTTACTCCAGACTAGTTCCACTGAACAGTAGTGGTTTACTCCAGACTAGTTACTCAACGTAGTGGTTTACTCCAGACTAGTTCACTAATGGTAGTGGTTTACCCCAGACTAGCTTACACTCAACATTAGGTTTACTCCAGATTAGTTACTCTAAAATGTAGTGGTTTACTCAGACTAGTTACACTCAACATTTGAGGTTTACTCCAGACTAGTTACACTTAACAGTGATGGTTTACTCCAGACTAGCTACACTCAACAGTAGTGGTTTACTCCAGACTAGCTACACTCAACAGTGATGGTGTACTCCAGACTAGTTACACTCAGTGGGTTTACCCCAGACTAGCTACACTCAACAGTAGGTTTACTCCAGACTAGTTACACTCACAGTGGTTTACTCCAGACTAGTTTACACTCAACAGTAGTGGTTTACTCCAGACTAGTACACTAAACAGTAGTGGTTTACTCCAGACTAGTTGCACTCAACAGTGATGGTTTACTCCAGACTAGCCACACTAAACAGTAGTGGTTTACTCCAGACTAGTTCACTCAACAGTGATGGTTTACTCCAGACTATCCACACTAAACAGTAGTGGTTTACTCCAGACTAGTTGCACTCAACAGTGATGGTTTACTCCAACATACCACACTAAACAGTAGTGGTTTACTCCAGACTAGTTACACTAACAGTGAGCGGTTTACTCCAGACTACCACACTCAAACATATGGTTTACTCCAGACAGTTGCACTCAACAGTGAATGTTTTACCCTTTGACTCCTCACACTCAACAGCATTCTTACGCCAGAACAGAATTAACCTCAACCGTGATAGTTTACTCCAGACTAGCCACACTAAACAGTAGTGGTTTACTCCAGACTAGTTACACTCAACAGTGATGGTTTACTCCAGACTATCCACACTAAACAGTAGTGGTTTACTCCAGACTAGCTACACTCAACAGTAGTGGTTTACTCCATACAAGTTACACTCAACAGTAGTGGTTTACTCCAGACTAGCTACACTTATCAGTAGCGGTTTACTCCAGACTAGCTACACTCAACAATGGTGGTTTACTCCAGACAAGTATGTTCAAACAGTCAACAGTAATGTTTTAACCCTTTGACTCCCTCACCCTGTCCACCAGCATTCTGCATTGACAGCCATGACAGCAAAGCAGAAACTTAAACCCTTTCAATCCGTCACCCTATCCGTAAGCTTCCAGCAGGAAGCTGTTGGGGTGGAGTGGAGTGAGAGGGGTTAAGTTTTTGCAGCTGGCGGACAGGGTACAGGAGTAAAATGGTTAAAAGTCGGGGAAAATTGTCAGGGCGATTAGGATTTGCACAAACATGGTTCTGGTTTTGGAGCGAGGTGCTGGCGTCATGAGAAATTCTTCCCATGGTTATGTTGTGTTGAGTTGCCCTTCACTGATTTTGATTTTGTCTGGTTTAGTCAGATATTAGCATTACATGTTATTATTCAGGGCTTAAAACGTTCCGTGTCTGGGCGGAATTCCACGATTTCGGTTTGTCAAAAAAAAACAAAAAAAAACGAAAGGAGCAAGGCATCCGTGATCGGCTTGCAAGCGTTCATAGCAACAGCACACAAGTTATGGCCCCTGATTTGCCCCCGGACTCCCATAGTTTCAGTGTTTTTTTCCTCCTCCTGTTTTAAGCCCTGATTATTAAAGTGAGTCAGTGTTTTCAAGAGACACTGGTTTCCTGACAAATTCATCCTTGATTATCTTGTGCTATTGCCAGTGTCTAAATTGCGCTCTACCAATTGTGAAAAAAAGCGTTTTTCAGACATTTGCATTAGAATTAGATGTAGTTGTTGCAAATCAAATGTAGTCAGTGATGCAAAAAGCCAAATTGTTACGGCCAAAGACCTTAGCAGTGTAGTAAACATAATTTACACAATGTGTATACAGAATAACAACAATAAAACTGTTATGACCTGCATACAAAATGATTCACTGAGTGAATGAATGACGTTTTTAAGATAATGATTATATGCATAGACCAGTTGACTCAGATTTTATCGGTTGAAACTCCCCTCCCACCCCTACCCCCATCCTCCCATTGACCGGGAGGGGGACCAGAGACCGTCAGTTTCAGATCCAGTGGGGAATGCTTGAGATCAGGAGTGGTCCTATGTCTGTCATCACAGTTCTTGCCATGGCAAATGCCGGCTGGGTTTTAAACAAAGGCAGTGGTTTTTACACTAAGGCAGCGACACACTGGAACAGTGCTAGTTGTGTGTATTATCATAGATATCAAATGATGAACTGTTGTTAACCGCCAGCTGTTCACTCAAGTCCATTGACAGATTTGTCTTCAGGCAGCGGCACACTGAAACATCATCAGTTGTGTACAATATCAGATTATAAACTGTCATCAACTGCCTGCTCTTCACCCGTTGTCATCAGTAAAAATGTCTTTTCTGCCTCTGATCTTCATCGTTGAGGTTATCATCATCCGTTGAGGTCGTCGTCATCACCATTTGTCTCGAGAAACAACACACCAAAATCAAGATCTGTTATAGAGGATATTGTAAAGTGGGCGTGATGAGAATATATTTGTGCAGTCTGCGGTGTAATCAAGGCAGCATCTCATCGATCTTTGGATACGACCGCAGTTGTTGATTTTATCCTGTTGTTTGAGGGTGGTGCAGTGTTCGTGTGCGCTCTGTTTGCCTGTCTGTCTGTGCCTGCGTGGAAAGTAACACTATGGCTGCAGTTGTTCATTTTATCCCATTGTTGGTTCTTGCTGCATGTTCATGTGCATCTGTGTCTCTGTGGGAAGTGCTTGGAACAGGTCAGCGGAGGTGGGTTTGTGTATGTCTGTCACACGCCGACACAGTATCATAACGGTCTGGTGGGTTCCTTGTTGCATTTTGGCCTGCATCCTTCTCTGTCATTCCCTCAATCTATCCACCGGCTTTCTGCGGGAAGCTGGTAGACAGGGTGAGGGAGTGACAGAGTTTATTGGTTTCTGGTGATGTGTTAGAGGTGCTGACTTTGGTTGAGTATTAAGGTTGAATTATTTTGGAATCATGATCTTTTTTCCCCGACAATTGATATGAGATAATTATATGGAACTTGGAATTTAAACTTTTGTAGGGCTCATCCGTATCTGTTGATTGTATGGCTCACCCATAGCTGTTGGTAACTGTTGTTTGGGGTCTCCCATATTCCACCTTTGTTCATGTTGCAAAGTATGATTGTTGATATAGAGAAAGCCATGGCTTATGGGATCCATATGTTTTCACAATTGTTTGTATCCCTCCACCCACCCCCCCAACTTCATCTCTGTTCATATTGGAAAGTTAACTTCATTGTTGATATGGTGAACCTTGTCATGAATTGTTTATATTGATGAATACCGTATTGTAAAATGGATGGCAAATTGTAAGTCAAGTTGATCAAGTGACATGATGCACATACGAGGGAGAGACTTTTACTAGGGAGGATATTTTCAGAAATAATTCATGGCTGCCTTGCTTGCTTCGGAAATTAATTTTTTCACAGATATGTCTATGCCTGTGTCTGTGTGTGTCTGCGTATCACACTGTGTGATAACTCTTTGTAAGCTTGAAAGTGATTCTGTGAGATGATACATATTTGCCACTCTTGTGCTAATGATCATGATTCATCCGTGTGTATTTCCAGGGAGGGAAAGATGTGTGTACATGTGCGAAACGAAAGATAGACCTTGAAATTAACATGCAATAAAGATAGACCTTGAAATTAACATGCAATAAAGATAGACCTTGAAATTAACATGCAATACACAGGTTATTAGAGTCTTCTCTTCATGTTCCAAAATTAGGTTTTGAGGGGAGTTAAATATATTTTTCATGCAGAAATATTTAACATTTTGTAGGAGAGAGAAATCATTTATAGAAATCAGAAAAGCGACAGTAAGCAACAGATTGGTTTTTGTGTGTTTTACAAGTCTTTGTACTGGTCTGTCTGTCCCTTCCAGTTTCACCTCAAGGTATTAATTATGATGAAATTTGTTAGTTCATTGTTTAAACATTGACAAGATTTTGCCAGATTATAATACAAAATGGTGCTTTTGTGGGTATCATTCTGTAAAACGATTTTTGTACCACCCTGCCTTTTATATGGTTTGTGGTTTGTTTGTTTTTTTACTACATTTGGATGCTGTGAGTCTGTGTAAGGCTGTGAGAACATTGAGGTGAACAGTTTGTCACCATGTTGGGCATGTGTTAGTTCCAGTTTCACGTTTCTCAAGGTCACATCTCCTCCTGCAAAATAGATTCCGTATGCACTAATAACATGGAGAAAATCCAAAATAATCATGGCATGAGCCTTAATTAACCCTTTCACTCCCGCACTCCGGTCACCAGCATCCTGCATTGCCAACCATGTTAGCAAAGCAAAAACTTAACCCTTTGATTCCCTCACCCTATCCACCAGCTTCCTGCAGGAAGCTGGTGGATAGGGTGAGGGAATCAAAGGGTTAAGTTTTTGTAGTTGGTAGATAGGGTGCGGGAGTCAAAGGGTTAAAACTGCACATAAATTCTATGCATTAGCAAGATTGCATATCAAAGGATCTGAAAACATATCGTGAAATTTTTCATTGAGAATCTGAAAAAGTCGCACGTCAGGAGATTTTAAAATGAATTATGAAATATTTCAGTGAGAATTTCTTCATGGTTTACTGATAGATAGATTTTTAAACAGATTTTAAACAAAAATTAATGATGTTGTCTTTGGCTCTAGGGAATCACAGTTCATAACCATTTGATAATCAGAAAGCATCATTATTATTACATATTATTTAAAAATGTGTTATGTACATGTTTTATAATAGGCAGACATAAAATTGTTCCTAATGTTAGTGTGGCTTGACCGTTATTTTTGTTCCATTGTTAGAAGGAATAAGTATGTTAGAGTCAAACACATAAGTGATTGATTGTATTCCATTAATACAGGCAGTGTGTTTAGAGCCAAGGGCATTTACAATTGATTGTAAGTGTTCCTTCCATTGACAGAAAGAAATGGTATGCTTAGAGCCAAGCACGTGAACATGGTTATATGATTGATTGTGTTCCATCAATACAAGCACTGTGTTTAGAGCCAAGGGCATTTACAATTGATTGTAAGTATTCCATTGACAGAGAGAAACAGTATGCTTTGTGCCAAGCATGTGAACATGGTTATGTGATCGATTGTGTTCCATCAACGGATGTTCCCCTGTGGGATGCCAGGTGATCTTCAGTATGAATAGTATTCCCACGTTCTGGAAATTCTGTGTTAGAAATTTCCTCTTTTTTTCTGTCACTCTCTTTGTTTCTTCCTTCCTCCTTTGCTTTCTGCCATCTCTGGTCCATTCAGTTGTATGTGTTGAATAAAACTTAACATATGTTTGCGTACATGTATTGACAATACGTTTGGCTTGAAGGAAATGTGCTGTGCAGGAGGAATTTTAGGTAATTTAGGTTATTTTTTGTGTATGCTTTAGTAAAGTCTAGTTATGTTCACATTTGTCTTTTTTGAAACACTCTGGTGATAAAGTGGACGGAATGGTCAACACCAGGGGCTTATCCTTAGAACATGTGCGTGTATGCATTGATATGTGTACTTAATTTTCTTTTCCAGTTTTTTTGTTGTTCTTGGGGTTTTTTTTTCAAGAAGACGGTGTGTACGTTTTGAAGTGGTTATAACCTAAAATGGCTGTGTGCAGTCTGCTGGGCTTTAAACAATAAGAACAAGAAGAAGAATTAACAGAAGCAGTATGTTTCGATCCAAGCGCATGAACATGTGGTTGATCGTGAAGCATTCTGTTCATAGATAGAAACAGTAAGCCTAGAAGCAAGCGCTTAAATGTGTTTTTGATAGTATCATCAAACTTCTCGAATATGATCAGGGAGCCTGAACGTTTGTTAACCTGATTCCTGTGATATATCTGAAATATTCTCATTTTATGACCTTGACCTAATGGCTTCTTCTCTCAGTTTGACTTGTCATTTTCTAGTGACATAACAAATATATTATCCGAACAAACAATGGCACGACACGAGTTAATGATAAATTAAAGAGAAAATTGCTGCCTCAATATTTTGCAGTGATTTGCAAATAAAAGAGAAAAATGCTGCCTCAGTATTTTGCAGTGATTTGCCAATAATTTTGAGTTATTGAGTGGTAGTTGAGAAACTGGTATTTAGTATACATATTTCACATTTTCAGTCCATTTACCATCATGCAAGTTCTGCACATGAAGGACTGGTATTTTAGTATACATATTTCACTTTTTCTGTCCACTTACCCTCATGCAAGTTCTTCACATGAATGCTCTGCACAGGAGTAATTCCACAATAGATCCATGATAGTGAGGTATGAATAATAATTGTCAACTTTATTGTTTAAATGAGAAGCATATAATGACTGCATACATGTAGAAATTTCCCTGATGATTCTTTTGTAATGAAAAATATGGATTTGAGCATGAAAACAGTTTTTAGAACTTGCCAGTGGACAAGGATGATGGTAATTGCCCATCTTTTTATCAGGCTTTCATCAGTTAGAGTAAGCAGTCTGTTGTATGTGGAAGCAAGGTATGTATGAATTTTTTTATGGTTGACATTTAGCATCTGTGTAAATCTGTGTGTGTAGACTAACGCTTTGACTCCCACACCCTGTCTGCCAAGTGCAGGAAGCTGGTGGATAGGGTGAAGGAGTCAAAGGGTTAAGTTTTTGCTTCGCTAGCATGGTCGACAATGCAGGAAGCTGGTGGAAAGGGTGAGGGAGTCAAAGGGTTAAGTTTTTGCTTTGCTAGCATGGTCGACAATGCAGGAAGCTGGTGGAAAGGGTGAGGGAGCCAAAGGGTTAAGTTTTTGCTTGGCTAGCATGATCGACAACGCAGGATACTGGTGGACAGGACACGGGAGTCAAAGGGTTAATGTACTTCAGCAACATGTTGATCAACTATTCACAGGTGGGGTAGGTGGGGGATCTTTTACCAGATGAATCGAATTGAATTGTATTGTAGCTCAAATCCGTTCAAATGAAAATTCACATGCGCAGGTTTAATTGGGCAGGACTTTATATTTCAATAGCAGAGATCAAAAACTTAAAAATATCTTCATTGTTTGCTTGCATGTATTCTACAAGATGGGCTTGTAGTTTTTTCTTCTCTCTTCCCTTCATTTTGTTTTGTGCGGTCTCATTTCCCCCTTCACCCAACCTCTTATTTTCAGTGTGTGTTCATTGTTGTGCCAATTCTTGAACAACCAGGGATGAAATAAATGATTACTCCAGCAAGAAGACAGGATGAGGTGTGGGCGGAACATTTCAGGAGGGGGGAACATTCAGGAGGGGGGTAGATTTCAGGAGGTGGGAACATTAACAAAATACAAATGAGATTGTGTTGAATTAACAAGAACATATGAGGGGGGAGTGTGTACGAGCACAGGGAGGGGGGATGGGGAGGGGGGGGGGTGGTGGCGGCAGGGGAGGATAATTTTTAAGAGTCCTTGCATGTGAAAACCCCCTTTCTTTTGTGAGGTCTTAACCAATTTAGCCAGTCACCCTTTCCACCGGTTTCTTGCCAGAAAAATTGTGGACAGGATGATGGATTGAAAGGGTTAAATCTCCAATATTTTAGTTCCTGCATCTCCATTGACTGGTTAGGGTTATGGATAGAGTGAAGGAGTGAAAGGGTTAAAATCTCCAGGATTTCTGTTCCTGCATCTCCATTGACTGGTTAGGCTTATGGATAGGGTGTTGGATAGAAAGGGTTTGGTTAGGGTTATGGATAGGTGAGGGAGTGAAAGTGTTTAGTCTCCAAGAACCAAACCCCCACATCTGTGTTGACTGTTTCATTAATGGGCAGCATTCTTGCAGTACTCGCTGTTCACTGTGGATTCTGCTTAGTACAATGTGGTCGTGGTCGTGGTGATGAATACCAGTGTCCCTTTCTTCCAAGTTTTCAGCTTGCATATAACTTGTGCAGTGTGGCTCGTGTCCTAATACAGGCATCTCCTGTCCATGTTCCATAGGTTTGTTTTCCCCCCAGTTTCTTTTTCAAGGGATTGTGTCTGTGTGTGTTTCTGTGCAAAAAAGTAAAAGTGATCTCTTAACCTTGAGGTCATGTTGGAGGTGGTGCTAGAAAGACCTCACTTCTCTCTGTGCCACATTATGAAGTGGCACCTGTCTCCTCTATCTCTCTCTCTCGTGTATGCAGGTTTAAGAAACTGATGAGCGTGTGTAATCGTATTGTGTTTGTAAAGAACACACTACTCTTCACGAAAACATTTTGCGACTAAAGCGTTTTTCATCTTGTACAAATCCGAGTGCGACTGAAGCATTTTTCATTTTGCACAAATCCAAATTTGATACCTATTCAAGGCGTAAGTATGCGGTTGTAGGTCATGAAAAGAGCATGATGTGTCAGTCCTTCTCCCCTCTCCACACCCCCCCCCCCCCACCAGCTCTAAGCCCCACCCCCACCTCCCACCCCATTCGAGATTGAAAAAAATACTGAGGATATAGTTTGATAGGTATTGTGTGAGAAATTCCAAAAAGGATCAGCAGCTTGTTGTCAAGGAAATGCATTTGTGCAAGTCGAGATTTTTAAGTTTTAAGTCACTTTACTGATGCATTTGTGTATGTTTTTCTTGTTATCTCGCATTGTATGTGTGAGCTGTGATTGTGTATTTGCCGTTCAGAAGTTGTTTATAGTACCGTACCCATTTTGTTTCTACAAGGATGCTTGTTTCCTCACATCGGTGCTATAGTATGATACATAACCTGGACTAAAGATACAGAAATTATTCCCTTTTTACTTAGATAAATTTGTCATCAAGTACCGTTGTTAATTGTCCAGTTTGATGTATAAGATTTGGTCACTAAGTATTACTGATAATTGTAAGATTTTATTGTATTTTTTATGAAAACAATTAGTGTTTGCAAATCATGTTTATTTTAGAAAGGAGGGAGGGGGAGTAGTTTGTTTTTTGTTTGCTTGCTTTTCTTAACCCCTTAAACTGTCAATGCACTTGTTGGGCATCTGACAATTTCAGCTGAGAGTGAGCTGCAAGCTGGTGGATAGGGTGAAGGAGCAAAAGGGTTGAATTCGTTGAGGAAGGGTTAACAGTACTGAGGTCCAAGGTCTGGTCAAATTATGTAGGTTACAGGTATTTTGGACACCTTTGTGTTTATGATATTGTCAAAACTAACATGGAGAGCCCTTTTTTGCTTTTTTTTTTTTTTTATTTCTTTTAATGGCAGTGGCAGTGTATATCTTTGTTTTGTATCATATTTGATAAAAAAATTATCTGTGCTGAGTGATAATAGTTCCTCATTCTCAGAACTGAAAATGTATTGGTTATGCTTAACAGTTTTATTGTGAATTATTTACTTTCAGATCATTTGAGGCTTCGATACATGAGATAGTATGATGGCTGCCACTGCCCAAGTTGATAATGAAATCCATCCATTCAGCATGTATCGACAGTTTCTTTATCAAGTCCTCATAACTTTAATCCCCAAATGGCAAGTCCTCAAAACTTTAATCCCCAAATACGCCATTTGCACACACACACACACACACACACACACACAAAATATGCAGGATGGAATTGGGAAGGTGAGAAGTAAAAGTACAGGAGTAGGGGGGTATTTTCAGGATTTGTGGAGGCGAGTTGGAGATTTTTAACTATGTCAGGACAGGTTGGGTAAACAGTTTCTTTATCATCTCATTTTAAATAAAACAATACTTAAGGTCACGCAGCTATGAATGAGGCGGCTGCTTTAAACGACTGAAACCGACAGATACATTCATAGTGAAGCTTTTCAGACTTGTCTAAGCGAGAATGCAAGGTTACTACTGAAAATGGAAAGTGTTTAGTATGTTGCGAGGATGTGTGTCAAGAATGCAACTGGAATCCAGTCTGATGATGATGTACATGTGGATGGAAAAGAGGTGGTCCTGTTTCTCCTCCGATCATGTTGCGTATGTGAACAGGAAAGTTAATCATTTTTCTCCCTCACCCTATCTACCAGCTTCCTGATGGCAGATAGTGTGAAGGAGTGAAACTGTTAAGCTGGTAGATAGGACGAGGGATGCGGGAGTTACGACTGCAGCAGGTCGAGTTACAAGAGGGGCATTGTTTTGTTCTCATACTATGGAAAATACCATAATCAATCATGCCGTGATTTCGGTGAGGATGTTTAAATTGTTTTTAGACGGATTTGTGTATGATTCCCTTTTATGTTTTATTAGTAATGAGGCGTTTTGTTGCTGGGATGTCGAGGAAGGCGTAATGTTTGTCAAAAATACCTTTCGGTTTTCGACTTTCTTTTTTTATTTACTTGTTAGGGTTCTTTTCGTTTGTTGTGGTTTAAAGAGAGACTTGGTGTGTTTGTGTGTGTGTATGTGACTTTTTTGTGTGTTGTGTGAAGAAAGAATTTGGTGGGGACTTTTTCTTTGTGTGTGTGTGTGTGTGTGTAGAGAGCTTTGTTGTTGTGTGGTGTTGTGACTTTGTGTGGTGTGTGTGAGAGAGACTTTGGTGTGTATGTGTGTGTGTGTATGTGACTTTTCTTTGTGTGTGTGTGTGAGAGAGAGAGACTTTGGTGTGTATGTGTGTGTGGTATGTGACTTTTTCTTTGTGTGTGTGTGTGTGAGAGAGAGACTTGGTGTGTGTATGTGTATGTGATTTCTTTGTGTGTGTGGTAGTGTGTGACTTTTTTCTTTGTGTGTGTGTGTGTGAGAGAGAGAGAGACTTTGGTGTGTATGTGTGTGTGTGTATGTGACTTTTTCTTTGGTGTGTGTTGAGAGAGAGAGACTTTGGTGTGTATGTGTGTATGTGTATGTGACTTTTTCTTTGTGTGTGTGTGTGGTGAGAGAGAGAGAGACTTTGGTGTGTATGTGTGTGTGTGTATGTGACTTTTTCTTTGTGTGTGTGTGTGTGAGAGAGAGAGAGACTTTGGTGTGTATGTGTGTGTGTATGTGACTTTTTCTTTGTGTGTGTGTGTGTGAGAGAGAGAGAGACTTTGGTGTGTATGTGTGTGTGTATGTGATCTGTGGAGAGAGAGAGACTTTGGTGTGTATGTGTGTGTGTATGTGACTTTTCTTTGTGTGTGTGTTGTGAGAGAGAGAGAGACTTTGGTGTGTATGTGTGTGTGTGTATGTGACTTTTTCTTTGTGTGTGTGTGTGTGTGAGAGAGAGAGAACTTTGGTTGGTGTGTGTTGGTGTGTGTGTGTGAGAAGACTTTGTTTATGTGTGTGTGTCTTTTTTGTGTGTGTGGTGTGAGAGAGAGAGACTTTGGTGTGTGTGTGTGTGTGTATGTGACTTTTTCTTTGTGTGTGTGTGTGAGAGAGATTGGTGTGTGTGTGTGTGTATGTGACTTTTTCTTTGTGTGTGTGTGTGTGAGAGAGAGAGACTTGGTGTGTGTGTGTGTGTGTATGTGACTTTTTCTTTGTGTGTGTGTGTGTGGAGAGAGACTTGGGTAGTGTGTGTGTAGTGACTTTTTGTTGTGTGTGTGTGAGAGAGACTTTGGTGTGTATGTGTGTGTGTGTATGTGACTTTTTCTTTGTGTGTGTGTGTGTGAAGAGAGAAGGACGACTTGTGTGTTGTGTGTAGTGTGTGTGTGTATGTGACTTTTTCTTTGTGTGTGTGTGTGTGAGAGAGGAGTGGAGGGGAGTGACTTTGGTGTGTTGATGAAGGTTGGTGTGTGTGTGTGTGTGACTTTTTCTTTGTGTGTGTGTGTGTGAGAGAGAGAGAGACTTTGGTGTGTATGTGTGTGTGTGTATGTGACTTTTTCTTTGTGTGTGTGTGTGTGAGAGAGAGAGAGACTTTGGTGTGTAGTGTGTGTTGTAGACTTTTTCTTTGTGTGTGTGTGTGTGAGAGAGAGAGAGACTTTGGTGTGTATGTGTGTGTGTGTATGTGACTTTTTCTTTTGTGTGTGTGTGTGAGAGAGAGAGACTTTGGTGTGTATGTGTGTGTGTGTATGTGACTTTTTCTTTGTGTGTGTGTGTGCGAGAGAAAAGACTTTGGTGTGTATGTGTGTGTGTGTATGTGACTTTTTCTTTGTGTGTGTGTGGGTGTCATGTCTTTGTTTGTGTGTTGTGTGTGTGTATGTGTGGTGTGTGTGTGTGTGTAGTGTGTGTGTGGTGTGTGTGTGGAGATAGAATATATTTGATTGTTGGATCATTTAAGTTGCCATGGTGTAGAAGTTAGCACAGTGGACTACCAACTGGAAGGTTGTGGGTTCAAATCCCCATCAGTCCTGTCAAAATCATTGGGGGATTTTTCAGCTCAAATCCGCTCCTACCTAGAGTTGAGTGTGCTATGGGCTCATTGGGAAGACTGGGACCACTCAGTTAAGTCGCATCCACTTCACAGATGTGTCACTGAGGGTGTTGAACAAGCTTCCTGACCAACACTGCAGTTGTCTGTATCTCTCAGGCCTGGTTGGCGCCAGGATATGTTCTGATGGTAATTGTAATTATCAAAGTGGCACAGAAAGTTTGACACAAAATATGTTCTGATGGTAATTGTAATTATCAAAGTGGCACAGAAAGTTTGACACAAAATATGTTCTGATGGTGATCGTAATTATCCAAAGTGGCATAGAAAGTTTGACACAAAATATGTTCTGATGGTAATTGTAATTATCAAAGTGGCACAGAAAGTTTGACACAAAATATGTTCTGATGGTAATTGTAATTATCAAAGTGGCACAGAAAGTTTGACACAAAATATGTTCTGATGGTGATCGTAATTATCCAAAGTGGCATAGAAAGTTTGACACAAAATATGTTCTGATGGTGATCATAATTATCCAAAGTGGCATAGAAAGTTTGACACAAAATATGTTCTGATGGTGATCATAATTATCCAAAGTGGCACAGAAAGTTTGACACAAAATATGTTCTGATGGTGGTCATAATTATCCAAAATGGCACACAAAGTTTGACACAAAATATGTTCTGATGGTGATCGTAATTATCCAAAGTGGCACAGAAAGTTTGACACAAAATATGTTCTGATGGTGATCGTAATTATCCAAAGTGGCACAGAAAGTTTGACACAAAATATGTTCTGATGATGATCGTAATTATCCAAAGTGGCACAGAAAGTTCGACACAAAATATGTTCTGATGGTGATCGTAATTATCCAAAGTGGCACACAAAGTTTGACACAAAATATGTTCTGATGGTGATCGTAATTATCCAAAGTGGCACAGAAAGTTTGACACAAAATATGTTCTGATGGTGATCGTAATTATCCAAAGTGGCACACAAAGTTTGACACAAAACAAAACAGAAAAATGAGTTGAACATAAAGGAAACTACCAAGGAGCAATGATCCTTAAAAAAGAAAATCTTTTAAAAAAAATTTTAAAAAAGAAAAAAATATTCCAAGGTTATGATGTGTCACAGAATCTAGGACAATTTCTTTTCACAATGTAACTCCGATGATGAGAATGGGATGATACTGATGATGCTATGGCCGGGGCTGTACTCTATGCTTACTATCATAATATATCCTGGTATCAACCAGGCCTGAGAGATATAGAACCTGTGGAGCTGGTAAGGAAATTTGAGCAATATCCTCAATGATGCATGTGTAAAGTGGATGGAACTCTACTGTGTAGCCCCTGCCTTCCCAGTGAGCGCATAGCATGCTCAACTGTGGTAAGGAGTCAGTCAAGGCTGAAGAATTTCACGAAAGTTCTGGGTCGATGGGATCTGAATTCATGACTTCCCAGCAGTAGTCTATTGAGTTGACCACTCTGCCAGACTGCTAAATTTGAAAGTTTGTATCACAGCCATTGAAAACCATCCCCTCCAGACCCCTTCCTTACATATTCATGTTTACTCACACACACACACACACACAATACACACACACACACACAATGCACGCGCACAACACACACACACACACACACATATTCTGACATCTATCCTAAGGAATTCACTGACACACACAAAACAAACACTAATATTCACCAATACACATACATACATACTAAGGCTTACACTGTCATACAATAATAACGCACAACATACAGAAATAATTATGCAAAGAACACAATAGCAGGAACATATGTTGTGCATAGTCCATTTAATATATGCTCACAGAATTTCTGTTGTACATTCTCTCAGTCACACACACACACGCACACACGCACGCACGCACGCAACGCACGCACGCACGCACGCACACACACACACACACACTCCATTCTGTTTTAGGTTTTCATAAAACCTGTCATGGCATTTTGTTAATCCAATGAATGATCACCAGAGTTTTGCAGAACATATTGCAACAACAAAATATAAAATGTCTTGTCTCACTTTTTTTATACTGTTCATGTTTTCTTATAATTCTGAACAATATTTCAACAACAAAATTATTGTGAACCTCTCTCACTTTGTACAAATAATACATGTTGGCGTTTTCTTCTGTCTCTATACACTATCTGAGCAACAGAAATCCTGTCTTACTTTGTCAAGTGAATAAGTGAAGTAAAAGGCTGGCACGTTGTTACAGCTCCAAGAGGGAGACATTACGGTTGTCTCTTTTGTAATGGTATGAACAAACAAAACAACAAACACAAACAAACAAAACAAACATTCACTCGACAAATTACAAAAGGTCTGGTCTGAAACACAAAATGACACAAAAACTTTGGAAGAAGACAACGCTGTATGAAAAGTAATCAATAAAAATATTAAATAGAGTCTATAAATAATAAATAAAAATATAAGTAATAAATAAAAAATAAGTAGAGCCTATAAGTAATAAATAAATTTAAAAAATACAGTCTATAAGTAATAAATAAATTTAAAAAATACAGTCTATAAGTAATAAATAAATTTAAAAAATACAGTCTATAAGTAATAAATAAATTTAAAAAATACAGTCTATAAGTAATAAATAAATTTAAAAAATACAGTCTATAAGTAATAAATAAATTTAAAAAATACAGTCTATAAGTAATAAATAAATTTAAAAAATGCAGTCTATAAGTAATAAATAAATTTAAAAAATACAGTCTATAAGTAATAAATAAATTTAAAAAATACAGTCTATAAGTAACAAATAAATTTAAAAAATACAGTCTATAAGTAATAAATAAATTTAAAAAATACAGTCTATAAGTAACAAATAAATTTAAAAAATACAGTCTATAAGTAATAAATAAATTTTAAAAATACAGTCTATAAGTAATAAATAAAAAAACAAATAGTCTATAAGTAATAAATATATAAAAAAAAAATAGAGTCTATAAGTAATAAATGAAAATAGAGTTTGGAGTTTATTCAAGACTGATTCATCGCACTCAGACAATCCCATAAACACTACCCAATCTGCCATCTGGTATCTGGCCAACTCCTTAAGCCTACACAAAACCCTATGCACTGACAAGGTCTTAAAATAAAGAGGAAGGTGGGGGACGAGACCTACGAAACACTGACACCATCAGAATGATTAGAACAATAACATGGGCAACAAACAGGATGATTTCTATGCGGCAGGATGGGATTGAACTCGAGAAAACAGAGTTCCTCGTTGTATTACAACCGCTAGCCTGCCATTTAACTGCCAACAGCACTATGTGTGCCCATGTGGTCACCATCCAAGTAATAACTGGTGTTGCTTAACTTTTAGAGATCGGATGACAACCAGTGTTTTTGACATGGTATGACTGTTTGGTCTGGCTTTGTTTGGTCAACAAGCAAAGCCAGAACAAGATTGAGGCAGCCGAGATGTGGTTTCTAAGAAGAATGTTGAGAGTTCCATGGACAGCAAAGAAAACAAACGAGACAGTCTTGATGGAGGCAGACACAAGTAGATCACTCATAAGGAAGATTAGGAAAAGACAGGCAACATTTATAGGCCATTTTATGAGGAAGGGGGATTTGGAGCACCTGGTCACAATGGGAAAGCTGGAGGGAAAGAGAGTACCGGGTAGATCCAGGGAGAAAATGCTGGACGGACTTGCAGAGTGGCTGGGGACAAGGAGGGTGGGGGAGATGCTAGGGGCAACGAGAGATAGAGACAGATGGAAGTCCATGATTGCCAACGCCATGCAGCAGGGCACCTGATGATGATGATGACTGTTGGCTTTTAAATAAAATAAAATAAAATAAAATAAAATGAAATAAAATAAAACAAAATAAAATAGAATGAAATGAAATGAAATGAAATGAAATAAATGACATAAAATATAATAAAGTAAATACATAAAAAAAAATGCCCAGAGTTGGAAAGCAACTAGACGACCCTCCAAGAGAGCTGTATCAGTATCTATGTCGTTCATATATACTAGGGAAAACATAGTCTAGGTAGGACCTCAGGACCTGGCCAGCTCATGGATTTATGTGCAGGCTTAAGGCTTGTGCCATGATCACCATACACACGGTACCTGTGAGGTTAGTGCATATGGAATTCGTTCCATGCACAGAGACGTCATCTTCAGAAACTGAAACTGAAACTGAAACTGTCCATCAAAGGACAGGTCCTTACACTCCCACAACAGGTGACCATCGTTTTGTTCTGTGTAGAACTTGGAGATCTTCAACCTTTTGACTCTTGAACCCTATCCATCAACTGCAAAAACTTAACCCTTTGACTCCCTCACCCTCACCATCTTCCTGCTGGAAGCTGGTGGACAGGATGAGGGAGTCAAAGAGTTAAGTTTTCGCTTTGCTAGCATGGTTGACAATGCAGGATGCTGGTGGACAGCGTAGGGAGTTAAAGAGTTAAGACAACAGAATTCTACAAAGTGTACAAAGCGGTGGTCCTCACCACTCTCCTCCACGGCTATGAGACCTGGACTGTTTACAGTAGACACGCAAGGAAATTGAACCATTTTCACACCAAAAGCCTCAGAAAGATTCTCAATATCCGATGGCAAGAGAAGATCCCTGATACAGCAGTACTAGAGAGAGCCAATCTCCCCTCCATCCACACTTTACTTCAAAAGAGTCAAGTTTGCTGGGCTGGCCATGTGTATCGGATGTCTGACACCAGAATTCCGAAGCAACTCCTCTACGGGGAACTGGCGTCTGGAAAGAGAACCGTTAGAGGCCAGAGAAAACGGTTTAAAGACAGCTTGAAGGCATCGCTAAAGTCCCTCAACATAGACTGGGAGAATTGGGAAAACCTTGCCCTCAACCGTACAGTCTGGCATAGAAGAATCGAAACCCGATGTACCACTTCAGAAGTGTCTCGTATCCAATCTGCACAAGAAAAACGAGCTGCACGGAAAGCTAGGGCTGCAAACCCTTCAACCACAGTAACCGACCATAGATGTCCAACCTGTGGCCGTTTCTTCCGTGCCCGGATCGGATTGATCAGTCACCTCCAGACACACTGACTCAAAGCAACTTCATGAAGCCGTGGTCATTGTCAACGACAACAGACGAACACCACAAAGCATACAGACATCACCTACACAAGTAACAACACCCAGTGAAGGGAAAAGAAACAAAACAGAACTTGTTGAACATGCCGCCTGGAATAGCAAGAGGAGAAGGTGCATCCACACATACAGAGGGAACCGCAATGACCTTAACCCTTTCAGCCCTAAGTACTTCTAGACCTCTGATACCCTCAACCCCGAGTATTTTTAGAGAAATTCTAGCGAAAACCGATGTCTCAGAATAAATCCTTCTAATGCTTAAAAATTTGCCAGGAAGAAAGTATAGGGTGTCTGGAATTCGGTAATATAAACAGGATGTGGCAGAGGAGAGTAGGTGCCGGTAGGTCGCATACCGCACACCAGCACCATACCAGGCCACGTCAACCGGTCATGTCAGGCCGCTCCTGCGGCCTGCCGGGTCCACAGGTATTAATCGCGCTGGCCACCGCATCGGCCAGCCAGGTTCAAGAGGTTAAGGCAGCAGAACTCCACAAATGGATTAGACATCTCCGAAACAACACACAACACCTGTATTGCGTCTCGCAACAACACTAACTTGACTCAGTGTCTATGTTTTGTTATCCAGTTTTATTTGCTCAGTGCTGCCATGTTGCCCGTTACAAGCCGAGCGCGGTTAATCGAATCGAGCCGAATTAGAATCCCAACCAAGTTGGAATCTTACAATACAACACCCAATGAAAGGAAAAAAAAACAAAGCAGGACTTGTCAGACCTGCAGCCTGAGACAGCAAGAGGAGAAACGGTGCTCACACCTGTACAGCAAACCACCTACACTTTTTGTTAGCCTGTCAAAAAGTCCTATAGCAAATTATCTTTAACACGCCGTTATTTCACATGTTCAATGTTATGGTTAGCCAATTTTATTGTTTCAATCGTTAATTATGATAGCGTCGTGATTTTGTTTCTTCTCGTCTTCGGCACAGTTGTTTTCTGGTTCATTTCTTTTTCCTGAAGATTAACCATTTCCAAGTACACTCTTCACTCCTCATGAATTTTTTTTTTTTTTTTTTTTGGTCTAAAATCACTTAAGTGAATAGACATTAAATGAAAGACCACCACCACCTACATTCAAGATGGCAGAACATCACAAATGGATGAAACCCCATCACCCCTGTGTTACTGGCACGGTGCTCTAATTAACCAAACTCCCCACCCCTGTGTTACTGGCGTGATGATCTAACTGGCTAACCTAACTGGCTAACCAAACTGACTGGCTGGCTTTTCCAGAGTAAGTCTTCTTTCTTTCTTTTTTTGTTGTTGTTGTTGTTGTTCTTGTTGTTTCTGTCGACTTAGAACTCTGGAAGTCGCTTTGATCCCGACTGAATGTTTCAAAATCTAAACATGGAAGTCACTATAAACAGTCATCTCTCTATAATTTTCCATTGCTTTTATTCTTTCTCCCCATTTATAGCCGTGTGCGTGTGCTTGTGCTGTGTGTGTGTGTGTGTGTGTGTGTGTGTGCGTATGTGCGTGTGTGTGCGTGCGTGCGTGGTGTGTCTGTTTTAGCGCTTAGATTTGATTTTATCAAGATTTTGCGCTATACAAATAAAATATTGTATTGTATTGTATTGTATCTCTCTGGAATGTTCTTTTTTACACTGAGGTCAGGATGTGACAGCAGCGGTCAAAGGTTTCTGGCCAATCAACAAGTTGTTTTTAGGACTACAGGTCAAAGGTTGCAGGGAGGTCAAGGTCACAGTATAGCCACATTCCCTCGCCAGCTCAGCACGGTCAGAGTCCACCAGGTTCATGCACTGCCGACCTGTTACATAATTCATATAGCACATGAATACATTATCATATGTCATATATCGCATTAATACGTTATCATAATTCATGTATCGCTTTAAAACATCATAATTCATGCATCATGTCACGGGTAAGGATGTAGGTGACTGATAGTGTCTTGCAGTTTATGCAAGTTCGTGAAGATCTACCAGATGATCATTCTTCTCACAGACAGATACACCACTCCAAGTTAAACAAAAACGATCCTTTATTTGAAGAACGTAGAAAACACAACAAGAACTGAGTAAATACTTCACACATCCGATGCACCACTCCTAGTTTGCAGAATTATTCTTCTTCAGCCCTCAAACCTACACGCAGAAACTCAACGAATCTACAGCAACTTCTCAATCTCTGACAGCAGGCTTACACTTCAATTCTTATATCACAATCTCCCAGCACACAGTCACGCTTTATTTATAACACCATGGAAAGTTCCCGAATATTCTCGGCTTTTCCTTAGATTTTCAGCCAATCATAGCCGCATTCTGGGACCTGCCCTTTCTAGAATATTCTGTAGTTCTAACCAATCATTGTACAGATTAAATTTGTTTACGATTTCCAGAACATTCTCGAAAGATCTGAGGTATTCGACATTTTCCTTGTCATTTCCAGATTGTTCCAAAGGATTCTACATACTTCCATACAACGAAATCAAACTTGAACATACATTTTCAGTGTTAGCATAAATCAAGACTAATATTCCTGATTCATTATCGAGCGAATCACAAACCAATCTTCAAGAACGAACAGTGGAGAGTAACTGAATCAACAGACACATTTTGACGTCACACTTCTCTTATCGGCATTCACACTTTCACTGAGTTTCTTTTTACTCTTTTTTTTTTAATGTAACACATCGCATTAACACATCATCAAAATTCATCACATAATTATCCCAGAAGTCCTGGGTTCCAATCTCAAGCAGCCACACTGGCTGGTTGGTTCTATAGATAGAGCTATGAACGCGAGATTTGACGTGTAAAGTTTAATCCTAGCCCGCAACATGAAAAATGGCTCGTTCACTGCCCACGTTAACCCTTTCACTCCTCCACCCTATCCACCAGCTGCAAAAACTTAACCCCTTTGACTCCCTCAAGTGCAGGAAGCTAGTGGATAGGGTGAGGGAATCAAAAAGTTAAGTTTTAGCTTTGCTATCATGGTTGACAATGCGGGATGCTGGCCAACAGGGCGAAGGAGTGAAAGGGTTAATGGTCCAGTCATTCTGGTGATGTCAGTGTTTCACAGATCCCATTACCCTCCCCATGTCAAGACTCTGCCAGCGCCTAGGGTTTTGTGCAGTCTCAAGGAGTCTGCCAGATAAAAACTGCTGCCAGACTTGGGTGGAGCACATATGGGCATGTCCAAAATGTGATGAATGCTTCTTGAACAAACTCTGAACTTAAAAACGCTCATGCGCACGTGTGCACGCAGAATAAGGGCAGAACTGTTTACAGTGAGGATGCATGCGCACTACACTGAAAAGAAAACAAATACCATAATGAATGATGACCAAACATCCTCAGAAATAACAACAGATCCTATCAATGTAAACCATGGGTGACCCACCTTGTTGTTCCAGAGCAATGTTGAACTCCGTCTGGTCAGCCGCATGACCCAGCGTCAGGAACTCCTGCCAACAGTTTACATCATACACATGAACCACTAAAACATAAAAACACATTGGGTGTTTCGTGTAACAAAGCAAGATAGGCTCACATTTTCCACCAACTGATCTTTGTCAAGTGTATAGATAAAACAACATATAATAAATGCACAACAGTTAGCATAAAAAAAAAAAGCAACTTCTCAAACGAGGTGTCCAGGAGGAGAAAATGGCAGCAGGAGAAAGTACCATCTGTCATTTACTCCTTCTGAACGCTACACCTGGGAAGTTGTCTACTGTATTTTTGTGCTAAGTGTTGTGTATTTATTCTTTTCTGTCTTTTGCATACGCTTGACAAAAGCCAGTTGATGAAAATTTGTGTCTGTCTTGTTTTGTTATATTAATATGAATTCTGATTCTATTCTTCTGTTTTATGGTTCGTATTTGCTTGAACGCTAGCAGTTACTTTGATTCAGATTTCATAATCAACACTGTAAACAGTTTACACGACAGAAACTAAAAAAAAAAAGCTATAAACTGTCAGTTGACATTGTGCAGTCTTTACATATATAGCACTGTAAACCCTTTACACTGTCAATTCTTTACATAAAATTAAATCTTTATTTAAAAAAAACCAAAAAACTGTAAACCCTTTATACAGCTGACATTATATAATCAGGTAGTAAACTGCCATGCAACTGAAACACAACACTTTATATACACCACACTGTAAACATTTAACATGGGTTTATTCTGTGACAACACATGCACACAGATAAAAGAAGTATCAAAAGGTGACACTGCAATACGGCGAAACGCTTGTCCTCAGACCAGCAGCCTGAATGTCATGTAGTAAATCTACTGCGACAAAAAAGACGTAAAAAGTATCAAAACAAACTTGTGCATTCATAACTCTTCAACAGTCTTCATCTTTTGACCCAAATTTGGTAAAGACCCATCAACGAAACTGTAGACAGAATTTTGCTAACACATTTTCATCACAGACACATACTTGAACACAGACACAGACACACGACACCTCTCTCTGGATGATTTAAAACAATCGCCTTGTTGCTTTTTAGTCAAAAAATGAGACCGAAAAAGAGAATGATACACACAAGATTTCCCTTTATACTGAAAAAACATGTCTGTCAAAAAGAGATCGACACACACACACAGACATATACGTCTCTCTAGGTCATTTAACCCTTTGACCCCTGCACCCTGTCCACTAGCACCCTGCACTGCCAACCAAGCTATCAAAGCAAAACCTTGACACTTTGACTTCCACACCCTATCCACCAGCTTCCAGCAAGAAGCTGGTGGATAGGGTGAGGAAGTCAAAGCGTTAAGTTTTTGCAGTTGGTGATAGGGGTTGACACAATCTCCTTTTTTAACAAAAAACAAAAACAAAAACAAAACAAAATCAGAGACTAAAAACGACAGAAAAAAAGGAGATGTACTGGAAAAAACCTCAACCTGTTCAGAAAATCTTGTGAATATATTGATGTCACAGACACAGACACACACCTCTCCAGTTGATATCAAACATTTTGTTTACAAAAAGATGGGGGGGGGGGGGGGGGGGGAGGACGGGGGATCAGGAGGCTGAAAAACACAGAATGAAAGAGAACGACCAAAAAGAGGGAATCTCCACTTTACACTGAAAAAGTCCTCGACCTCCCCACCCAACTGTCCCCTGGGAAGAGCAAAGACCCATACCATGTAGGTGACCTCTCTGTCCTGATACAGGCGACTGCGTGGGTAGGTCAGGAGGTGAGTTCGCTGGATGCTGCCATAGCAACAAGGGCAGATAACAAAGGCAGCGTGATTGCTAAGGCACTGATGGAGCACCATGTCCGTTGCTGAGCCACAGGCGTGAAGACACACCCCCACATCAAACTTTCCCACAAAATAGTCCAGGTTACACTGAAACATAACATTAGTATTATTAGTTAGAATAATTATGACTTTTATCATTATGTCATCACAATCAACATCATCAGGACTTTTATTACTTCACATTATGAAAAAATCCTGATTAGTCCCTAACTCACATTGCAGGCAATGTTTTGACCCCTTCCAATGGCTTCCCCAGTGACTTGATTTTACGACTGAATTTTGTTTTCATCATCATCATCATCATCGTCATCATCATCATCATAATTTAAAACAAAGTGACTGTCAGCCTTCAAGCAAATAGGAACTAGAAATACTTGAAAATAGAATGAGAATATGTTTCTAATATAACAAAACAAGAAAGACGAAATTCTTCAGCCCAATGTTTTTTTCCCACCAAGTTTTCTGTATCTAATGGTTTTCGTCTTTGTGTATGCTTGAGGTCAGTTCATCAAAATTTACACCAACCTTGTGTACACTTGACAAGGCCAGTTACCTTACCCTGCTTACCCTGCTAACACACCACATGTTTACCCTGCTAACACACCAAGTGGTTACCTTTTTCTGTCACAGTACTCTGCTAACACACCAAGTGGTTACCCTTATCTGTCACAGTACTCTGCTAACACACCAAGTGGTTACCCTTATCTGTCACAGTACTTTGCTAACACACCAAGTGGGTTACCCTTATCTGTCACAGTACTCTGCTAACACACCAAGTGGTTACCCTTATCTGTCACAGTACTCTGCTAACACACCAAGTGTTTACCTTTTTCTGTCACAGTACTTTGCTAACACACCAAGTGTTTACCCTTTTCTGTCACAGTACTTTGCTAACACACCAAGTGTTTACCTTTTTCTGTCACAGTACTTTGCTAACACACCAAGTGTTTACCCTTTTCTGTCACAGTACTCTGCTAACACACCAAGTGTTTACCTTTTTCTGTCACAGTACTTTGCTAACACACCAAGTGTTTACCCTTTTCTGTCACAGTACTTTGCTAACACACCAAGTGTTTACCCTTATCTGTCACAGTACTTTGCTAACACACCAAGTGTTTACCTTTTTCTGTCACAGTTACTCTGCTAACACACCAAGTGTTTACCCTTTTCTGTCACAGTACTTTGCTAACACACCAAGTGTTTACCCTTTTCTGTCACAGTACTCTGCTAACACACCAAGTGTTTACCCTTTTCTGTCACTGTACTCTGCTAACACACCAAGTGGTTACCCTTTTCTGTCACAATACTCTGCTAACACACCAAGTGTTTACCCTTATCTGTCACAGTACTTTGCTAACACACCAAGTGGTTACCCTTTTCTGTCACAGTTACTCTGCTAACATCACCAAGTGGTTACCCTTTCTGTCACAGTACTCTGCTAACACACCACATGTTTACCCTTTTCTGTCACAGTACTTTGCTAACACACCAAGTGTTTACCCTTTTCTGTCACAGTACTTTGCTAACACACCAAGTGGTTACCCTTTTCTGTCACAGTACTTTGCTAGCACACAAGTGTTTACCCTTATCTGTCACAGTACTTTGCTAACACACCAAGTGGTTACCCTTTTCTGTCACAGTACTTTGCTAACACACCAAGTGGTTACCTTTTCTGTCACAGTACTTTGCTAACACACCAAGTGGTTACCCTTTTCTGTCACAGTACTTTACTAACACCAAGTGTTTACCCTTATCTGTCACAGTACTCTGCTAACACACCAAGTGTTTACCCTTTTCTGTCACAGTAACCTGCTAACACACCACTTGTTTACCCTTATCTGTCACAGTACTTTGCTAACACACCAAATGGTTACCCTTTTCTGTCACAGTACTCTGCTAACACACCAAGTGGTTACCCTTATCTGTCACAGTACTTTGCTAACACACCAAGTGTTTACCCTTATCTGTCACAGTACTCTGCTAACACACCAAGTGGTTACCCTTATCTGTCACAGTACTCTGCTAACACACCAAGTGTTTACCCTTATCTGTCACAGTACTTTGCTAACACACCAAGTGGTTACCCTTTTCTGT
>CM060314.1:5590471-5602971 GCA_030674185.1 Monoplex corrugatus | reverse complement strand
TCCATCTTCCCCTCATCAAAACACACACACAGTGCACACACACCACACACACACACACACAACACACACACACACACACACACACACACACACACACACACAAACACACACAACAACACACACACAACACACACAACACACACACACCCACACACACACACACACACACAACACAACACAACACACACACACACACACACACACACACACACACACACACAACACACACACACACACACACACACACACACACACACACACACACACACACACACACACACACACACACACACACACACACACACACACACACACACACAACACACACACACACACACACACACACACACACACACACACACACACACTACAGAAATCCACAATAACATCACCAGGTCTAACAATCTCCATGACGGCTGTCACCAGTTTTCCAACTGCTGACATTTTCGTGCTACAACGCTGTGCGTACCTCTCCTGTTTATAACAACAACAACAACATTAATATTAAAAAAAACTGTCATCATTACATCATCATCATAATTAGCACCATCATCATCACATGTAGTCTCGTCCAGCTAAGAATGTTTCCCTTAGTGCTTAATCAAACATCCTTACTAACAACATACATCACATCATCATCATCACATCATCACATCACATCATCACATCAACATTACTGTCGTCGCTGTCATCACATCATCATCATGTAGTCTCGTCCAGCTTAAGAATGTTCCCTTAGTGCTTAATCAACATCCTTACTAACAACAATCATCACATCATCATAGTCATCATCATCAACATTACTGTCATCGTTGTCATCGTTGTCGTCCGTCGTCCGTCGTCCATCGTCATAATCATCACATCATCATCATCATCACATCATCATCATCATCATCATCATCATCAATCATACAGTGTCAGTCTCGTCCAGTTTAAGAATGTGTCACTTAGTGCTTCATCAAACATCCTTACTAACAACATATCATCATCATTGTTGTTGTTATCATCGTCGTCATCATCATCATCATTATCATACAGGTGTCAGTCTCATCCTGCTTAAGAATGTGTCACTTAGTGCTTTCATCAAACATCCTTACCAACACAATCATCTTCACCATCATCTCTGGTGTTGCTGCGGATATGTGACCATCACCCATGAAATGAGTTGCTTGTCACCAGTGGGTTATTTTGAGTATACTGCAGAATCTACATCACATGTAATTTCAAAAATTCCTTCTAATGGTGAAAACCCATTTAAACATTAGATTTTTTTTTTCTCAAGGATCATCACACTTCAGGAAACTTTCTACGTATTCATCTTTTTTTCCTCTACCCCCCCCCCCCCCTCCCCCCTCCCATTTTCTATGCCACCTCAATAGCCACAGAAGCTGGACAGGTTTTACAGTGTGATCATAATGATGATGACGAGGATGATAAACGTGACACTACAGAGATCCATTTAGTACTCTACGCTATCATAATATATCCCGGCGCCAACCACGCCAAAGAGATACAGATTCCCATGATCTTGATCAGAAGATTCGGGCAAGACCCTCACTGATACATCCGTAAAGTGGATGAGACTCAACTGTGTGGTCCCAGTCTTCCCAATGAGTCCACAGCAAGCTCAATTCTAGGTAGGAACTGGCTGGAACCGAAAAATCCCACAATGATTCTTGAGGGAACCAGTGGAGATTCATATGGAGGACCAAGATCGCCAATGCCATGCCACATGGCATATCATGATGATGATGATGATGATGACGATGACGATGGTGCTTCTGCTGCTGATGACGATGATGATGATGACAATGATGATGACAATGACGGGATGAATCTGAACTCACAGCTTTCCAGATGGTAATCCACTGCACTAACTACAACACCATGGCCATTGTTTTTTTTGGGGTTTTTTGGGGGGAGGGTTTTTTTTTTCTAAATATTAGATGCTTACTTTCTGAAATACAGGTTTTGGCAGATAGTACCCCTCTGATTCACTATTTTGAAAAACAAGGAAAAGCAAATCACAAGTTCAGCCGTAAGAACCAATCCTCATACAATTTTACACATTTGTCAATCACATATGTACAATTCAAACACAAACACACAATGCTACACAGAAGAAGAAAGAAGCAATACAATGGAGAGAAGACAGACAGACAGACAGACAGACAGACAGACAGACAGACAGACAGACAGACAGACAGCAGGCAGACAGGCAGACAGGCAGACAAAGACAGACAGACAGACAGACAGACAGACAGACAGACAGACAGACAGACAGACAGACAGACAGACAGACAAAACCATTTCCTCTCATTCTCACCATGTTTGGGATGAACAAAAGCAGGAAGACTGTCCAGGCCAGACTCACTTCACTACCACGGGGATGTGCGCCCACAACAGGTTCTATTCCCCGGTCCTACACACAGACAGTACAGATGAATTAACAAAAGATAAAGTCAAGGTTGTCCCATAACCTCAGTGGTCAATGACGATTGAGGTGACCTGATCTTGTGGTGACCCCAGTGTCCCGTTTCTTCTGTCACATCCATTTATGTTATGTTATGTTATGTTATGTTATGTTACTAGTTAGTTACGTTACGTACGTGTCACGTTACGTTACGTTACGTTACCGTTCCGTTACGTTACGTTACATGTACGTTGTTACGTTTACGTTGTTACATTACGTTGTTACGTTACGTTACGTTACGTTATTGTTTAAAGCCCAGCTGACTGCATACAGCCATATCAGGGCTATAACCTCTTCAAAACATACAAAATTTCAACAGGAAAAAAAAAAAGAAAAAAAAAAAATTAAGTACACGTATCAATGCGCACACAATCTAAGGACATGCCCCAGGTGTTGACCACTCCGTCCAATTTATCATACAGGGGATTTAAAAAACACACCTGAATACAAATTTAAGCATACCTAAGGATACCAAAACATACATAAAAATGGGCTTAAATTACTATAATTGCTTCTGCATATCTCACCTCCCTAGAGCCAAAAATGCACTTAATACATGTACCCAATTATCAATCTTAAGAAAAAGTACGCAAGACTTTACTGAACACATACAGGTGAATGGACCAGCAAGGCAGAAAAATGATAGGAAGAAATGACAGAAAGCAAAGGAACAAGGCAGAAACAAAGACTGTGACAGAAATGATGAAATTTCTAGCACAGAATTTCCAGAAGGTGGGGATACTATTCATACTGAAAGAGCCCGCAACGTCCCTACAGGGGGGACATCTATGCCTGAGGTAAACTCATGCTGGTAACATGACGTGGAATCTGCACACCTTTGAAACAATATGGCTGCCATATTTATTATTAATAACAACTAAGGCTTGATTCTGTCTACCCAAATACAAATGTTGTGAATGTTTGCGATGGGATGTGATAGCACAGTCTGATTTTTTAACAACTCTTCTATGTATGTTGACAAACTGAGTTTTTGTTGTTGCTGTTGTTTATGTTTGATATATTTGTCATTATTGCCCACTGTGCTTTGCATAGACACATGGATAATTGTACATTAACAAACTAACATTTTGCATGAATTCAAATTTGTAATTACGGTATGACTGCAATTACACTTTGCTGTAATGTCTTGCATTTGTTTGTACATTAAAAAAAAAACTGAAAGAAAAAATCATGTTGGTGGTGGGGGTCTCCTCACCACAGTGTCCTTCACTCAGTCTAAGCAATAACTGTTGTTAGTATGGGGCTTGACCCTTTGACTCCTGCACCCTATCCACCAACTGCAAACACTTTGCCCTTTGACCCCCTCACAATATCCACCAGCTTTCCATTAACCTCCAGGCAATGGGGCTTGGACTAAATGAACATGGATCAGAGGTATGTTGAAACATGAAGAACTAGAACTGCAGTGTGAGTAAAGCCATTTAAGCAGAATGGACAATAAGGCAGCACAAAAAATAAACAGATATAAAAAAGAAAGGACAAACAGCTGACCTTCATGTTGTCCAAAGCTTGCAGGACCTCAGGTTTGATGGCTTTGTACTTGGTGCGACATCTTCGACTGTAAATCACACACAACACTACACATCAAGTTATCGTCTAATATCACATTATGTGGATAGACATTAAATGAAATTGAACATCAAGTTAGATAGGTGTCTTCATACTTACTCTATCTTTTACTTATATTGTGTGTGTGTGTGTGTGTGTGTGTGTGTGTGTGTGTGTGTGTGTGTGTGTGTGTGTGTGTGTTGTGTGTGTGTGTGTGTGTGTGTGTTGTGTGTGTGTATGTGTATGTGTGGTGTTTGTGTGTGTGCTGTGTGTGTGCATGTGTGTGTCTATTTTCTCTAAGAGAGAAAAAGAGAGAGAAAGAAAGTATGCATGTGTGTTTGTGTGAATGAGTGTGTGCATGTGTGTGTGTGCTTGTGTCTGTTAGTGTTACTGAACAAGAAAACAATGTTATTTATGCACATAAAAGTAAAAGATATCCTAGCTTCAGTTTCAATTTTTTCAAGACATGTGGAATACATTCCACATATACACCAATGCCACAGATGCCATGAGATGGATAAAAAATCCAAAAGTAGTCATGGTATTAGCTATAAGCCTGCACATAAATCCAACACACTGTAAAGATTCTGGGGTTCTACCTAACTTTGGGTTCTATCTGCATTTTTCTAGGGTTTCATCAACCTGTTAACCCTTTGACTCTTACACCCTATCCACCACCAACAAAAACTTAACCCTTTGACTCCTGCACACTATCCACCACCAACAAAAACTTAACCCTTTGACTCCTGCACATTATCCACCAACAACAAAAACTTAACCCTTTGACTCCTGCACACTATCCACCACCAACAAAAACTTAACCCTTTGACTCCCTCACCCTATCCACCACCACCAACAAAAATTCAACCCTTCGACTCCTGCACCCTATCCACCACCAACAAAAACTTAACCCTTTGACTCTCACACCCTATCCACCACTATCAACAAAAATTTAACACTTTGACTCACTCACCCTATACACCAGCTTCCTGCAGGAAACTAGTGGATAGAGTGAGGGAGTCAAAGGGTTAAATTTTTGCTTTGCTGTCATGGTTGACAAAGGACGATGCTAGCGGACATGCTGAAGGAGTCAAAGGGTTAAAAACCATCAGCCAGCCTGGAGGTTATTGTTATTTTTATCAATATTGTTATTGTTATTGTCATTTAAAGCCTAGCCGATGGCGTAGAACCATATCAGGGTTATAACCGTTTCAAAACATACACAATACTCCCAACATGAAAAAAAGGAAAAGAAAATTAAGTACACATATCAATGCATTCACGCACACAATCTACAGAGATGCACCTGGAGTTGGCCACTCCATCGAATTTATCACACAGGGGATTGAAAAATCATACCTGAATACAAAATTAAACACAACTAAGGACACTAAGACATACATAAAAACGGGCCTAAGTTACCTAAAATTGCTTCTGCATATCTCACCTCCCTAAAGCCAAAATGCACTAAATACATGTACCCAATTATCTATCCTAAGAAAAAGTATGTAAGACTTTATTGAACACATACAGGTGAATGGACCAGCAAGGCAGAAAATGATAGGAAGAAATGACAGAAAGCAAAGGAACAAGGCAGAAACAAAGAGAGTGACAGAAAAGATGAAACTTCTAGCACAGAATTTCCAGAAGATGTGGATGTATACTGAAGGAGCCCCCAGCATCCTCACAGGGTGAGAGCCTGGAGGTTGAACTCACGACCCCTGCATTATAAGCACAATACTCTTACCAAGTGAGGTAACGGACCACATAAAAAGTTCAGGTGGTTACATCACAATGCTGGTCATGCAGACATCAGTGGATTTGACCATCTGGCAGGCCACAAGTTCCGACCAGGCAATAAGTTCAAGATTCCCTTGGCAATCATCTGATACAAACCTCAATTCCATGTCGTCCTCCGTCACATCCTGCATGGCCGGCCTGCTAAAGTGAAATCCACTCCTGTCGCTTTCCTCTGCGTCGTTGTCCTCCAGCGCCTGTTTCAGGCCATCGACGTTAAACCCGCACCGTTCGGATGCCAGCTCCAGCTGAGGCAGCGTGATCATGTGACGCATCCAGTTCATCACTCGGGGAAGATGTTCTGACAGGCCGCTCACTCTGAACTGGACTGACTCCTGAAATAAATAGTATATTTAAAATGATGTTACAATGATCTGTAACGACTCCTGAAATAAATGTTTTAAATGATGTTACAATGATATGTAACGACTCCTGAAATAAATATTGTTTTAAATGATGTTACAATGATATGTAACGACTCCTGAAATAAATATTGTTTTAAATGATGTTACAATGATCTGTAAATCACGGATCAAAGAATGCTGTGAGCTGTTAAACAGCCATCCCTTCTAAAACACCCAGCCAGCCCCCCCTCCCCCCCACTCCCCCCATCCTCTACTGCCACCACCCCACCCCAAAGCCCCCCACTGCCAGTTGTACATACCAACGTCCTAGCCAGCGGAAACCCCCAGTTTCTATACACATCAGAACCATCAAAACGATGATGGTGGATGTTCTAAGAAAGAAGAAGCATTCCTATGAAAACAAAAGCCAGGCTTATCAGTACAAACTTTGTACCTGCACAGACTGACCAGTGCCACACCTGGGCATTAGACAAAACACATTACAGACAGATCACAACATGTAAGACAAGATGTCTCAGACGAGTGTCAAGCACGACCAAAATAGACATGCTTAGAAAAGAAGAGATCCCAGAGATGATTGGAACAACACCTGTCAACCATTACATTACACAACACCTGTCAACCATTACATCACACAACACCTGTCAACCATTACATTACACAACACCTGTCAACCATTACATCACACAACACCTGTCAACCATTATGTTACACAACACCTGTCAACCATTACATTACACAACACCTGTCAACCATTACATTACACAACACCTATCAACCATTACATCACACAACACCTGTCAACCATTACGTTACACAACACCTGTCAATCATTACATTACACAACACCTGTCAACCATTACATCACACAACACCTGTCAACCATTACATTACACAACACCTGTCAACCATTACATCACACAACACCTGTCAACCATTACATCACACAACACCTGTCAACTATTACATTACACAACACCTGTCAACCATTACATTACACAATACCTGTCAACCATTACATTACACAACACCTGTCAACCATTACATCACACAACAGGGAATCAAGTGGTTTGGCCATCGACCAGTATGCCAGTCAACCATCCAGCCCTTCAAGCTTACAACACCACAGAAACTTTCTCAGCTGCCTCCTCTTTCTCTCCCATTATGTAACACATCAGTCCCAATTTCTGATTCAGCTAAAAACCTTGGTGTCTGCATTGACTCTACCCTCTCCATGAACAACTTTGTTTCTCAAACTGCCAGATCCTGCTACTATCATCTCCATCGTATAAGGCTGATCAGGAAGTATCTCTCTGTCGAAACAACTGCAAAACTCGTTCTCTCCTTCATGTCTCGCATTGACTATTGCAATTCACTCATGTCTGGTCTTCCTGCCTCCACCATTCACATCCTACAGCGCATTCAAAACAATGCTGTACGCCTTGTACTCAAAAAGAAAAAAGCTGACCACATATCTCCTCTCCTGGCACAACTTCACTGGCTCCCTGTATCAAAGCGCATACAGTACAAACTAGACACCATGTGCTACAAAAGCCTCAATAACGCAGCCCCCGATTACCTGTCAAGCCTACTTGAGATCTATGTTCCCTCACGTACCCTCCGCTCTGCCTCCGATCCTCTGACTTTTCGCTTTCCACGCACTAAGCTCAATACCTATGGTCCACGAGCCTTCTCTGTTTCTGGTCCACTCTCCTGGAACAAACTTCCTCTCTCAGTCCGTCAGCAACCTACTTTTGTCTCCTTCAAGTCCGCTCTCAAAACTCACCTTTTCTCCTCCGCATAAAATCCTAACCCCCCTCTGCAGCCTGTCTCCGCTCGGAGGGAATCACATGGTTATAATATATAATTGTATATGCTATGCTCTCTATAATTTTCCATTGCTTTTATTCTTGCTTTTATTGCTTTTATTCTTTCTCCCCATTTATAGCCATGCGTGTGTGTGTGTGTGTATGTGTGTGTGTGTGTGTGCGTGCGTGTGTGTGCGTGCGTGCGTGCGTGCGTGCTTGCGTGTGTGTCTGCTTCAGCGCTTAGATTTGATTTTATCAAGATTTTGCGCTATATAAATATTGTAATTATTATTATTATTATAAAGCCAGTCAACCAGCCAGCCCTTCAAGCTTACAACACCAGATGCCAGTCAACCAGCCAGCCCTTCAAGCTCACAACACCACAAAAGCCAGTCAACCAGCCAGCCCTTCAAGCTTACAACATCAGTATGCCAGTCAACCAGCCAGCCCTTCAAGCTTACAACACCAGATGCCAGTCAACCAGCCAGCCCTTCAAGCTTACAACACCAGATGCCAGTCAACCAGCCAGCCCTTCAAGCTTACAACACCAGATGCCAGTCAACCAGCCAGCCCTTCAAGCTCACGGCACCAGATGCCAGTCAACCAGCCAGCCCTTCCAGCTTACAACACCACAAAAGCCAGTCAACTAGCCAGCCCTTCCAGCTTACAACACCAGTCAACCAACCAGCTCTTCAAGCTTACAGCACCAGTCAACCAGCCAGTCCTTCCAGCTTACACCAGTCAACCAGCCAGTCCTTCCACCTTACAGCACCAGTCAACCAGCCAGCCCTTCCAGCTTACGACACCAGTCAACCAGCCAGCCCTTCCAGCTTTCAGCACCAGTCAACCAGCCAGCCCTTCAAGCTTACACCACCAGTCAACCAGCCAGCCCTTCAAGCTTACGACACCAGTCAATCAACCAGCCAGCCCTTCAAGCTTACAACACCAGACAATCAGCCAGACCTTCCAGCTTACAACACCAGTCAACCAGCCAGCCCTTCAAGCGTACAACACCAGTCAACCAGCCAGCCCTTCCAGCTTACAACACCAGACAACCAGCCAGCCCTTCCAGCTTACAACACCAGTCAACCAGCCAGCCCTTCAAGCGTACAACACCAGTCAACCAGCCAGCCCTTCCAGCTTACAACACAAGTCAACCAGCCAGCCCTTCAAGCTTACAACACCAGTCAACCAGCCAGCCCTTCAAGCGTACAACACCAGTCAACCAGCCAGCCCTTCCAGCTTACAACACCAGACAACCAGCCAGCCCTTCCAGCTTACAACACCAGTCAACCAGCCAGCCCTTCAAGCGTACAACACCAGTCAACCAGCCAGCCCTTCCAGCTTACAACACAAGTCAACCAGCCAGCCCTTCAAGCTTACAACACCAGAAGCCAGCCCTTCAAGCTTACACCACCAGATTCTTGGGCTTTAAACCATCCACATGCACACTCAGATACAATTCCTCTGCTACTACAGTGTGGAACTCTTTGCTTTCCACTGCTTGCTGCAGTCCATCGCTGTCTTTATTCAAATCCTATCTCAAAACAAATCTTTTCCAGCAGTTCTCTTATTAGTGCCCCTCTCCTCAATCCTCCCACACTGATAATGTTGTTTTGTACATAGAGTTGTGTTGTTAGGTTCAGTTTATGGGGTGTGCTGTATGCATGCGTGAGTGTGTCTGTATGCGTGCATCTGTATAAAAATTCATGCACTAAGCTCAATACCTACGGTCCACAAGCCTTCTCTGTTTCTAGTCCACTCTCCTGGAACAAACTTCCTCTCTCAGTCCGTCAGCAACCTACTTTTGTCTCCTTCAAGTCCGCTCTCAAAACTCACCTTTTCTCCTCTGCATAAAATCCTGACCTCACTCAACCCCCTCTGCAGCCTGTCTCCACTCGGAGGGGAGTCACATTGCAATATATAATTGTATATAATATGCTCTCTATAATTTTCCATTGCTTTTATTTTTTCTCCCCATTTATAGCCATGTGTGTGTGTGTGTGTGTGTGTGTGTGTGTGTGTGTGCGTGCGTGCGTGCGTGCGTGCATGCATGCGTGCGTGCGTGCGTGCTGCGTGCGCGCGCCTGCGTGCGTGCGTGTGTGTCTGTTTCAGCGCTTAGATTTGATTTTATCAAGATTTTGCGCTATATAAATATTGTAATTATAATTATTATTATATAAAAAATTCATTGCCAGCACAGTGTAGCCCGTGGCGTCAAAACAATATGTGCACAACATGCATACAATCACCAGATCCAACACAAACACCTCGCACACAATACCCTGACCACCTGAGACATGACCAAACTTGACCACAGAAAAAGAAGAAAGAAAACAATACTGACCAAGAGAAAGTAGAAGTAGGAGAAGAGGCAGAGGTCAGCGATGGTCATCTCCACGCCCTCTGAGTACAGGTGTACAAACTGGATGTCCAGGTAATTCAGACTGTGGATCACCTGACACAGCTTGTCTGTACCTGTCACACCTGTCACAAAGAGTTACAGTTACCTGTCACACCTGTCACAAACAGTTACCTGTCACAGTTACCTGTCACAAACAGTTACCTGTCACAAACAGTTACCTGTCACAAACAGTCACAGTTACCTGTCACACCTGTCACAAAGTTACCTGTCACAAACAGTTACCTGTCACAAAGTTACCTGTCACAAACAGTCACAGTTACCTGTCACACCTGTCACAAACAGTTACCTGTCACAAACGGTTACCTGTCACAGTCACAGTTACCTGTCACACCTGTCACAAACAGTTACCTGTCACAGTCACAGTTACCTGTCACACCTGTCACAGTTATAACTGTCACAAACAGTTACCTGTCACAGTCACCTGACACAAACAGTCACCTGTCACAAACAGTTATAACTGTCACAAACAGTTACCTGTCACAAACAGTCATCTGACACAGTCACCTGTCACAAACAGTTATAACTGTCACAAACAGTTACTTGTCACAAACAGTTATAACTGTCACAAACAGTTACCTGTCACAGTCATCTGACACAGTCACCTGTCACAAACAGTTATAACTGTCACAAACAGTTACCTGTCACAAACAGTTATAACATCACACAAGACATACCTGTCACACCTGACACAAACAGTCACCTGTCACAAACAGTTATAACTGTCACAAACAGTTATAACATCACACAAGGATGGAGTAAGAATTATCATAATGTCTGTACCTGTCACACCTGTCACAAACAGTTACCTGTCACAAACAGTTATAACATCACACAAGGATGGAGTCAGAATTATCATATATGTCTGTACCTGTCCACACCTGTCACAAAAGTTATAACATCACACAAGGATGGAGTCAGAATTATCATCATGTCTGTACCTGTCACACCTGTCACAAACAGTTACCTGTCACAAACAGTTACCTGTCACAAAGAGTTATAACAACACACAAGGATGGAGTCAGAATTATCATCATGTCTGTACCTGTCACACCTGTCACAAACAGTTATCCTGTCACACCTGTCACAAACAGTTACCTGTCACACCTGTCACAAACAGTTATAACATCACACAAGGATGGAGTCAGAATTATCATGATGTCTGTACCTGTCAAACCTGTCACAAACAGTTACCTGTCACAACTGTCACAAACGTTATAACATCACACAAGGATGGAGTCAGAATTATCATGTCTGTACCTGTCAATCTGTCACAAACAGTTACCTGTCACAAAGAGTTATAACATCACACAAGGATGGAGTCAGAATTATCATCATGTCTGTACCTGTCACATCTGTCACAAACAGTTACCTGTCACAAACAGTCAACTGTCACAAACAGTCAACTGTCACAAACAGTTATAACTGTCACAAACAGTTACCTGTCACAAAGAGTTATAACATCACACAAGGATGGAGTCAGAATTATCATCATGTCTGTACCTGTCACACCTGTCACAAACAGTTACCTGTCACAAACAGTCAACTGTCACAAACAGTTATAACTGTCACAAACAGTTACCTGTCACAAACAGTTATAACATACACAAGGATGGAGTCAGGATTATCATAATGTCTATACCTGTCACACCTGTCACAAACAGTTACCTGTCACAAACAGTTACAACATCATCAAGGATGGAGTCAGAATTATCATAATGTCTGTACCTGTCACACCTGTCACAAACAGTTACCTGTCACAAACAGTTACAACATCACACAAGGATGGAGTAAGAATTATCATAATGTCTGTACCTGTCACACCTGTCACAAACAGTTACCTGTCACAGACCTGTCACAAACAGTTATAACATCACACAAGGATGGAGTCAGAATTATCATCATGTCTGTACCTGTCACACCTGTCACAAACAGTTACCTGTCACAGACCTGTCACAAACAGTTATAACATCACACAAGGATGGAGTCAGAATTATCATCATGTCTGTACCTGTCACACCTGTCACAAACAGTTACCTGTCACACCTGTCACAAACAGTTATAAC
>CM060314.1:5572971-5587971 GCA_030674185.1 Monoplex corrugatus | reverse complement strand
ACGAGGTCTGCTGGTAACTCCACGTCCGTGTCTGTGGGGGGTGTTGTGGACTGTTCTGAAAGTCTGCACAAGAAACCAGGCAATGTGGTGCAAGGTTTAACAACGAATTAACCCTTTGACTCCTGCACCCTTTCCACCGACTACAAAAATGTAACCCTTTGATTCCCTCACCCTATCCACCAGCTTCCTGCATGTGCACACACACATGTACACACAAACACACACACACACGCATGCTACACACACACACAAACCAAACACACATGTACACTCACAGGGAAACAAGAAAAGGATGGAGAAGTACAGAGGCACACTCGTACTGAAAATTCTGAGACTGATCCCTATGCTGGAAGAATGCTATATTTTACCTGACGACCCAACTTACCTGTGTATTTGCTGCACAAGACAAGACACACTAAGAGGCAGCTCCACCTCACACAGCTTGGTCCAGCCAGACACCTGTGACACACACATAACACACAACAACACACACACAACACACACACACACACCACACACAACACACACACACACACACCACACACACACACAACACACACACACACACACACACCAACACTGTTAGGATTCACATTAGTAACCTCCATACACTCACACCTGTTCAGATTCAAATTCGTAACCTCTACAATCTTTAACACCCTTTTTGGGTTGGGTTGTTTGTTTTTTTTTTCTTTTTTGTTCTTCATTGTTTGCTTTTGTCTGTCATGAATTTCTTTTTGACTTCTATGAGAAAAGCCAGAGCAGGATCGAGGCAGCCAAACTGTGGTTTCTAAGAAGAATGTTGAGAGTTCCATGGACAGCAAAGAATACACACGAGATAGTCTTGATGAAGGCAGACACAAGAAGATCATTGATAAGGAAGATTAGGAAAAGCAGGCAACATTTATAGGCCATTTTATGAGGAAAAGGAAATTATAGCACCTGGTCACAACAGGAAAGCTGGAGGGAAAGAGAACATAGGTAGACCCAGGGAGAAACTATTGGACGAACTTGCAGGATGGCTGAGGTCAGAGAGGGTGGAAGATGTGCTTGCAGCGACAAGGGATAGATGCTTATGGAGGGCCATGATCGCCATTGCCATACGGCAGGGCACATGATGATGATGATGACACACTCACACCTGATGGGATTCACATTATTAACTAACCTCTACACACTCCTCACACCTGTTGCGATTCACATTAGTAACCACTATACACTCACACCTGATGGGATTCAAATCAATAACCTCTACAATCTTTTTCAACAACCTTTTCATGGTTTTTTTTTGGCTTTCATTTTTTGCTTTTGTCCGTCATGAATTTCTTTTTGACTTTTATGAGAAAGAATGTGGACACACTCACATTTTCGCTACAATATATTCATACATCAATAGCTTCAAAAATTCTATATGTACAAGTGCAAATTTTACAAATACATTACAAACCTTTTCTAGAAGAAACATGGGAAATGAACAGATAATGATATGAGCAAAAGATGTGAGGAAGTTATGAGATAATACAGGATAATAACATTTCTCATATGGGATAATAACAATTTCAAGCAATGTCTGTAAAAGAAACAGTCGATCTCAAACCTACTGTGATTCAAGTTCATTATGTAACAAATGTTTAACGATACATACAGTTTTCACATCTCTTCAGTAAATGAAATTTTGCAACACAGTTTCTGTATCTCATCATCATCATCATCAGGTGCCCTGCCGCATGGCGTTGGCGATCATGGACTTCCATCTGTCTCTATCTCTCGTTGCCCCTAGCATCTCCCCCACCCTCCTCGTCCCCAGCCACTCTGCAAGTCTGTCCAGCATTTTCTCCCTGGGTCTACCCAGTGCTCTCTTTCCCTCCAGCTTTCCCGTTGTGACCAGGTGCTGCAAATCCCCCTTCCTCATAAAATGGCCTAGAAATGTTGCTTGTCTTTTCCTAATCTTCCTTATGAGTGATCTACTTGTGTCTGCCTCCATCAAGACTGTCTCGTTTGTTTTCTTTGCTGTCCATGGAACTCTCAACATTCTTCTTAGAAACCACATCTCGGCTGCCTCAATCTTGTTCTGGCTTTTCTGTGTTGCCTCAATCTTGTTCTGGCTTTTCTGTATCTAGCATAAACTAATTAAAGTAGAACTTTGCATGCACTAAAATCAGGTCAAATGTGCGATCTGATATAATATTATGTGCTGAAATGTTTGCCACTAATCTCCTACATCCTCTAATCTTCAATAGCTTTCAGTACTTAAAGCCATGATTACTTTTACTTTTCTTTTATCATATGAAGGCCTACAACACCAGAAATGTTATCAGTAAATTCACACACAGAGATGTGTACATGCATGTACAAGATCAAATATGCATATTAAAAATCCTGTAAGTCCTGTCAGTGTCTGGTGGTTTATGGTACAGATCCTGTAAATCCTGTCAGTGTCTGGTGGTTTATGGTACAGATCCTGTAAATCCTGTCAGTCTGGTGGTTTATGGTAAAGATCCTGTAAGTCATGTCAGTGTCTGGTGGTTTATGGTAAAGATCCTGTAAGTCATGTCAGTGTCTGGTGGTTTATGGTACAGATCCTGTAAGTCATGTCAGTGTCTGGTGGTTTATGGTAAGATCCTGTAAGTCATGTCAGTGTCTGGTGGTTTATGGTAAAGATCCTGTAAGTCATGTCAGTGTCTGGTGGTTTATGGTACAGATCCTGTAAATCCTGTCAGTGTCTGGTGGTTTATGGTAATATCGTGTAAATCCTGTCAGTGCCTGTGGTTTATGGTAAAGATCCTGTAAATCCTGTCAGTGCCTGGTGGTTTATGGTAAAGATCCTTGTAAATCCTGTCAGTGTCTGGTGGTTTATGGTAAGATCCTGTAATCATGTCAGTGCCTGGTGGTTTATGATAAAGATCCTGTAAATCCTGTCAGTGTCTGGTGGTTTATGGTAAAGATCCTGTAAGTCATGTCAGTGCCTGGTGGTTTATGATAAAGATCCTGTAAGTCCTGTCAGTGTCTGGTGGTTTATGATAAAGATCCTGTAAGTCATGTCAGTGTCCTGGAGGTTTATGTAAAGATCCTGTAAGTCCTGTCAGTGTCTGGAGGTTTATGGTAAAGATCCTGTAAGTCATGTCATGTCTGTGTAGTAAATCCTGTAGTCTGTCAGGTTGGGTTTATGGTACAGATCCTGTAAGACCTGTCATGTCTGGGGTTTATGGTACAGATCCTGTAAGCATGTCAGTGTCTGTGTTAGGTAAGACATTTGTCTGTCAGTTGGTGTTTATGGTAAAGATCCTGTAAGTCCTGTCAGTGTCTGGTGGTTTATGGTACAGATCCTGTAAATCCTGTCAGTGTCTGGTGGTTTATGGTAAGATCCTGTAAGTCATGTCAGTGTCTGGTGGTTTATGGTAAAGATCTGTAATCCTGTCAGTGTCTGGTGGTTTATGATAGAAGATCCTGTAAGTCCTGTCAGTGTCTGGAGGTTTATGGTAAAGATCCTGTAAGATCATGTCAGTGTCTGGTGGTTTATGGTAAAGATCCTGTAAGTCATGTCAGTGTCTGGTGGTTTATGGTAAAGATCCTGTAAATCCTGTCAGTGTCTGGTGGTTTATGATAGAGATCCTGTAAGTCATGTCAGTGTCTGGAGGTTTATGGTAAAGATCCTGTAAGTCCATGTCAGTGTCTGGAGGTTTATGGTAAAGATCCTGTAAGTCATGTCAGTGTCTGGTGGTTTATGGTAAAGATCCTGTAAGTCCTGTCAGTGTCTGGTGGTTTATGATAAAGATCCTGTAAGTCATGTCAGTGTCTGGTGGTTTATGGTAGAGATCCTGTAAGTCATGTCAGTGTTGTGTTTAGTAGAGATCCTGTAAATCATGTCGTGTCGTGTTATGTAACCCTGAAGTCTGTCAGTGTGGGTGGTTTAGGGATAAAGATCCTGTAATCATGTCGTGTCTGGTGGTTTATGGTAGAGATCCTGTAAATCATGTCGGTGTCTGGTGGTTTATGATAAAGATCCTGTAAATCATGTCGGTGTCTGGAGGTTTATGGAAACATAAAAACACCCAGCATACACGCACAGTAAAGACAGAGAGTATGCACACTATGCAACACTATACCAACCACACAAAATATGCAAAACAACCATGCATACACACATCTGGAGAAAATTGGAACAATGAAAAACACACACATGCATGCACGCACGCACACACATATATATACACACACACACACACACACACACACACACACACACACACACACACACAACACACACACAACACACACACACACACACAAACGCACAACACATACATACACACACACACACATACACACACAGGGCTGAGCTTTAACGCTTGCCAACTCGCCAATGGCCCCTAAAAATGGAGTCTGGCAAACTCGATTTACGGTACCATTCGCCCGGTTGTGACCTGAAAATTACCGCCAGTGGTAGAGATTCCGTACCTGTACACAGACTCTTTACACGCGCTGTAAAACAAAACACACGCCTCCCGCCTGATCCGACACACGTACAACGCTTCAGCTTCCGTGCCATCTTTCGTCACTGCTAGAGTCAGCACCGGGCTTTCCCGATGACTCATGAGTCACGCGAGACTTGCCGTAGATAGATCTATTTTCGCTGTTCTTTCGGCAATCATGCACCGTTTTTTAATCGGTGTCTCTGAGCCTCCAGCAAAGAAAAAAAAATCAGAAGAAGAAATAAAGAGGCAGAAGAAGGAATATGAAGAAGAGAAGAGAGATCGAAAGTGGGTGCCTGGATGGAAGAGGACAGACACAGGGGAGGAGAGAGCATGGCTTGTGTACAATGCCGATAAGAGGAGATGCACTGTGCACCCTGCAAAAAATGGATGACAACCTACAAACAGCAGCAGCAGTCCTTTGTAATCGGCACAAATTTGTTTAAACTTGATTCAATCAAAAAACATGAGCAGTCAGTTGGACACAGAGATTGTTGCCAGAAGGAGAGTGCACAGGTTTTTCAACATTGAGGAGAACGATGATGTTGATGATCTGGCCCTTGGCAGACTGTAGAATGAATAGTCAGTGCTTCAGATACAAAACAGGGACAAACCTTGTCATGACACTATCAATACATCATGAGTCTTAAATACCATTCATGATGATTAAACCTTTGAATTCAATGAATCGTCTGTTGTTGATACTGATTTGAACAGTAATTTTCAATGAACTGTTGATGTTTTTGATATACCTGGCATATCAATGAAAACTGAAAATAAAGTTGTTTTCCAAAAATGAAACAGTGTTGTTGTTGAAAGTTATCTTGTTTATTAGCTGCAATAGTTATACAATTTAAAATAGGACCGCATTTTCAATCAAAGGGTCTGGCAACCTGAAAAACTTTCTGGCAACCTCAACTTCCCAGGTTAGGAGCCCGGCTGGCTCCTTAGCCTGGCTTGCTAAATCTCAGCCCTGCACACACACACCATACACACACTACACACACACACACATCCAACACACACACACACCACACAACACCACACACAACACACACACACACACACACACACACACACACACACACACACACACAACACACACACACACACACACACACACACACACACACACACACAAACACACACACATACACACACACACACACACATACACACACACACACACACACACACACACACACACACACACACACACACACAACCACATACACACACACACACACACACACCACACAACACACACATACACACACACACACACACACAACACACACATACACACACACACACACACATACACACACATACACATTGTCTATTTGTTCTTCTCACTTTCTCTCTCAGACTCATAGTATACACACACACATACACTGATACTTACATACACACACACATACACAAACATACACACACACACCACACACACACACACACACACACAAGCACACGCACACACACACACACACACACCACACACACACACACACACACACACACACACACACACATACACACATGCTGAACATATATCAAACTCAAAAAGTCCTCAACAACGAAATCAAGCTAAAAGAAAACAAATCAAAACAGAATGAAACAACACAGAAAAAGAACACAACTAACGACAACGACTCAAATAATCAGACCATACCTCCGCACACATCCTGAGACTTCCCTGACGAAAACCCTGCAAAAAAGACAACATCAACATCCCTCAATAAATCTTCAAATCATGAAAACTCTGCAAATAACTTAACCCTTTGACTCCCGCACCCTGTCCACCAGCATCCTGCATTGTCAACCCTGTCAGCAAACCAAAAACTGAACCCTTCAACTCCCTCACCCTTTCCACCAGCTTCCTGCAAGAAGCTGATGGAAAGTGTGAGGTAGTCAAAGGGTCAAGTTTTTGCAGTTGGTGGATAGGGTGCGAGAGTCAAAGGGTTAAACATTCAATAAACTGTTTTTTACCCTCTGACTCCCGCACCCTGTCCACCAGCATCCTGCATTGTCAACCATGCTAACAAAGCAAAAACTTAACCCTATGACTCCTTCACCCTGCCCACCAGCATCCTGCATTGTCAACCATGCTAACAAAGCAAAAACTTAACCTTTGACTCCCGCACCCTGCCCACCAGCATCCTGCATTGTCAACCTTGCTAACAAAGCAAAAACTTAACCCTTTGACTCCCACACCCTGTCCACCAGCATCCTGCATTGTCAACCATGCTAACAAAGCAAAAACTAACCCTTTGACTCCCGCACCTGCCCACCAGCATCCTGCATTGTCAACCTTGCTAACAAAGCAAAAACTTAACCCTTTGACTCCCGCACCCTGCCCACCAGCATCCTGCATTGTCAACCATGCTAACAAGGCAAAAACTTAACCCTTTGACTCCCGCACCCTGCCCACCAGCATCCTGCATTGTCAACCATGCTAATAAAGCAAAAACAACCCTTTTGACTCCCTCATCCTAACCACAAGGTTCCTGAGGAAACTGTGGATAGGGTGAGGAAGTTAAAGGGTTAAGTTTTGGTAGTTAATGGATAGGGTGCGGAAGTCAAATGGTTAAAAGTAAACCAGAAGAGTACAGCCCTGTTCCACAGTATCAATCACTGCTACCTAGTAGTAGTAGTAAGTAATAGGGACTGGCTTTCAATGGCCTAGGCCTTGCAGCCTATTTACGTCCTCTCTTTCTCAACTATTTCTAATACAGGTGTTAAAATGCGCATTTTCTTTTTGTTTGCATAAAGCCTAATTAAAAAATGCGCATTTTCTTTTTGTTCTGCATAAGATTTATCTTTGCATTCTTTTAATAGCTCTGTTGCACGTCTTTGTACTCTTTCTATTTGCGCTGACTGTCTTTTCAAGGATGGACACTATATTGCATTTGCATATTCCAAATGTGGTCTAACAAAGATTTATATAGTTTTAGAAATATATCCTTATCCAAGTAAGAAAAGCTTCTCCTAATAACTCCCAACATTTGATTTGCTTTATTAACTATTTTACCAATATGTAAATCGAAGGACAACATGCTGTCGAAAGTTACTCCCAAATCCTTTCCCTCTTTTAGGATTTTTATCTGCTTTATGCTGTCATTTTGTCTTATATAATATGTGTGTTCTCGGTTGGTTTTACCAATATGTAGAACACCACATTTAGAAATATTAAAATATAGATTCCATACATCTGACCAATCTTGGTAAGTCTCATTGAAGAATGTGATCTATGTCTCCAAATGACTCTGTCTTGACTTTTGTGGACATCTTCTAGAATATTTAGGTCACTGATGGTGGTTATGTTCTCGATGTGTGAGACTGGAGGTCTGCCTTTCTTTTTGCCGCTGTTTTTCTTTGAAAGATGGTTGCCATGAGGTCTGTGTTCTTGCTGCGTGACACATGGCCAATGTATTTTAGTCTTCTCTTGTTGATGTTTGCTTGTAATTTTCCAGTGGTATCGTGTTCTTCCAGGACACTTTCATTGGTTCTTCTGTCTGTCCATTTGACACATGCAGTAGGGTAGTGGATAGGGTGAGGGAGTGTAAAGGTTCAAAACTGTCTTTGTAACTTACACTTTTGTGAGATGAGGTGCTGAAAAAGTAACCATTATCATATATATATATATCATATACAGGGGGGTGCAAAAGTAGGTATACAATTATGAAAAAAGAAAACACACACAATACTCATTGCATTTATCATACAAACAAATGAATATTGCATATATACATGTAATAACAAGCACAGCCTTAATCCCTCAGATACTCAAACTGCTTGCCGTCGTATTCACACACTCCTCTAATGGAGAGCGGAATTAAGCATTATGACAATGATGTGATACTTACTGTATACCTACTTTTGCACCCCCCTGTACATAGAGAGAGAGGTGCTGCAAAAGTAATCATTATCATTATCACACACAGATCACATTCTTCAATGACACTTACCAACATGTGTGTATGGGTTTGCCATGGTAATAGTCATTGTCATTATTATTACACATATAATCACATTCTTCACTGACACTTGCCAACAGGTGTGTGAGGGTATGTCCAGGTAATAGTTATTATCATTACAGGTCATTGTCACTATTATACATAAAGACACAATATTCACTGACACTTACCAACAGGTGTGGGAGGGTTTGCCCAGGTAATAATTATTATCACTACAGGTAATAGTCATTGTCATTATTATACATAAAGACACAATATTCACTGACACTCACCAACAGGTGTGTGAGAGACTGGCCAGGTAGCGCTGCATCAGCGACCTTGATGACATGCCTGACCACCACACACAGACCGCTACGCACCATGCGGGCAGTAGAGTCCAGCACGGCAGGTAAAACCACATTGTTGACCAGCAGGGGCAATGAGGTGCTGGTAATGAACTCGTGCTGGAGACTGCTCAGGCCTGCACACACATAGCAACAAAAATAATAACAATAATAAGAATATTAATAATAACTATGACAATCATAACAGTGTATGCACAGATACGATAAAGATAATAATAATAGTAATGTACACACAGATACAACATATAGCAATAATACATGTAATAATGATAATTATACATGTAATAATGATAATAATGATAATGCGGAGGAAATGACCAGCAAGTTTAATACAGTGATGACAGAGACTGCAAATTACCTCTTAGGAAAACAACGCCGGAAAACCCAACCCTGGATTACAGACGAAATCCTTGAAATGTGTGACAAAAGAAGAGAAATCAAGAAAGTCAAAAATACAACAGACGAGCCCTAGCCTACAGAAACATCAACAAAGAAATCAGAAAAGGCATGAGGGAGGCCAAAGAAGGATGGATACAAAATAAATGCACAGAAATAGAAGACAGCCTAAACAAGAACAACAGCATAAAGGCGTACAAAGTGGTGAAAGAACTCACCACACAGAGACAGGCAAGGATCAGTACCATTCAAGACAAACAAGGAAAGTGCCTGACAGAAGATAAAGAAATCATCCATAGATGGACAGAATACTGCTCTGAACTCTACAACCACCAGACACAGGGTGACTCAACTGTCCTTACATGCCAGGAATCAACAAATGACGATGACCACCCTATTCTACGCGAAGAAGTCGAAACAGCAATACGATCGCTGAAAGATGGAAAAGCTGCTGGAGTGGACAACATCCCAGCAGAACTGATCAAGCATGGAGGGGAGGCAGTGACTGACATCCTCTGGAAAATCTGCAACAAAATCTGGCAGACGGGAGAATGGCCGACACCTTGGACCCAGTCACTAATCATCACACTTTCCAAGAAAGGCAATTTACAACTATGCCAGAATTACAGAACGATCAGCCTTATCAGCCATGCTAGCAAAGTGATGCTGAAAGTCATTTTGAACAGACTGAAACCACAGGCAGAGGAGATCATTGCCGAAGAACAAGCGGGATTTCGCAGTGGTAGAAGCACAACAGAACAAATATTCAATCTCAGAGTCCTATGCGAAAAATACAGCCAACACCAACAGGACATCTACCACGTTTTTATTGACTTCAAAAAGGCATTTGACAGAGTATGGCATGAAGCACTGTGGGCCACCATGAGGAAGTACAACATGGGAAGGAAGCTTATTGACACCATCACACAGCTATACGCAAAAGCGAGCAGCGCAGTGCTTGTTGAGGGCACAGTGGGGGACTGGTTTCACACATCAGTTGGAGTTCGCCAGGGCTGTCTCCTCTCTCCAACCTTGTTCAACATCTTCCTTGAGCGCATTATGACGGATGCCCTTGAAAACCATCACGGCTCAGTCAGTATTGGAGGAAGGACAATCACCAACTTGAGATTTGCCGATGACATCGATGGGTTGGCTGGAAATGAAGACGAACTTGCCAACCTGGTGAAACACCTGGACGAGACATCATCCAGATATGGCATGGAGATCAGTGCCGAAAAGAAAAGTTGATGACAAACAGCACAAAACCAATAGAAAAGAAGATTACAGTCAGCGGGAGTGAGCTGGAAACCGTGGCTCAGTTCAAATATCTCGGAGCCATTATCAGTGAACAGGGATCGAAAACCGAAGTTCTTGCAAGAGCAGCACAGACAACAGCAGCCACTAGCCAAGCTGAAGCCCATCTGGAGGGACAAAAACATCGCCCTCACTTCCAAACTGAAGCTAATGCACGCATTGGTCCTGTCAATCTTTCTCTACGCGTGCGAGTCATGGACACTAACAGCAGAACTGCAAAAGAAGATCCTGGCAGTAGAAATGAGATGCTTTGGAAGAGTGCTTGGCATCTCATACAAAGACCACATTACCAATGAGGAAGTGCGAAGAACAATTTCACAGCATGTCAAAAACTATGAAAACCTTCTGACAACAGTAAGAAAAAGGAAACTTCGGTGGTATGGTCACGTGACAAGAACTAACGGACTATCAAAAACAATACTCCAAGGAACAGTTCAGGGAGGAAGAAAAAGAGGCAGACAGAGAAAAAGGTGGATGGACAATATTGACGAATGGACAGGAAAAAGCTTTGCCATGACCCAGACCCTTGCTCATGACAGACAGAGGTGGAGAGAGACGGTGCGACGTTCATCCATGTGGAGCCCCCACGACCCTGGATAGGGTTAAGGGACAGGAAGGAAGGAAGGAATGATAATTACAGAAATCATAGTGATAACAAAACATATAACCCTTTGACTTCCGCCCCTAACCATCAACTGCGAAAACTGATCTTTTGATTCCCTCACCCTATCCATCAGCTTCCTGCAGGGAGCTGGTGGATAGGGTGAAGGAGTCAAAAGGTTAAGTTTTTGCTTTGCTAGCATGGTCGACAATGCAGGATGCTATGGATGGGGTGCAGAGTACACACTTCTGACTTGGTTCTGTTGATAAGAGCAATGGACTCATGATCTAATGTCTAAAGTTCAACACAAGCCTGAACATTAATAACTTGGTCTGTTCGCTGCCCGCCTCAATGCTCCAATCATTCTGGTGGATTTACCTGAAACGTTTCATAGGGAAACCTCCCCCCCCCCCTCTCCATTTAACCCTTTGACTCCCACACCCTGTCCACCAGCATCCTGCATCGTCAACCGTGCTCATCATCATCATCATCAGGTGCCTTGCCACATGGTGTTGGCGATCATGGACTTCCATCTGCCTATATCTCCTGTTGCCCCAAGCATCTCCTCCACCCTCCTCATCTTCAGCCACTCTGCAAGTCCGTCCAGCATTTTCCCCTGGGTCTACCCGGTGCTCTCTTTCCCTCCAGCTTTCCCGTTGTGACCAGGTGCTCCAAATCCCCCTTCCTCATAAAATGGCCTATAAATGTTGCCTTCTTTTCCTAATCTTCCTTATGAGTGATCTACTTGTGTCTGCCTCCATCAAGACTGTCTCGTTTGTTTTCTTTGCTGTCCATGGAACTCTCAACATTCTTCTTAGAAACCACATCTCGGCTGCCTCAATCTTGCTCTGGCTTTGCTTGCTGCTGTCCACGCCTCACATCCGTACAACAGTACTGGTTCTATATAACATTCAAAGACTCTCTTCCTGATGTTAATTGATACAATTTGTTGGTAAGAATGCTTTTCATCTTCTTGAATGATGTTTTGGCTTGGCCGATTCTGCTGGCTATTTCTGATGTGCATCTGCCGTCTGATGAAATGACCGTTCCCAGGTATTTGAACTTATTAACCTGTGTCAAGGTTGTGCCATTTGCTGTTATTTTGCATGAGGGGATTTCATATTTTTTACTGATCACCATGACTTCAGTCTTCCTGCTGTTTAGTTCCAACCCCTTACCTTTGCTTTCTATTTCTAGTATATTCACAAGGTTTTGTAGGTCCCTTTCATTTTCTGCAATTAGCACGGTGTCATCTGCATATCGAATGTTGTTATCATTTTCCCTCCAACCTTTAATCCAGGGTCTTCTTCTAGGTTTCTCATGATGTTTTCGCTGTAAAGTGAAAACAGATCTGGTGACAAAACACAACCCTGTCTGACTCCTCTTTTGATGTTTTGGAAAGAGCTTATATTGTTTTCTATTCTCATTGCAGCTGTTTGTTCCCAGTACATATTCCTGATTATTCGTAGGTCTTTTCCATCAACACTGAGTCTCTCCAGTTGGTTGATCAATTCTTCATGTCGTACCCGATCGAAAGCCTTGGTATAGTCAACAAAGCATAGATACAAATCCTTATTCATCTCAATTGATCTCTCCATGATAGTTCTTAGGATGTATATGGCATTAATAGTTCCTTTCCCTTCCACAAATCCACACTGTTCTTCTGCTATTTCTCTTTTGATTCTATTTCTTGTCCTCATCATGATTATTCTTAACAGGATTTTTGTTACTTGACTCATCAAACTGATTGTGCGATGGAGTTCGCATTCTATAGCCCCTGTCTTCTTTGGAAGTGCAATGAAAATTGATTTTGACATATCTTTGGGGATTTTTCCAGTGTCGTAAATTTCAATTAGGAGGACTGTTATTTTTTCTATGCCAAATTCCTCCAGGGCTTCAATCATCTCTGTTGTTATGTTGTCTGGTCCTGGGGCTTTTCCTGGTTTCATCTTTTTCAGTGCTGCTCTAACCATGCTAGCAAAGCAAAAACTAAACCCTTTGGCTCCCTCACCCTATCCACCATCTTCCGGCAGGGAGTCAAAAAAATGCACTGAATATAATTCAAAAGACAGAAAGTACATCAAGTTTTGTGGAAAAAGGTAAATGAACCAGCAAGCCAGAAAATGAGAAAGAAAAAGATAACAAATCAAAAGCCAAGGAGCAAAGCAGGAACAAAGACAGTGACAGAAAAGAGGAAATATTTAGCACAGAATTTCCAGATGGGGTTATTGTACTGAGAGAGCTCACAGTTTCCCCATTGTGGTTCAGCTTGGTGGAAGCTGGTGGAGGAAGTGAAGAAGTGCAAGATTAATAAATAAGTAAGACATACATACATATACAAGATAAAAAAAATACTTAAGAAGTACAAGACTATTAACCCTTTTGACTCCCACCACTATCTACCTACTGCAAAAACTTAACCCTTCCTGTGGGAAGATGGTGGATAGGGTGAGGAAGTCAAAGGGTTAAGTTTTTACTTTGCTTGCATGTTTGACAATACATGATACTGTTGGACAGGGTGCGGAAGTCAAAGGGATAATAAATAAGATATATATACAAGGTGAAGTATTTACCAGAAACGGGAATGCTGACATATCTGGCCATGCTCTCCGAATCAGCGTTACCAGTCTTCACAAACACCACCTGAAAAGCTGAGGGGTGGGCGTAATTGATGACAAGAAGCACCGCGCACGATGACAGAGGTAATGATATGCACTGTTCGTCAGGCAACAGGTGACCCTCCAGGTAAACTGTCACTGCCATGGCTGGTCAGCTTCTTCGTCTGCAATCAACATCAGCAGTCAAAGAATCAATCAATGTGGACACTTGAACTAACCTCATTCAGGACCCTGCCTGAGGCCAAACAGCACTTCTGTCTGTGGCTGTCTGTGTCTTCTGCAGTATACCTCCCACCTTTCAATATTTTCAAGACAAACATTACACTCCAAGAAAGTTTGCCAAACACAATCCATACATTGGCACAAATTCAAAGAAACACTGCCAGACACAACTCATATGCTGGTTGGAAAACTGGTAAATGAAAATAACTAGATAAACTATAAACCATGGTCTGGATTGAGATATAATGGCGTAATATTAATAACAATAACAATAACAACAGCAACAACAATATTAATGATGAATAAATAATATTAATAATAATAATAACTATAACAATAATAGTCATAATGGTAATAATAATAATAAAAAATAATAATAATAATAATGATAATGATAGTAGTAGTAGTAGTAGTAGTAGTAGTAATAACAACAATAACAATAATAACAACAACAACAACAATAATGATGATGATGATGATGACGATGACGACGACGATGATGATGATGATGATGACATCCATCAGGCGCCAAATCTTCACAAACAAATCAAATCGAAGTGCATGCTCTCATCATTCACTAAAACACTCAATCACAATGACAAAACCTCAAGCAGAACAAAGCATATATATTGGAAGAGGGAGGACAGGAGGGGAGTTAGACGAAGCGGTGGACAAGTAGAGGGAGAAATCACTGGTGAAATGTATGTCTTCAAGTTCAAGTTAAACTTGAAAGAAGACAGAGTTTGTGACTGTTACTTAAAGAGACAGGGGAAACTCATTCTAGTTGTATGACCAGACACAGAAAAAAAAGCAGCCACTAAATGTGGAACATCTGTATCAAGAAATGAAAAAGTCATCTACAGTAAGAAATAGTGGACATGGACAAGTTTTAGGCTATCAGGGGTATACTCAAAAGTCGGCACTTCGTAACAAACTACTGTTGTGAATTTTGAAAGAATTTATCTGCAATGATTTAAATGAAGAACAAGACAATTAATGTATGTCTTACACTCTTACTCGTCTGGAAAAAACATGCTTCTGTCATAAATTTTTCAA
>CM060314.1:5517971-5567971 GCA_030674185.1 Monoplex corrugatus | reverse complement strand
TCATCAAGCAAAGCCAGAGCAAGATTGAGGCAGCCGAGATGTGGTTTCTAAGAAGAATGTTGAGAGTTCCATGGACAGCAAAGAAAACAAATGAGACAGTCTTGATGGAGGCAGACACAAGTAGATCACTCATAAGGAAGATTAGGAAAAGACAGGCAACGTTTATGGGCTATTTTATGAGGAAGGGGGATTTGGAGCACCTGGTCACAATGGGAAAGCTGGAGGGAAAGAGAGCACCAGGTAGACCCAGGGAGAGAATGCTGGATGTAACCATTCTACTCAATGTTGAATGTACCGTTGGTTGGTAGTCCAGATCTTGCAACTGTACAGCAGGACGCTCAGGACTACTGCCCTGCACATAGCAATCTTTGTATTGAACCTTCACTGCACTCTGGACTGGATTGATAGATTTATCACAAGAGCATTTTTTCGTACGAATGATGCTGTTGTTATTTCCGTGGAAAGCGTATGCCATAATATGACGCCAATCTTTCTTTCTTTCTTTTGTTGTTGTTGATGTTGTTTATTGCATTTGTATTTGTATTGATTAATAAACTATTGTATTTATCTATTTGTTTGTTTATTTAAAGTTTTTCTTGTATACACATGCTTTTGTTGGTCCAGATACTGGAATGTGAAGTTTTCTACAGAATTTTGCTAGGATACCTCTTCCGTAACCATCAACTCAAGGTCTCAAGGTTTAGCGCGGTGCGAGGAAGCAAAGTCCTTGCTTGACCAGAAAGTGAACATTATTAGTGTGTGTGTATTCTGATATGTGTGTGTGTGTGTGTGTGTGTGTGTGTGTGTGTGTGTGTGTGTGTGTGTGTGTGTGGTGTGCGTGCGTGCGTGCATGTGCATGTGCGTGTGCGTGTGTGCATGTGTGTGTATGTGTGTGTGTGTGTGTGTGTGTGTGTGTGTGTAAGAAAGAGAGGGGGAGGAGAGGGAGAGAGAAAAACAAAGACAGAAACAAAGACAGAGAGTGACAGAGAGAGAAATAAAGAGGGAGAGAGAGAGAGAGAGAGAGAGAGAGAGAGAGAGAGAGAGAGAGAGAGAGAGTTCAGAATTCATGAAGAGGTACAAATGCGTAAGTAACACAATCATTTGACTTCATGACAATCACATCATTATAAACATTATTTGTGTTTAACCCTTTCACTCCCGCATCCTATCCACTGACTGCAAAAACTTAACCCTCTGGCTCCCTTGTCCCTATGTGGACAGGGTGAGCGAGTCACAGGTTTAAGTTTTTGCTTTGCTAGCATGGATGACAATGCAGGATGGTGGTGGACAGAATGCGGGAGTCAAAGGGTTAAAGATACAGCCATAGATCTCATCTTGAATGCCTTGTACGAATGAAGTGACATATTTCTAAATGTGCTTTTATGTTTAAAAGCCATAAGCATACTCAATACTGTTATACGGTTGTGAGGCATGGACAGTCAACAAGCAAAGCCAGTACAAGATTGAGGCAGCCGAGATGTGGTTTCTAAGAAGAATGTTGAGAGTTCCATGGACAGCAAAGAAAACAAACGAGACAGTCTTGATGGAGGCAGACATAAGAAGATCATTCATAAGGAAGCTTAGGAAAAGACAGGCAACATTTGTAGGCCATTTTATGAGGAGGGGGAATTGGAGCACCTGGTCACGACGGGAAAGCTGGTGGGGAAGATAGCACCAGGTAGACCCAGGGAGAAAATACTAGATGGACTTGCAGAGTGGCTGAGGACAAAGAGGGTGGAAGAGATGCTTGAGGCAACAAGAGATAGAGACAGATGGAAGTCCATGATCGCCAGTGCCATGCGGCAAGGCACCTTATGATGATGATGAAGTACACTCAGTCGAAACTGGTTTGGGAATTTATTGGGGAAAAATGTAAGGATTTGAATAGCGTTCTTAAAGCACTAAGTGCAGGACAAGATAAAGAGAAAGAGTGAAGAGAGAGAGGAGGGGAGGGGGAGAAGGAGGGAGAGAGAGGGGAAGGGGAGAGAACATCTCAGTATGTTATGAGCCGTGGTTTGTGCAGTCCCAAGCCCTCAACAACACTGTAGTGTATTATAGGCCATGGTTTGTACTATCCAAAGCCCTCTGTAGCACTATAGGTGTGCTATGGGCTATGGTTTGAGCTGTCCCAAGCCCTCTGCAGCACTGCATGTGTGATACGGGCCACAGTTTGTGATGTTCTAGGCCTCCTGCAACACTGAAGGTATGCTGTCGGCCGTGGTTTGTCCTGTCCCAAGCCCTCTGCAGCACTGTGCGTATGCTATTGGGCCGTAGTTTGTACTGTTCCAAGGTTTTTGTATCACTGTACATATGCTGTGGATCGTGGATTGTGGAAATGAGGAAGACAAAGGCTCATATGCAGCACTGTGGGTTACTCGTCTTGGTTTCTATGACAGTTGGTCTGATCAGCTATTGTAAAAATTGTGAACTGATTCTAAAGCAAAGGTGTTTTCTTCCGCCCTACTACGTGTCCCACAAGTTCATTCGTCATGAAAAAAGATTTTTTTTCTAAAAGTATAATAACGATGATAATGATATACCAAAAGGAAATAAGAGGGAAGCAGGGAAAATTTTGAATATCAACTAAGTAACATAACTCTTGAGAGTCACGGAGTTATCTCCCATGTGTTGGATTTGAGAAATTCTACATGGGAGATAACTCCGTGACTCTCAAGAGTTATGTTACTTAGTTGATGATAATGATAACAAATAACAACAACAACAAAAAAGACAATTTTCAAATTGATTAATAAATACAAATTTCAGTTAAATCTGTCAAAATGTAAAAAGTTATTTGTATCAGGTTCTTAGACTAAAATATATATTCAAATAACATTTTCTTCTATTCTTGCCAGACTGAGGATTACCCATCGGGAAGTAGAATAAATTAGAAATTGATGATTGTGCCTGCTATTCAGTTTGCATGCACATGGATCTCTTCTTCTTCTTCTTCTTCTTCTTCTTCTTCTTCTCTCACCTACCCACTCTCAAGTAAATAAAAAAAATTCCCAGGTCTGTCAACAATAACTGTACATTTAATGGAGTAATCAAAATAATGGATACAGAGCTATTTTGTGTATACTCATGGGTGCCGGCGGTGTTTTCCTTCAGTTTGGACTGCACAATTACACAACAAGGGATCAGATTTTATAGTCACTAAGCAGAAATCCCTAAGTTATGTGAAAAAGGGTTAAAAGTTTGTTAAGGAACTATTCAATTTTTAGTGACGATAATTTTAATATCTCTTTTTAATGTCTCTTTTTAGCATGAAGAAGAAAAGGTATGCTATAGTGTACAAAAGATACTGTCACCCCTATGGAAATAATGGGTTATTTCCGGACAGACTGTCGCCACTTGTGTGCTGACGTCACGCCTAGAGAGTGCACCGCCTGGACCGGTTTGCTACCTTAGAAGAAATTGTTTTTCCGCATTTAAATAGGACCTCGGATGTGTACATTTTGTTTTATTTTTATGCAGCTTTGAATAGCATTTTTACTTTAATCACGTTAGATGTAGGTTGTTTGCTCTACCGACGCTCTAGATAAATGTAGTATGATTTTTTACTTCCAACAGGAAGTTAAGTTGACTCGGTGTCGCGGAAGAATAGGTGTTAGAAAGTTTACTTGCACTATTTCCCGTCAGACTGTCGCCAGTTTCAATAGCAAAGAAATTCTCTGCCTTGTGTTGCAGGTGATTTTAATATAAATTAATACATGGATGTACAGTTTCCCGCGTTTCAACAGCATAAAGTGGTTCTGCCGACAGTGTGATTGATTATTATTATATTTGGATCGAGTCTGCAAGTATTAAAGGTAAGATTTTTTTTTAGATTGCAAACGTGTTTTACGCCATTTTGACCGACGAAAGTGAGAGTTGATGTGATGTGTTGGGCGAAGATGAGCTTTCCTTGACATAACAGTTCTTTGCAGATTCTTTGCTGCCAGCATACAGATTCGTTGGTGGCTGGGTATTTAAAGCGGATGGCATACGCTTGAATTTTTGACGTCGTTTATTATAAAGTGACCAGTCTTTCTTAGATTTAGGTTCATAGATTCTAAAATAGGCGAGGTCAGCCCATTCTTTCTGCCTCAGGTCAGACCAACCGTAAACCGTTTGGCGTGTAGGCTAACATAAAGTAGGCAGGAAGGATCAGACTGCGTGCACATGTGAGATGGAAAGGGAGGGGCTTCTCAAATGTGTTTGCATGCTGTTATCTAAATCAACAGATTCAGTCTCCCTAACACTGACACAGCTGTCTTGCAGTTCTAAATGAGGGTGCTCCTCTAAAGGTGAAACACACTGTGTGCCTCTGTGTGTAGTCAATGTCTCTCTCTCTTTCTCTCTCTCCTCTCTCTCTCAACCACACACACACACACACACACACACACACACACACACACACACACACACACACACACACACACAGTGTCTCCCACATGTATACAAATTCTTCTTGAATTTTTATTTTGATTTGATACACTGATAGAAGTTTGCTGTGTAGCGCATGATGTAATGAAGTAGATTTACATAGGGTTCAGCGCAACAACCTAAGTTTGCTGTGTAGCGCGTGATGTATTGAAGGTAGATTTACATAGGGTTCAGCGCAACAACCTGGAAAGCAAACATCCTAACACTTTCAGACTTCACATTTACAGAAAAAAATAACAGGTGTAGGCTATAGAATACATATACAACTCAACAATGAATCTGATTAGAACATGATATCATGTTGGCCTAGACCAGTAGAACAGCAGTAACATAATCATATATCTACATATTTAAATTAATGTAAGTCTTTCATATGAGTACACTTGCATAGATTATACATGTATGTAGCCCTTCACACTCACATGAACAGGCAGATGAACAGTTGTTTTTTTTACTTGACAGGTTTGCAAAGTGATAAAAACTTGTGTGCTATTAGCATGTAATATCTAATGTAACTAATCATATGCAGGCAATACAGACAGTAGGCTGGAGAGGAGAAATTTTAGATGCGCGAGAATTTAAAAGAAAATTTTGTTCTTAACAATAGTGCTTTGAAGAGAGAAGTTTTTCGAGCTCTTGTAAAAGAGGACAAATATTGCAAATGATGCTCACATCTGATGAGAGTGTATTCCATTGTTGTGGTACACAGCAAGTGACTGTTGGCTGAAAGTTTAGTAAATTAGTCTATACTTAAGGTGGACAGAGAGTGTGTTTTACTTGATGATGACTGGAGCTGTGTAGGAGAAAGCCTAAACAGATCAGAAGTAAGGCATAGGCCAACAGACAGAAGTGATATTTGGAGAAAGAATGTGTTACAATACAAGGTACCATTGCGACATCATTTATCTGCACAGTAGACTACTGATTGTGTCAAGTAAAGGAATCAAGATCAAGATAAACTTTTCACATTTATTAAACCCCTAAAACACCATGATTGGTAAAATATATAGTTATTCTAACATCCAGAGAGAAAGTCGAAGTTCTTGTTGCCAGTGGTTCCTTCTTACCAGCAGACCGCCACTGGGACACTTTCTTGTCTGTGAAGGTATGGGAAGAGGGTGCAGATTATCTCCATTGCCCCGTGAGTTCGAGCTGTGAAATGTAGGCCTACAGAACTTTACATCTGGTTGACCACAGAACACAGAAGAGGTTTTCAGGTTAGCTCATGCCAAGTGAAGTCAAATAAGATTTGTTTTCATGCAGATCATGTTATAGTCTGAATCAGAAATTTGATGTTTGAAGTTTAACAAATTTCTGACTACTCAGTGTTTGTTGCGGTTGCTGCCCCCTGACCAAGTAAGGTTGACTTGTGGTCAACATTATAGGTTTCAGCACATAAAATTCTCTTACATGTATGTTTTTGGGTACATTTGTTTAAGATTTTGTGATAAGAATGATTGCTCAGTACATTCTGCAATTGTCAGTATTGCCAGACAGAATGATATACGAATATTTGACTTGATCACATCTATACAAGCCAATAGACTAGTATTAGTCGGCTGAATTGTAGGCCCCTACCAGCACCACAAAGTGTTTTGATTGTTGTTTCTTGTAGTGTTCACAAATGGTGAGCATCAGTATCGTCTTTGACACATCACCGTCACTGCTTTTTGCTTTTGACAATATTTTCATTGGTTCTCAAGGAGCTTTTCCCTTAACTGTACCTTGGTTCTCAGAAAGAAGTCTTTCTCAGTTTTTGGTGCAATTATGTGGAATTCACTTCCAGTATCTTTAAAACAAAGCAGTTGCACATTCGGAAGTCTAGATCTCCAAAAATTGTAATTGCTTGTGTCTCCTCAAAATCAGTGGTATTGCAGTTTGTCATTGTGTGTGTGTGTGTGTGTGTGTGTGCAAGGTGTGCATATGTGTATGTGTGCTTATGTGTGTGTATTTGCATTTGTGTAATCACCAATTGTCACTGATTAAACAAAACGACATCTATCATTCATGTGTATGCACAAGGTGTGTGTATATGTTATATGCGTGTCTATATCATATGCGCATGATTGTCACTGATAAATTGAAAACATTTTTGATGAACCATGTTTCTGTTGCATTGATATATGTGGCGGTGCACATGAAAATCACGGATAAGTCGCCAGTCGAGATTTCGCGCAACAGGCTGTGAAAGTAACTGACCCTAAACATATCGATGATGAAATTTTTGTATTTTAGGGTTCAATGGTGTTTTTTCTATTAAATTCCAAAGTATTATCAACAAATACAAGCTAAAACTATTTTAATTAAATATTTTTCTGTGGGATGTGATGGGAAATTAAGCAAAAGCAACGGACTAATTTGACCTACTTTGAACACGATTTTCATTGTATAAAACCAGTCGTAGTAAGTGAAAGGACACAACTTGTAAGTTGTAACTAGTCTCTAGGCCCTACTTTCACGGTCATTGTTTCTCTTCGTGTTGTATTCGGGCGTATTAATTCGATTTTTCAGGCGGTAGTGTGTTCAGAGCGACATACCCGTGATCAATTTTAACTGAAGCTCGTTTAATCATTGCTACAATTATATCCTTCTCTTTTAATTTCTTTGAAAACTATCATACATTTCCTGTCAAAGTCTGAATTTTTTTCGCTCTACGTTTTTTCTACAAGCCGCAATAATTACAGAAAGTGAGTGACCCCCAACTGTGTGTGTTGTCAACACACGAGTCGAAGCAAAACAATCACAATGGCGGCGCGTCGGAAAGTGTCGAGCGCACAGCTCTGTAAAATGTTGTCGGAAACGGCTGATTTCACTTCTCCAGAATTAGTTGAAGCAGTGACAGACTACTTTGGAGATGACAGACAGTCAGAAATAGATTCCAGCAGTGATGAAGAGGATTCTATGCCCATGCCGAATGGTTTTGAAGACGAGCACATGGAATCTAGTTCTGGTAAGTAGGCCTACTGTTGATGTCATGTCATGATTGCTTTCACTTCGAAAGTTTATTTGGTGTGTTCATAACCTTGTATGAATTACTGGCGAACTAGAATTATTATCATGAAAGGAATAAGTCGTATCCATTTGATTTGTGTAAATTATAATGTAAGTAGACCCAAAATTCATAAAAACAAGTGATCTAATTTGGTAATGCTGATGCTATTTTTTAGCCGCAGACTGACAAGGCAAAACCGAAAGCTGGAAAACCCTCTTGTTTTCACTAGGCTACCAAGTGCTGCACCATCACAGATTATCAATAATTATGGCATGCTTTCACACTTGATTAAGTATATTTGACATTGTCATGCTAAAGGCCTATTAACATTTATTAAATTAAAAAAAAAAAGTTTCTTTGTTTGATTTTCATTGTCAGTGGGGGGTGGGCAGTGCTGTACATAATCTGTGTGTGTGTGTGCATGCACATAAACATGTGTGTGTGTTGTGTGTTGTGTGTGTGTGTGTGTGTGTGTGTGTGTGTGTGTGTGTGTGCATGCACATAAACATGTGTGTGTGTTGTGTGTGTGTGTGTGTGTGTGTGTGTGTGTGTGTGTGTGTGTGCATGCACATAAACATGTGTGTGTGTGTGTGTGTTGATGTGCATACATGATTACAGTTTATACATGAGTGCATGTGTGTATTTTTGTGTGTTGGTGAGCATACATGATTAAAATTGTGTATACATGTGTGTGAATGTGTGTTGATAATTTATATTTAATATTATCAGTTTCATATTGTAGATTTGTACAAGGTGTGCATACTGTTTGTTTTCAGCTGATGACCCAGACGAGGCTGAGGGTGACATGATACGTCCACCAGTCATTTTCAAGGCGGACACTTGTAACACTAATAGTGAATTTGACGATGGAACAGCCTGCTTCAGTGAGAACGCTGGAAAGCCTGACCCAAAGCTGTCTGCTCCCTTCCAGTGTGCATGTAAGCTGAATGATAAACAGCCTTGCTATCTGCAGTTTAAGTCAGAAGAGCTGTGCGAATTACGTATGCATCACCTGACAATGACAAAAGAAGAACTGGACAATGCCATCTTCAGCCAACTGAAGGCGTTTCTTCAAACTGGTCCAATGACGGTGAATACAAAGCGTCGGCAGAATACTCCAAGAAAGAAGTGCCGCAGTCAGTACATGTTGAATGGATTCAAAATATGCCGTGAATTGTTTCAGTATGTCCATTGCATTGGGAGTCAGAAACTGGACCACTTGATTAAACATTATAAAGAAAATGGGTTGACCCCAAGGCAACATGGCAACACCAACAGAAAGCCTTATAAGGCCTTAACATTTGAGGAACAAAAGAAGGTAGTAGACTTCATTTCGAATTACGCAGAAGTGCATGGAATCCTTCTTCCGGGTCGAATCCCAGGCTACCATAGAGATGACTTGAAGCTGCTTCCCTGTTCATCCACTAAAACTGCTGTGCACAAAGAGTATTCTGTTGCCTGTGATGCCGATGGTGGACGCTGCGTTTCAAAACGTACGTTCTTATACCTGTGGAAGAAACACCTTCCTGACATCCTGCCTATGAAGCCTAGGACAGACCTTTGCTGGCAATGTCAGAGAAACAACTATGCACTGCAGCAAATGAAGTCATTAACCATGACTGACACTCAGAAGATGGAACTGGCAACAGCTGCAGTTCAACACCTTGCTGCAGCAAACAGAGAGAGAGAGGAGTACAAGCTTGTTGTTGCCAGAGCAAAGGTAAGTTGCTGTTTTACTTATAAATTCAATAGCATTATCACAGTTAGGGATTCCAGGGTGTCCCTTTATCATTACAGTGTGTGTGTCTGTCAGGTTGTACTCTGTGTTTGTACATGTATGTATGTGTGAGTGTTTTGAAATGATACATGTATTAAGCACAGAATTATAGCAATAAAATGTAGCATTCTGATTCACATTATCTATGGTTGGAGTATTGATTCTCATACACATTATCATACCAGTTCACCATACATGTTAATCTAAATTAACACACACACACACACACACACACACACACACACACAGAGATACACACACACACACACACACACACACACACACATACACACACACACATACACACACACACACACACACACACACACACACACACACACCACACACACACACAAACAATACAGGTCATCATGCATGCACAAAAAATTTTAATGTAAATTTACACACACACACACACACACACACACACACACACACACACACACACACACACACACACACACACACACACACAACACAACCAGGTGAAAACAAGACATGAACTTGATGAAGGAAAAACAAAACCACAGCTTGCAGTTGCACTGTTGCAGGAGGAGCTGAAGACTGCAGGACTGGACCGACTGGAGACACCAGGAAACAACACAGCAGCCTGCTCAAGGGACATCATGGCCCACTACAGTTTTGACTTTGCACAACAAGTCCATTATCCTTCAGACCCCCTGCAGCCCGGTCCGGTGTACTTTAAAACACCTAGAAAATGTGGTGTCTTTGGCATGATGACAGAGGCCCTCCCACAGATGGTTGTGTTTCTCCTTGATGAAGCAATGGAAACAGGGAAGGGAGCAAACACAGTGATTTCTTTTGTGGATTTTTTCCTGGAAAACTATGGGTTAAAAGAAGCATCGTGCCATCTCCATGCAGATAACTGTGCCGGGCAAAATAAGAACAATGCCATGTTGCAATATTTGATGTGGCGTGTCATGACTGGCCGTCACAAGGTCATCACACTATCATTTCTCTTGGCAGGTCACACCAAATTTGGCCCTGATGCCTGTTTCGGGCTCTTCAAAAGAAAATTTCGCCGGACAAGAGTGGACTGTCTGAATGACATCTCAGAAGTGGTGTCATCTGCATCGCCATCTGGTATTCTAATACCACAGCTGTGCGGTGACCAAGACGGGAACTCTCTGGTTCCTACCCGTGACTGGACTGAATACCTGAATCAGTGGTTTAGAAAGTTGGTGGGGCTGAAAAAGTACCATCACTTTAAGTTTGAAACCAATGAGGATGGGAAGCCTCAAGTCTGCTGCAAGGAGTCTGCAGACGGACCAGTGCAGGTTTTCGAACCACTGAAACAGCCCACTGCCCTGCCTGATGATCTCCCGCCTATCATTCGTCCGAGTGGTCTCAGTGAACAAAGACAGGAATACTTGTTCTCTGAGATCAGGGAGTTTGTACACCCAGAGAAGAGAGACCTGGTCTGCCCTGAGCCTATCAGCCTCAAATTCTCTGCCAAGGCCACCACATCGCAGTCCCTGCCTCCTTCCCCCCATCTGTCCAAACCATCCACCAGCCAGGCCACCCCACCATCCTCTTCCAGGACTCCAGGCAGGCCAAAGAAAAACAAGAGAGGACCTAAGAAGAAAACAGTCGTGTGATTTGTTTTTTTGTGCTGATATTGTTGGGTTTTTTCCTTGTGGATAAGTAGGGATGTGAGACTGAAATCAGTGAAAAGTGAACATACCCTGAGACCATTTCTGGATCTTCTTTCTGGTGCTGTTTTTGTAGGAATAAGGATACCTGATCATAATTTCAAGTTGGTGACTCATAATACTGCTATGTTGAGTTTCTGTGTTGTATCAATACCTGTCTTTCTTCAATTGATATTACTAACATAATACCATAATTTTAATAAGCAAATGTGTCATCAGAGGTTACAAACAAATATACATACAAACTAACACATACAGATTAAAATACATTTACACATCTATGTTTCCTGAAAATTTGGAGTGATTCTGAATTATAGTTATTTTTCCACAAATTTTTATGTAAAAGTTTGAAACGCTTCTGCGTTTTCAACATTTTAAGCCCAATGAGCAAGGTACTGGGATGATTTTTATATTAAATAGCAATTATCTGGTGAAATTGAATGAGTTACCAAGGTTCTCTGAGTTATTCTTGTTATTTTGGTATCACCCACTTACTTAGAAAAATTCATATAACAAAATTAGAGCTAAATGAAAATTTGTAATTTTAAAACATGATTTTCTCAAAAGTAGGTCACGGTCATCTGGGAACTTTAAATGCATGTAACTTGGAATCTAATAAAGATAAATGAAATCTGTTTTTTGTGTCTTATTTAGAATTATTTCTTCTTTCAGATAGCATATTTAGCTCATTTTTTGAAATTTGACCATTATCCATGATTTTCATATGCACTGTCACATATATTGATGTATACATGTATCCCACGGCCACATGTTTGTACTACATTACAATGTTAGCATGGTGATGTTAGTATGTGTAAATCATAAATGGCTTCGGATATTTTCTTTTACACCAATAACATAATGGTGTTAATTGTCAATAGAGGGCAAAAATTCAATGTAGACTGTACTATATTTTCTTTTACACCAAAAACATAATGGTGTTGATTGTCAATAGAGGACAAAAATACAATGTAGATGTACATAGCAAACCAGTAGAGCTGGAACTGGACTTGGCTTTAGCAGGGCTGAAGCGCATCAAGACCGACTGGAGGGCATCACTAAACAATGACTCCCTCAACAGTCTGATGTGTATCACACTGGAGTCCAGTGTGATACACATCAGACTGTTGAGTGACATTGCTGAGTTCAATCCTGAAAAGGCAGTGGAGCTGTGGATGGCGTCAGGTAGCAGAAGAAAGAGGCTTCACCATGGAGAGCAGGCCAAGAAGACAACCAAGAGTGCTGCTGAGGGCAAAGAGAGAGAGATGGAAGAGGATGAGATCAGAGAAATGTCTCAGTCTGGGAGAGATGAGGGAGGGAGACAAGAAGAGGGAGAGGAAGACAGAGAAGTTGAAGAAAGTGATGATGAAGATGAGCTGTTGGAGAGTCTGAGTGCTGGGTTAGATGATGATGACTTTGCTGGCCTGAAGAAAGCAGACCCAAGCTGCTTCAGGTTTTTCAACATTGAGGAGAATGATGATGTTGATGATCTGGCCCTTGGCAGACTGTAGAATGAATAGTCAGTGCTTCAGATACAAAACAGGGACAAACCTTGTCATGACACTTGTATCTAGTCAAATACCATTCATGATGAACCTTTGAATCATGAATCTCTTTTTACTTGCAGTATTACTGTTAGTTTTGATATACCTGGCATATCAATGAAAACTGAAAATAAAGTTGTTTTCCAAAAATGAAATAGTGTTGTTGTTGAAAGTTATCTTGTTTATTAGCTGCAATAGTTATACAATTTAAAATAGGACCCGCATTTTCAATCAAAGGGTCTGGCAACCTGAAAAATTTTCTGGCAACCTCAACTTTCCAGGTTAGGAGCCCGGCTGGCTCCTTAGCCTGGCTTGCTAAATCTCAGCCCTGTTTAGTGCGGATAGTAATGTTCACCAAGTGCTCATGATGGTTATCTTGTGTTAATAGGGACATGACATCACCTGTGTCCAGCATCATAACAGTTAACACTAAGTGTTCATTATGGCGGTCTTGTGTTGATAGGGACATGATGTTACCTGTGTCCAGCATCATAACAGTTAACACTAAGTGTTCATGATGGTTGTCTTGTGTTGATAGGGACATGATGTTACCTGTGTCCAGCATCATAACAGTTAACACTAAGTGTTCATGATGGTTGTCTTGTGTTGATAGGGACATGATGTTACCTGTGTCCAGCATCATAACAGTTAACACTAAGTGTTCATGATGGTTGTCTTGTGTTGATAGGGACATGATGTTACCTGTGTCCAGCATCATAACAGTTAACACTAAGTGTTCATTATGGTTGTCTTGTGTTAATAGGGACATGACATCACCTGTGTACAGCATCATAACAGTTAACATTAAGTGTTCATGATGGTTGTCTTGTGTTGATAGGGACATGACGTCACCTGTGTCCTGCATCATAACAGTTAACACTAAGTGTTCATTATGGTTGTCTTGTGTCGATAAGGACATGATGTTACCTGTGTCCAGCATCATAACACTAAGTGTTCATTATGGTTGTCTTGTGTCGATAAGGACATGATGTTACCTGTGTCCTGCATCATAACATTAAGTGTTCATTATGGCGGTCTTGTGTCGATAAGGACATGATGTTACCTGTGTCCAGCATCATAACAGTTAACACTAAGTGTTCATGATGGTTGTCTTGTGTTGATAGGGACATGATGTTACCTGTGTCCAGCATCATAACAGTTAACATTAAGTGCTCATGATGGTTGTCTTGTGTTGATAGGGACATGACATCACCTGTGTCCAGCATCATAACAGTTAACATTAAGTGTTCATGATGGTTGTCTTGTGTTGATAGGGACATGACGTCACCTGTGTCCAGCCTCATAACAGTTAACACTAAGTGTTCATGATGGCGGTCTTGTGTTGATAGGGACATGATGTTACCTGTGTCCAGCATCATAACAGTTAACACTAAGTGTTCATTATGGTTGTCTTGTGTCGATAAGGACATGATGTTACCTGTGTCCAGCATCATAACAGTTAACACAAAGTGTTCATTATGGTTGTCTTGTGTCGATAAGGACATGATGTTACCTGTGTCCAGCAGCATAACAGTTAATACTAAGTGTTCATTATGGTTGTCTTGTGTCGATAGGGACATGATGTTACCTGTGTCCAGCATCATAACAGTTAACACTAAGTGTTCATTATGGTTGTCTTGTGTTGATAGGGACATGATGTTACCTGTGTCCTGCATCATAACAGTTAATACTAAGTGTTCATGATGGTTGTCTTGTGTTGATAGGGACATGATGTTACCTGTGTCCAGCATCATAACAGTTAATACTAAGTGTTCATTATGGTTGTCTTGTGTTGATAGGGACATGATGTTACCTGTGTCCAGCATCATAACAGTTAACACTAAGTGTTCATGATGGTTGTCTTGTGTTGATAGGGACATGATGTTACCTGTGTCCAGCATCATAACACTAAGTGTTCATTATGGTTGTCTTGTGTCGATAGGGACATGATGTTACCTGTGTCCAGCATCATAACAGTTAACACTAAGTGTTCATTATGGTTGTCTTGTGTCGATAGGGACATGATGTTACCTGTGTCCAGCATCATAACACAAAGTGTTCATTATGGTTGTCTTGTGTTGATAGGGACATGATGTTACCTGTGTCCAGCATCATAACAGTTAACACTAAGTGTTCATTATGGTTGTCTTGTGTTGATAGGGACATGATGTTACCTGTGTCCAGCATCATAACACTAAGTGTTCATTATGGTTGTCTTGTGTCGATAGGGACATGATGTTACCTGTGTCCAGCATCATAACAGTTAACATTAAGTGCTCATTATGGTTGTCTTGTGTTGATAGGGACATGATGTCACCTGTGTCCAGCATCATAACACTAAGTGTTCATTATGGTTGTCTTGTGTCGATAGGGACATGACATCACCTGTGTCCTGCATCATAATACTAAGTGTTCATTATGGTTGTCTTGTGTTGATAGGGACATGATGTTACCAGTGTCCAGCATCATAACACTAAGTGTTCATTATGGTTGTCTTGTGTCGATAGGGACATGACATCACCTGTGTCCAGCATCATAACACTAAGTGTTCATTATGGTTGTCTTGTGTTGATAGGGACATGATGTTACCTGTGTCCAGCATCATAACACTAAGTGTTCATTATGGTTGTCTTGTGTTGATAGGGACATGACATCACCTGTGTCCAGCATCATAACACTAAGTGTTCATTATGGTTGTCTTGTGTTGATAGGGACATGACATCACCTGTGTCCAGCATCATAACAGTTAACACTAAGTGTTCATTATGGTTGTCTTGTGTTGATAGGGACATGATGTTACCTGTGTCCTGCATCATAACACTAAGTGTTCATTATGGTTGTCTTGTGTTGATAGGGACATGATGTTACCTGTGTCCTGCATCATAACACTAAGTGTTCATTATGGTTGTCTTGTGTCGATAGGGACATGATGTTACCTGTGTCCAGCATCATAATACTAAGTGTTCATTATGGTTGTCTTGTGTTGATAGGGACATGATGTTACCTGTGTCCTGCATCATAACACTAAGTGTTCATTATGGTTGTCTTGTGTTGATAGGGACATGATGTTACCTGTGTCCTGCATCATAACACTAAGTGTTCATTATGGTTGTCTTGTGTTGATAGGGACATGATGTTACCTGTGTCCTGCATCATAACACTAAGTGTTCATTATGGTTGTCTTGTGTTGATAGGGACATGATGTTACCTGTGTCCAGCATCATAACACTAAGTGCTTTTGATGATTGTCTTGTGTTGATCAGGAGGGGCATGACATCACCTCTGTCCAGTATCTTCTCCTTCACCAGCCCAGCTGTCAAACGGCTGCTGGGCTGGAAGCAGGGGGATGAAGAGGAGAAGTGGGCGGAGAAGGCGGTGGACTCGCTGGTCAAGAAGCTAAAGAAGAAGAAAGGGGCGCTTGAAGATCTGGAGAAGGCATTGAGCTGCCCAGGTCAGGTCAGCAAGTGCGTCACCATCCCTCGCTCACTGGACGGTCGCCTTCAAGTGTCGCATCGCAAGGGGTTGCCACATGTCATCTACTGCCGTGTGTGGCGCTGGCCCGATCTGCAGTCTCACCATGAGCTGAAGCCGCTAGAGTGCTGCGAATACCCCTTTTCTGCCAAGCAGAAAGAGGTCTGCATTAACCCATATCACTACAAACGTGTAGAAAGTCCTGGTAAGTGCTGGCATTTCATTAAATTCCAGTAGTATTTGATTCTTATGTCTGTATGATCATTTCCTCTTAATCAGAAGCATGACTCTCAAGTCTGTATACCGTTATCCTTTTAATTAGTCAACTCTGGTTCTTATGCAAGCTTGTAGTAACTTGAGACATGTCTCCATTCACTGATTCAGTGCTTGGAAGCTGAAGTTAATCTGCCGATTGTTTTAACATAATGTTGTGTCAACTAAAGATGCACCCAAAATCGTGATGTAAGTTACATGATGCTTTCAGTCTAAGAATACCATGATAAATTCAACACACAATGGATTATCAATTTTTGCCTCATGTCAGTTTATTTCCATTTTTATAGAAACCACAGGTTTCTGATCGAGTGTATTATTCTAGATTATGCAAACCAAAGCATAAATGGTTGGACATCGTTATTTACACATGACCTGTACCCAGAGTTTTCTGAACAAAGTGAAAACAAAGAGCAAGTGTATCATCAGGATTTGTACATGACTACACTCTATAATTTGTGTGATAAAAAACAAGAAGAAGCAGATTGTACAACTACAAGTTATTAGAATATCATGGTATATTTTAGTGGTGATTGTATAGGACATCAAATGCAATGTGTCATCCGTTTACATTTTGCTGTATTCTCGAAATATCCAGCTTGTTTTCTAACATGGGATATTATTTCAACAGGTTAGACAGGAAATGAGCAAAGAATATTTTCAAATTTTTTTAAGCATTGCTTCATCATGGTTAAGAATTTTACATTTGACACCAAAACTGGTGTCCAGAAAATTAACGCAACAAATATGTTTATTACAGAATGTTCACTCAAGTGAAGCAAAAACTGATCCAGTGTTATAACAGTGCACAGGGAAATATGACCCTTGGGTTGATTATCAGGAGATCTCTCATTCTATGTGATAAGTTTCACATAGACACCAAAATCATGGAACCACCAAGTTGGGATCACTGTGTGTCTTGCGCAAATATTTCTTCATATGACCATCCATATCTTTTCATTCAATTAAGGTGCTGTTTAGCAGTAAACATGAATAATGAATATATATTTCATTGATAACTGATCTTTTTCTACTTGATTTGAGATTTGCAGTTGACAGAACATGTGGGCATCACGGGCACACAATGTTTAGTTTCACAGCTGGAACCAAACATGTTCAGTCTCAAACTTGCGCTATATAAGAATTCTGGGAAAGGTGACAGACTGTGTGTAAAAGTTGTTTGAAATTTCAAGTAGTTTTGGACATGGTTGTGCAAAGTTCATTGGGAGCTGACATCATCTATAAGCTTTGGAGAGATGAGCATGATGTGAGTCTCATGGACGCAGAATATGAAACCTCTACGTTCATCACCTCTGTCAGTAGAATGCTTCATAACATTTTCTTGGACCAGTGTAGTGTTGTTTGTGTCAGGCATGATTGAATAGCGTACAGTATTATTTTCTCGGCTGCTGCTGAACTCTTCCAAGTTGCTTTGCCACTGATGTGAACATAAAACATAATTTATGACACATGTTTGTTTTTTATCTTGTTCAAGCTATTTGGCAGCGGTTTGGTTTAGTGAATGGTTAAAACCACTCAGACATTGTTTTCAGTCTTTTCTTTGATGTAGTGTTCTTTGTTTTCATGAATCGCAGAAACTTATTGCAGGTTTTTCTGCATTGAAATAGGTTGGTATTTCATTTGAATCGCCATTTTGTATATATTTTTGAAAGAACAATATCAATAAAAAAAAATAATTTTTTTTTTAAATTTTCAGTGTGAGTATTGAAATTTAGTCTAATAATATCAATAGTAATATAAAATTCTTACAAGTCATTTTGGTACTGTAAAGGAAACTGTTACATCTTAAAATTGGTTCTTAATGGGATGCTCTTCATTTGCTGAGTTTGGTCCAGTATTGTGCTTGTCTGCATATTTAATATGACAAAATGGTGAGTTTGTTTAAGAGGGATTCACCACAAAAATCTGCCACTGGTGCTAGCAGTTATCTGATGGACTCCCTGACTATATGCAAAACCCTGTATCACCTACCATACTAGCAAGGTCTTGTAATAGGGGAGAGATGTTGGATGGGTGTGGCAGGACATGGAAACACTAAGCTGATACAGATGGGCAGCAACCAGGCCAGTTTGTAATATTGTGGGCAGGATTACACTCTAGATGTTAGAACTCAAGTCCATGGGTCTATGAAAAGAACCAAGTAACCTACATGTGAAAGAAGATGATGCATGGGTGCAACTTTTTCCGTTTGATGACGGAATCCGTTTTTTCAGAATAGTCAGAAACGGAAAATCTGTTTTTTGAAAAAGCTTCAGCTTCAGCACTGCTGGCCCCTGGACCCCTTTCAGTTTTTTTTAAAACTTTTTCTAGGTTGCACCCTTGATGATGTGATGGAAATAGAAATAAGCAGTCTAGTATGAGATCTGAGAGATACTCAAGAAGTATGAATCATACAGGGAGAGCAGAGAAGACTATATAAAAATATGCCATTTCACTGCAGGATGAGAGGATTGCATGCAGCAGGCCCAGCTACCCCCTCTCCTACAAGTACAACAACACACAACACACCCTGCCCCTCCCCTCCCTCTTTTCCCCAAACCTGCTCCAGCCTGATGCATGCAGGGACAGGGGTCCTGGAGACTGCATGTCTTCTTCTCTCCTCTCTCACCCTCTTCCCCAGTTCCATTCCCCTCCCCCTGCATGTCATCTTCCCTCTCCTCCTCCACCCCTCCCTCATCTTTCTCCTGGTTCCTGTTCCCCTTCTACTGGTGTGTGATTATGGCAGAGAGCTAATGGCAGGCAATCAATATTGTGCATTTGGGGGCCTGGCTGGCCCTGCTCCCTGAGTGGTGTCTGATTTCTCAGTAAACCCAGGGATGACAATACATTCACCATTATTGATAACCTCTTATGCAAAGCTCTTGCCCTGTGGATGATATATAGGAAAAAGATTACAGTTTCTCTTTATTGATGATAACTACTAAAAAAAATCTCCATTGGTTTAGGTGCAGATTTGTCGTTGTTTATTTCCGTATTTATATGTTTTCATCCGTATCTTTCTTTGTGTCTTCTGTCTTAATAAATACATGGTTGATGGAACATTACTGAATAATCTTTTTTGTTTTGTTTGTGATATGTATATGCTTATTAATTACATGTAAGAGTGTTAATTAAATGTGAATCTTTTAAAATCTGGACAACATGTGTTTTAAAACTTGTAGTCAAATTGAAATCATGTTCATTGGATGTTGAAATGTTTGTGTGAATTCAGAATAGATGAACATGATTTGAAACATACAGAGTGATAGACGATAAAAAAAGAATAGACATATGTATCATTATATGTATTTGTTTCATTGATGTGTATTTTCAGTGCTGCCCCCAGTGCTGGTGCCACGTTACAGCGAGTTTCCATCAGGGGGTAGCATGCCGTCGTTCCAGTCAATTCCAGAACCCAACATGCCACACAACGTCACGTACCCCTTTCAGCAGCAACACTCCCCCAACCCACCCAGCTCTGGGCCCGGCAGTCCTTTTGGTTTACCTGGTGAGTTTGAGTTTGCATTACTCCTTAGTTCATTAAATAAATATAGTCAGATTATGATCTTGTCGCCGACAAATTCTGAGAACTTGCAATAGCAATACATCATGTCGAGTCAGTTTCGGAGTCTACTTGAAATTGCGGACTTTCTGTATCAGTTATTTTACAATGCAGACAATGTTAAGATACTTCCCACTATCAGTTTTCTGGTCAGCATGTGAATTGCATCAGCTGTACATCAGCCGTCTTCATTAAAATTTTTGCACTGAGAAAGAGGAAACATCATAGGTATGCAGTAGAGAAGAAAAAGCAGCTTCAGGCAGCAGTGTCCTGACTGGGTTAAGTACGCCTACTGGGCCCTAGCCCCAGCTGTGTTTTAGAGCACTGTGTGAGTTGAATAATATTGGAAATGATCATGACTTGATGATGACAAACATCAGCAATCAGGCATTCGAGAATCAAGACTACCCCAAAAAATCTGAAGGACCCTGAGTTATCAGAAGCCTTCCAAACACTGATGGGTGGGGAATTTGCCCTACTGACCAATCTTGAAACTGAAGATGATACATACATGGGCACATTGAATCTTGATCACCATCTTCAACATAGCAGTAGTCTAGGCTGCCAACAAGACCCTTGGCTAACATCATCCAGTTAAAAAAAAACAAAAAAACTTTTGGGTCACTGCTGACATTCTCGACCTGTCTGAACAGGAGAATACTGGAAAAGGACAAGTAAGACTGAAGGAGCCAAACATACAGAAAAGTCAGTAAGATGAATCAAGGTTTAAAAAGGCGAAAAGAGAATTGGATTAATGACTAGTGCTGTGATTAGTGTGAAATGAACAATCTGAGCAGAAAACATTATCAAGAAAGCAGGGCGTTCTTCAGCCATTCAAATAAAATCATGAACATGCCTTACAAAGAACAGGACATCCTCAAGTGGTAGACAGAATATCACTATGAGCTGTACAACCACATACAGCCACAGGGCCACTGGAGACCTAGCAGTGCTGAATTACCTCTCCCCACCAAAGAGGATGACTGTCCTGTCCCATTCTCCATGAAGAAGTGGAGGTAGACACAGTGGTGAATTACCTCTCCCCACCAAAGAGGATGACTGTCCTGTCCCATTCTCCATGAAGAAGTGGAGGTAGACACAGTGGTGAATTACCTCTCCCCACCAAAGAGGATGACTGTCCTGTCCCATTCTCCATGAAGAAGTGGAGGTAGACACAGTGGTGAATTACCTCTCCCCACCAAAGAGGATGACTGTCCTGTCCCATTCTCCATGAAGAAGTGGAGGTAGACACAGTGGTGAATTACCTCTCCCCACCAAAGAGGATGACTGTCCCATTCTCCATGAAGAAGTGGAGGTAGACACAGTGGTGAATTACCTCTCCCCACCAAAGAGGATGACTGTCCTGTCCCATTCTCCATGAAGAAGTGGAGGTAGACACAGTGGTGAATTACCTCTCCCCACTAAAGAGGATGACTGTCCTGTCCCATTCTCCATGAAGAAGTGGAGGTAGACACAGTGGTGAATTACCTCTCCCCACCAAAGAGGATGACTGTCCTGTCCCATTCTCCATGAAGAAGTGGAGGTAGACACAGTGGTGAATTACCTCTCCCCACCAAAGAGGATGACTGTCATGTCCCATTCTCCATGAAGAAGTGGAGGTAGACACAGTGGTGAATTACCTCTCCCCACCAAAGAGGATGACTGTCCCATTCTCCATGAAGAAGTGGAGGTAGACACAGTGGTGAATTACCTCTCCCCACCAAAGAGGATGACTGTCCCTAGCAATGCCGCGCGAACCGAAACGCGACGTCAAATTTGTGGTACAAAAAACTGGGGCCGGCCGCAAAATTGGGGGGTTCTTCAGTTCAATCAAGTATTACTGCCTCTTTAATCGGTGTTTCATTCTTATTTTTTGTTTTATGTGAATTAGAAATGAATAAAGATTTGAATGATTGCCTTTTTATATACTTAGAGCGAAAATAGAATTAGTTATTTGATGAGAAAGTCGAAAATCCTTGTTTCGAACGCACTCGCGGCGACGGTATGCGTTCAGAATCGAAGTTTGTTCGGGGTGCTTCACTATTTCGGTCGGTACGGCTATATTTGTGAACCAATCACATTGTAATTTTGCAGCCAATGAGAATTAATGTAACAGAATGATATATCCCGACGAGAGCTATGTGTGCTAGTTTCGAACCGAGATCGACGCTTCCAAAGTTTTGCTTTTTTTCATCGGAAAAGTTTGCAAGTAAGTCGCCATTTTTGGAACTTCTCGTCGGCGGGATTCGATTTCACATGCTTTTTTCTATATGCATGTGTAATATGAAATCAATTTGAAGTAAAATACGGCCGTACGGCAACTTTTTACACGAGGATCTATACCAGATCAGTAGCAAAACAACGTCGCAATGTGCCGACGCCATAGGCCTACTGCGCGGAACAGAACAGTGTGCAAGTTTCAGCTCAGCAAGTTTCGCGTTGTCAGACAAAGACTAGCAACCAACAGATCAAGATCTGTTTTATCTGTAATATTGTATTTTTCAAGAAAAGGACAACTGCGTTTGAACTCGATTCGGAGTTGTCAGCCGAAGCTAGGTTCGTCAACCATTTCCTCCCCGAGATCATGCTATTTGTATGTCACAGTGTAGATCTGCTCACCCCACGACGGGCGAGCTTACTACTAAAAATACTATGTGCTCGACCTGCTTCGCCGAGCCGTGGAAAATGGGTTTGCCCAAACAGAGGGGTGCGCATACCTGCCTCCCCAACTCTCTCTCTCTCTCTCTCTCTCTCTCTCTCTAATAAATAAATGAATGAATAAATAGGTCTAAATAATTTTTTTTTCAAATCAACAATTCTGTGCAAGTCATTGTACTCTCTCTCAGAGATCAAGAAATGAATAAATAAATAAATAGGCCCCAATACATTTATATCCAAGTCATTGTTAACAGGCATGATCCTCTCTCTCTCTCTCTCTCTCTCTCTCTCTCTGAGACAACACACACACACACTAACACACACAGAGATTTAGAATGTCACAAAACAAAATCTTCTGTCATTGTTATAATATTCCTTATTTAGGTTTTGCAGCTGAATAGAAGGCTATGAGTTGCATTATTTGTAAAGTAGGCCATCCATTAGCTTACATAGTTGTTTCAGTTTGTTGTCAGTATCTGAAAAGGATAGGCCTAATGTCATCAGTTTGTTTTAAAGGAAAGATTGCATCTTATTTAGTAGTAGCCTATTGTTATTGATTTGTATTAAAGGGCAAGATTACACTGGAAATACTTAGCAGGATTGCTCAGCTTTGGTAGATTTTTACAAGTAATATGCTAAAAATTAAAGTCGCAAGTTTGGGCTTAATGTTAAAGTAATATCGATGTTTAGACTATGCCTCATGGTTTCCTTTCCTTTCCAATCTCTCAGGCATATATCATGCAGAGATTCATATATTTCTCTACTGCAGGAGTTAAGTGACCTATTCCTGAATGGCGAGTGGTCACATATCCTTCCTGAAGTTTTCTTTGGACTCAGGCTGTGCTAAATGTTCAGGGACTTGACTCATCCACAGTCTACTGAATTTTTTTTCTCTAAACACTGATGTATAAAATAAAAATCAAATGTAATGTACAAAAATCTTGTCTGTAATGTTTTCCTTTGTGTGTATGTATGTGTATGTGTGTTATGTGTGTGTTCTGTGTGTTTAGTTTTTAGAAGAATTTTGATCGAATGATATTTTTGGATAGACTGCAGCATAAAAGCATGCAGTAATTTTTAAAATTTCAATTATTGAAGTGATTCCAGAAGTCATTGATTCTTAGATTTCCTTTTATATGTACAGAAACTGATGAAATATTACAAATTATTCATAAGATACTGAAGTAGCGAGTCATGACTTTTTTGGTTTGATTTGCAGTAATAAGACACTTGAACGATGAGCAAAATGATTTTATATCTATCTCATGAAATGATTATATATCCTTGTTTTGTTTCTAGCTTCATTTTTGTCTGTTATAAATACAATATGGGCAATTATTAATGAAAAACTGATAAAACATGCCAAATATCACATGTTTCCTGTAATAAGACAAAAATGGCTCGTCGCAGAGTTACGATAATGGTTTCATTCAATTCGGCATACAAAAATACACCAACGATCAAAATTTCATGACATTTGATCCTGTCTGTCTCTCACAATTACAAAATGAATGTCATTTCCAGCAAAATCAGCATACCATGCCATTTGATGGGTTTGTTCTGTGACAGCTGTCCCACACATCTCTTCTTTGTCCCACTAAAATGTGGTACCAAAATTTAAGAAATTTTTGACGCTTCAAATTGGAATATCTCGTGAACTATTGGTCCGATTTGAAAATTTTAAACTGCTTTTTACTCAGAACAACAATATCTTCAACACCTTATACATCTTTTAGCTCAAAACCCAATTTCAAATTTTCATGCGGCATTGCTACTGTCCCATTCTCCATGAAGAAGTGGAGGTAGACACAGTGGTGAACCGTGAAGTGACTGCAAAAAAGGCAACAAGCAGAGGTTGACACTGTTCTTGCACAACTGACCCAAGCAGGAAGCTGAAATATGATCACCACCCTCACAGCAATCTACAAGAAGATCTGACAGACTGGGGAATAGTCAACATCATGAACACAGTCCTTGGTCATCACCCTGCTCAGGAAAAGCAACCTTCTGCTGTGCCAGAACTACCATTAACCTTACCAGCCACCCCAGCGAAGCCATTCTACTGAACAGGCCGATGCTGCAAGCAAAAAATACCATTGTTGAAGAACAAGAGGGTTTCAGAACGAGAAGAAGAACCACCACTGAACAGATCTTCAACCTTGAATACTGTGTGAGAAGTAGCTCAGTTTGAGCAGACTTCTGTTATGTCTTGTGTGTGTGTGTGTGCATTGTGTGTGTGTGTGGAGAGAGAGAGAGTGTGTGTTGTGTGTGTAGTGTGTGTGTGTGTGTGTGTGTGTGTGTGTGTGTGTGTGTGTAGTGTGTGTGTGTGTGTGTGTGTGTGTGTGTGTGTGTGTGTGTGTGTGTGTGTGTGTGTGTGTGTGTGTGTGTGTGTGTGTGTGTGTGTGTGTGTGTGTGTGTGTGTGTGTTTGTGTGTGTGTGTGTGTGTGTGTGTGTGATTATAGCCCTGATGTGGCTCTACGCAATCGGCTAGGCTTTAAACAAAAATAATAGTACGTAATTTCTTTGTTGATTTTTCTTTTTTAATTTCCAGTTTTTCTCGGATATGTGCATACAGATTGTTTAGCCCACATTATGCAGATGTTATGTTGGTGCACAAGCCTGCTTACTCTGTCTTTGGTGGGTGTGCATGCTAAATGTTTTCATAATATGATACAATCTACAGGATCTTTTAACATGCACTTGTGATGTTCTGCATATATGTAGAAATGTACACAAAGAAGATTTAGACACTAACAGGTCTGCATACATAATTACTCAGAAGATGGGGAAACGCACCCCCATGGCTTTAACTCTTTGATACCTGCACCCTCTCCGCCAATAGCAAACTTAACTCTTTGCACCTTCATCCTGTCCGCCAGGTTCCTGCAAGAAGCAGGTGGACAGGGTGAGGGGGTCAAAGAATGAAGCTGGTGGCTAGGATGATGGAGTCAAAGAATGAAGCTGTGGATAGGGTGAGGGAGTCAAAGAGTGAAGCTGGTAGATAGGGTGAGGGAGTCAGAGTTGAATTTTTGCTTTGATAGTATGGTTGACAATGCAGGACAGGGTGCAGGAGTCAAAGGGTTAACCACCAGGCAGTAGATACCTGTTCAGGATCAAACCCAGACCTCCCATTTGGACAGTCCAACATCTTATCCACTTACTGTCACAACCATCATTGGATTTAATTGATCTTAGTTTATGAATGATATCTTTCTGTTTGTCAGTTTGTCCTTTTCTCTGTCTCGTTTCATGTCTGTCTCATTACCACGATGATCATGCCTTCTGTTATCCAGTTTTGGATCATGTCAATGATCATGTCAATGATTAATGGGATAATGAATGGTTATGGGGTCAGCTCATGGTGAAAGGGGCTGCTCTGGACTGTTTCTTTTTTGTGGTGCCCTTACAGCGGACACCCCACCCCCAGCGTACCAGGCGCAGGAAGACAGCACGCCCAACTCCATGGGACTGGGTCAGAACAACAATGCCATGGGGCCACCCCACCACCACACCACCCACCACCTGGTGACAACGGCCCCCAGCCCATGGACACCACCTCCATGCCTCCCATCCCCATCCCCAAACATGTTGCTAATCGAGGTATAGGTAAGAAAAGTGAGCACGCCGACTTTTTTATCTTCTCTTCAGTGGTAATGTTTTTTTTAATCTTGTATGTTTGGTCAGGTTTTTTTTATGGCTGCATCTCAAAAGCATGTTGCTAATCAAGATACTGTAAAAGTGAGCTTGGGCATTTTCTGTTTGTGTCTTCTTTTCATAAAAGAAAAAGTTCGTCTGTGAGGGGTTATGATTGGTTGCTGTGTGATTATGATTAGTTTCTGTGTGATCTTATGTGATCGATCAGCTTACGTCCTTAGCCTCAAACAGCAGGTCTTACTAATCGTTAGAAACAGTTAATATATAAACCAGAAAGATGCCAAAATAGAAGAACACTGTTTAATTCATGAAGAAGAGGGGTGCAAGTTTTCAGCCAATTGGCCTTTGTCAGACAGACACAAAAGACCAGAAGAAACAAGTACATCAGGGAAGTTCTGTTCTTGGTGGTGTTGTCCAAAGTTTTCTGATTGTTTCTGTGTTGGCTTTTGTGTATCAGTAATGAAGGCATTATGGCAGAAAATCAACACCCATATTGTTTTCATGTGTTTCTGGATTATGTTTGTTTGAACGCTGATAGTTTCTTTGATTGGGTAAATCCATATACATAAGTTTTGTCAACAACAACAACAACAACAATGAAACAGAAGGAAAATACAAAAGAAAGAAACTGCTGTTAATCAAAATATTTTGGTAAAAAGGCTGATCGTTGCCTTTTCTTGTGTTCTGTTCAGTGCGGGTTGTTCATAGTTGTTTTGTCTTTCTGTGATTGATCAGTGTGTGTTCTAATCCTCTGTGGAAGGTGTAGTTTATTGTTGCCAACCCGCACTCGTGAGATACAGTAAGTATGTGTATTCAATGCCATTTTAGAAAAGAATGGACAAAAATCTTGCTGCTAATCAAGTCAGAAAACCAGGCATTGCTGTTATATCTTGAATTGAGTGACCTGATAAATTGTTTTGTGATGTTGTGTGATTGTTCACTTTATATCCTTACCTCAAACTTGTCTCTAATCAGAGTGTTGGAAAGGAAAGTGAGCAGAGCCTTTTTCTGGATTATCATTTGTTCACATAAACAACTGGCCTGTTTTCTGCCCATTTTACCTTCTGACTCCCTCACCCCAACCACCAGCATTGCGCACTGTGACATGACAGCAAAGCAAAAACTTTACCCTTTCACTTCCTCACTCTATCCACCAGCTTCCTGCAGGAAAGTGGTGGATAGGGTGAGGAAATGAAAGGGTTAAGTTTTTGCAGCTAGTGGATAGGGTGCGGGAGTGGAAAGGGTTAAGTTTTTGCAGGTGGTGGATAGGATGAGGAAATGAAAGGGTTAAGTTTTTGCAGCTGGTGGATAGGGTGCGGGAGTGAAAGGGTTAATGCTACAATCATTCTGATGGTGACGACTCAGTGTTGCATCTATTCCTTCACTCCCTTTCCCATTTCAAGACCTTTCCAGCACATAGAGTTTTGCTTAGTCTCAAGGAGCCAGCAGATAATTGTTGGCAGATGTGGGTGGAATGTATAGAGATTGTTTGGAGTGTGATGAAATCCTCGAACAAGCTCAAAACTCGTTGCAAGAAGCTCATCAAAATAATTGACAGAAAATGATTTAGTTTCGAACCTTTTGTCTTCTCTCATTCATGGGTCATTATTGGTTATTTCATGTATACGACCTTGTGTAATAGATCACTTTGTCCGTATCTGTAAGCATGTTTCTCATCAAAGTAAGAAAAATGTTTTTGGCCTTTTTAATTGGATGTGTATCGATTTGTCAGTTGTGATATGGTAGCTTTTTGTCAGTATGTTTCCCCATTCCTAAACTGTCCTTTAACCCTTTGACTCCCACAGCCCGTCTGCCAGCACCTTGTGTTGTCAACCATGCTAGCAAAGCCAAAACTTAACCCTTTGACTCCCTCACCCTATCCACCAGCTTCCTGCAGGAAGCTTGTGAATATGGTGAGGGAGTCAGAGGGTTGAGATTTTGTTGGTGGTGGGTAGGGCTAGGGAGTCAAAGGGTTAAATCTCTTATTGAGATGTAAGAAAAATATGCCCCTCACACTGCTTTTTGATTGTTGGTGGTGTTGCTTGCTCTTTGTATGAACATGATCACTGTCTTCTGAGTTAATGGTAATGTGTGGCTGTGATTGCCATTTTATGCCTTTGTGTGTTTTTCTCCTCAAGTTTACATTTGAAAGTGTGTGTGCTTTTTCTTCAGTTGACCTTCAGCCAGTGACCTACCAGGAGCCCCAGTACTGGTGCTCCATTGTCTATTACGAGCTCAACAATCGTGTGGGTGAGGCTTTCCATGCCTCCCATAATTCCATTGTGACTGATGGCTTCTGTGACCCCTCCAACAACGCTGACAGGTTCTGTCTGGGTCTGCTGTCTAACGTCAACCGCAATTCCACCATTGAAAACACTCGACGACACATCGGCAAAGGTTGGTTATGTTAAGAATGGTTTGACTCTTGTCTCAGAAGCTTTATTGACAGAGTGACTTGCAGCATGCACATATAGCACACACTTGACATGCATTGTGGTATGAAAAATAGAGTACTCAGCAATGCTTTGTCATTGAGAACACATGTTAACACATTGGGTAGGGTGAGTTATGTTGAGCATGTTACATCTGCATGGGTGCAACTCCTCCGGCTACAGACCGGAATCCGGTTTTTGAAAAACGATCGAGCGGACAGATCCGGTTTTTGAAAATTTGAGAAGGAAAAAAAAAAAAAGCCGATTAAAATCCTTCGATACAGTGAGCAACTCCGCTTCTGCTCGGAGTGTTCGTAAGCAAAGCGAATGGGAAAAAAATGCCGATTAAAATCCTTCGATACAGTGAGCAACTCCGCTTCCGCTCGGAGTGTTCGTAAGCACAGTGATTGGAGCTCTCCTGTGTTGGAGGTACAGAAGATCCGAAGCACGTGACCGGAATTAGCAGGCGACTTTTCGTTCGACGTTTGAGTATGCATTATCTCACGGAAGCAGATTTTTCGCGTCTTACGAAGGTGGAGGAAGGGGTGAAAAACAAGTGGAGGTGGGAGTGGCTGAAGCAGAAAGACGAGCAGGACAAAGAGTACGGAGAGTGGTGTCGGAAACTTGACTTACCAGGAACATGTTTCTGCACAGTTTGCTCTAAGCAAATGAAGTAGCCTACGGCACGAGTGGAAAGAAAAAACTAAAGGAACATGCCGATCATCCCAGCCACAAGGAAAATGTGATGGTTAGTTACGTTTCCATGCTATTTCTGCACAGGCCACTTCTGCACAACCCAGTTCCAGCATCTACACAGTGCCAAAAGGTGGCAAAAGAGCTGCCGTGAAGTCATCACAAGACATTAGTTTCTGAAGAAATCTAGAATGGGCATTTAACCATCTTCCACTTTTTTTAAACAATAATGTGTCTGAACTGTTACTGATGTTGTTGATTTTATGAAAAAGGCTACACTCATGTTGGCCTGGAAACACCTTATGAATGACTAGTGCTAATCTTCAAATGATTTCTGTCTCCTCATCACTTAGAGGATTGTCAGATACTGTGTTATGGTCAGTTTGGACCTGTGTTATAAACACAAGGATACTGTTTGGCAGATAAACTGTGAAGGAGGATTGGAGCAAAAGAGTGATATTGACTGGACTGGTTTCTGTATTCTTAAGACTGACTTTGACAGAATTATTCAGCTGTTGCTTCTTCTAGATTTTCTTTCATGATTAACTAGTAATCTATCATGGTTAGTACTGGTGGTAACACTGCTATTCTGTTACCATGTAAGTCAGAAATATGTCAATTTTTCTGTTCATTTGTTCATGCTCAGATTAAAGGAGAGACCCCCCAAATCATCATAAAAAGGCTAATTTTCTTTCAGCTTCAGGGGGCAACGCCCCCCTGACCCCCCAACAAGGGCTCTGCCCCTGTACCCCACCAGGGCCTGGGCGGCCCCTGGACCCCCTGCCTTTCAGGTTTTTTTCTTTTTCAGGAGTTGCACCCATGCATCTGTGTGCTTGACTACTATACATCTATGTAAAAACGAGTTTCTGTAGTTTATAGACTTGTGCAAGTCTATTTAAACAAAAGTGCCATTTTTTCCCCCATGCATTTCTTTTTGGGCCTGGTGGGTGAAAGGTGAAGATTTTTATCTGCTTGGCCATGTCAAAATATATGCAGACCTTCTAGTGCCTGACCCTCCCCCTTGGTGTGTGTATATCAAGTAAGAATGATACTGTCAGCCATGCCATTGGTCTGATGTGTGGAGACTCAGAAATATCCATCTTGTAGACCTGTGAAAAAAGGCATATGACTGTCTACAAAGTAAGGCAGAGTAATGCACTGAAGTTAAGTATGCAGATTGTGTACAAACACAAATGGTGGTACAGTGTGATCCAAACAAACTTAACAATATGCATATGTGCATTTGAGAAAATATAACTCAGAATGTAGCAAAACCAAAAACAAGCAAAGAAGAGCTAGTGATATTTTCCAAAGGTAGAAGTTAGTAGCTAAAAACCATTTCTCAAACTTGTCATTGCTCGCATGATGGTGCTTTCATGTTTCCATAAGCCAGCACAGACATGACTTTTACCCTTTGACTCCCGCACCCTGTCCACTAGCATCCTGCAGTATGAATCATAATTACTAGCAAAACAAAAACTTAACCCTTTTGATTCCACTCACCCTATCCACCAGCTTCCTCCTGCAGGAAACTGGTTTTGTGGGTTGGGTGTTAGAATCAAAACGGTTAAGTTTTCGCTGTTGGTGGATTGGGTGCAGGAGTGAAAGGGTTAAGGACTTTAAGTGTGTATATTTGTTTTTCTGCGTATATGTATATGCATGTAGTGAGTTTAGGCAGGTTTACACATGTTGACCTGGAAGATAAAAAATCTCCACCACTAACACCCCACCCACCCCCCCACCCCACCTTTTACCCACCAGCAGTGGTGTCTTGGTGGATTGAATCCAGAACTTCCAATTGGATGTCCAACAATTACTCACTTGGCTACCATGCCCTGAGTACAGAGAAATTGATAGAAAGAAAAGGAGAATAAATGAAAAAAACAACAACTGTGGTATGGTGTGCTTAACATTGAGTGTGGTTATATAAAGTTTGCATGTGGTCTGTATTAGACAGTTGAATATGTTCATAATTTATACTTATGTGTGACAGGTGTGCATCTGTACTACGTGGGCGGGGAAGTGTTTGCGGAATGCCTCAGCGACAGCAGCATCTTTGTTCAGAGCCGTAACTGCAACTACCACCATGGCTTCCATCCCACCACCGTCTGCAAGATCCCACCAGGCTGCTCCCTCAAAATCTTCAACAACCAGGAGTTTGCCGCCCTGCTCAGCCAGTCTGTCAACCATGGCTTTGAGGCTGTGTACGACCTGACCAAAATGTGCACCATCCGCATGAGCTTTGTCAAGGGCTGGGGAGCTGAGTACCACCGCCAGGACGTCACCAGCACCCCGTGCTGGATCGAGATCCATCTGAACGGACCACTGCAGTGGCTGGACAAGGTGTTGACTCAGATGGGCTCCCCGCACAACCCCATCTCTTCCGTCTCATGATGGCTGGAGCTACTGTGCGCAAAGGCGACTGTGACTTGGGATTCGGCTGGCTGGCTTCGGGAGGGGAGTGTGTGTCATCTCTTGCAGCAATGGGAGGATATCATGTTTGGCTAGCTAGCTTTTGTTTTTGTTTTGTTTTGTTTTTTTCTTTTAAATAGTGGGAGGAGGGGGGGGGGAGATATTGGATGACATCTCTTCAAAACAATGAAAGTGACATTGTGTTTGACTGACTCACTCGTTTGGAGGCCAGGCTGGCTGACATCTTTGCAGCAATGGGAATGACAGATCTGAGTTTTGTGTGTGTGTGTGTGTGTACGTTTGTGTGTGAAGAAATAAATAAGAGCAGACTTGGCTGTACTGTGCAAAATATTTTGTTGAAGCATCGTTAACCTTTTCACTACCTCATTCTGTTCACCAGCTTCCTGCAGGGAGACAGTGGGTAGACAGGGTGAGAGAGTAAAAGGGTTAAATCAGTCAATCAAGCCTGATCTGTTGACTTCATTGATGGAGTGTGCCAGTAATTTGTTCACTCATCCTTGTGTGTGTATTTCATTCATAAACATGCCAGCACATTAACCCTCTCATTCCCTCGTCCTGTCACTGGCAGCCTGCAGAAAGTTGATGGATAGGGCAAGAGAGTGAAAGGGTGAATACTTGTGGGTTATTTCTCTTTGTTGTTTAGTGGGTTTGGCCTGGTATGTTGACTGTTACAGTGAAATGTGCCAACAGTTGATCATTATATTGACTGCTGTGTTGACTGTGTACATGTGTGTGGAACGATAGCTCAGTTGGTTAAAGTGCTGTACTGATAGCGCAGGGATCATGGGTTCAGCTGTCAGTTAAGTCACAGTTTTCTGTGGGCTGATTGGTTCTTTTGGTAAAGCCGTGGACTGATATCTCGAGTTCAGTTCCAGCACCCACATGAAACATTAACCTTTTTGCTGCCCATCTAAATGTTTCCATCATTCTGGTGGTGTCAGTTTAGTGTTTCAAAGGTCTTACCACCCTTCCTGTCCACTTCTCAGTTCGAGACCTTGCCAGTGCGTAGGATGTTGCACGGGCTTAGGGTGTCTGCCAGGTTATTGCTGGTGGATTTGGGTTCAGCGCACATATGGAATCGTCCAAATGTGATGATGTATCCCACTGGAATAAACGTGGAGAACTCCGTCAACAAACCTGCCAGGTTATCACTGATCCTGGTGTGTAGTAAGACACTTGAGCTAAGAGGCCCACACTGCAGGATGGCGTGACACTTTAAGTACAGCTGCGGATGGAAGGTCTCATGTCTCTCCAGTTATTTCCGTCTTGGAACATAAAACACTTGGCTTGTTTGTTGTCCATCTTGATGATCTTGATGGTGTCACTGTGCTTTTAGGTCCTGTGCCCTTGTTTCAAAATCTTACTAGCATGTAGGGGATTTGTGCAGGCTTGTGGAGTCTGGCAGATAACTGCTGGCAGGTTTGGGTGGAGCATGTATGGACGTGTCCAGGTGCAGTGAAACACTCTGGAGCAGACTCCAACGTACAGTTTGTCCAGTAGACCTTGGTAAACCTGGCTAGATTGTTGCTCCTGTCCTGCTATCTGGCATGCTCACTTGGTCAGTAGTCTTGTGCCGCTGAAGCTTGGCCATGGTGCCAAGAGTTGGTCTTCCACTTTTATCTTTTGCATGCTCAGGTTTTGACCGATGTGATAGTAGAGTGGTTAAGACACTGGTTTTCCAGATGGAAGGTCCGAGTTTGAACCTGCTTGGATACCACCTGATGGATAAAGGGTGAAGATACATGCGGACCTGCCAGTGCCAGAACCCTCATTCATGTTAGAGGCTTTCAGAACATCGTATAGATAAAAGATCCGTTAATCATGTCCATGTTTTGTGGTTTGTGTATACATGAAAATGCCCAAAACAACAAAAACAGGAGGGCGACAGGGACAGACCAATGGCCCTGTATGGAAAACCCACTCACATGACATTGTATCCAAGTGCATATGGAGTTTCAGGGTAAAAACAAAATGCAAAAAAAATACATGGGTTTCTTACAGGCTGTCAGAGATTTTCAGATTTGAGTGGTTACTACCCGTGTGTGCCAGTTCTGTCCATCTTACAATGATTTGGCTTTGTGTTGGAAAAAGGCAGTCTTCTAGTTTTTCTCATTAGACTGGGCGGATAGCAGGCGTGTTGCTTGTGAAGTGAAATCACTGTTGGTCAGTGTCATCGACACTTATCTCCCCTAGTTATTAGCTGACTGTCTTGTGTCATTGTCCATCTGTTCCTCTCCCGCCTTCCTAAAAACTTCATTCTAATGCTTATTGAAAAGTTATAACAGTAAATTGAGTAAAGGCCGTTTGTATGAAACTGGTATAAATTTACTCTTTTTAAGAAGTTGTTAGATAGTAGCATCAGATAAAGACTGATCATATAAAACGGAGCAAAGGGTAATTTCTAATGCTTATAAGAAAGTTGTACAGTAAAATGAATAAAAGACTGTTTATATAAAACTGATGTTAACTAATGAAGTTGGGCAGTAACATATGATTGTGAAACACAGGACAAAGGGTAAGTTATGAATGCTGCGAGCTATAAAAGTGTTGTGAAACAACGGACAAAGGGTAAGTTGTGAGTACTACGAGCTAGATAAGTATTGTGGAACACGGGACTAAGGGTAAATTTTGAATACTGTGAGTTATTAAAGTATTGTGAAACACAGGACAAAGGGTAAGTTATGAATACTGCAAGCTGTAAAACTATTATGCCTCGGTTCATTCACCTGGTTAATAAGGTTTACACATTGCTTGCACTGTGTGTGGCTTAAGCTATGTAGAGGTGTGTGTATGCGCACATGTGCATGTATGGGTGAGTATGAGGGAGAGAGAAGAGCGTCCGTAATCCAAATCATTGGTTTTATAAAGAGCTGAAAAGTTTTCTGAATGCATGTGTTTTTGAATGAACTTAACGCAGCCCGTGATTCCCCACCATTGTTTACAAGAGAGGCCCCTGTACAGCCCTGGGTAGTCTGTAGGGCTTCGGGCAACATAAACTGTTTACAAGAGGTCGGGCTTTAGGCAACATGAATTGTTTACAAGAGGTAGGGCTTTAGGCAACATGAACTGTTTACAAGAGGTAGGGCTTCGGGCAACATAAACTGTTTACAAGAGGTAGGGCTTTAGGCAGCATTAACTGTTTACAAGAAGTAGGGCTTTAGGCAACATGAACTGTTTACAATAGGTAGGCTTTAGGCAACATGAACTGTTTACAAGAGGTAGGGCTTTAGGCAACATTAACTGTTTACAAGAAGTAGGGCTTTAGGCAACATGAACTGTTTACAAGAGGTAGGCTTTAGGCAACATGAACTGTTTACAAGTGAAAGGGCAATAAAACCTCCTGCAGTTATCATCATGGGATATCCCTCCTGAGCACTGCATAGAAGATCCTTTCCAGAATTATCCCTAACCCTTTGACTCCTGCACCCTACCCACCAGCTGCAAAAATTTAACTCTTGACTTCCGCACCCTGAGAGAGTCAAAGGGTTTTTGCATTGCTAGCATGTTTGACAACGCAGGATGCTGATGGACAGGATACGGGAATCAAAGGGTAAAGTTGGTGCCTGCTTTGTGTGATTCTCATTATACATCATTTAATAATACATGAAAAGTGTTACACTTCACTCTGTCCACTTCAGTTTTCTGAAAATGTGCTTCACAGCGCTCAATGGATTTCATCTAGGCCCACACCAGCTCACCCACAAAAAGTTGTCAGCAGTTAAAATGAGCACAAACCTCAAACAGTTGTCAGATAAAATGAGCACAAACCTCAAACAGTTGTCAGATAAAATGAGCACAAACCTCAAACAGTAGATAAAATGAGCACAAACCTCAAACAGTTGTCAGCAGATAAAATGAGCACAAACCACAGTCGTCAGCAGATTAAATGAGCACAAACTTCAAACAGTTGTCAGCAGATAAAATGAGCACAAACCTCAAACAGTCGTCAGCAGATAAAATGAGCACAAACCTCAAACAGTCGTCAGCAGATAAAATGAGCGCAAACCACAAACAGTCGTCAGCAGATTAAATGAGCACAAACTTCAAACAGTAGATAAAATGAGCACAAACCACAAAAAGTTGTCAGCAGATAAAAAGAGCACAAACTTCAGTTAGTAGATAAAATGAGCACAAACCTCAAACAGTTGTCAGCAGATAAAATGAGCACAAACTTCAAACAGTTGTCAGCAGATAAAATGAGCACAACCCTCAAACAGTTGTCAGCAGATAAAATGAGCACAAACTTCAAACAGTTGTCAGCAGATAAAATGAGCACAAACTTCAAACAGTTGTCAGCAGATAAAATGAGCACAAACCTCAGTTGTCAGCAGATAAAATGAGCACAAACCTCAAAACAGCTGTCAGCTGATGAAAACAGCACAAACCTCAGTTGTCAGCAGATAAAACAGCACAAACTCAGTTGTCAGCAGATAAAATGAGCACAAACCTCAAACAGTTGTCAGTAGGTAAAATGAGCACAAACTTCCAACCGTTAGTAGATAAAATGAGCACAAAGCTCAAACAGTTGTCAGCAGATAAAACCATTATATAAATATTATCTCCTTTATAAACCATGGATGCACACATGGTCAAGGAGTAAGAACCTCAGAAGGGCATATACTGTGGTGAGGTGTAATGAAAGGAACCTGGCCATTTTGTTTAGTTTTCATCACTCAACAGAAAGATGAGGTGCTCAGTGCTTTCCCAAAAACCAGACCAAGGAGAAAGAGAGAGGCAACCCTTGTATCTAGTTTTCACAGGAAGACAAGCCCCTTGTCCATAATGCCATCTTTCTCCCTGAATCCCGATTAGATGCTGTCCCATGAAATGAAGTTGCTTACATCTAAACTTTTTTTTTTTTTTTTTTTTTTTTTTTTGTCAATCTGGTGATACTGCTGAAATATTCTATACACTTACAGAAGTACACTATGTAAAAATTCTGTATGATCCTACTTTGTACGCCTTTGCATGCATGGTTTGAAACGGGATTAACCCTGATATGGCTCTTCGCATCACAGTAATTACGCCTTTGCATTCAGAATAAGATCAAGTCCCACTTGGTCAAACTTCAGCAGTTCATAATAACTTTTACCCCTCCCTCCCCTCTCCTCCCCTCAAATAAATCACTCCCCCACCCCCACCCCCATCACCCCGTTAGGAGACATAGAGATATAATGAAGGACATTGCATCGGAGACATTGTAAATTGGGGTGGGTACAACATTCTGAATCTTACTGTTCTGTGATATGTCTGTACTATACTGTCTATAGTCTTCCATCAGCTAAAACACTTGTAAAAACTTTTTTGTTGTGTGAAATCATGAATGAATTTGATACATTACAGCTGTAACGAGGAATTGATTATACAAAACTAGTAAATTTATTGGGAGTACTAGTAATAATCTGGACATAGTGCATTATTATTGTTTTCTGACTGTGGTGGTATTTGAAACTTGCAGAATGTTAACCCTTTGACTCGCACATATCCACAAACTGCAAAACCTTAACTCTTTGACTCCCTCACCCTATCCACCAGCATGCAGAAAAAGGTGGGTAGGGTGAGTCAAAGGGTTAATGTTTTGCTTTAGTAGCATGATTGACAATGCAGGTTACTGGTGGACAGGGTGTGGGAGTCCAAGGGTTAATAGAAAAAGTATGATTAATCGGTCATACCCGATTGCTAAATGGCCAGCTTGGTGGGTGAAAGTCAAGTCAACTATGACTATGTTACGTATATGAAGTAGGTGACTTGCATTGTTATTTCTAGCAAGCAGCTGTAATAGAGTCACAAATGTAGAGTATAAATCGATGTTCCAAATCCTGACCAGTCATGAAGTAAGTGTGTAAAGATGACAAGAGTACTAGTGGTCATTGTTTAGGAAAGTTTGTTCATAACACTTAGATAAATGAAAAACCCCACAGATTTATAGTTTTTGTTTGTTTTTCATACTTGATGATTTTTTTTCAATGAGCCAAGTCTCAGATCAGTTGGTTTACGTGTACACCCTGGGTCAGTCTACAGTCATATATTTGGGGCTATGGGTCGAAGCAGTATGTACACACGCGTTTCTTTATTGAAAACATGACTATGCTCGAGCAAAGAGCGGCCTTGAAAAGATGTTCAGTGTCAATGTAGTAACGGTAACATATTTAACTCCAAAGTAACACAGGATTTGACTTTTTCCCTGCCCTTTGACTCCGGCACCCCATCAATCAACTGCAGAAACTTAACCCTTTGATTCCCTCACCTTGTGAGGAAGCTGGTGGATAAAGTAAGAGAATCAAAGGGTTACGTATTTGCTTTGCTAGCATAGTTGGCAATGCAGGATGCTGGTGGACAGGGTGCAGGGGTCGAAGAGTTAAGAGCTTGGGTGTAATGCCTTCTGAGATCCACCCAACTGGAGTATTGAATAAATTTGTGTTGTAACAAAGTTCTGCTGCATGACCTAGTTGATTTCAGACTTTTTATGATTTCTGGTATGTATGCAAAATGGAGTGTTTATTTGTGAGAGTATGTGTGTGTGTGTGTGTGTGTGTGTGCAGGAATGCTTCTTTCAGACCGAAAATAATCATATTCTTATTTTCATAAAGTAACAATTTAAAAAGGTGATTTGTTCTAAAGTGATTTGTAAAGTTTGGGTGGCCATGATAAGGGCGGCTAGCAGACTTACAAGTAACAGGAATGAGTCACATTATGGAAAAATAATAAACTGAAAATGTGAATGAGTCACATTATGGAAATAAACTGGCTGAATGAGTCACATTATGGAAAATAAACTGGCGAATGAGTCACATTATGGAAAATAAATTGATATATTGCCGAATGAGTCACATTATGGAAAATAAACTGACTGAATGAGTCACATTATGGAAAAAACTGCTGATGAGTCATTATGAAAATAAATGTGAATAGTCACATTATGGAAATAAACTGTGAATGAGTCACATTATGGAAATAAACTGCGAACTGAAATGATGGTCACATTATGGAAAATAAACTGACTGAATGAGTCACATTATGGAAAATAAACTGACTGGATGAGTTGTATTATGGAAAATAAACTGACTGAATGAGTCACATTATGGAAAATAAACTGACTGAATGAGTCACATTATGGAAAATAAACTGACTGGATGAGTTGTATTATGGAAAATAAACTGACTGAATGAGTACTTGTAAATACTGATGATGAGTTGATATGAAAATAAACTGACTGAATGAGTCACATTATGGAAAATAAACTGACTGAATGAGTCACATTGTGGAAAATAAACTGACTGGAATTGAATGGTACACTATTGTTGGAAAATAAACTGACTGAATGAGTCACATTGTGGAAAATAAACTGACTGATGGTACATTGTGGAAATAATACTTGTACATGGATATAATTTTACAAAGAAAAAAGGAGTGTATCAAGCTGTGAATAAATGTTTGACTTTTTGAGAGCAAAGGGGAGAAATATGCTTGCATGTTTGCGCGTGCGCACGCGCACACCTGGGCACAGGTAGTCTCCTTTATACTGCTTTTTTTTTTTTTTTTGTCGACAAGGCTGTTTCCTGTATACATGGATCACTTTGTATGGGTGGACATATTTTGTTGTTGCTCTTATTATTACTTTTATTATTGTTGTTCTGTTTTATGATAGACTTGAATCCATTTTTTAACAAAATTTGTACTGATCAGTGACTATGTTTTGCAATACTTTTTATTTGAATCTGAATAAAAGCTGGTACTTTATGCAGTTTGTAAGTAAGATTTGTTGTTTTTTTGTTTGTTTGTTTTTCTTCTTCTTCTTTTTTCTTTTTTGATACATACTTTTATTTAGCATTTTACACAATTCTTTTTACTTCCTACAAGGAAAATTGTCTTGTCTTGCATTTAGCAGATATATGGACCACCTGTGGTTATGCAAGAACGTTGTGATGCCTGTTACACATGCATGTTGATCAGTGGGTAGAGCTGACTGAACAATTTTGTTAACTGACTGACTGCAGTGTATTGAAGAGATCTGCTGATGATTGAATACGAAATACATCATCAGAATACGTAGGTCCGTATCACTGATTGCTAATGACCCAGTCTTGACGTCCAGTGCTTTGGATCAATTGTTCCCCAATCTGTCTTATGGTAGGTATGCATGAATGTGTTCAGACTTCAAGAAAATATGAAAATGTATTCGTATTCAACCCTTTAACTCCCGTACCCTGTCCACCAACTGCAAAAACTTAACCCTTTGACTCCCTCACCCAGGAAGCTGGTGGAAAGGGTGAGGGGAGTCAAAGGATTAAGTTTTTGCATTGTTAGAGTGGTTGGCTATGCAGGATACTGGTTGACATGTGCTGGAGTCAAAGGGTTGAGACACATGAACAGAGGAAGAGATCTGCATGAAATTCATGGTACAAAAGACTAAAGTCTAGTCAGCATTTTGCTACGGTCTGATTAACCCTTTTACTCCTGCACCCTATCCACTAGCATCCAGCACTGTCAACCATGTTAGTAAAGCAAGAACTTAACCCTTTGACTCCCTCACCCTGTCCACCAGTGTCCTGCGGGAAGTCAAAGGGTGAAATTGTTCCACAAAAACTCTTTTAAGTTTCTAACCAATTTCCCCATTTGCAAGTAATCATACTATCAGCATAAGTTTACTGTGCTGAGGGGAAATGACTGATTATCAGTCTTTAAGAAATAATCAGAAAACATTAGTACTAGTGTACAGTTCTTGGTCTAAGTTTTGAAATAGGATTTACACAATGCCATTTCTTCAGGCATGCGGTCTCAAGGGTGTGGACCTCTTCGCCGAGCTGGCAAGCAACACCCAAGTTTAACCCTTAGCTGTTCACAAAGCCGGTAACCGCCCTGCGGAAGAATGTGCCGGTCCGTCATAGTGGTTGAGATCGCCCGACCTTTTCCAGCACATGTGTGTGGAATTTCCATCACTACTGGCCTTGCTGTCTTATCGCGCGTGTGGTTAGAATCTTGGTCAGTCTTGCGTTGAATGTTCTAAAAATAGTACGAGCATTCTGGGATGTAAGGAACTTTCCATTCACTACTGAAAAACTGAACTGACGCTTTGCTACATTCGAATGCGAATACTAGGAGCCAGCTTTACATCTAGCAGTGCAAATGCGAAAGGATTAACCCTATGAATCCCTCACCCTACCCACCATCTTCTCCAGGAAGCTTGTTGGGGAGTCACATTTCATAGAGTTAATTGGTTATTGACACTTGCTCTCCACCAGTTTCATCATCACGTACCCCCTCCTCTCCCTCTTCCCTCTACTCACGAATCTTTTCTACTGTGGTAACCCTGATCCTGAGCTAACTTGAGCTGATGTCAAATCTTCCATACTTATGTGTCAGAGCTGATGTCAAATCTTCCATACTTATGTGTCAAAGTACGTTACATGTTGTATTCAGTGTGTTATATTTCTGCATTTACCTGTTAACTGCTGATCTTTGTCTCCTTGAGTTGGCTGTCTTCCAGATGATAAACATTGCAATATGTTGTCCGTGTCTTTTATGTGGAGGTATACCTGTATTTGTTGGGTGAACAAGTGCTCTGTTTTCTTCAGCCATGGTTTTAAAAAGTGTTCATTTTCTGTGTGAATATTAGTTTGATTCGAACTTTGTTCTTTTATATGGGATGTACAACTGTTTCAAAGTGTTTGTTACATTAATCGTACGGGAAGCTGGTGGACAGAGTGAAGGTGTGAAAAGGTTGAAATGCGTTCTGTTTATTCTCATCACAGTTCTGTCATTCTTTAAGTAACGTTTTCGATTTCTTCCATAGTTTGAGTCTGTTAGTATGTTATCTTCAATTTTCCAAGTTTTATCACTAAAAGCACCCTAAAAAGTCATTGTTTTCAGAATTCTTGTGAAATCATGACTTCTTTTGTCAGAAATGCACTTAAGAGTTCAAACATATCCACAAAGAGAACTGTAATAGATGAATTGTGTCTGTTTCTTGCATGTTAATCTCCAAAAACTGACGTTTCAAAATATAAAAAAAACAAAAAAACTGTGAAATGAAAAGTTTGCAGTTCAGCCTGGTTTCTCTCAGCTGCTGCTCCTAGTTTTACAGAAGTATCTAGCCAGTTGCATAATTCTTTGATCAGCCATAATGTTATTTGTCGGTACATTTGTGAAGAGAAAACAACAGTTGCTGTCAGATACGATCTACAGATGATATCTGAGTGTGTATGAGTATGCACGCATGTAAAGTATATCCATAGAGACCATGCAGGTGCACGCCTGCACACACACAGACACACAAACTCGCACACACACATGTGCACCGCACACACAGACACACACACAAGCATGCGCGCACGCACACACACACCACACACACACACACCACCACCACACCACACCACACACACCCACACCACACACACACACACACACACACACACACCACCACCACCCCACACACACACACACCCACCACCCCACACACACCCACACACACATCCCCACACACACACCCCCACACACACACAGACACACAGAGACACACACACACACACACACACACACACACACACACACACACACACACACACACACACACACACACACACCACGCACGCAGGTGTTCAGTATAATTGGTATCTTACCACTTGTCTCATTTAAGCCTCTCACCTTGCTGAACACTAGCGGAAATGCGAGGGAGTGAACAGTTAAAAATGAATTTGAAATATTTGTATCCGCTACTGTCAGGGTTTCTTTTTGTTGTTGTTGTTTGTTGTTTTTGTTTTGTTTTTTTAATGGTTGATGATGTGTTCAATTGTTGTGTGAATGCTGTTTTGGACCTTGAAAAGCAATAACAAGTACAGCCATGTGAATGAACTCAGAAATGCTTCATTTTCTGTACAGACAGTTAACAGATCCAGTGACAAATATGATGTTGGTATTAAGTTTATTGAGCAACTGTTATATGGGGACTACCTTCAAGTTCTGCTGATTTCGGAGAGGGGTGTGTGTGTGTGTGCTTGTCTGTCTGTGGTGTGTGTGTGTGTGTGTGTGTGTGTGTGTGTGTGTTGTGGTGGTGTGGTGTGTGTGTGTGTGTACACGTTTGGGCAACTGTTGATCTGTGTGTGTGTGACAACTGATTTGTATGTGTGTGTGTATTTGTACATGTTTGATAACTGCTGATTTGTGTGTGTGTGTGTGTACAAATTTGAATTTTAAAGACTGCTGATCTGTGTGTGTTGGGGGATAATGGGACAGGGATTGGTCATACATGAGGAAAACAATGAGAATATGGCTCTTTGTGGTCAGTGGGGTTATAAACAACACTACTTGAATTAAACTGATGATTTGTTTTAACTCTTTCATGTCCTCATCCTGTTCATCAGTTTCTTGCAGGAAGTCAACAGATAGGATGAGGGAGAGAAAGGGTTACAGATCAAGTGATGGTAAGTGTGAAAACTTGAGTAAGAATGAGACTGCATAAAACAAAAGGCAGATCTGTGAACTGGTGCTTAATAAGTGGTCTGTGTTAGAGAACAGACATAGAGTGCGCAGAACAAAGCAGATCTGTTTGTGTGGTGGTCTTGATAAGTGGTCTGTGTTAGAGAACATACATAGTGTTAGAGAACATACATAGAGTGCGCAGAACAAAGCAGATCTGTTTGTGTGGTGGTCTTGATAAGTGGTCTGTGTTAGAGAACATACATAGTGTTAGAGAACAGACATAGAGTGCGCAGAACAAAGCAGATCTGTTTGTGTGTGGTGGTCTTGATAAGTGGTCTGTGTTAGAGAACAGACATAGAGTGCGCAGAACAAAGCAGATCAGTTGTGGTGAATGTGAAATCTGTGAGTAAGAAAGACTGATAGAACAAAGGCAGATCTGTGAATGGTGACTTATAAGTGGTCTGTGTTAGAGAAACAGGAGAGACATAGAGTGCGCAGAACAAAGCAGATCTGTTTGTATGTGGTGGTCTTGATAAGTGGTCTGTGTTAGAGAACACACATAGTGTAGAAAGTACAGATCAACAAAGCAGATCTGTTTTGTGGTGGTCTGGATAAGTGGTCTGTGTAAAGTCTAGAGGCCAAACATAGCAATGGTGTGATAGGCTGTTAGGAACGACATAGAGTGCGCAGAACAAAGCAGATCTGTTTGTGTGCTGTCACATAGCACGTGTCTGTATGATAATGAGAGGAGTGCGGAACTTAGACATTTCTATGTGTGCTGGTGCATAGCACACCGTCAGTGTAAGGGACCATAAGAGCAGAGATTTGATATAGCAACAATGTTATGTTAGCCATCTGCTGCCAGCTGTCAGACCTAAAAGCCATCACTTGTCCTCAGCTTCCTATAGGACACTTTTGGTCAGAGTGAGAGAGTGAAAGGCTTTCAGAAGCCGGTGGATAAGGATGAAGGAGAGAAAGAATTACTAAAGTTCAATGCAGGATGCTGGTGGATGTAGTGCAGGAATCTAAAGGGTTAAATGGTGGATTTAGTCTGTATTGATCAGTGGTGATGTTACCTGTCTGGTGGTTTTCCGGTCACTGCTTGTACCCTGAAGGTTTTCAGTAGCAGCAATACTTGCAGGTACATACATAGTCCTGATATTGTGTACATTTTGTGTTGTTGACAAGGTTGGGTACAATGTGCAAGGTTTCACAATGTTTTCTTCACCCTTTTGTTCCCTCACCATGTCCACCAGCTTCCTGCAGGCGATTGGTGGATAGGGTTTGGGAGCGAAAAGGTTAAGAACAGTGTATATGTGTATAGTCTATGTGTGTTGACAAGATTTGGTTCACCCTTTGACTCCCTCACCCTGTCCGCCAGCATCCGCTTTGTCAACCATGACAGCAAAGCACACACTTAACCCTTTTCACCCCCTCATCAGGGCTTAGAATGTTCCGCGTCTGGGCGGAATTCCATAATTTCGGTTAGTAAAAAAAAAAAAAAAGAAAAGGAGCAAGGCATCCATGATCGGTTTGCAAGCGTTCATAGCAACGGCGCGCAAGTTATGGCCCTGATTTTTCTTGTTCATTTTATTATTATGTTTTTAACCCCTTCTCCCCTTTTCCCAAATATATCTTCCTGTAATAATTATGTGTTTACAGCAATTTTTATGCACTAAAATATCTCTTGAAATTATGTCCAGAAAGCGCGAAATGGCATAGATTTACACTTGGTTTTTAAAAAGTTTTCCCGGGGGACCCCCCTAGTTTCAGTGTTTTTTTCCTCCTGTTTTAAGCCCTGCCTCATCCTATTCACCAGCTTCCTGCAGGGAGCTGATGGATAGGGTGAGGGAGTGAAAGGGTTAAGTTTTTGCAGCTGGCAGAAGGTGGTGGAAGTGAAAGGGTTTAAAAAAACAGTGTATATGTGTACATTGCGGAAGTGTTTCCAGGGTTCACTTCGACGATGGGTATCGTCATGTTTGTGTATATACATAGAGGTCGGATTGCATCTGCATGTTTGTTTGTAGAGAAGAGCACATCACTATAGTCACCGTGTGGTTCTGGACATAATGTTTGTTTTGTTGTTTGTTGAAGGTGTTATGTTCTTATCATCACTTTTTTTTTTTTTATCTTCTTTCTTTTCATACTTATTCTTTAAGCATTTGGTTTACAGACACTTGACACATACGCAAATGTTACCTGGTGTATGTGTTACCTACCTTAACTGTGGGGAGGTTTCTTTTAGAAACGGCATGGATCCTTAACCCTTTTGATTCCCACGCCCTTCCCATTAGCATCATGCATTATCAACCATGCTAGCAAAGCAAAAACTTAACCCTTTGACTTCCTCACCCAGTCCATGAGCTTCCTGCAGGAGGCTGGTGCAAAGGGTGAGGGAATCAGAGGGTTAAGTTTTTGTTTTGCTCGCATGACTGACAATGCAGGATGCTGGTGGACAGTGCAGGAGTTAAAGGGTTAATTTTTCCTTGTCGTTTCTTTGTCACGTCTTTTGTTTGGTATCCGTGGTCTCTTGCCATTTCTTTGTGTCATATCTCTCTTGCTGTCTTCAGCCCTTTCATACCATCATTCTGTTCACAAGCAGCAATATTAACCCTTTCACTCCCACACCATGGAGGAAGCTGATGGACAGGGTGAGGAAGTGATAGAGTCGTCCATTCTGTACAGTAAGCTGGTGGATAGGGTGAAGGAGTGAAAGGGTCAGTAGCTGTTTTTTTTCCTTTCTGTTTTTCTCTCCACTGGATGTCATAATCACGTAACATTATCAAATGCATGATTATGTGAGATACACATTGTTTCATGTTTTATGTGGTAAGGCAATGGCTTATACTTTGGGTGCAATGTTCTGTGTGTGTGTGTGTGTGTGTGTGAGATAGATTTGTGATCATGAAACAGAAGAGGGACCGGTGGAAGCAGGACCCAGGGCTGCCAGACTCTTTCCCATGCAGCGCCTGTGAAATAACATGAGCTTCCAGCGTAGGTCTTGTATAACATTTGACTCCCGCACCCTTTCCACCAACTGCAAAAACTTAACCCTTTGATTCCCGCACCCTATCCACCAGCTACTTGCAGATGGCGGATAGGGTGCTGGAGTCAAAGAGTTAAGTTTTTGCTTTGTTAGCTTGGTTGACAATGCAGGATGATGGTGGCGTGGATGGTGCAAGGGAGTCGAAGGGCTTGCATGAGAAGACCGATACCAGTGCAGAAGATCAGTATGCCTACTTGTTCTTTGAATTGATGGGAGAATCTTTATGACAACATGTACATCTGGCTAAATTAAATTCCATTGTGTTATCGAATATACATCTGGATAATTAACCTGATTCCATAATATTATCAAAACTCATTTGCATGGAGTGTATAAGTGTATGCATGAATATTCATAGGGTGAAGAAGAACCATGTTTTGGGCAAGGGTCAAGGGATCTGTGTGAAGGTGATTCATTTATATGTGTTGGTGTGTGTGTGTGTAGAAGATTCAGTTATGTGTTGGTGTGTGTGTGTATAAGATTAATTCATAATGTGTTGATATGTGTAGAAGATTCGTTTTTTATGTATTGGTGTGTATGTGTATAGAAGATTCGTGTTGGTGCATGTGTGTATTGTGTTTATGTGTGTATTGTGTTTATGTGTGTGTGTTTAAGATTTATTTGCAATGTAGCCTATATGTGTGTGTGAAGATTCATTTGCTATGTGTTGGTGTGTGAGTAGAAAATTTGTTTGCTTTGTGTTTGTGTGTATGTGTACATGATTTTCTTTTCCAGTTGTGTGTGTGTGTGTGTGTGTGTGTGTGTGTGTGTGTGTGTGTGTGTGTGTGTGTGTGTGTGTGTGTTACAGCCCTGATGTGGCTCTGCACAGTCGACTGGTCTTTAAACAATAAGAAAAATAAGTGTGTGTGAAAAAGAGACATCCACTGTGTGTTGGTGTGTTTAAAACATTCATTTGCTGTGTGTTAGTATAAAAGTCATTTACTATGTGTGTGTGAAGATTCATAATTTGCTCTGTGTTCATGTGTGTGTGTGTGTGTTTGAAGATTCATAGTTCTCTGTGTGTGTGTGTTTGTGAGAGAGAGAGAGAGATATTCATTTGCTGTGTGAGTGTGTGTTTGAAGATTCATAGTTTATGTATGTTTGTGTGTATGTTTGTGTGTGTATGAAGAAGATGCAATTGCTTCTATTTTTCCAATCTGAACCGTTTGCCGTGAATAGCTGTTATGAAATGCTGTAGTCACATTATATCTCATGGTTTTCATAGTTCTGATTCTTCTGTTTCCAATTTTTCTGTCAGCCTATGGAATGATCTGTGACGACATTGACGTTTTCACGTCCACATCCTGTCCATCAGATTTCTGCGGGAAGTTGGTGGAAAGGGTTAGGGAACTGTGAGTTTGACTCTGACTCCCGCACCCTATCTACCAACTGCATAAACTTAACGTTTGACTCCCTCACCCTGGTGGAAGTTGGCGGATAGAGTGTGGGAGTCAAAGGGTTAAGGTTTTGCTTCACTAGCATGGTTGATGATACAGGATGCTGGTGGACAGGGTGCGAGAGTCAAAGGGTTAAGAAAATGAATGTAAGTTTTTGGAGCTGTGGCTTTTTTTGGTTAACGCACATAGGCTGTTCATTGTCAGATGTATATGTTGAGTAATAAAACACTAGAGAGAACTTGTGTGTGTGTGTGTGCTGTGGTGTTTCTGTCAAGACATGGTGCTGATTGTGTGTGTATTTTATCAAAATGGTGGTGCGTTTGACGCTTGTAGTGAGGTGTGGGTGAGTCCATTGTCTTGTTTTTCTCTGCTTGCTCTCGCTCTCTCTCTCTCTCTCTCTCTCTCTTTTTCTCTCTCTCTCCCTCTCTCGCTCACACACATAAATACATTTATTGATAACCCATACCCCATCACCCTAACAATCAGCTGCACTTGTATACTCCATCTCGGTCTCTCCGCTCTTCCTCTGATTCAAGACTCCTCAGGCAGATACAGTATAACCGCAAATCTCATGGCTTTCGCTCACTTTCGCATTTCGGTCCCCAGTTTTGGAACTCTCTTCCCAAGAAATTACGCCACTCTCCGTCCATTTCTTCTTTCAAGTCAAACTTGAAAACACACCTTTTCCAGCAGTATTTCGACATCTGATCACTTTTCCCCACATCACCTTGTCGGCTGGCTGATATGTGTAATTGGATTTTGTGTATGCGCGTGGGGGTGGGGGGTAGTAGGGAAGGGGTGGAATAATAGTTTATATGGAGTAACTGAGTGAAAAGTGTTTAATTGGAATGAATCTGATATTTGATTGAATTGCGTGGTATGCATATTTTGAAGATTGAGAATGTAAATCATTATGTTATGTGATTATGATGTATGTATGTATTTGATTGTCATTTGATGATGTGTAAGTTGTTGTGTAGTCTTGTATTTACTGACTTCCTATTATATCTCCCATTCCCCAGCGCCTAGATCCAGTGGCTTAGTGCGCTTTATAAGTCCTAGGTATTATTATTATTATTATTATTATTATTATTAAAAACTTAATTCTTTTCAACCCCTCACTTTATCCACCACCTGCAAAAACTTGATCCTTTCTGCTCCTTCACCACTCTAGTGTTTTATTACTCAATGGGATAGGGTGAAGGAGTGAAAGGGTACAGGAAGCTGGTGGATAGGGTGAGGGAGTGAAAGGGTTTTTACTGTTGTCCAGGTTGATAATGCAGGATGCTGTTAAGATATATTTAACGCTCAGCAAATTAAAACGAAACAATCAACTGTGAAAATTGGATACTATTCATGTTCATGACAATTGCTGGGGAAACGCCGAGGAGGTCAAGATCATTCGTAACATCAGCCTTCAGAGTCAGGGTTCTGCCTTGTCCACGTCGAAGGTTGACACGGTCGCTGAGGTTGGCAGACAATATGTCGCCCAGTATTCAGAGTACGTGCGTTGAATGATCCAACCTTCACATCAGATTGTTGAGTGCAGGGGTTAGACAAACTTTGGTCGGCAGCTGTTAGATAGGGTGAGGGAGTCAAAGGGTTTTAGTGTTGACCAATAACTTTCTCTCCGTACTGCTCATGGCACAAGCGGAATGATGTTTAAAGAAAGAAAGAAATATGAAGAAAAACCAACAGTCAAGCCACTCAATAATCTCCTTTTCTTTAATACAGATAGATTTTTTTAAGTCGTTTCTAACACGCATTTTTCATTGCAAATCTCCATACATCTTCGTTTCTATAATACATAGATTTTTTCTAAATCGTATCTAACACGCGTTTTTCATTGCAAATGTCTACACAGCTGAGAACTAAAGCAGCACATTCATTAAAAACCACATGTATAATAGGCTTACTCGGACCAGCCACCTCCATACCCAGAACACCCGATCACTCCAACACCCGAATGACTAGATGGCCTTCGTCGATCTGACGGACGAACAATGAGAACGGCAATGAGTGTGTGTGTGTGTGTGTGTGTGTGGTGTGTGTGTGTGTGTGTGTGTGTGTGTCGGCGTGTGTGTATGTGTGTGTGCGCGCGCGCATGCCTGTGTGTGTGCGTGCGTGCGTGTGTGTCCGTCTCTCTCGGTTACTAAAATGTGTTAGCAAGATGTTCTCAGTTGTCAGCTGTTTCTTGATGGATCTTGACCAAATCTGGGACAAAGCTGGATTGTTTTGGGGTCGTGACTGTGTGTAAAATCAGCGTTGTGTGACAGTCTACCATTGTCGTCGATGCAGGTCAAGTTTTATTTCATTTCATGCCTTCCCCCGTAGGGATGTGGGGGCTCTTTCAGTATAAGTAGTATCTCCACCTTCTGGAAACTCTGTGCTAGAAATTTCCTCTTTTCTGTCACTCTCCTTGTTTCTGCCTTGTTCCTTTGCTTTCTGTCATTTCTTTCTATCATTTTCTGCCTTAATGGTCTATTCACCTGTATGTGTTCGATAAAGTCTTACGTACTTTTTCTTAGGATTGATGATTACATACA
>CM060314.1:5507971-5510471 GCA_030674185.1 Monoplex corrugatus | reverse complement strand
AAGAGCACAAGTACGTGCTGTTTTTATACTTATTCTGAAGCTTTTATAACAATCTTTCGTTTTTGCAGTTAATAATCTATGTATAACCTGTTTTTTAAGTACAGAACAATATCTTAGTTACTGGTCTTGTTGACTTGAACAATGGTGAAATTCTACAAAAGAAAGACTGATTGGGTAGAAAGGCCCATGGAACATCCTCAACAGGCAGTTGAAGCTATCTGGAAAGGACAGACATTTAGAGAAGCTGCAGAAGAGGTCGGATTGTCTTTGTCAAGAGACAGAATCTGACAAACAGTCTGAAAAGGCAGTCAATATGGATACGTTAGTCAGCGTCATTGAACTTGCAAATCACGTCGTAGTTTGTAGTTTGTAGCAGTTTCTTCAAGAGGGATTCACTGCACTCGGAAATCTCCATATGCGCACCACCCAAATCTGCCAGCAATTATTTGACAGACTTCCGATGCCTTCGCAAAACCCTATGCGCTGGCAAGGTCTTGAAATGGGGAAAGGGGGAAGAGGGACCTATGAAACATTAAGCTGACACCACCAGAATGATGTAAATATCAAGATGGCCGCAAAGAGGCCAGTTTTTAATGTTGTAGGCTAGGATTGAATTCAAAATATTAGATCTTGAGTTCATGGCTCTGCCAACTAGCCCGCGTAAAACAAAACAAACAAACAAACAAACAAACAAACAAACAAACAAACAAACAACAAACAAAACAAACAAACAAACAAACAAAACAAACAAACAAACAAAAAAAGCAAATTACGCCACGTATTCACAGCTGCAGAAGAACTGGTGCGCTACCTATTATAGGCATCAAAGATTGGGTATGACACTTAAGCTTTGGGGTCTTTAGTGTTTGACCTAACTCAGTTCAGGAAATGGCAAATAGGCCTATTTCCCCGAAAACTGGAACAAGAACAAGTGTGCTAGAGAAGACAGGCTCTCGGTGTTTCAGAAGCACCACTCCCATCTCAGGAATACGTCACGAGCCTTGGAAGACTGCATCCGCATTCAACAAACCCAACGTGACCTTTGCTTTCATATTTTTTTTATATTTTTGGAAACGTCCAGAGAGTGCACAATAAGCACTCTTTGACTGATACTAGATCCCATCTAAAACCTGGACGGAGCAGGTTTGTCAGCATCTCAAAAGCCTCAAAAAGTTGTCGCTGAACTTGATATCAAACAAGTGCCTTAGACAGTGCCACGTTAGCGAGGTGAGGATACTTAGCTTAAATATCTGGGAACGATCATTTCACCAGACGGCAGATGCACTTCAGAAATAGCCAGCAGAATCGGCCAAGCCAAAACAGCATTCAAGAAGATGAAAAGCGTTCTTACCACCAAATGCCTATCAATTAACACCAGGAAGAGATTTTCGTGACAGGCTTGACAGGACACCCTGTCAACCATGCCCATCTGACCCTTCCTTCTCTGGACACACCTCTTACTACTTTTACCCCAGTCTCACAAGAAGAAATTCTCAACACAATCAGATCCATGTCGTTCAAAACCTGCGAACTGGATCCTCTTCCAGGTTCTCTCTACTCTAACTGTCTCCCTACTCTCTCCCATTCATCACTGACATCATCAACACTTCTCTTCAAACTGGAACTGTCCCAGATTCTTTCAAGTCTGCTATTGTTCACCCTCTCCTCAAGAAATACAATTTAGACCCAAATGAACTGAAAAATTACCGGCCTATCTCTAATCTCTCTTTCTTGTCAAAACTCATCGAAAAAGTTGTCCTCAACCAGCTGAACTCTCACCTGTCTGCCAACAATCTCCTCAATCCTTTCCAGTCAGCCTACCGCCAGTGCCATAGCACTGAAACTGCCCTGCTACACATTCTCAACAATCTCCTCCTTGCAACTGATATTGGCAAAGTCTCTCTCCTCACACTCCTTGATCTGTCTGCAGCCTTTGATACCATTGATCATGGTATTCTCCTTTCTAGACTTCATCATACTTTTGGCATCTCTGACATTGCTCTCTCCTGGTTCACTTCATATCTATCAAACAGAAAACAAACTGTTCTCATTAATGGCACTTACTCTCAACCTGCATACCTGACCTGTGGTGTTCCACAAGGATCTGTCCTTGGCCCTGTTCTTTTCACTCTTTACACCTCCCCCCTGTCTACCATCATCAACTCCCACTCTATAAAACAAAGGACCTGTTCTTTTCACTCTTTACACCTCCCCCCTGTCTACCATCATCAACTCCCACTCTATAAAACACCACTTCTATGCTGATGACACCCAACTTCTAGACAGTGACACACCAGACAATATACAGGCCTCTTGACTCACACCATTGAGTGTTACTCGGACATTAAGAACTGGATGACGTTCAACAAACTTCAGCTTAATGACGACAAGACAGAAGCTATCCTCATTGGGACCCGTCAGAAACTTTCTCAGCTGCCTCCTCTTTCTCTCCCATTATGTAACACATCAGTCCCAATTTCTGATTCAGCTAAAAACCTTG
>CM060314.1:5495471-5505471 GCA_030674185.1 Monoplex corrugatus | reverse complement strand
CTTGATTTGATTCTTGATTCAGGACTTGGCGCCTAATATCGTCAGCCGGCATTATTATTATTATTATTGTTATAATTATTATGTGCATTCCTTTGGTAGTAATTGTCATGCAGTTTATGTAAGTTGTTATTGTTTGTCGTGTATTCACCAGTATCACTGGGACCTAAAACTGTACAATTAAATCACGAGACGCGTGTTTTTTGTTTTTGTTTTGTTTCGGTTTTTTAATTTTTTAATTTTTTTTTTTTGCATGTGTGAATTTGCTGCATCGAATGGAACAGAAATACAGCTGACGTCTACACTGATTGTCGTAAATAGACAGTTAGGGGGAAGTACTGGTAGGCCTAACCTTGATAAAATTTTCGTATGAGACTCCTTCACGCGAATATTGAGGACAACACAGTTGAATCCGTCACCCTCACCCCTCTCCTGACCCCGTAATCTGGGGTCAGCTGTTTAACCTCGCAAGATATGCTACAACCGATTTCATTGGCTAGCTGTGAAATTTCTAACCAATCTGTGAACAGAAAACGACCAACTTGCGCCTATCTACCATGTAAGTTAGGAAATGAGCTATCGCTGTAGACAAGCAGCAATGGCTGTAAGAAGCTTCCTGTTTCTCTGAACTGCTGAAAATGATTGCGGTTGTCGGAAACCATTTGTTCACTGAGGGTGCTTCCTAATGTGTTTTCTGAAACTAGGAGGCAAGCAGAACGAACGAGGCGAAACCATGAATAAACTCATCAATGTTGTTCACTCCGGTTGGATGACCAAGTCTCCCCCGGAACAAAAACTACAGTCACCTTTGAAGATTTTCCGCGCAGTAAGTTGTCATCTCAATTCATGTCTGTTGTTTTTAATTTGGCCTGTGTCTGATCTAAATTCTGCTTCGTTGCTGTCTCGTAGCGTGTCTTATTTGAAGTGTGAAATTTTCTGTCAAGGGTAGGTGCTCTTGCATTTAGTGGGTAGGTGTGTCGGCCAGCTGTTCTTGCGAGTAGACAGAACTTGTCTTGCAGTAAACACATTTCCCAGTTGTGTCTAATCCCCCCACCCTCCCCCTTCATCTCATCTCTTTCTCCCCCTTCTCACCCCCGCGCCTGCTCCTTCAAGTTTATTTGCCAACACTTTACCGTTCTGTCATACTTGTTTCGAATGATTTGTTTTGATTGCGCTTGTCCAATTTTCACGAGTTTTCGGAGGTGTGTGTGTGTGTGTGTGTGTGTGTGTGTGTGTGAAGAGAAGAAGAGAGAGAGAGAGAGAGAGAGAGAAAGAGAGATAGAGTGAATGTGTGTGTGCTCGTGTATATGTGTGTTTATTATGCATGTGTGTGTTCATATGCACATATGAAGGACATGTTAACAGAACAAAATATCAGCATAATACACTTTTAACTTACAGTCCACCATGTGTATAATTTTTGTTTGTTTACATGTTTATCTTTTCGCTACTAATGCTTGGCTGTAGTGTATGTTGAGAAAATTTCCAGAAACACTGAAAAATGACACCTACCACGTTTGTAGCAATTTTATTGATAGATGATAATTCCATGTATGTAACAAAAACAGTCCTCATTTCACTTTAAAAAGAAAAACAAAAGGGAAAAACAAAGAGATGGTGTTGGTAATAAGATGTTGAAGGGATTTGTCTTCTTGAGATGGGTGTGGTCATGTAAAGGGCAGTAAAAGAACACAGACAGAGAAGGTGAGAAAGATAATGGAAAAGTGCAGATTGAGAACATCATAAAAAAACAGGCAGTACAGGCAGCAGGCAGGCCCCTTGATGCTGTGATATTTTGATCTGACTTCTCCATGATAACAGATCATGACAGTGTCAGGACTAGAGGCATACATTAACCCGTTGACCCTGCACCCGTTCCACCAACAGCAAAAACATAACCCTTTGATTTCCTCATTCTGTGCACCAGCTTCCTGCAGGATAGGATGAGGAAGTCAAAGGATTAATTTTTTGCTTTGCTAGCATGGTTGACAATGCAGGATGCTAGAGGACAGTGTGCGGGAGTCAAAGGGTGAAATCATTGCATACGAAACAAGGAGCTGGCAGCTATGCGAACTGGTGGCAGGGTGAGCTGCCTGAAAGAGGGATGAAGACCAGAGTGGGGCGAGAGAGGACTCTTCCATTCTCTCTTGGTCCGGTGGCTGGGCTGGACCTGGTTGGTGTGCATTGTGTGGCTATGTCCGGGGTTTGTCGTCTCCCCACCTTGCCATTCGGTTCATAAACAAGGTAACTGTTGACTGGGTCTGAATGGGTCCTGCAACGCATGGACAGCCCCCCCTCCACTCCTTTGCTGGATTAAATGGCTGTAGAGTGACATTGGGGAGCTTGGGAGGTGATTGTCTGGATAGTTGTGAGGCAGTGGTGCTCTGAGTCCCATCCACACCCTCAGGGTGTTTCTTGTTCAGTTGTTAATTGTTAACATGGTGACAGGAGGATACTGACTCTTGGAGGACTAGCCCAAGAGAGGGCATCCAAGAGATTCACAGCCCGAGCTAGAGAGAGAGTCTGGAGTCCTCAGAAAAAGAAATTAGATTCAGTAGTCTGATCAGTTAGAAATGAAAGGCTCCTCTTCCACTTTGTCCTGTATTCTTTTTCTGATGCATGCACAGAGATAATGCTCTGGATTAAAAATCAGCCGGGATAGATTACTGTTTTTGTATGAAATCTCACCTGTACACATACACTGGCTGCCTGATTGCCTTGAATCGATTGGTCAGTACAAGAGAGAGGGAGAGAGACATGGAGGGGGAGGGGTTATGGACCATTCTGCCTTAGTATTTATGAAACTGATGGTCATATTTGTATAGACAGCAGGTCTGCATAATCTACCACTACCATTACCTATCCATTGGTCAGAGGCAATATGTGAGAGTTGTTTTAGATCACATCCTGCAGGCAGATCTATTCAAACAGGCACACATCATTAGAGAGTTGTTCACTCATTTGCACTATAAAAGTATACAAAGTGAAACATTAAATGTTTGCAACAGTATAATATAATGCAAATAGACGTGAACAACGCTGTGATGCACTTCATTTTTGGAGAATTATGAAAATTCATAATATATCATTTTAGGAAGGGGAATGCTTGAACATTTTCATAAAAACAGTATCACACTGCTGACTTGAAAATGGAAAACAACAATGTCCCTACCCCCACACCCCACCCCCAAAAAGGAAAAAAAACACTTGCATGCAAAACAAAAAATAAAACAAAAACAAAACAAAAAACAAAAGCTAAAAACACAACAACAACAACAACAAAACAAACAGAGAACAAAAACGAAGAAACAAACAAAAAATGATCACACAAGAAAGGGAGAGACAACACAATACAATACAATCTACACAAGAGAGGAAAAAAGTAATCGAATGACAAATGTTTGTTTTTGTCAAATTTTACCATACCATCATACCAACTAACTGATAGTGAAGAAATATCAGATAGGCAGTGCACAGCATTATTGACCTGTATGTAAAACAGATAAGTGGATTTCTAGGTCTGTGTACTAATGTAGATTGGCATGTGTGTTAGTGGCAGCGGGTAAAATTTGTGGACAGCAAAGCAGTCACAAAAGATAGATTCATACATTTATAAATTGATAACAGAGCTGAATTTGAAGACATAAAATAGTCAGCTTGAAGCCAAGTTTTGTACTGTGTAAAATGTAAATGTGGTAAGAATTCTGATATTCAAAATTAATATAAACTGAAAAAAATAAAGAAGAATCGGTGATTTGTTATATAAACTTGTCTAGTCTGAATGATATTTACGGATATGATGTCTAACAGTTTTAAGAGGATAATAATTAATAGAATGAACCAGAAAAAACACGAAAGAAGAATATGAACGCGTATTTAATACAACAAGACGAGACAAGTGCAAATTTTTGGCCAACTGGCCTTTGTCAAGTGTAAGATTACAAAACAAACAAACACCAGATACAAAAATTTTGAGAAAAAGACTAAAACTTCCCTGCTACTGTGTCCAAAAATTTTTTGTATCTGGTGTTTGTTTGTTTGTAATCTTATGCTTGACAAAGGCCAGTTGGCCGAAAATTTGCGCCTGTCTTGTCTTGTTGTATTAAATACATGTTTGTATTCTTCTTTTGTGTTTTTTCTGGTTCCTGTTTGCTTGAACGCGGGCAGTCACACTTGTTTTGGATTTCATAATAGAATGAGTTTCAGTATTTCTTTTAATGTGAAAATATGATCATTATATGATGCTACAGTCGCGTTATCTGGTTGTGATCAGTGTATTGACACCATGCAGAGTGTTCTAGAAATCTAAGCAAAAGATCAGAGTTAATTACTGACTTTGTCTTGTGCTTCATGTCCAATGGATTTGCTGACTCTTTGATGGAACTGCTGACTGGGGATCCGATCAGATGTTGAGTTAACCCTTTGACCCCGCACCCTATACACCAGCTACAAAAACTTAACTGTTTGACTCCTTCACCCTACCCACCAGCTTCCTTCAGGAAGCTGGTTGATAGAGTGAAAGAGTCAAAGGGTTAAATTTTTTGGTTTTTTATTTCTTTGTTTTTGCTTTCCTAACAATTCAGGATGCCGGTGGACAGGGTGCGGGAGTCAGAGGGTTAAGTCCCAGCCTGCTACCTACTGATTGGCCTGTGTTTTCCTTCTCCATTTCAGGACCTTACCAACGCATAAGTTTTTGCACAGACTTGTGGAATCTACAAGATATATATTATATATATATATATATATATACATAGTAACATATCTGTATGATGTGCATAATATATGAAATTGTCTGAGCCTGAAAAAACTCTCTTGTCCAGACTTTGGATTCAGTTGACTCACTTTTAGTTGCCATGGTTGTTCTTGTCTCGCCTGTCCACGTTTGGTGTTGGCTGCTGCACATCTGGATGCCACCAGCTCCCTCCAGGCCGCTCTGTCTTGACTTGTGGACAAATTCTTGAATATTTAGGCCACTGATGTTGGTTATGTATATGGTTGTTATTGTAATGGTTATTACTATTGTTGGAAAGGCTTTTTCCAGCTTTGCAGTGGTCCTGGGCTGACTGGCAGAAAGACATGAAAATAGAGTCAAAACATATATTTTATATTAATAGGACAAGACAGGTATAAATTTTCGGCCGACTGGCCTTTCATCATCATTATCATGTGCCCTGCTGCATGGCGTTGGCGATCATGGCCATCCATATGAATCTGTCCCTTGTTGCTGCAAGTATATCTTCCACCCTCTCTGTTCTCAGCCACCCTGCAGGTCCGTCCAGTATTTTCTGCCTGAGTCCACGTGGTGTTCTCTTTCCCTCGAGCTTTCTGTTGTGACCAGGTGCTCTAATTCCTCTTTCCTCATGAAATGTCTTATAAATATTGCTATTGTTTTTCCTAATCTTCTTTATCAATGATCTTCTTTTAACTGCCTCCATCAAGAATGTCTTATTTGTTTTCTTTGCTGTCCATGGAACTTGCAACATTCTACTTAGAAACCTCACTTGTGCTGCCTCAGTCTTCTTTTGGCTTTGCGTGTTGACTGTCCACGCCTCACAACTGTATAACAGTACTGGTTCTATATAACATTCAAGAACTCTCTTCCTGATGTTAATTGATAGGCATTGTTTTGGCTTGGCCGATTCTGCTGGCTATTTCTGATGTGCATCTGCCGTCTGGTGAGGTGACCATTCCCAGATAATTAAACCTATCTGGTGAGATGACCATTCCCAGATATTTAAACCTATCAGCTTGTTTCAAAGATGTGCAATTGCCGTCATTTTGCATGAGGGGATTTTATGTATTTTACTGATTACCATGACTTCAGTCTTGCTACAGCTCCAGCACATTATTTTTGCTTTCTATTATATTCACAAGGTTTTATAGGTCCCATTCATTTTCCGCAATTAGCATGTGTCATTAGTGGCTCTGTTGAGATTGTTAAGCTGAGTTTGTAGTCCTACAAGTGTACAACTACAAGTGTGTGTGTATGTGTATGGGTATATGTGTGTGTGTGTATGTGTGTGTGCATGTGTGTGAGTGAGTGTGTGAGTCTGTGCATGTGTGCATGTATGACAGAGAGAGAGAGCACACACACACACACACACACACACACACACACACACACACACACACACACACACACACACACACACACACACACACACACACACACACACGTTTGTGTCTCAAACGCACACACACACACACTTGTGTGACACGCACACATACTCCACGCTCAGACACACCGAAACTTGTATCAAAACACACAAACACACACACACACACACACACACACACACACACACACACACACACACACACACACACACACACACACACACACACACACACACACACACACACACACTTACACTTGTGTCTCACACACAAACTTGTGTCTCGCACACATATACGCACACACATGCTGAATAATGAACAGTTTATTCACTTTGCCAGTGTTGGTGTATAGAAGAAGCACAAACTGTAGGATTGTATAAAACCAAGATCAAACAGTTAACAAGTAGAGGAAAAACAGAAACAAACAAACAAACAACAGGTCTCAAAACAACTTTGCAACATTGAAAAAAAAAATGTTAGCCTTTTTTAAGCATTACACATTTTGACTTCTTTGATATGGAGAGATGTATTCCTTATGGCAGCATGTATATGACTGTATAAAACTGTGTGACTGTATAAAACTGTGTGACTGTATAAAACTGTGTGACTGTATAACAGATAAAACTGTGTGACTGTATAAAACAGATAAAACTGTGTGACTGTATAAAACTGTGTGACTGTATAAAAGAGATAAAACTGTGTGACTGTATATAACAGATAAAACTGTGTGACTGTATAAAACAGATAAAACTGTGTGACTGTATAAAACAGATAAAACTGTGTGACTGTACAAAACAGATAAAACTGTGTGACTGTATATAAACAGATAAAAACTGTGTGACTGTACAAAAACTGTGTGACTGTACAAAACAGATAAAACTGTGTGACTGTATAAAACTGTTGTGACTGTATAAAACAGATAAAACTGTGTGACTGTATATAACAGATAAAACGTGTGTTAAATGTGTGACTGTATAAACTGATAAAACTGTGTGACTGTATAAAACTTGATGATGATAAAACTGTGTGACTGTATATAACAGATAAAACTGTGTGACTGTTATTAATAAAACTGTGTGACTGTATAAACAGATAAAACTGTGTGACTGTATAAAACAGATAAAACTGTGTGACTGTATAAAACAGATAAAACTGTGTGACTGTATAAAACTGTGTGACTGTATAAAAACTGTGTGACTGTATAAAACTGTGTGACTGTATAAAACAGATAAAACTGTGTGACTGTATAAAACAGATAAAACTGTGTGACTGTATAAAACTGTGTGACTGTATATAACAGATAAAAATGTGTAACTGTATAAAACTGTGTGACTGTATAAAACTGTGTGACTGTATAAAACATTAAAAACTGTGTGACTGTATAAAACAGATAAAACTGTGTGACTGTAAAACAAAATGTGTGACTGTATAAAACACGATAGATAAAACTGTGTGACTGTATAAAACAGATAAAACTATGTGACTGTATAAAACAGATAAAACTGTGTGACTGTATAAAACAGATAAAACTGTGTGACTGTATAAAACAGATAAAACTGTGTAACTGTATAAAACTGTGTGACTGTATAAAACTGTGTGACTGTATAAAACTGTGTGACTGTATAAAACTGTGTGACTGTATAAAACAGATAAAACTGTGTAACTGTATAAAACTGTGTGACTGTATAAAACTGTGTGACTGTATAAAACAGATAAAACTGTGTGACTGTATAAAACTGTGTGACTGTATAAAACTGTGTGACTGTATAAAACTGTGTGACTGTATAAAACAGATAAAACTGTGTAACTGTATAAAACTGTGTGACTGTATAAAACTGTGTGACTGTATAAAACTGTGTGACTGTATAAAACAGATAAAAACTGTGTGACTGTACAAAACTGTGTGACTGTATAAAACTGTGTGGACTGTATAAAACAGACAAAACTGTGTGACTGTATAAAACTGTGTGACTGTATATAACAGATAAAACTGTGTGACTGTATAAAACTGTGTGACTGTATAAAACTGTGTGACTGTATAAAACTGTGTGACTGTATAAAACGGACAAAACTGTGTAACTGTATAAAACAGATAAAACTGTGTGACTGTATAAAACAGATAAAACTGTGTGACTGTATATAACAGATAAAGCTGTGTGACTGTACAAAACTGTGTAACTGTATAAAACAGATAAAACTGTGTGACTGTATATAACAGATAAAGCTGTGTGACTGTACAAAACTGTGTAACTGTATAAAACAGATAAAACTGTGTGACTGTATATAACAGATAAAACTGTGTGACTGTACAAAACTGTGTAACTGTATAAAACAGATAAAACTGTGTGACTGTATATAACAGATAAAACTATGTGACTGTACAAAACAGATAAAACTGTGTGAGTACTGTGACTGTACAAAACAGTATAAAACTGTGTGACTGTATATAACAGATAAAACTGTGTGACTGTACAAAACTGTGTGACTGTACAAAACTGTGTAACTGTATAAAACAGACAAAACTGTGTGACTGTATAAAACTGTGTGACTGTATAAAACTGTGTGACTGTACAAAACAGATAAAACTGTGTGACTGTACAAAACAGATAAAACTGTGTGAGTACTGTGACTGTACAAAACAGATAAAAACTGTGTGACTGTATATAACAGATAAAACTGTGTGACTGTATAAAACAGATAAAACTGTGTGACTGTATATAATAGATAAAACTGTGTGACTGTATATAACAGATAAAACTGTGTGACTGTACAAAACAGATAAAACTGTGTGACTGTATATAACAGATAAAACTATGTGACTGTACAAAACAGATAAAACTGTGTGAGTACTGTGACTGTACAAAACAGATAAAACTGTGTGACTGTATATAACAGATAAAACTGTGTGACTGTACAAAACAGATAAAACTGTGTGACTGTATAAAACAGATAAAACTGTGTGACTGTATAAAAACTGTGTGACTGTATATAACAGATAAAACTGTGTGACTGTACAAAACAGATAAAACTGTGTGACTGTATAAAACAGATAAAACTGTGTGAGTACTGTGACTGTATATAACAGATAAAACTGTGTGACTGTATATAACAGATAAAACTGTGTGAGTACTGTGACTGTATAAAACAGATAAAACTGTGTGACTGTATATAACAGATAAAACTGTGTGACTGCACAAAACTGTGTGACTGTATATAACAGATAAAACTGTGTGACTGTATATAACAGATAAAACTGTGTGACTGTATAAAACAGATAAAACTGTGTGAGTACTGTGACTGTATATAACAGATAAAACTGTGTGACTGTATATAACAGATAAAACTGTGTGACTGTATAAAACTGTGTGACTGTATAAAACAGATAAAACTGTGTGACTGTATATAACAGATAAAACTGTGTGACTGTATATAACAGATAAAACTGTGTGACTGTATAAAACTGTGTGACTGTATATAACAGATAAAACTGTGTGACTGTATATAACAGATAAAACTGTGTGACTGTATATAACAGATAAAACTGTGTGACTGTATATAACAGATAAAACTGTGTGACTGTATATAACAGATAAAACTGTGTGAGTACTGTGACTGTATATAACAGATAAAACTGTGTGACTGTATATAACAGATAAAACTATGTGACTGTATAAAACAGATAAAACTGTGTGACTGTATAAAACTGTGTGACTGTATAAAACAGATGATACTCGTTACGAGTGGCAGCTATTTCACAATATGTATTTTTTATTTTCACTTGGAGTACCATACTTTGTACCAGTTTCAGCAGGATGTTATGATTAAAGATTTTGGAGTTTAGAGTTTGTTCAAGAGGGATTCATAACACTGAGAAAATTTGATTTGT
>CM060314.1:5485471-5487971 GCA_030674185.1 Monoplex corrugatus | reverse complement strand
GAGTCAAAGGGTAGGGTGAGGGAGTCAAAGGGTTCAGGTTTTGCTTTGCTAGCATAGTTGACACTGCAGGATGCTAGTGGACAGGGTACGGGAGTCAAAGGGTTAACCCTTTGACTCCTTCCCCCGTCCGGCAGCATCCTGCACTGTCAGGCACAATAGTAAGCAAAAACTTAACCCTTTCACTCCCTCACCCTATCTACCAGCTTCCTGAATAACCCTTTCACTCCCTCATCCTATCCACCAGCTTCCTCCTTCAGAAGCTGGTGGATAGGGTGAGGGAGTGAAAGGGTTAAGTTTTTGCAGATAGTGGACAGGGTGTGGGAGTGAAAGGGTTAATTTTGTTAGTAGGCTGGCCGGCCCCGTTGATAGTGCCACAGAGTCGAGATTCGAGTGACTTGTGTTCAGACCCAGCCTGCAGTATGTAAATGGCTTTTGGCTGTCCGTCTTAACGTCCCAATATTCCTTGTGGGGATGCTGTGGGCTCTTTTAGTATAAATAGTATCCCCATCTTTGTGGAAATTCTGTGCTAGAATTTCCTCTTTTCTGTCACTTTTTTTTGTTTCTGCCTTGCTCTTTTGCTTTCTGTCCATTTCTTCCTATTATTTTCTGTCTTGCTGGTCCATTCACCTGTTGTATGTGTTCGATAACGTCTTGCATACTTTCTTTTATGATTGATAATTGGGTACATGCATTAGGTGCATTTTTGCATCTAGGAAATGTGATGTGCGGAAGCAATTTAAGTTAATGTTCTGAGCTTACAGTTTTTGTGCTTTGTGTCTGCTTCTATGCTAGCTGAATGGGTAGCACAAACTATGTTAGATTTGAGAAGTTTCACAACATGGGAGATAATTCCTATGTGACTCTCAAGAGTTATGTTCTTTGGTTGATAACCTAGGCCTGTTTTAATGTACTTAGTTATTTTTGCATTTTTATTCAGTTTTTTTTTTATTCCCCTGGTGGTAAATTTCATGGAGTGGTTAACGCCAGAGGCATGTCCGTAGATTATGTGCATGACTGCATTGATATGTGTTCTTAAATTTCTTTTCCTTGTGTTTTTTTTTTTCTTCAGTGAGATCTGGTGTACTTTTTGGGATGGTTACAGCCCTGATATGGCTCTGCACAGTTGACTGGGCTTTAAGTGACAGTAAAAATAATGTTCCATTCTTTCTCTTGTTTCTGTCTCTCAAACTGTTTTTTTTCCTTGTGCTATTGCTGTTTGTTTCTTTAAGTGTAAATTCCTTTGCAATATCTTATTTTTGTTTTTGTTTTTGTTTTTCATATAAGGACATTAGCAATGGCAGATAAGTAAATTAACCTTTGTGCTAGTACATGTAGAGTTAGACAATAAAGATTGTTTCATTTTGTGTTTGTTCCTCTGTCTCAGTCTCTGTCTGTGCCTCTCTCTGTCTTTCTTTATCTCTGTCTGTCTGTCTCTCTCTCTGTCTCAGTCTCTGTCTGTGCCTCTCTGTCTCTGTCTCTCTCTCTGTCTGTCTCTCTGTCTCTGTCTCTCTGTCTCTCTCTCTGTCTCTGTCTCTCTGTCTCTCTCTCTGTCTCTGTCTCTGTCTCTCTCTCTGTCTCTGTCTCTGTCTCTCTGTCTCTCTCTCTGTCTCTGTCTCTCTGTCTCTCTCTGTCTCTCTGTCTCTCTCTCTGTCTCTGTCTCTCTCTCTCTCTGTCTCTCTGTCTCTCTCGCTGTCTCTGTCTCTCTCTCTGTCTCTCTCTCTGTCTCTGTCTCTGTCTCTCTCTCTGTCTCTGTCTCTCTGTCTCTCTCTCTGTCTCTCTCTGTCTCTGTCTCTCTGTCTCTCTCTCTGTCTCTGTCAAACTCACTTTGTCCATGTGGTTTCCTCACTCTGTTCCAATAAATGTCTAAGTAAATCTCTTTTTTCAGCGTATTTTCATCTCTGTCTGTCTGTCTGTCTGTCTGTTGGTCTGTGTCTCTGTCTCTCTTTCTCTCTTTCTCATTCATTCACTCACTCTGTCTGTCTCTCACTCGATCACTCACTCACTTTCTGTCTGTCTGTCTGTCTCATTCACTCACTCACTCTCTGTCTCTCAGTCTGTCTCTATCTTTGTCTCTGTTTCTGTCTCTGTCTCTCTCTCTCCCCCCCCCTCTCTCTCTCACTCTCCTCTTTATTTCTCTCTTGTCACCCTCTCCCTTTCTCAACCTGTCACCCTCTCCCTCTCTTCTTCTTCTCCCCACTCCATTCCCACCCCACCGCCCTCTCCTCGCCCTTCCCTCTCCATACAGTACCCACTGTTCGGTGCTGTCAGCTGGCAAGCGGGGAAAGGACTTACCTGGAAACAGGTGCTGGTGATGGCTCGCTACGGGGAACACTGACAGAGAAGGAGGGGGGGGGGAGATGGGAGTTGAGGAAAGACTGAGGCAGGTGACCGACTGTGCCCCCCCCCCCCCCGCTTCCCTCTCCCCCCTCCCCGTCCCATTGAAATTGAGGGGGAAAGAAGTGGGACTGATAAAACTTAAAAAAAAGAAAAGTAAATAGTC
>CM060314.1:5472971-5480471 GCA_030674185.1 Monoplex corrugatus | reverse complement strand
GTTTCATCGTATGTGTGTGTGTGTGTGTGTGTGTGTGTGTGTGTGTGTGTGTGTGTGTGTGTGTGTGTGTGTGTGTGTTCATCATGCATATGTGTTTCATCGTGTGTGTGTGTGTGTGTGGAGTGTGTGTGTGTGTGTGTGTGTGTGTGTGTGTGTGTGTGTGTGTGTGTGTGTGTGTGTGTGTGTGTGAGAGCTCTCTCTGTCCAGTGGCAAATGTGAACGAGCGCTGATGTAAGCTTATATCGGATTCTTATCGTACGTACAGCAAATAGCAAAGACTAGACAGGACAGACCTAACGTAACGTAACGTAGCGTAACGTACCTAACCTAACCTAACCTAACCTAACTTAACCTAACTTAACCTAACCTAACCTAACCTAACCTAACCTAACCTAACCTAACCTAACCTCCTAACCTAACCTAACCTACCTAACCTCTAACCTAACTAACACTAACCTAACCTAACCTACCTCCCTAACCTAACCTAACCTCTAACCTAACCTAACTAACCTAACCTAACCTAACCTAACCTAACCTAACCTAACCTCTCCTAACCTAACCTAACCTAACTCTAACGTAACTAACTAACTAACTAACCTAACCTAACCTAACCTAACCTAACTAACTAACCTCTCTAACCTAACCTAACCTAACCTAACCTAACCTCTCCTAACCTAACCTAACCTAACGTAACCTAACCTAACCTAACTACCTAACCTAACCTAACCTAACTAACCTAACCTAACCTAACCTACCTCACCTAACCTAACCTAACTCACCTCTAACCTAACCTAACTCCTAACCTAACCTAACCTAACCTAACCTAACCTAACCTAACTAACCTAACTACTAACCTAACTACCTAACCTACCTAACCTAACTCCTAACCTAACCACTAACCTAAAAAGTGAATGTCATGTAAAGTGTTGCTCCCGAGTTCCAGCATGCAACCAAGGTCAGTTAATTTGTTGGGGGGGGGGGGGAGAACTTTCACCTGGCTGTTATTTGTGTAGCTTACGTAACTAGGTATTTGGTGTAAGCGTCTTGAATAACTGACAAATTTCATCAGGAATTTTTTTTTCGTCCTTTCAAAGCCGAACCAAGCGGGGTTTGCGTAAGGAGGTTTATGCCATGCGTTTGATGTCTTTTTCAGGCAGACTACCGTGTTATACCGATCAGAGCCAGCTGGTGCTTTGAGTTTCTGCTCGTTTTTAATGTCTTTTCCCAATTTTTTTTTTTTTTTTTACTTTCATTCTATCTTTCTGCCCACCCCACCTCGTTTTTTCTTTCTCTCTCACCTCCCACTTTGTTTTTTTCTGTCTCTCTCCTTCCTACCTACCTTTGTTTTCTGTCTCTCTCCTTCCCTAACCTACCTTTGTTTTTTTCTGTCTCTCTCCTTCCCTAACCCTACCTTTGTTTTTTCCTTTACCCTCTTTGTCTTTCTTTACGAAAATTATTGTTTCAGTTCTTTTTGTTTTCTTTCTTCCTTACCTTTTTTTTCACTCTCCACAAACAGACAGAAAGTCGGGATTCCTTCCAGTAAAGTAATGAAGGTTGGACTAAGGAATTCGACTTTTGGGAAGGGGGACAAACAAACAAACAAACAAACAAACAAACAAACAAACAAACAAACAAAAACAAACAACAGCTCCCCTACCCCTCCCTCAAAAAAAAAAAAGAAAAAAAAAAAAGACGACCTACAGTTTAGGTATATGTAGTTTTTCCATGGCTGGACGGTTGCATAATCGGGAGAGAGAGACGGGGGCAAAGTCGGCGAGCATGTAAAGTCTATAACTGGTAACAACACCCTTGACTGGTAAATAACACCCAGGTGCAGGGTTCCCACCCCCCCTTCTCACGCACACAGAAAAATGTGGTCAGTTGTTTCCCCGCATGAAAAGAAAGAAAGAAAAAAACAAACAGCCAGCCGACTGCAAGAAAAAATATCGGTAAATATGTAAAATAGAGAGACTTGGTTTTTTTAGATATAATGATGTTGATTGAGATGTACTGATACAGTGAGGTCTCCTCACTGCTTGGACAGTTCAGTGATTCTGGGTGTCTGGCTTTGTGGGCATGTATTACTGTCCAGCAGAAAGATGAAGTTGTCATTTGCTTGTAGTCTTGCGCGCGTGCGCGCATACACACACACACACACACACACACACACACACACACACACACACACACACACACATACACATACAATATGCACGCACGCTCGTACACACACACACACACCATACACACACACATCACACACACACTCACACTCACACACACACACACACACACACACACACACACACACACACACCACACACGCACACACACACACACACAACCACACACACACCACCACACACACACAACCACACACGCACACGCACACTCTGAGAGACAGGGCAGCAGCGATGATAAAGTCATGGCGAGGCTGTTGTCAAACAGCGGCTGTCTGCTGAGTTGCCAAGAAGCTGGTATCACTGTAAACTAACATCTTATATTTTCCTTTTTTCTTCTTCTTTTTCTTGTTCTTCTTGTTTTTTGTTGTTTTGTTTTTGTTTTTGTTGCCGATTGGCTGGCTGTTTTGGCAGAGCCATAGATTTAGCTTCTGATGTAGTGAATTCAATCCCGATCAGTAACACACACACACACACACCACACACACACACACACACTCACACACACACTACACCACCACACACACTCACTCACCACCACTCACTCACACTCACCACTCACCACACACCACACACACACACACACACACACACTCTTACAAATTGGAGAGAATGGTCATTTCCCAGCTCCCCCCCCCCCCCACTTCCTTTTGAGGTCGTATTAGCCTGCTTGCCTTTTTGGACTTTTGGTTAAAAAGAAGTGTGTGACAGAGAAGATGACAACTTGTTTCAAGGGTCATTGAGTGTACCCTAGCTCAGCATCTTGTGTGTGTGTGTGTGTGTGTGTGTGTGTGTGTGTGTGTGTGTGTGTGTGTGTGTTGTGTGTGTGTGTGTGTAGAGAGGAAGAGAGAGAGAGAGAGAGAGAGAGAGAGAGGAGGAGTATGAGTCCGGTCAGGGGTCACACAGCCTACTCCCCTCCTGTCTTCCCCCTCACAGTTTGCATGTGTTTTGTGCCCTGCAGATTTGGTCGTTGTTGGTGATTACTTTGGTGAATGATGAGAGTGCGCGCCTTAGTTTCAGTCTTGAATCAATATTTGGTGCCTTTCAGATATTGTTTTTATTAATATGAAATATCATTTTTATTAGTATTAAAAACTGAGGCCCATTTCTTACATGTTATGAAGGACAGGAATTGGTGAGGTATACTAGATAAGAGAGTTTCTGTGTTCCACCTAGCAGCAAGCGTGCCGAGATATTTGCTTGGTAAGGCTAGGCAGCGTTGAGAGATTTTTTCCGGTGAGGTCACTTGGCAGTCATATAATCCCCTTTGTGTTTGACGGCGACTCCATCTTCTGTTGTGAAATAAATGCTGTACATTGGCTGAAATCTACCCGTCCACCTCGTGTCCATTTCTTAGCACACTTTTTTGTCGCCCTCGCCATTCACTGTCTAGCCATTTGCGTGTAGGCATGCTGGCTTATAAGACACTGACCCCTGGCCTGTCCACTGCCTATTTCAACTCTATGACTCAGTCACGGTATCCACCGATCAGTTGCTTTCAGCAGGAAGCTGGAGGATATGGTGAGGGATTGAAAGGGTTAAGTGTTTGCTTTGTTATCACAACTGATAATGTAAGGTGTTGGACAGAGTGAGGGAGTTTAAAGGGTTATGCCTCAGTCATCCTGGTTATGTTGGCTTCGTGTTTTTCATATGTCTCATTTACCCCCCACCCCACCCCCGTTTTTTTTCTCTTCCAGTTTGAAGACTGCCAGTGCTTAGGGTTTTGCGCAGGCTCGAGGAGTTTACCAAATAATTATTGGCAGGTTTTGGTGAAGCGCGGTTGGAATTGTTGGAAACGCATTCATCCTTCTTGACCCCCAAGTGCAAACAAGTGGAGCGTTTGTTATTTTTAGGATCCCAGTCCAGATAGGGACAGTGTCCAGTTAAGGCAGTTCACTTCCCCCTGGGGTCCCAGCCATTGGAGAAGGCGTGTTGATGGTTGGACTGGCATTTTGGGCCGTGCTCTCTCGGTGTGTGGGTTTCCTTCCTGTGTTTCACTGTTTCACCCCGTTTTTAACTTGCTGGAGTTACACCGTGTATTTTTGGTCCCTGTGTGTTTATAGTTGTTTTATAACTTAATGTTTTGGCGCACTATTTTGGTGCCTGTGGATTCATACGTGTTATGATTTTATACTCTTGTGCCTGTGGAGTCATTCTTGTGTAAAAACTTAATGTTTTGGTCCGTGGAGATTTTATACTCGTGTGATAATATTTTGGTGCCTGTGGATTCATACTTGTGTGATAACTTACTATTTTGGTGCCTGTGGATTCATACTTGTGTGATAACTTACTATTTTGGTGCCTGTGGATTCATGTTTGTGTTACAACTTGATACTCCTTTGGATTCATGGTGTTTGGCTTTCTTGTGTATTTTACTCCTTTTACTGTGGATAACAGTTCAGGGATTTTTGTGATTGCTCTGATTTGTGTTTCTCTCTCTCTCTGTCTGTCTCTCTCTCTCTCTCTGTCTCTCTCTCTATCTCTCTCTGTCTGTCTCTCTGTGTGTCTAGATTGCTCTGATTTGTGTTTTTCTCTCTCTCTCTCTGTCTATCAATCTGTATCTATCTATCTATCTATCTATCTCTTTCTATCTATCTATCTGTCTGTCTGTCTGTATGTATGTATGTCTATCTATCTATGTTTTCGCCTCTGTGAATTCGTCTGTAAAGTCCTGGATTCTTCCTTTTTTTTTTTTCTTTTTTTTTTTTTACAGTTTGGTCTTATTGTGACTTAAAAAAGATTTCTGTTTGTTTCAGAATCTGAACTCAGACACAACACACACAGACACACACACACACACACGCACGCTCATTATTCGTCTCATAATTGTGGGACAAAGTAACTTCTGGTAGAGTAGTGTATACTTCACGTCTCCATACAAGACTGCTGAAGATACAACATCATGGTATACTGACTGTTATGGCATCGAGTAAACCAGGAGTCATTTTGTGCTGGAGGCAGTCTGATTTTTTGTTTGTTTTGTTTTTGAGATCAGATTTTCCCAGTGTTATCTACAGTGCGTGTTTGCTCTGTAGAATGGGGGGGGGGGGGGGGGGGAATCTTAGCTTTCTTTTAATGTACCTTGGATGGACACAAATAGTGCATGCATTATACTATTCATTGCATTCTCTCTCTCTCTGTCTCTCTCTCTCTGTCTCTCTCTCTCTCTCTCTCTGTCTCTCTGTCTCTGTCTCTCTCTCTCTCTCTCTCTCTCTCTCTCTGTGGTCTTTGGCACTCTATTTACAGTGGACTATTCCCTTTGGTTCCTTTTGTCTCCTTTCCTTTTTCTTTCATGGGCTGCTCTGGGCATCTGGTTCTGTATCTGGAGTCTGGGTCCAACTTTGCTTCTGCGATGGGATGTGTTGGGTCCTTTTTCTGTCCACCTTCTGAGTGTTCTTGACGTTTCTGTTTCATCCTTGTCGGAGTCAGTCTGACTTTGCTCCGTGAAGAGGTTGTTTTTTTTCTCTTTTAATTCAAAATTCAGCGCTTCAGTGAGATGTCCAGTTAGTAATGCAGCCAGCCACGTTGGCGGGCCACGATTTTTCGTGGGACTCAAGGTCTGGTATCTGGAGTTCAATCTCAGCTCACAGCATTAAAAACTGGCCTGTTTGCTGTCCATCTTATCGTTTTCATCATTCTGGTGGTGTCAGTTTAGTGTTTGATAAGTCTGTTTTTCTACCTCCCCATTTCAAGACCTTGCCAGCGCGTAGGGTTTTGTGCATGCTCAGAGAATCTGCCAGGTGAGCTGATTTGCTGGCAGATTTGGATAGCACGCATATGGAATTTAGTGTGATGAATCCCTCTGGAGCAATCGCCAAAGTCCAATGAGTTTGACGGTATTTCGAAACTACTTTGCTGTACAAATTTGTCTCTGACGGAATCGGACACAAAATGGTCGTTTGACAGTGTTTCGAAACTACCCGTCTACTTTGCTGTACAAATTTGTCTCTGACGGAATCGGACACAAAAGGTCGTTTGACAGTGTTTTGAAACTACCCATCTACTTTGCTGTACAGATTTGTCTCTGACGGAATGGGGCAGTGTGTGCGTAAGTCACACACCGATACAGTCAGTTTCCTGGAACCGTGTTCTGTCACGTCCTGTCGTCATATTGTGTAGAACTTGAGTGCTGGCTCTCGTAAAGAGCTCTTCAAACAATAGTTGGAGTTGGTCCGTCTAGGGGGGTGAGGTGGTAGAGACCTCAATTTTTCACGGGGCGGGCACCCGTCCAGCCCGCTCGCACGAAGTGGTACTGGAAGTGTGGATGACGCAATAACTGATAGTTTGGAGTTCAATCCCAGTTTTCAGCAGGTGTGCTTTATATCTATCCGTCTTTCTTTAACCTTTTGACCCCTGCACCCTATTCACCAACTGCAACAACTTAACCCTTTGACTCCCTCACCCTATCCACCAGCTTCCCGCGGGAAGCTGGTGGATAGGGTGAGGGAGTCAAAGGGTTAAGTTGTTGCTTTGCTAGCATGGTTGACAATGCAGGATGCTGGTGGACAGGGTACAGGAGCCAAAGGGTTATCAGTCTGATAAAGGTTTTGCTCAGGGTTGGGGACATTGACAGGTAATTGCTGGCAGATTTGGATGGAGCGCATATGGAATTAAATGAGAGTGATGAAGCCCATTTTTGAAACATAATGGATTGTCTTCTTCTTCTTTGCTCTTCTTCTTCTGATTGTTCTTCTTTCTTTTTCTTCTTCTTTCTTCTTCTTCTTCTTCTTCTTCTTTCTTCTTCTTCTTCTTCTTCTTCTTTCTTTTTCTTCTGTCTTTTGCTTCTTTCTTCTTCTTCTTCTTCTTTCTTGTTCTTGTTCTTGCTCTTGTTCTTCTTCTTCTTCTTCTTTCTCCTTCTTCTTTCTCCTGCTTCTTTTTCTTTGTTCTTCTTCGTTGTTCTTCTTTCTTCTTCTTCTTCCTTCTTCTTCTTCCTCTTTTCTTCTTCTTCTTCTTCTTCTTCTTGTCTTGTCTTCGTCTTCTTCTTTTTTTTTCTTCTTCTTCTTTTTCTTTCTTCTTCTTCTTCTTCTTTCTTTCTTCTGCTTCTTCTTTTTTGTTCTTCTTATTTGTTGTTGTTGTTCTTCTTTTTCTTCTGCTGTTTCTTCTTGTTCTTTCTTCTTCTTTGTTTTCTTTGTTCTTCCTCTTTGTTCTTCTTTTCTTCTTCTTCTTCTTTCTTCTTCTTCTTCATTGTTCTTCTTTGTAGTTGTTGTTGTTCTTCTTCTTCTTCTTCTTCTTCTTTCTTCTTCTTCTTCCTTCTTCTTCTTCTTTCTTTCTTTTTCTTTCTTCTTCTTCTTCTTCTTCTTCTTCTTCTTCTTCTTCTTCT
>CM060314.1:5462971-5467971 GCA_030674185.1 Monoplex corrugatus | reverse complement strand
ACTTTCCTATTTCAAGACCTTGCCAATGCTTAGGTTTTTCCACAGGCTCAGTGTGTCTGTCAGATAGTCTGTGGTAGATTTGGGTGGAGTGCATATGGAATTGTCTGAGTGCATATGTGGTAGATTAGGGTGGAGAACATATGAAGTAGATTTGGGTGGAGTGCATATGGAATTGTCTGAGTGCATATGTGGTAGATTAGGGTGGAGTGCATATGGAATTGTCTGAGTGTATATGTGGTAGATTAGGGTGGAGTGCATATGGAATTGTCTGAGTGCATATGTGGTAGATTAGGGTGGAGTGCATATGGAATTGTCTGAGTGTATATGTGGTAGATTAGGGTGGAGTGCATATGGAATTGAGTGCATATGTGGTAGATTAGGGTGGAGTGCATATGGAATTGTCTGAGTGCGATGAATTCCTTTTGACTAAATTCCAAACACTAATCTCCAGACTGTCCATTGAAGGCTCTGTATCCATGTCTGTTCTGGACCATCCTCTGCATAGCCTTCTGTTTGTCGCCAGGAGTTCTTGGTCCTCATCTGTTATATCTTTGATTTGATACTACTACTACCGCTATTACTACTGCTAATAATGATATTTATTAGGCGCCAAATCGTGATTCAAGAATCAAACCAAGGCGCTCACCCTTATGATACACTACTGCAGTCACCAACAACGACTACATCTACAGGGCACACATCTCACGGAAACTGGGAGAGGGAAGACAGGAGGGCAATAGGGCGTGTGACCCCTGACCCAAGCCGTCAGACACACACACACGCACACACGCACACACACACACACACTACATCGTGACTAAGTGGAATGAGTGTTATCTTCCTTTTCTTTAATCCACGACCTCCACCCACCCACCCCCACCCTACCCCATACTGGCACCTCCCTTCAAGCATATTCAGCATGACTGTTTCGGAAACGGTTTCCAGGACGATCACGCAACTGAGCGCGTGGGAAGGGGTCGGTGGCACTTCACTGTGGCGACGCTGCCTATTACGGCGATGACGCTGTCTTTTTGATGGCACGAGACAGCAGCTGGAATCAGACATGGGGAATCCTTGGAGAGATTTCAGCCTGAACGTATGAAATGTCTAAACGAGGCAGTAAAGCCATTCTATCGGTCTCCTTTTCCATCCAAGCGGTCTTTATTTCCATACAAAAATGATCACGGAAAGTTCAGATTTTGTAAGCCTACTTCTCAAGGTCGCTGTGAGGTCATGTCAAGGTCGAGTATCACAAGTTACTGTCAGAAGTTACTGAGAATGTGCTGTTCGCGCATCTTACGCAGGAAGTGCTGATTTTTGGCGTTGTTTGGCGTTGGTGTTTTTTGTTTTTTTTGTTTTTTGGTTCCTGTGACCTTGATGATGACACCTTGTCCCCCAAACTTACATATTTTCAACGAGAGAATGACTACCATGGACGGGCTGCCATGTCACTTTACCGGTACTTGGTTTATATTCACGGCGACCCCTCTACGGTCCCACACCTTTAACACGAATTTAGTAAAGATCCATCTATCCAAAAACAGCTGAGGAAATCTTTGCCAACGTTTGGGAACAGACACACGGACAGACACACCGACCACACTCAGGTACACTCCTGTCTCCAGTCGATATAAAAACAATCTTCCTCACAGAAAGAGAATGAATGAATAAATAAATAGACTAAATGGATAAATGAATAATGACAGGAAAATGTGTAAGGGTGTGCAATGTATTCAAATATATCTATACAACCTTTATAAGTTAAGTATAAGGTAGAGTTTTGTCTTCTAATATATCAATACAACCTTTATAAGTTAAAGTATAAGGTTGAGTTATGTCTTCTAATAATACAATCATTATAAGTTAAAGTATGAGTTATGTATGTTCTAATAGATCAGTACAACCGTTATACGTTAACATACATCAATAGAACCTTTATAAGTTAACATGACAGTACGTGGTTTATGATGATGATGATGATGATGATGGTGATGATGATGAAGACGATGATGATGATGATGATGATGATGATGATGATGATGATGATGATGGTGATGATGATGATGAAGACACGACGACGACGACGATGATGATGATGATGATGATGAAGACGATGATGATGATGACGATGATGACGACGACGACGACGACGAGACGACGATGATGATGATGATGATGATGATGAAGACGATGATGATGATGTCTGTGAGTGTGCCTGCGCATGGCATGGGATAACACGAGAGAAGGAAGACAGAAAAAGAAAAACGAGAGAGGAAGGGGTGACGGACGGAGGAAACGAACGTGAGTGAGAGAGAGAGAAGGGGGGGGGGGGGGGGGGGGGCGCGGGGGGCGCGGGTGTGTGTGTGGGGGAGGAGGTATGATAAAGCGAAGACAAATAAACAAGAAGAGAGGAGAGGCCTACCAGCCGAGAGAGAAAGGAACGACGAAACACGCACAGGCACGCACCCAGCCGCACCACCACCCCACACGCACCACGCACCGCACGCGACGCACAGCACACACCAACACACACACACACACTCACGCACGCACGCAGACACACACACACACACATCACACACCACACACACTCACACCCACAACGCTGCAGCACGACACAAACCATCACACCACCGCCAGCGCCGCGCCACACACACACACACACACACTCACACACCACACACACACCACACACACACACACAGACAGACACACAGAGACAGGCAGACAGACAGACACACATAAGCACACACACACACCCACACACACACACACACACACCACACACACACACACGCTTTCTCCACACACACACTCACAGACACGCACGAAACGACACATCACACACACAATCACACACACTCACAGACACGCACACACACTCAGACACGCACACACGCATGCACGCACACGCGCATGCACGCAGGCACGCACGCACGCACGCATGCACACACACACACACACACACACACACGCACACACGCACACACACACACACACACACTCTCTCTCTCACACACACCACACACACACACACATACACACACCACACACACACACTCTCTCTGTCTCTCTCTGCTGTCTGTCTCTCTGTCTTCTCTGTCCCTGTCTCTGTCTCTCTGTCTGCCCTTTCTGTCTGTCTCTCTGTCTCTCTCTCTGTGTGTCTCTCTGTGTGTCTCTCTCTCTCTCACACACACACACTCATTACACTCAGACACGCACGCATGCACGCCCGTCCCCCCCCCCTCCCCCCGTCCCCCCCGTCCCGCGCCCTCCCCCCCCCCCCCCCACACAGACGTGTCTAGGAGGAAACATGCTTCAAGTCACACATTTGATTAGACGGTCTGTGAAGAAGGTCGTGGATACATGTGTTTTTCCCATTATTGTGGTCTGTATTCTGACGTCTGTTTCCGTTTGCTTGTTCAAGACAGATTCATTGCACACGAGCAATTCCACATGCGCTCCATCCAAACCTGCCAGCAATTATCTGACAGACTTCCTGAGCCTGCGTAAATACAGAGGGGTGCAAAAGTAGGTATACAGTTATGAAAAAAGAAAACACGTACAATACTCATTGCATTTATTATACAAACAAATGAATATTGCATATACATGTAATAACAAGCACAGCCTTAATCCCTCAGATACTCAAACTGCTTGCCGTCGGTATTCACACACTCCTCTAATGGAGAGCGGAATTAAGCATTATAATAATGATGTGATACTTACTGTATACCTACTTTTGCACTCCCCTGTATATGATTTGGCAATATCTTGAAATGCGGAGACAGGTAGTGGAAGAAACACAAAGCTGATATCACCAGAGCGATGGAAACAATAAGATAGGCAGTGTTTATTGTTGGGGCTGGAATTGAACTCGAGATATCAAATCTTGAGTCCACAGCTCTGTCAAAAGAACCAACCATCCAGCCAGCGATGTGTCAGTGTCGGTATAAAGTAAGTGCCATTACAGCAGTGTAAGTGTGACAGTGTCAGTGTCAGTATGACACCAGTGTCGTCACAGCAGTGTAAGTGTGACAGTGTCAGTGTCAGTATGACACCAGTGTCATCACAGCAGTGTAAGTGTGACAGTGTCAGTATAACACAAGTGTCGTCACAGCAGTGTAAGTGACAGTGTCGGTGTGTCAGTGTCAATATGACAAAGTATCATCACGGCAGTGTGTGACATTGTCAGTGTGTCAGTGTCAGTATGACACAAGTGTCATCACAGCAGTGTAAGTTCTGACAGTGTCGCTGTGTCAGTGTCAGTACGACACAAGTGTCATCACAGCAGTGTAAGTGTGACAGTGTCGCTGTGTCAGTGTCAGTATGACACAAGTGTCATCACAGCAGTGTAAGTGTGACAGTGTCGCTGTGTCAGTGTCAGTATGACACAAGTGTCATCACAGCAGTGTAAGTGTGACAGTGTCGGTGTGTCAGTGTCAGTATGACACAAGTGTCATCACAGCAGTGTAACTGTAAGTGTGACAGTGTCGGTGTGTCAGTGTCAGTATGACACAAGTGTCATCACAGCAGTGTAAGTGTGACAGTGTCGGTGTGTCAGTGTCAGTATGACACAAGTGTCATCACAGCAGTGTAAGTGTGACAGTGTCGGTGTGTCAGTGTCAGTATGACACAAGTGTCATCACAGCAGTGTAAGTGTGACAGTGTGGTGTGTCAGTGTCAGTATGACACAAGTGTCATCACAGCAGTGTAAGTGTGACAGTGTCGGTGTGTCAGTGTCAGTATGACACAAGTGTCATCACAGCAGTGTAAGTGTGACAGTGTTTGTGTATCAGTGTCAGTATGACACCAGTGTCATCACAGCAGTGTAAGTGTGACAGTGTGGGTGTGTCAGTGTCAGTATGAACCCCAGTGTCATCACAGCAGTGTAAGTGTGACAGTGTGGGTGTGTCAGTGTCAGTATGACACAAGTGTCATCACAGCAGTGTAAGTGTGACAGTGTCTGTGTGTCAGTGTCAGTATGACACAAGTGTCAT
>CM060314.1:5447971-5457971 GCA_030674185.1 Monoplex corrugatus | reverse complement strand
CACACACACACACACACACACACACACACACACACACACACACACTTATAGTGAAAAGACGTTAAATCAAAGAACGAACGAACACCACACACCACACACACACACACACACACACACACACCACACACACACACACACACACACACACACACACACACACACACACACACACACACACACACACCACACACACACACACACACACTTATAGTGAAAAGACGTTAAATCAAAGAACGAACGAACAACCCCAACACACACACACACACACACACACACACACACACACACACACCACACACACACACACACACACACACACACACACACACACACACACCACTCTCTCTCTCTCACACACACACACACACACAAACACCACCCCCCCCCCCCACACACACACACTCTCTCTCTCTCACACACACACACACACACACACACACACACACACCACACACACACACACACACACACACACACACACACCACAACACACGTGTACACGTACAAAAAGAAAAGAAAAAAAAAAAGAAAAGAAAAGAAAAGAAAAAGATTGTCCTGAAGTTACTTTTGAACAAGAACTCTGAAGAGGACTTCTGCTGAATAATATTTAAACCCTAGTTTATGCATAATTTTGTTTTATTCAAAAGAAAACCAGGACAAAAGACAAAACAAAAAACAAAAAACAAACAACCCCCCAAACAAATAAAGAAAAAACAAGCAGACAAACAAAACAAACAAACAAATAAACGTACAAACAAACAAACAAATAAACAAACAAAAGAACCGAGCCCTCAGTTTTCCCTGTCTGTTGACATCTTTGAATCACACAGTATTTGTGTCCAGCTCACAGTGAGTGAGGTAAAGTCTTGTTGTGTGTCCTTGTGTTATGCACATTGGTTGGCTCAGTTAATTGATCTGTGGAGTCAAGGTCGGATGTTCTGAGTTCAGTCTCAGCTCACTCTGTTATCATTGTTATCACTATTAATGTTTAACCCTTTGACTCCCCGCACCCTATCCACCAAATGCAAAACTTAAACCTTTGACTCCCTCACCCTATCCACCAACTGCAAAAACTTAACCCTTTGACTCCCTCACCCTATCCACCAACTGCAAAAACTTAACCCTTTGACGCCATCACCCTATCCATCAGCTTCCAGCAGGAATGAAAGGATTTAGTTTTCGCTTTGCTAGCATGGCTGGATATGCTGGATGCTGGTGGACAGGGTGCGGGAGTCAAAGGGTTAAAGTCCATCCGACTGCTCAGAGCTATATCAGGGTTAGAACTATCTCAGATAAAACACACACATATCTCAACACACTGACGACCCTGGAAAAAAAAAGGAAACATGGAAAAGAAAATGAAGTACACATATTAACCCCTTGACTCCCGAACCCTGTCCACCAGCATCATGCATAGCCAACAATGCAAGCAAAGCAAAAACTTAACCCTTTGATTCCCTCACCCTTTCCACCAGCTTCTTGCAGGAAGCTGGTGGAAAGGGTGAAGGAATCAAAGGGTTAAGTTTTTGCAATGCGCAGATTGCGTGCGGGAGTCAAAGAGTTAATGTATTCATGTAGATAATCTAAGATCTGTTCCTGGTGTTTGGAGTATTGCGAAATGTATTACTACAGGATTGAAACAGTTAACCAACCAAATCAACTAACCATCCAAGCAAGCAAGCAAACAACAAACAAGCAAGCAAGCAAGCAAGCAAGCAAGCAAGCAAGCAAGCAAGCAAGCAGGCTAGCAAGCAAGCAAGCAAGCAAGCAAGCAAGCAAGCAACTAACCAACCAGCGACTGACTGACCAACCAATCAAATCTGAATACAAACAAAACTTGGCATATGAGTTGTCCACGTCAACGCTCCATCATTCTGACAGTGTCGGTATGTGACAAGTATTCCTATGCCCTTATCTCCCCCCCCTCCCCCCATCACCTCCCTGTTTCAACATTTCACTAACACAGGCTTAAGAAGTCTGCCCAGTACTTGGGAAAGTGACCCGTGGCTTTCTCCATGTTTATACCTCTACCGACCCTCCCCCCCCCCCCCCCTTCAAAAGTTACCAATCTTTCTCCATGTTTGTGCCTCTACCAACCCCATCACCCTTAAAAGTTACCAATTTCTTTCTCCATGTTTGTGCCTCTACCATCCTCCTCCCCTTAAAAGTTACCAATCTCTTTCTCCATGTTTGTGCCTCTACCAACCTCCTCCCCTTAAAAGTTACCAATCTCTTTCTCCATGTTTGTGCCTCTACCATCCTCCTCCCCCTTAAAAGTTACCAATCTTTCTCCATGTTTGTGCCTCTACCATCCTCCTCCCCCTTAAAAGTTACCAATTCTTTCTCCATGTTTGTGCCTCTACCATCCTCCTCCCCTTAAAAGTTACCAATCTTTCTCCATGTTTGTGCCTCTACCATCCCCTCCCCCTTAAAAGTTACCAATCTTTATCCATGTTTGTGCCTCTACCATCCTCCTCCCCCTTAAAAGTTACCAATCTTTCTCCATGTTTGTGCCTCTACCATCCTCCTCTCCCTTAAAAGTTACCCATCTTTCTCCATGTTTGTGCCTCTACCATCCTCCTCCCCCTGAAAAGTTACCAATCTCTTTCTCCATGTTTGTGCCTCTACCATCCTGCTCCCCTGAAAAGTTACCAATCTTTCTCCATGTTTTTGCCTCTACCATCCTCCTCCCCCTTAAAAGTTACCCATCTTTCTCCATGTTTGTGCCTCTACCATCCTCCTCCCCCTGAAAAGTTACCAATCTCTTTCTCCATGTTTGTGCCTCTACCATCCTGCTCTCCCTGAAAAGTTACCAATCTTTCTCCATGTTTGTGCCTCTACCATCCTCCTCCCCCTGAAAAGTTATCAATCTTTCTCCATGTTTGTGCCTCTACCATCCTCCTCCCCTTAAAAGTTACCAATCTCTTTCTCCATGTTTGTGCCTCTACCATCCTCCTCCCCCTGAAAAGTTACAATCTTTCTCCATGTTTGTGCCTCTACCATCCTGCTCTCCCTGAAAAGTTACCAATCTCTTTCTCCATGTTTGTGCCTCTACCATCCTCCTCTCCCTTAAAAGTTACCCATCTTTCTCCATGTTTATTCCTCTACCACCTCCTCCCCTGAAAAGTTACCCATCTTTCTCCATGTTTATGTCTCTACCAACCTCCTCCCCCTGAAAAGTTACCCATCTTTCTCCATGTTTGTGCCTACCAACCTCCTCCCCTTAAAAGTTACCCATCTTTCTCCATGTTTGTGCCTCTATCGACCTCCTCCCCTTAAAAGTTACCAATCTTTCTCCATGTTTGTGCCTCTACCAACCTTCTCCCACTCGAAAGTTACCCATCTTTCTCCATGTTTATGTCTCTATCGATCTCTTCCCCTTAAAAGTTACCAATCTGTTTCTCCATGTTTGTGCCTGTACCGACCCTCCTCCCCTTAAAAGTTACCAATCTCTTTCTCCATGTTTATGCCTCTACCAACCTCCTCCCCTTAAAAGTTACCCATCTCTTTCTCCATGTTTATGCCTCTACCAACCTCCTCCCCTTAAAAGTTACCCATCTCTTTCTCCATGTTTATGCCTCTACCAACCTCCTCCCCTTAAAAGTTACCAATCTCTTTCTCCATGTTTGTGCCTCTACCAACCTCCTCCCCTTAAAAGTTACCCATCTCTTTCTCCATGTTTGTGCCTGTACCGACCCTCCTCCCCTTAAAAGTTACCCATCTCTTTCTCCATGTTTGTGCCTCTACCAACCTCCTCCCCTTAAAAGTTACCCCCATCTTTCTCCATGTTTATGTCTCTACCAACCTCCTCCCCTTAAAAGTTACCCATCTCTTTCTCCATGTTTGTGCCTATACCGACCCTCCTCCCCTTAAAAGTTACCCATCTCTTTCTCCATGTTTGTGCCTCTACCAACCTCCTCCCCTGAAAAGTTACCCATCTCTTTCTCCATGTTTGTGCCTCTACCAACCTCCTCCCCCTGAAAAGTTACCCATCTCTTTCTCCATGTTTGTGCCTCTACCAACCTCCTCCCCCTGAAAAGTTACCATCTCTTTCTCCATGTTTGTGCCTCTACCAACCTCCTCCCCCTGAAAAGTTACCCATCTCTTTCTCCATGTTTGTGCCTCTACCAACCTCATCCCCCTCAAAAGTTACCCATCTCTTTCTCCATGTTTATGCCTCTACCAACCTCCTCCCCTTAAAAGTTACCCATCTCTTTCTCCATGTTTATGCCTCTACCAACCTCCTCCCCTTAAAAGTTACCAATCTCTTTCTCCATGTTTATGCCTCTACCATCCTCCTCCCCCTGAAAAGTTACCCATCTCTTTCTCCATGTTTGTGCCTCTATCGACCTCGTCCCCTTAAAAGTTACCCAGCTTTCTCCATGTTTATGTCTCTATCGACCTCCTCCCCTTAAAAGTTACCCATCTTTCTCCATGTTTATACCTCTACCAACCTCACCTGCCAACTCCATCGCTCTAAATTGTGACTGTGACCACTTTCTTTCTGTTCATGTGTGTACCGGTACTAGTCTTCTCCCTAAAAAGTTACCAATTTATTTTTCTCCATGTTTATACCTTAATCACTCCCCTCTTAAAAAGTTACCATTCTCTTTCTCTCCATGTTTATACCGCTACCACACCAATTCTTAACGTGCTACCACCAGTCTCTTGTTCACCATGTGTGTACCACACCCCCTCCCTCTTCCCCACCAACCTTTACTGTCTGCTGCATCCGACTGGAAACTAACGGATGCCGTCAACCGGAACGATGGTTGACACTTCTCCGCATCAGTCCAGTGGCCATCTTTGTCGTGTAGTAGTAGTGGTAGTGGTGGTGGTAGTGGTAGTAACGGTGGTGGTGGTAGTAGTAGAAGTAGTAGTAATAGTAATTGTAGTAGTAGTAGTGGTGGTGGTGGTAGTGGTAGTAACGGTGGTGGTGGTAGTAGTAGAAGTAGTAGTAATAGTAATTGTAGTAGTAGTAGTGGTGGTGGTGGTAGTGGTAGTAACGGTGGTGGTGGTAGTAGTAGAAGTAGTAGTAATAGTAATTGTAGTAGTAATAGTAATTGTAGTAGTAGTAGTGGTGGTGGTGGTAGTGGTAGTAACGGTGGTGGTGGTAGTAGTTGTAGTAGTAGTAATTGTAGTAGTAGTAGTGTGATGGTGGTGGTAGTGGTAGTAACGGTGGTGGTGGTAGTAGTAGAAGTAGTAGTAATAGTAATTGTAGTAGTAGTAGTGATGGTGGTGGTGGTAGTAGTAGAAGTAGTAGTAATAGTAATTGTAGTAGTAGTAGTGATGGTGGTGGTGGTAGTTGTAGTAGTAGTAATTGTAGTAGTAGTATTGGTGGTAGTGGTGGTAGTAGTTGTAGTAGTAGTAATTGTGGTAGTAGTATTGGTGGTAGTGGTGGTAGTAGTTGTAGTAGTAGTAATTGTAGTAGTAGTATTGGTGGTAGTGGTGGTGGTAGTGCTAGTAGTAGTAATTGTGGTGGTAGTGGTGGTGGTAGTTGTAGTAGTAGTAATTGTAGTAGTAGTATTGGTGGTAGTGGTGGTGGTAGTAGTTGTAGTAGTAGTAATTGTAGTAGTAGTATTGGTGGTAGTGGTGGTAGTAGTTGTAGTAGTAGTATTGGTGGTAGTGGTGGTGGTAGTTGTAGTAGTAGTAATTGTAGTAGTAGTATTGGTGGTAGTGGTGATGGTAGTGCTAGTAGTAGTAATTGTAGTAGTAGTATTGGTGGTAGTGGTGGTGGTAGTGCTAGTAGTAGTAATTGTAGTAGTAATAGTAGTAGTAGTAGTAGTAGTAGTAGTAGGATTAGTGGTTGTAGTATAGCAGATGGACTGCATTTCGGCTTTGAAAACAAAAACAAAAATTGATTAAAAATCCCAAGGGGGGTTTGGTAGTGTTTAATGATTTTGTCATCCACAGCATTGCTTGCTTCCTTCTCTCTCTCTCCCCCTCTCTCTCCCCTCTCTCTCCCTCTCTCTCTCTCCCCCTTCTCTCTCTGAACCAAGAACGTTTTGGTGTGTGTGTGTGTGTGTGTGTGTGTGTGTGTGTGTGTGTGTGTGTGTGTGTGTGTGTGTGTGGTGTGCAAACAAGCTCACTTTAACCCTTTGACTCCAGCATCCTATCCACCAGTAGCCTCCCTTGTCAACCATGCTAGCAAAGCAAAAACTTAACCCTTCGACTCCCTCACCCTGTCCTCCAGCTTCCTATATGAAACTCTTGGATAGAGTGAGGAAGTCAAAGGGTTAAGTTTTTGCAGTTGGTTGATTAGAGTGTGGGAGTCAAAGGGTTAATCCACATTTCGTACTTCTTACGGTCACTCGCATTTTGAAAAACCATCAGTTGAAACAAAAAAACGTGATGTGCTTCAAGGACATTGGTAGTAGACTGGCACAGCAGTGAAAAAAACCCATTTCAAATACTGTCAGAAGTTCCTCAGAAGTGACTGTTCATACGCCGTCTTCAAAAAGTGCTAAATTTGGTGATTTTTTGTTTTGTTTTGTTTTGTCTGTGTGACCTTGATCTTGTCACGACGACCTCCAGACTTATGCATACGACTTCTCGACAGTCTACATCTTTGTGACCCAAATTTGGTAAAGAGGCATCAAGAAACAGCTGAAAAAATTTCACTTACACATTTCTGTCACAGACATACCAATGTTGTCGATGGATGTGAAATATTCCCTATTTTTTGTTTTGTGTTTTTTGTTTTAATAAGGGAGAGAGAAAAACGACAGGCATGCACGCTATCGCACTTACTATTTCCGCATTTGACCTCTGACATATAAAAAGAGACTGTTTCGCTGTATGTGTGTGTTTGGCTGTCTCAAAAACAAGCATGCGCACACACACATGCACACATGTCAAGGGCACTCACAGACACACACACACAAAGGCATGCACACACATATGTACATAATTGTGCAAGTATACGTAAGCACACACACTCTTTCTTCACGTGGTTTCATCGCATCGCCCCCCCCCCCCCCCCCCCCCCCCCGCTCTGTCTGTCTCTGTCTCTCTGTGCCCCTTTCTCGGTCTGTCTGTTTCTGTCTCTCTCTTTCTCTTTCTCATCTGTCTGTTTCTCTCTCTGTCTCTGTCTGCCCCTTTCTCGGTCTGTCTCTTTCTGTCTGTCTCTGTCTTGTCACTCTCTGTTTGTCTCACTTTCTCTTTCTCATCTGTCTGTTTCTGTCTCTGTCTGTCTGTCTCTTTCCTCTTTCTCATCTGTCTCTGTCTCTCTGTCTGTCTCTGTCTCTTTGTGTGATTCTGTCTCTGTCTGACTCTCTTTCTGTCTGTCTGTCTCACACACACACACACACACACACACACACACACACACACACACACACATACATATACACACACATACACACACACACCACACATACACATACACACACATACACACACACACATATACACATACACACACACACACACACATACACATACACACATATACACATACACACGCACACACACATACACACACACATACACACACACACACACACATACACACACATACACACACACATACACACATACACACACATACACACACATACACACACATACACACACACACACACACACACACACACACACACACACACACACACACACATACACGTACGCCTTGTCAAGTTGCATGACTGGACTGCGCGTGTTTCCTCTCCAAACGGTTCCAGCTGTGTGTCGGGCAGGTGATTCAGCACAACCTGCAGCCATGGGAAATTGAACCTAACTTTGGGAAACAGGAAATCCTTCAAAATTAGAAAAAAGGGAGAGAGGGTGCACGTGTCAGCGCGTGCTTATCTGTTGATGATGATGACGGTGATGATGATGATGGTGACGGTGATGATGTGATGATAAGGTGCTAAAATCTTGATGCACAACTCAAATCAAACTGCACTCTCTTCGTCTTTCACTCAGATATTCACGTGCGGCGACAGAACAAACAAAGACAAAACATAACTAGTCTTAACCCTTTGACTCCCACACCCTGTCCACCAACATCCTGCATTGCCAACCATGCTAGCAAAGCAAAAAACTTCACCCTTTGACACACTCACTCTATCCATCATCAGCTTCCTGCAAGAAGTCTGTGGACAGAGTGAGGGAATCAAAGTTGAAGTTTTTGCAGTTGGTGGATAGGGTGCGGGAGTCAAAGGGTTAAGGAGAAAGGCAACGTGCATGCACACACACACAGAGCGCGGGCAGGGGAGGAATGGGTGTGGGGAGAGTCAGTGCTGGACATAATGTATTTTTTTAAAATTATAACTTGAAGAAGAAAGAAACAGTCCATGTTTGTCGACGAGACAAGGGAAGGTCACTCTGGCGACAGAAAAAAAGAATGGCGGCCTGGCAGACGCCTTGAGCCTGTGCAAAACCCAGTAAGTTTGGGGGTGGGGGATGGGGGTGTCATGAAACTTGAAAACACTTTATTACTCACTCAAGACCTGTCTTACAGGACAGGGGATGGGCGTGGGGTGGGGTGGGGGGAAGGACCGGTGAAACACTGATTCCACCAGTGTGATTGAAGCGTTCAGGTGGACAGCAAACGGGTCAGCTTTTTATGTTGTAGGCTGGGATTGAACCTCAGACAAACAGGTCAAGGGTCCAGGGTCTGTTGACTGGCCAGTCAACCCCCTTGAAAGTGGTGAAGTGGTGGCCAAGTGGTCAGAAGCACCGTCTGCACGAATGAGAGGTCTTGAAAGTCCTGGATTCAGTACCGGGGCAGACAGAGATATCTTCACACATTCCACTTGACCTTGAGGGCTGGTCTGGGTACTAGTCTGAATAGGTAGATTGGTAGATAAGTAATTACGTAGATAGATAGGTAGATACGTAGGTAGGTAGATAGGTAGATACATTGGTAGATTAGTTAGGTAGATAGATAAATACATAGGTAGATATAAAGATACATAGATATATAGATAGGTAGACAGACAGACAGACAGATAGATAAGTAGGCAGGTAAGTAGGTAGATAGGTAGGTAGGCAGGTAGGTAGGTCAGTAGGTAGGTAGATAGGCATGTGAGAGACAGAGAGGGAGAGAGGAAGAGAAGGGGAAGGGGAGTTTTCAAACTTTGAAACTCTTACCAAGGTTTCATTAGATCTGTCTCACAGCTAGTCCTCGCCACACTACACATACAACATAAAAACCGAAATACATTGATTAGAACTAAACAAAGAAAGTTAAAGCAACGAGAAAGATGCAACGAAAATGACAATAGTACTTTTATTTTCCAGAGGTAGACATCATTAGCTAAAAGCTATTTTTCGAAACTTGCAAGTTGGGTGTTTCATGTTTCCACAGGCCAGCCACTGGCAGAACTGCACACTTGTTGACTTGGGAAATCGGAAAAATCTCCACTGTTTAACCACGTGCTGGAGGTGTCTAGGTGGATCGAACCTAGGACTTTCCAGTAGGAAGCCTGACGTTTTCCCATTTCATTACCGGGCCCATCTGTGGGGGGGGGGGGGGGGGAGGGGGAGGGGAAGGAGGAGAAGGGGAGAGAGCATAGAGCAGTAGAAGACTTTCACGCTCTATGGGGGGGGGGGGGGGGAGAGAGGGAAATTTAGAGATTATCTACCTTCCCCTTTTTCCCCCGCATCATGTAGTGTGAGAGAGAGAGAGAGAGGGGGGGGGAGAGAGGGGGGACTTTAGAGATTAATCTCCCCTTCTTTCCCCCACATGTAGTGTGAGGAGAGGAGAGAGAGAGAGAGAGAGAGAGAGAGAGGAGAGATATCGATGTATTGGAGAGAGAGAGAGAGAGAGAGAGAGAGAGAGAGAGAGAGGGGAGAGAGGGGGGGCTTTAGAGATAATCTCCCTTCCCCTTCTTTCCCCCACATCAGTGTGTGGAGAGAGAGAGAGAGGAGAAGAGAGAGAGAGAGAGAGAGGAGAGAGAGAGAGAGAGAGGAGAGAGAGAGGGGGGGGTTTAGATAATCTCCCTTCCCCTTCTTTCCCCCCATCATGCTGTGGAGAGAGAGAGAGAGAGAGAGA
>CM060314.1:5397971-5437971 GCA_030674185.1 Monoplex corrugatus | reverse complement strand
TAAAATGGCCTCTAACTGTTGCCTGTCTTTTCCTAATCTTCCTTATGAGTGATCTACTTGCGTCTGCCTCCATCAAGACTGTCTCGTTTGTTTTCTTTGCTGTCCATGGAACTCTGTGTCTGTATATGTATTGGTATCTTCTCTGTGGAGAGCCACAACAAGGACTCGACTGTGTGACCAGGGAAGACGTCAAAAGTGATACAAGGATACTCTGAAGGCCTTCCTTATCCGCTGTAGCATCAGCATCATCTGGGAAGACATTGCCCGCAACAGAGTGACCTGGCATCAGCAGTGCAGGCAGGGCACAGTCACACTAACAGCACAGAACAATTGCTATTCAACATAAAGGGACTGAGAAGCAAAACCCAAGGCCACAGGATGTCTTCTCATGTATCGCATATGGAAGAATGTGCACCTTCAGGATCAGTCTTGTATCCCACATGAAGACCCATACATGGCGATAAAGGACCTTTGGGTCTTGTATACATGTACGGATGCCAAAATCAGAACAAGATTGAGGCAGCTGAAAAGTGGTTTATAAGAAAAATGTTAAGAGTTTCGTGGACAGCAAAGAAATCAATCGAGACAGTCTTGTAAGAGGCAAACACGAAAAGGACATTAATGAAGAAGATTAGGAAAAGACACGCAACATTTATAGGATATTTTTTGAGGCAAGAGAAATTAGAGCATCTGGTCACAACTGGGATGCTGGAGGGAAAAAGAACGCCAGGTAGACCCAGGGAAAAATTACTGGACGGTTTTGTAGAGTGGATGAGGACAGAAAGGGTGGGAGACTTACTTGAGCGACTCGAGAGATTTGTATGGAGGGCCATGATCGCCAACACCATGTGCCATGGCACTTGATGATGATGATAACGATGCATTCTCTGTATGCCGGTGTTCAAATAAAGTAAAGCCCGTTTGTCATAAGCTTCTGCTATCCGGAGTAGAACTTCTGTCTTCCAGAGTTAGAGTCAAGATTGAGAAAAACTCTGTACGTTACCTGCGCTTCGCCCAGTTGTCAATGGGACTGTATGAGTTAGAGTCAAGATTGAGAAAAACTCTGTACGTTACCTGCGCTTCGCCCATTGTCAATGGGACTGTATGAGTTAGAGTCAAGATTGAGAAAAATATGTACGTTACCTGCGCTTCGCCAGTTGTCAATGGGACTGTATGAGTTAGAGTCAAGATTGAGAAAAACTATGTACGTTACCTACGCTTCGCCCAGTTGTCAATGGGACTGTAATGAGTTAGAGTCAAGATTGAGAAAAACTATGTATGTTACCTGCGCTTCGCCAGTTGTCAATGGGACTGTTGTATGAGTTAGAGTCAAGATTGAGAAAAACTCTGTACGTTACCTGCGCTTCGCCAGTTGTCAATGGGGTAGTGAAGGCAGAGCAGTGGGGTGTGTAAATCTGTAAGCACGTAAGTGAGGAATGTTACTGTAGCTGTACAAGTGAAGCCTTTGCACAAACATGCAGTTGAGGACATGTGTAACTGGCATAGGCGTGTGTTGTTGAAAAAATATTATGTAACATAACTGTTTAGCAAAGAATGCTGCTCACAAACATGAACATGTAAATAGTTACTATAAACCAATTGGCGAGAGTACAGTGGTTTTATAGCAGTACAAGCTAAGCATGTGTACGCACAAATGTACAATCGCGTACACGCCCAAGTATAAATACTATAGAACAGACAGTGAACAGAGCGTGTGTATGCGCACACTTGCAGTCGTGGATATGCGTAATTATAATTATTGCAGGACTTAGTTAATAAGTGAGGATGTGTATGTAAATATTTACAGTTTACAGGATGTGCGTAACTGAACAGATGGCATGTATGTACAAACTTGAACAGAGCATGTGTATGTACAAACTTGAACAGAGCATGTGTATTTACAGACTTGAACAGAGCATGTGTATTTACAGACTTGAACAGAGCATGTGTATTTACAGACTTGAACAGAGCATGTGTATGTACAAACTTGAACAGAGCATGTGTATTTACAGACTTGAACAGAGCGTGTGTATGTACAAACTTGAACAGAGCATGTGTATTTACAGACTTGAACAGAGCGTGTGTATGTACATTTATTGAACAGAGCATGTGTATGTACAGACTTGAACAGTGTGTGTGTATGTACATTTATTGAACAGAGTGTGTGTATGTACATTTATTGAACAGTGTGTGTGTGTATGTACATTTATTGAACAGAGCGTGTGTATGTACATTTATTGAACAGTGTGTGTGTATATGTACATTTATTGAACAGTGTGTGTGTATGTACAGACTTGAACAGTGTGTGTATATGTACAGACTTGAACAGTGTGTGTGTATGTACATTTATTGAACAGTGTGCGTGTGTATGTACATTTATTGAACAGTGTGTTGTATGTACATTTATTGAACAGTGTGTGTGTATGTACATTTATTGAACAGTGTGTGTGTATGTACATTTATTGAACAGTGTGCGTGTGTATGTACATTTATTGAACAGTGTGTGTGTATGTACATTTATTGAACAGTGTGTGTGTATGTACATTTATTGAACAGTGTGTGTGTATGTACATTTATTGAACAGTGTGTGTGTATGTACATTTATTGAACAGTGTGTGTGTATGTACATTTATTGAACAGAGCGTGTGTATGTACAGACTTGATGTGTGTGTATGTACATTTATTGAACAGTGTGCGTGTGTATGTACATTTATTGAACAGTGTGCGTGTGTATGTACATTTATTGAACAGAGTGTGTGTATGTACATTTATTGAACAGAGTGTGTGTATGTACATTTATTGAACAGTGTGTGTGTATGTACATTTATTGAACAGAGTGTGTGTATGTACATTTATTGAACAGTGTGTGTGTATGTACATTTATTGAACAGAGCGTGTGTATGTACATTTATTGAACAGAGTGTGTGTATGTACATTTATTGAACAGAGCGTGTGTATGTACATTTATTGAACAGTGTGTGTGTATGTACAAACTTGAACAGTGTGTGTATGTACAAACCTGAACAGTGTGTGTGTATGTACAAACTTGAACAGTGTGTGTGTATGTACAAACTTAACAGTGTGTGTATGTACAGACTTGAACAGTGTGTGTATGTACAAACTTGAACAGTGTGTGTGTATGTACAAACTTGAACAGTGTGTGTGTATGTACAAACTTGAACAGTGTGTGTGTATGTACAAACTTGAACAGTGTGTGTATGTACAAACTTGAACAGTGTGTGTGTATGTACAAACTTGAACAGAGCGTGTGTATGTACAAACTTGAACAGTTGTGTGTATGTACAAACTTGAACAGTGTGTGTGTATGTACAAACTTGAACAGAGCGTGTGTGTATGTACAAACTTGAACAGTGTGTGTGTATGTACAAACTTGAACAGTGTGTTGTATGTACAAACGTGAACAGTGTGTGTGTATGTACAAACTTGAACAGTGTGTGTGTGTACAAACTTGAACAGTGTGTGTATGTACAAACTTGAACAGAGCGTGTGTGTATGTACAAACTTGAACAGTGTGTGTGTGTATGTACAAACTTGAACAGTGTGTGTGTGTACAAACTTGAACAGTGTGTGTATGTACATTTATTGAACAGAGCGTGTGTATGTACATTTATTGAACAGAGTGTGTGTATGTACATTTATTGAACAGTGTGTGTGTATGTACATTTATTGAACAGAGCATGTGTATGTACAAACTTGAACAGTGTGTGTATGTACAAACCTGAACAGTGTGTGTGTATGTACAAACTTGAACAGTGTGTGTGTATGTACAAACTTAACAGTGTGTGTATGTACAGACTTGAACAGTGTGTGTATGTACAAACTTGAACAGTGTGTGTGTATGTACAAACTTGAACAGTGTGTGTATGTACAAATGTGAACAGTGTGTGTATGTACAGACTTGAACAGTGTGTGTATGTACAAACTTGAACAGTGTGTGTGTATGTACAGACTTGAACAGTGTGTGTATGTACAAATGTGAACAGTGTGTGTATGTACAAACTTGAACAGTGTGTGTGTATGTACAAACTTGAACAGTGTGTGTGTATGTACAAACTTGAACAGTGTGTGTATGTACAGACTTGAACAGTGTGTGTATGTACAAACTTGAACAGGTGTGTTGTATGTACAAACTTGAACAGTGTGTGTGTATGTACAAACTTGAACAGTGTGTGTGTATGTACAAACTTGAACAGTGTGTGTATGTACAAACTTGAACAGTGTGTGTGTATGTGCAAACTTGAACAGAGCGTGTGTATGTACAAACTTGAACAGTTGTGTGTATGTACAAACTTGAACAGTGTGTGTATGTACAAACTTGAACAGAGCATGTGTGTATGTACAAACTTGAACAGTGTGTGTGTATGTACAAACTTGAATAGTGTGTGTATGTACAAACGTGAACAGTGTGTGTGTATGTACAAACTTGAACAGAGCGTGTGTGTATGTACAAACTTGAACAGTGTGTGTATGTACAAACGTGAACAGTGTGTGTGTGTACAAACTTGAACAGTGTGTGTGTGTACAAACGTGAACAGTGTGTGTGTGTACAAACTTGAACAGTGTGTGTGTGTACAAACTTGAACAGTGTGTGTATGTACAAATGTGAACAGTGTCTGCATAAACTTGCACTCATGCAGTCATGCACGTGTGCAGCTTAAACTGCCATAGTGTGTGGTTGATAGTGAATAGAGCGTATGTTCGTTACAAACTTGTGTTATGGACATGTGCAACTGTAAGTAAGCATTATACTATTTTGTGTGAGTTGATAATGAACAGAGGGTGTGTATGTAAAAACGTGAGTTATGGACCTGTGCGACTGCTACTAGTCTGTACTTGATAGTGAACAGAACATGTATGTCGATGCCTTATTGTGGAGTTGCGGACATGTGTAACTGAACTGAAATTTGTTGGTGTGAATGTTGTATGTCAAAATATGGTCTCAGTTTGAGGGTTCATTTACCACGAAAGATAGTTACGAGCTGACTTCACACCCTGACAGAACAGGTATAACTGTAAACTAATCAGCTATGTGTCATCCTCAATCATTTGTTTGTTATTTGGAGTTTAATTTAACCCTTTGACTCCCGTATCCTGTCCACAAGCACCCTGTATTGTCAACCATGCTACCAAAACAAAAATCTAACCCTTTGATTCCCTCACCCTATCCAGCAGCTTCCTGCAGGAAACTGGTGGATAAGGTGAGGGAATCAAAGGGTTAAGTTTCTGCAGTTGGTGGATAGGGTGCGGGAGTCAAAGGGTTAACATCCACACCCCACATAAGCGATGCACCAGATGGATTGCTTAGCAATCAGCAAAACATTACAGTCAGTCTGACCACAATCATCTCCCCTAACCCTTGGACTCCCTGTCTACCAACTGCAGAAACTTAACCCTTTGAGTCCCTCACCCTATCCACCAGCCTCCTGCAGGATAGGGTAAAGGGAGTCAAAGGGTTAAGTTTTTGCTTTGCTAGCATGTTCGACAATGCAGGACGCTGGTAGACAGAGTGCGGGAGTCAAAGGGTTAAGTTTTTGCTTTGCTAGCATGGTTAGCAATGCAGGACACTGGTAGATAGGGTGCGGGAGTCAAAGGGTTAAGTTTTTGCTTTGCTAGCATGTTCGACAATGCAGGACGCTGGTAGACAGAGTGCGGGAGTCAAAGGGTTAAGTTTTTGCTTTGCTAGCATGGTTGATGATGCAGGACTCTGGTAGACAGAGTGCGGGAGTCAAAGGGTTAAGTTTTTGCTTTGCTAGCATGGTTGACAATGCAGGGCACTGGTAGACAAGGTGCAGGAGTCAAGGGGTTAATGTTGTTTACAAGTGAACAGACAGAGCATGTGTACAAGCATGCAGTGAATGTTTTTGTTGTTGTTGTTGTTGTTACGGAATGACTGTAGAGATGTGGCAATAAACACGAGTGTGTGCATGTACAATTTGTGCAGCTAAATGTTGTTGTTGTTGTTCTTGTTGTTATGGAATGACTGTAGAGATGTCGCAATAATCACGAGTGTGTGCATGTACAATTTGTGCAGCTAAATGTTGTTGTTGTTGTTCTTGTTGTTATGGAATGACTGTAGAGATATCGCAATAATCATGAGTGTGTGCATGTACAATTTGTGCAGCTAAATGTTGTTGTTGTTGTTCTTGTTGTTATGGAATGACTGTAGAGATATCGCAATAATCATGAGTGTGTGCATGTACAATTTGTGCAGCTAAATGTTGTTGTTGTTGTTCTTGTTGTTATGGAATGACTTTAGAGATATTGCAATAATCACGAGTGTGTGCATGTACAATTTGTGCAGCTAAATGTTGTTGTTGTTGTTGTTGTTGTTACGGAATGACTGTAGAGATGTCGCAATAAACACGAGTGTGTGCATGTCGCAATAAACACAAGTGTGTGCATACTATGTGCAATTTTGTGCAGCTACGGACTTACTACCTGGCCACCAAGTCCGAGGAAAGCATGACCACATGGGTGCAGTGTTTGTGTCGCGTCTGTGGACTGAAACAGGAGGACACACGTGAGTGTTTGCACATATACGCACACACACGCACGCACACACACTCACATGCACACGCACACGCACACACGCACGCATGCACACGTGCATGCACGCATGCACGTGCGCACATGCACGCGTGCGTGTGCGTGCACACACACACACACACACACACACACACACACACACACACACACACACACACACACACACACACACACACACACACACACACACACACACAACACACACACACACACACACACACACACACACACACACACACACACACACACACCCACCACCACCACCACGGCAACCACCACCACCACCATCACCACCAACAAAAACAACAACCACACACACACACTACACACACACGCACACACAAACACACACACATTACACATACACACATATTACACACACACACACACACACACACACACACACACACACACCACACACACACACACACACACACACACACACACACACACACACACACACACTCACACACATTACACACACACTCATATTACACACACACACACACACACACACATACATATACACACACACACTCACTAACACACACACACACACTCACACTCACACACATTACACATGCACAAATATTACACACACACACACACACACACACACACACACACACACACTCACACACACACACACACACCACCACACACACACACACACACACACACTGTTGTGGACAGGTAGACAGGTGGTGTGGTATAACAGAAGGGAGTGTAGGTGTTGGGGACAATGGACCTGTGGCATTGCCCAGTGAAAGGGACCATTAGGGAGGGGGTGGGGAAAGCGGTGGCTGAGTCAAGGTATTTGTTTTGGAGCACAGTTGTGGCTCACCTGGAACACTTGTTGTTGTCTAAGGAAATGGTGCTGGTTGGTTGGTTGGGTGGTTGATTGGTTCAGGTGGTGGTGGTTTTAAAAAACAAACATATTTGATCTTTTATCACATGTTTAGCGACTAGCATGTGAGACAGGTTTTATATATGTATGATGGATATATCCATTTGACTCCTGCACCCTATCCACTAACTGCAAAAACTTAATCCTTTGACTCCATCACCCTGTCCATCAGCTTCCTGCAGGATGCTGGTGGATAGGGTGAGGGAGTCAAAGGATTAGGTTTTTGCTTTGCTAGCATGGTTGGCTCTGCAGGATGCTGGTGGACAGGGTGCGGAAGTCAAAGGGATGTACAGTTAGTTGTGTTGTAATAGTTTATGTACAGTTATGCAAAAGTATAGTAAGGAAAAGATATGGATTGTTTGAATGTCTGACATGAAAGACTAGTGATTAAGTTCTAGTGTTGGTTTCGCGAGATGGCATCTCCACATTTGGATTAGATTCCATATGCACTGATGCCAGTGATTTGCTGTGAAACTACAGTAGAGTTTGGATTTTGTACAAGAGGGATTCTTCACGCTTGGACAGTTCCATATGTTCTTCCCCTGAATTTGCCGTTGATCATCTGGCAGATTTTTTGAGCCTGTGATAGAAAGGTCGTGAAACATGGAGGGGGTGGGTGGGTAGGGGGCAGCAGGAGGGGGAAAGATACCTATGAAATGCTGACACACCAGAATGACAGGAGTATTAAGGGGGGCAGTGAACCTGCCAGTTTGTATTTTGCATGCAGAGAATAAATTTGGTCGTCAGATCTTGAGTCCATTGTTTTGTTAACTAAACCTTTGACTCCTGCACCCTGTCCGCCAGCATCCTGCATTGTCAACCATGCTAGCAAAGCAAAAACTTAACTCTTTGACTCCCTCACCCTGTCCACCAGCTTTCTGCAGGAAGCTGGTGGATAGGGTGAAGAGTCAAAAGGGTTAGTTTTTGCAGCTGTTGGATATGATGTGGGAGTCATAGGATTAGGGTTAGAAGCTAGACAGCCAATCTGCATAACATGTAAACAATGCAACAAACTTGTAATTCACAAACTCTTGGTTAGACTCATATACTCTGACCCATACATACAAATAGCAAGAAGGTACATGCTAATTTTTCCCTCTGATTGTTTTTGCCTTTTTTTCAATAGAAACATTTGTTACATAGATTTCCATGTTCTTCAGTGGCCATATTCAGGACCATGTTTGTGTCCAAAAGTAACTTGAGGAGATACCATTTTTTGTCTTTTTTTTTGTTTTTGTTTTTTGTTTTCGCTGGTTTTGTGTCTCTACTCCCTTGCCACACATTTTGGTTCTATAACACACCTGCAAACCCACTGAAACTAAACAGCATGAGAGCAGAGCATGAAAGGCCACAGAATCTGGGGACAATGTTCCACAGCATTATGATAATGGTGATGAAGGTGACAGTGATGATGCTGTGCAGTTTCCGTTTAGAGTAAGAATATTTGATAGGGCTGTATTCTGATAGGGCTGTATTCTGATAGGGCTGTATTCTGATAGGGCTGTATTCTGATAGGGCTGTATTCTGATAGGGCTGTATTCTGATAGGGCTGTATTCTGATAGGGCTGTATTCTGATAGTGTTGATGCTGTGGAGTTCTACTTCCAGTACAGGATATGATTATGTGACAGGCTTTACTTTATGCTTCCCTTAATGATATGTCCTGACCACAACCAGGCCTGAGAGATACAGACATCTGCAGTGTTGGTCAAGAAATTTGAGCAACTCCTCTTGTGTCAAAATGGCAATGTGTAGATTGTATGTATTGTATATTCTGTGATACGGACAGTTCATGATTTTGTAAAATGTTGACGCTTGTATATAGTTGTAATTGCATATGTGCTAATGTATTGAGAAATTATGGAACTTGTGTTGTCCTTGCTTGAGTTTGGTCTTCAGCTTGTGTATGTTTGCCTATTGCTTATTTTTGTGTTGGAACATGTGTGTGTGTGTGTGGTGTGTGTGTGTGTGTGTGTGTGTGTGTGTGTGTGTGTGTGTGTGTGTGTGTGTGTGTGTGTGTGTGTGTGTGTGTGTGTGTGTGCATGTACATGTGTGCTTGCTGTGTGAAAATATCGAAAACAGCAGTCACGCTTACTGTTTCTATTTTCACACTTCCCTTGCTTTCAGCGACAGACATCCCTGACCCACGACTGAACCATTATGGTTCTGGAACCGTCCCCACCAGCACCTCTCGCACCAACGCCGGGGAGAGCACTGTCCCAGCCACTACCACCACCGCCATCACCACTCAGCCTGTTCAGGCGCCCCCATCCCGCTCCGCCACTGTCCCTTCCTCCTCCTCCCTACGCCCCGCCCCCTCCACCTCCCCCCAGTCCTACCTCCTGCTCAACGAGTGCACCACGGGTACATTGGACAAGCGCACTGATCGGTACAGACGCACCGACAGTGAGGACAGTGTACCTGAGTATCAGGCCCCCCCTCCCCCGGCCAAGAAAGGCCCCCAGCACCACCAGAACAACAACAACGAGCTGCCGCCCAGGGACGGTGCCCACGACTCTGATGTCTATGACCGACCTCCTCCTGGAGGGCAGGAAACCTACGACCGACCTCGTTCAGGTTTCCATCAGGACGTGTACGATCGGCCAAGGTCAGGCGAGTTGAGAATGGGGGCGGGGGAGGGTAGTGACTTTTACAAAGTGCCACCCAGTGGGGGTGGTGGGCTGATGCCTGGGTCGAGGCCGGCCAGGAATTTGGCATCACCGGACTCGGTGGATTTAAATGCCGCCGTGCCCCTGCCCGTACCACGCAGAAGTCCTCGCTCCTCGCACTCTGGCTTGAGTGATCGGCCCGAGTCTGGGGAGTCGTTTGGCCGACCCATGACGGAGTGCTATGATGTACCCCCTGCGGGATACAGTGACCGCCCCATGACGGAGACTTACGATGTTCCCCCGCCTGGTTTCACGGATCATCCGGTGACAGAGATGTACGACGTGCCGCCACCAGGATTCAGTGACAGACCCATGACGGAGACTTATGACATTCCCCCTGCGGGTTCTAGCGGAGGACAGCCCATGTCGGAGAACTATGACGTCCTCCCACCCCGACCTTCCATGTCCAGTCAGGAGGACGGGCTGTCCACTCCTCCCCCTCCTCAGCGCCCCCCTAAGCCTCACAGCCTGACGGCGCAGTCGGTCTACCAGAACATGCCCTCCAGAAGAAAGGGACAGGACGAGAATGGACTCAACGCTGTGCCCTCTGCCCCCTCCCCCCACAACACCACTGCTCTCAGCTACGATGTCCCTCGCTCTTCCACCGTGGTGTCCCCACCCCGCGATTCCTCCATCCTGGACGTGGCGCCCCCGCGACCCTCTCCCAGAATTTCCGGCGCCGCAGGGGGCCAGGCCTACCAGAACGCCCCTCCGGTGTTACCCCCCCTGCCTGAGCCCTACCACCGGAATGGAGAGAAGCGAGAGGCGCACGCGAACAGAGACGCTCCTGTGCCATGCCAGCCCAAGACCTCGGACATCGGCTACGCCAACATGGGTGTTGGTGGAGGTGGGAGAGGGAGTCAGGATCTGTACCAGGTGCCTCCTGTGGCTCCCCGCATCCCACAGAGGTCGGTCACAGTGCCGCCTGGTAGAGGGGTCGAGTCCTCTGGTCCAAGTAAGTCTGATTGTTACGTTTCAGTTTTGTCTGATGTGATTGTGTTGGAAGTCACTGGCTGAAAGGTTTGGCCATGGTGAGGGGGTGGGGGGATGGTTTAAGGGTTTGAGTGTATTGTAGGGGTGTGTGTGTGTGTGTGTGTGTTTGTGTTGTGTGTGTGTGTGTGTGTGTGTGTGTGTGTGTGTGTGTGTGTGTGTGTGTGTGTGTGTGTGTGTGTGTGTGTGTGTGTGTTGTGTTTGTTGTGTGTGTTCGTGTTCGTGTTCGTGTGTGTGTTTGTGTTCATGCACGTGTGTGCGTGCATGTGTGTGTGTGTGTGTTTGCATACATACATGTGTATATGCATACCTGTGTGTGTGTGTGTGTGTGTGTGTGTGTGTGTGTGTGTGTGTGTGTGTGTGTGTGTGTGTGTGTGTGTGTGTGTGTGGTGTGAATTTGCATGCATATGTATACGCATACCTCTGTGTGTGTGTGTATGTGTGCGTGTGTGTGTGTGTGTGTGGTGTGCATGTGTGTGTGTGTGTGTGTGAGAGAATTTGTATGCATATGTATATGCATACCTGTGTGTGTGTGTGTGTGTGTGTGTGTGTGTGTGTGTGTGTGTGTGTGTGTGTGTGTGTGTGTGTGTGTGTGGCACATGCATGCATATGTGTGTGTGTGTGTGGTGTGTTTTTTAATTTGTTTACATGTGTACGTACATACCTCTGCGTGTGTATGTGTATGGACATGCATGCATACTCACATGCATGTAAATGTATGTGTATCTTGCGTTTGTGAATGTGTAAAACTAGATCAAAAAAGAAGAAAGAAATGAATGCTATTACAACATAACCCTTCAACTCCCCTGGCCTATTCACCAGCTATCTGCAGGAAATTTTTGGAAGCTGATGGAAAGGGTGAGGGAGTCTGAGGGTTAACACAGCACAGCACAGCACAGCACAGCACAGCGCAGCGCAGCACAGCACAGCACAGCACAGCACAGCACAGCACAGCGCAGAAACATACAAGTTTTATAATGCTGTGTGACTTTGATGTTAACGATGCATGTGATGATGTCGCAGCGGCGGAGGAGGTGGAGGCTCACTACATCTGGAGCAACACGCGCACCAAGAGCTTCAAGCGTAACCATCACATCGACCTCAACTCTGTGCCTGCCAGGTGAGCCACGCAATGCGTGCGTCCCTTGACTTCTCTGTCCCCTCACTCTTTATTGTTGTCTGCTGCTTGTATTCTGAGCATGTAACTCCATCTTGAGTTTTGAGTTTGAGAGTTTTTGAGTTTGAGAATTCTTGAGTTTTGAATTGAGAATTTTTGAGTTTTGAATTGAAGAGTTGAGTTTTGAGTTTGAGAGTTCTTGAGTTTGATTGAGAGTTATGGAGATTTGGTGTTCTCAAGTTCCCTAGTTTGGAGTTTAATAGTTTATTGTTCTTGTGAAAATGCATGAATAAATTTTTTTTGGGGAAAAGGCAAACAAAAGAATAAATAATAAGAAGGGGAAAAAAAAAAAAACCGAAGAAAGAAAGAAAGAAAATCAAGATTGATTAAAAGGTAGGGATAGAGTTTTTTTTCCACTTGACTTTTTGAAGTGTTGATATTTCTCAAATTTGAGAGTTGTTTAGATGAGAGTTGTCGAGTTTATAGTGTTTGAGAGGTCTTGAGTTTGGAGTGTGTGAGTTCTTGAATTTGGAGTTTGAGAGGCTTTGAGTTTGAGTTTCTGTTTTCTCGAGTGAGCGCAAAATCCACTGAATCCAGTGGGCTTTGCACTCTCTTGAGAAAACAGAAACTCAAACTATTGTTCTTGTGAAAATACATGAATAAATATCTTTTGGAAAAAGGCAAATGAATGGTTGGATTTAAAAAAGAAGCTGTGGAAAGGTAAATAAGAGAATTAATAATAATAAGAAAAATAAATCATAGAAAGAAAGAAAGAAAGAAAATCGAGATTGATTGAAAGTTAGGGATAGAGGTTTTTTCCACTTGAATTTTTGTAGTATTTTTTCCCCTTATGAAAAAGAAAGGTGATAGTGTTTCACCTGTGTGTGTGTGTGTGTGTGTGCGTGTGCGTGTGCGTGTGCGTGTGCGCGTGCGCGTGTGCGTGTGCGCGTGCATGCGTGTGCGCATGCTTGATATGTATTTGTTTGCTGTTAATGTATGGCTTGTTTGTTTGTTTATATATGTGTGTGTGTTACAAAAAGAAAAAAATTCACACACTTTATCACATGCAGACCACCAGTGGAATCTCGGCGGCCCCCTCTTCCAGTACGCAGTGAGTGTGCCACCAGTTCCGATGATGATGATGACATTTCTGTTGATGGAAATGATGTAAGTACATTTGTCATTCACTGCTTTTGTGGTAATAATGATAGAAATACAAATATTATTTATTCATTTTATGTATTTAAAGGATGATCACTCTTGGACAGTTTTATTTGTGTTAATTTTTTTCCCCTTCCTTTTCATTGTCCCATTTTCTGTATCAGCTTTGTGGCCATGTAAGCCTTGACAATTTTACAGTGCCATGCCGTAGTGGTGATGGGGATGATAATCATGATTCTGTGGAGTTCTGTCTAGGATTGACACTGCGTGACAGAGCTGTACTCTATGCTTAAAATCAAAATGTATCCTGGTGTCGACCAGGCTAGAGAGATACAGACATCTGCAGTTTTGGTCAGGAGATTTGAATGACACCCTTAATGATGCATCTGTGAAGTGGATGGGACTACTGTGTGTGATCCCAGTCTTTCCTAAGAGCCCATAATGTGTATAACCATAGCTTTCATTGTCATCATCATGTGTCATGCCGCATGGTATTGGTAGTCATGGCCCTTCATACGAATCTATTTGTCGCTGCAAGTATACAGGGGGTGCAAAAGTAGGTATACAGTTATGAAAAAAGAAAACACATACAATACTTATTGCATTTATTATACAAACAAATGAATATTGCATATACATGTAATAACAAGCACAGCCTTCTTAATCCCTCAGATACTTGAACTGCTTGCCGTCGGTATTCACACACTCCTCTAATCGAGAATGGACACTCATGCACTCTTGCACAAAGATCTTTATCAGCATCAATTTCTTGACAAGCCTGCAAGACGAACTGAATCATGTCATTAACAGTGCGCGGCTTGCGTGCGAAAACCCTTTCCTTTACATATCCCCAAAAAAGAAGTCCATAGGGGTTAGATCAGGCGAGCTAACTTAATGTGCTAATAATTTTAATGAATTAAGCATTATAATAATGATGTGATACTTACTATATACCTACTTTTGCACCCCCCCCCGTATATCTCCCACTTTTTCTGTACCCATCCACCCTGCAAAACTGTGTAATATTTTCTCCCTAAGTCTGCCTGGTGCTCTTTTTTTCCTCCAGCTTTCCTATTGAGATAGTATAGCTTTGTGTAATGTAATTACCTTGTTCGAACACATTTTGGAAAAATGTCCTGCTTGCATATAAAGACTCTGGCAAGACTTTGCTGCCAAAAATGTCTAGAGTTTCTTGCAGAACCAGTATTTTGTAATGGAAATATAGACATAGAAAATAATAATCTCTTCTGTGAGAAGTGGATAAATAAGGGGTATGTTTATACATCTCAGGATATAAACAGTAATAATGTGGTGTCACCACTTTTATATTGTTGAATTCATCTCACTTTGCTCAATTCATTTGCATTTGTCTACCCCATTTCTCATTTATCATGACTCAAAAACACTTTATGATTTCATTTCATTCATTTTGTTCTTTTATCATAATCCCAAGGAAATATTAAAAAATGCAAAAAGGGAGAATAATAATGATTATAGCTGGCCCATCTTGTTTTAAATTATTCAGATACAGACACATGTCGACCCGGGCATCATACGCATGTCCACTACCGTACCAGTCGGACCTGACCTTGACCAGGGGTCAGAGCTTAAGTACCTTGACCTCGACCTTGACGCATCCCTGACCCCTCAAGGCCGCAGGCTGTGGTCTCTCACACCAAGAGCACGGAATATCGGGAAATTGACTTCATCAAGACCCAGGCTTTGCAAGACCCCCACCGCACGGACAAGGAGTTGTACGTAGTACCGGGAGCCGGCACCATTTGGACAAGTGACATTGTACTGTATGTACCTGGTGAGCCCGGCACCATTTGGACAAGTGACGTTGTACTGTATGTACCTGGGAGCCCGGCACCATTTGGACAAGTGACGTTGTACTGTATGTACCTGGCGAGCCCGGCACCATTTGGACAAGTGACGTTGTACTGTATGTACCTGGCGAGCCCGGCACCATTTGGACAAGTGACCTTGTACTGTATGTACCGGCGAGCCCGGCACCATTTGGACAAGTGACGTTGTACTGTATGTACCTGGCGAGCCCGGCACCATTTGGACAAGTGACATTGTACTCTATGTTTTGGTCATTTGGGGCGGGGGGAGAGGGGTTGGGGAAGGGAGAGCGGAGGGTCTGTACTGTACTTATTTGATGTGTATATGAAGTCGTTTACTGTGCTGTAATTAGTTGATGTACATATATATATACCCAGTGTGGACTGATCCAACTCAGGCTTGGACAGACACCCGGAGAGCGTGGCAACGTTTGGACGAGTCGAGATTGTAGTGGGATAGTGGTACTTTTGATTTCTGTGTGAATTGAACCTGTGCTGACTGACTTAGGCGTGGCCAGGTGCTGTAGATCTCACTGTGTGGAGAAAAAATTGTTTCACTGTGCTAAGACTGTAATTATTTACATATTAATGAAACCCATGCATATTAATTTGATCAGAAAGTAGGCGTGGCCAGGTGCTGTAAATCTCACTATTTGGAAACAAAAATGACTGTGCTTAAGACTGTAATTACTTACAGAAAGTAGGCGAAAGCCACATGTTAGAGATCTCACTGTGTGGAGAAAACAAATTACACTGTTTGTATTTACATATTAATGAAACCCATGCATATTAATTTTGTCAGAAAGTAGGCGCTGCCAGATGCTGTAGATCTCACTGTGTTGGGAAAGCAATTACACTATGCTAAATGGTAATTATTTGCATTTTAATGAAACCCAAGCATATTAATTTCATCAGAAAGTTGGTATGATTAGATGCTATAGATCTCACTGGAGGAGAAAATGACATTCTGCTAAGACTGTAACTATTTACATATTAATGAAATATGCGCTTATTGATTTGATCTTAAAGTAGGCATGGGAAGATGCTCTTGATCTCACTATTTTAAAAAAAACAACCCACCACTGTACTAACTGTAATTATTCACATGTTAATGAGACCCATGCATATTAATTTAATCATAAAGTAGGCATGACAAGCTACTGTGGAACTGACCATTTGGTAAAATTGACACTGTGCTTGGACAATTATTGTTTGCATATTGATGAAAGTCATGAATATTGATGAGTGAAAGCCAGGTGCAGCTAGGTAGGTTGGGGTTTCTACTTAAAAAAGTTTAATAGTGTATGAAGATGGTGATTATTCATGTATTAATTTAATCGGTGCATGAACTCCACAAAACATAAGAGAGCAAGTTGTTTTGAGAAACAAAGAGAACCACCCCCCCCCCCCCCCCCCCCTATAAAGAAAAAAGACAGTACTTAAACATTGATTGAATCGGTCAAACCCAGAGCTGTCATGACAATGAGAATGTACTGGGTTTTTTGTTGTTTTTTGTTTTGGTGTGGGAGTGGGGGTTGGAGAAGGAAAAAGAAGATGCTTTGGTGTTGCTGGTTTAACTTGAACTGAAACCGCCTCAGGACAGCAGAAGACTTTTGCTGTTAGAAATGACCTGTAGAATGACACAACCTGTAATGCACTGGTGACCTGTTGGTCAAGTGGTTAGAGCGCTATGATAATGCAGGTGTTTGGGGTTTGACCCACAGACTGGCCTTAGGGTTTCAGGTGTTTTTGTTTGTCTGTAGGCTGGATATGCGGAAGCAATTTTAGGTAATTTATGCCTGTTTTTATATGTTTTGGTGTTTTTAAGTGTGCTTAAATTTGTATTCAGGTGTCTTTTTTTAATCCCTTGTGCGATATATTGGACGGAATGGTCAACGCCAGGGGCATGTTCTTAGATTATTTGTGTGAATGCATTGATATGTATAGGCCTACTTAATTTTATTTTCTTTTTTTTTTTTTTCCTGTTGAAGTTTTGTATGTTCTGAAGCAGTATGGCCCTGATATGGCTCTACGCAGTTGGCTGGGCTTTAAAACAAACAAACAAACAAAAACAAAAAACAAACAGACAAAAAACAGTCTGCAGGCTGGCTGGCTCTGATGATAGAACCATGGACTCAAGATCTAATGGTTTGAGTTCAGTTCCATACTGCTACACAAAGACTGCCATTCATTGCCCATCTTAACTCTTTGGCGTCTTGATGGCAGTCTGCTGCCGCCCATCTATACCAGATCTTAGTCTGACGGCAGGTCTGGTGCCGTCGGAAAATGCCATTATTTAATTTATAACATGAGCAGTATTCAAGGGAGAAAACTCCTGAAAGTCAACGTATAATCATCTATGCATCGATTGCTTCTCTTAGACCGTATCTAATCATCATACAGTCTTTGTTTTAACGAAGTTTCTAGAGTCAGTAAGCGAATCTGTATTCACCTATTTTCAAAATGGCGGCAAGGCAACTTCAAAATCGGCATATGTTTTCTGTGCAAGAGGGATCGATATATCCAAGTTGAAGGATCTGATGATGAATTAGATCTTGTTGATGAATTATCTGTCGAAGATAGGGATGATTTGTTGGATTCAGATACGAGTTTGTCCCTAGCATTGGCTTAAGTGACATCGCTATGTGGTCGATCATGTGATTCAAAACTTTTGTTCGGAATGCTGTTTGGATACCCTAATTGGAGTAATTTCTACATTCAAGTGGGAAATCAGCACACAAATTGTGAGTAGAATCTAATGTAGCAAGCTTCTGCCTTTCTTTTGCACTTTACTGTTTGTTTCTATCTTGTCTAGTTATTTTGTAATATTTTTTAAAAAAATGGCCGAAAACATGCGATTTCAGGGGTGGACAAGCACTATTTGACTGCGACTCCATTGAGTTAATGTTTCAAGTGTTTGGTGATGTTAAATTTGTATTTCATAGTCCCTCTCCGCCTGTCTCCATTTTGTATGGGAGTAGGGTTTTGTGAGGTTTCAGAGATGTCTTCCAGTCAATTATCAGCATTTTGTGTGTGGAGCACCACATGTACAATTAAGGCAGAGTGCGGTGAATCCCTCTCTTGAACAAACTCCAGCCTCAGTCGTGCACAGGGTGATTGACTTTTGTTGAGAGAAAAAAAAAAAAAAAAAAAAATGGGGGAGAGCCTATGATGTGTTGGATAACACAAAAACTTACAGAAGGGGAAATGGAGACTGTAATGTTGTCTAAACTGTACATTGTATTGTAATGCTGTCTAAACTGGAATTCTTTACCAAATAGTCCTGCTGGAAATGTTTATATTGTAGTGCTGTCTAAACTGTACTTCTTTATCAAATAGTACCTCTGGAAATGTTTATATTGTAGTGCTGTCTAAACTGTACTTACCAAATAGTACCTCTGGAAATGTTGACCAGTTTTGGATTACGTTCAGTCTCTTGTATTGGTCTTGTGTTGTGTGGTTTTGTATTGTAGGATTTGTCACGTCAGAATATTTCCACGCAAAATGCTGGCTACTGTCCCTTGGCGCGTGTTGCAGTGGTACATGGAGAGGTTAGGGCGTATTAATACAGACAGTCCTCCCTCTGTGAATGGGTAGCTAGCTTTGTTCAAGCATAGGGAAAGTTAAGCATTGAGAGAGAGGAGATGGGTGCCATTGTTATAACATTAGTTTCTATTGTTTCAGTACATGCAGATTCACAGCAGCGGATATGTAAATTGACCTGTGTGCCAATATGTATCCCATTGAAAGAAATAAAAAAACCCAGAAAACGTCAAAACCCATAAAAGCACAGAGAACACAGTTTAGGTCTCTACCAGCTCCGTTCCACATGGCCTCGAAGTTAAGGGACAGTCTTTTATGTTTTAAATATCCATCTGTCTTGAAAGACTGGATTTGAGTCTGCTGTCTGGTTGTTTGCTGCGGGTTAGATCGTTTTCACCTCAAAAGTGTGGGCAATTTGTTAGGACAATTCTGTTTCAGTTGCATATTTACTGCTAATTTTCATACACACTTGGGTTTTGTGTTGTTGTTGTTGTTGTTGTTGTTGTTGTTTCTTTTTACACCAGTTCTGTTGGAATTGTAGATTGCATATTTGCTGTTTTGGGTCACAAAATGTCTTTGGCTGATGTGAAATATTGTCTAGCTACATTGTGTGTGTGTGAATTGATGGTGTGTTGATGTGATGTGAAGATCTATCTGCTGGCTCCTGTGAATGTTTCTGTACATCACATGGCTGGTTCATGCATTGTGTGTAATTAATTTGATTTCACTTGTTCAAATAATGTAACGAAATCTTTTTGCAATGGAAGGCGCGTATGACTTGTGCAACTTTGATTCTATGTCTGAAACATTTGTGAAAATGAATCATACGTTCAGTATGTACATAAAACCATGTTGTACTTTTCTCTCACAAATATTCATTTATCATTTGTACTTTTCTCTCACAAATATTCATTTATCATTTGTACTTTTCTCTTACATACATTCATTTATCATTTATTTGTACTTTTCTCTCACATACATTCATTTATCATTTATTTGTACTTTTCTCTCACATACATTCATTTATCATTTGTACTTTTCTCTTACATACATTCATTTATCATTTGTGATTTGTGTTATTATTGATTATCTTGGTCTGTAATTTTCTGCTCACATACATCTTTATCATTTGTATTATTTTTTCACTTTTCAATTAATTAAGAACTTTTTGCTGCGCATACTTCATTTATTTTATTATTGAACATTTTTATCCATACATTCTATTATCATTTGTACTTTTCTCTTACAATACATTCATTTATCATTTGTACTTTTCTCTCACATAATTCATTTATCATTTGTACTTTTCTCTCACATACATTCATTTATCATTTTTTGTACTTTTCTCTCACATACATTCATTTATCATTATTTGTACTTTTCTCTTACATACATTCATTTATCATTTGTACTTTTCTCTCACAATCATTCATTTATCATTTTGTACTTTTCTCTTACATACATTCATTTATCATTTGTACTTTTCTCTCACATACATTCATTTATCATTTGTACTTTTCTCTTACATACATTCATTTATCATTTGTACTTTTCTCTCACATAATTCATTTATCATTTGTACTTTTCTCTTACATACTATTCATTTATCATTTATACTTTTCTCTCACATACATTCATTTATTCATTTGTACTTTTCTCTTCACATACATTCATTTATCATTTGTACTTTTCTTCACAAATATTCATTTATTATTTATATTGTACTTTTCTCTCACAAATATTCATTTATTATTTATTTGTACTTTTCTCTCACAAATATTCATTTATCATTTGTACTTTTCTCTCACATATATTCATTTATCTGATAAATATGTAAACACCATATTCAAATATTTGTTATAAGGGTTTACAGTTAGGTATATTCATACCATATTGTTGTAAATGTATGTATGCTGTATGGTGCAAACATAAATTGACAAAGCGTTCATTTGTTCATTTCACAATCACAATTTGTTCTAGTGGAAAAATAATGATGTGGTAAGTGATACGACGGATTTTTGTAATAGGGATTTACAAGAAAAAAAGATAAATTACAGGTTGACTGGATTATTAGGTTGGTTATTGTTTTTTTCTTACTTTTCATAGGATCTTTCTCAGTCCGCTGTGTAAAGGAAACCTTGTCATGGTGTGGTACACTGCTTCTAGGAAACTTTGTCTGTTGGACACTAGTCTTGCCTTGTGCTACTTTTCCTGGGCCATTCAGTCATTCCGTCTTCACCCCCACCCTGTCATACAAGTGCCAGGCTTGGACCTTGGTCATGTCTCTTGAGCACAAAATTACTATCTGTGAGATCTGTTGTTTGTGAAGAGCCATCAACAAGACTAGACGTGACTTGATCAGAAACACCAAGATCAGAGAAATGGTGGGAATAACACCAGTCCACCATCACATTCATCAGCAGAGAAGTAAGTGGTTTGGTCATATGACCAGAATGCATCCTCACCAGCTGGCTCGACAAGTATGCAACAAAAAAGATTGCAATTAAGTGAGAGGCAGACCAAGGAAGACGAGGATTGACAGTGTGAAGGAGATTTGACATCACTCAGCATTTCTCAACACCTGGCCTTCCAGCTTGATATTGACCGTCAGGTCTGTTTCCTCATGACCCCTAGGGTGCTACAGGTGGATAGATAAAGCAACAGGAAAAAAGATAAGGTCTGTGACAAATTGGTGATTGTCTAATAAAATAGAAGGAAGCCAGAGGTCCAGGATATGAATCACTTTTGATCAAATGGTCGTTCTCTCCCCTCCCTGAAGGCTTGAGTGGTGGGCAGGGTGCCAGTCTTTTAGACAGTAAGACAGTAAGTGGAGATCCTGTGTGCTGTATGTACTTAGCACACTGAAAAGAACCAACAACGAAAAGTGCCTGATAAAATTCTATAGAAAATGCAATGGATAGGTAAATCAAAATTCACGTAAAAAAAAAAAAGCTGTTCTGCTGTAGTAATGTGGTTTCCTTGAGGACAGCAGCTTGTATTTCTCTTGGAAAAAATTCCAGTGTGACATAAAGATTACTCCAGTCTGACCTAATGGGATATGGTCGGCCAGGGAGTTATGTTTTGATGTTAGACAATCAGGGTATTATTGTAATGTAAACATGTTCTACAGAAAAACTGGAAGTCAGGAAAAAAGATTGGTGCATTTATTTTACTTAAATGTGAGAGAACTTATAGTTAAGTGTTACTTTATTAACATATAGACTGCTGATTTGCTGAATATGCTTATCAGTAGCTGGCCTTCCTGAAATATTTTATTATTTCTTTGCTTCATTTAGTTGTAGGGTTATTTTTTTAACTTGGAGCATGCCAGGTTTTTAATGAGAATTTTGTATGTTTTATAGGCAATATGTTTATTTGTTTATGTGCTTGTGTATTTGTTTATATTTAATTTCATTTTACTTTTTACTGTTGAAATTTTTACCTGTTAAGATGGTACATTCATTGAGTGTGCAAATTTTATTTAGGTTTAGTTTGCTCATGCACAAACTTTGCAGTGTGATTTCACACTCCCATTGTTTTTGCTGCAGTTGTTGTATGTGGGTTTGGGTGGTGGTGGTGGTGGTTGTTTTTGTGTGGTTGTTCAGCAGTGATGGTGCTTACAGAAGTTAGGAGTTATTTACTGATCAGTTGTCCCGCTGAAGTTTCATACTGTAATTTTACATTGTGTTGTTTTATTTGATCCAGCAAAAGATACTGCTTGCACCCGACAGCATGCTGAATTGCATTATGTCTTTTACATTAAAAAATGTTTTAATTCGGTAAACAAATCATGAACATTTGAAGTAATGCAGAGAGATGTTTTCATATCATCAACTTAATCATTTAAATCGATTTTGGATTGAAAAGAAAAAAAAATTGTGTCTTGTTGGGACTGTCTTTATATAAATGAAATCTTGGGAACTACAGTTACAAAATTGGCGACAATAGTGAAATATTTTTAAAGGCTGGTGTCTTTTGTAAAGGGAGAAAAACGCGTTGTTGTGACAAACAGAGCAGATTAACATGCTTACCTCCCCTCGACCAGTACACTTGTCTGTCTCGTGTGGGAAACTATTCTAGCCTGAATATCCTGATGAATATCCAGATTCATGCCATTTTTGCTAATGATTTCTGGATGTTTTTCCCCATTCTGCTGTGCACTGCCAGTTATCTGCTCCATTTGGTAGATCATGTTTCCATGCTCTGGATGTGACAGCTTTTCCAGAGGCCACAGTTTGCTGTCTCCTGCGTGTAAAATATCGCAGGAGCTTCTGGTGGTGTGATTTTTCCTCTAGCTGTACTAATTGCTTGTGCGATCTGTTTAAGCACTTTCGTTCGTTTGTTTGTTCTTTGATTCTGTGAGTGATGTTAGACGATTCTTTAAGCACTTGAATCTGCCTCCATGTGTATCTTCCTTAGATAAGATATACTTTGAATGGGCTCATTATATGTTCCACTGTTTGTTTGCCCTGGCACAGCAAATATACAGGTTCATCTGTCTTGCATTTATAGTCTGGAAGTTATTCACAGATCTGAGGATGAAGCTGATCCTGAGAAGAGCCATACGTCACTTGTCATTCGGCTTTGGAGTGCACTTTTCTACGTTTCCATTGACCCTGTCGGTTTCGCTGGACTGCCTGCTGGATTCTTTTGGCATCCTCTTCTTCCTTAATCTTTTGTTTTGCCATCCATGTCTGTCTGTGTCTTCCCCTAAGCCTTTGACCACCATTCCATTTTTGTTGATCCCAGTCCCTGCCTATTGGTTTGTCTGTCTCTTTTAGATTTGAGAAGTTCTATACAACATGGGAGATAATTCTCAAGAATTGTGTCCTTTGATTATATTATAAAAATTCTCCCTGCTTCCCTCTTATATTTTTGGTATTACCTATATGCCTTGGAAGCAACCATGTATATGTTCTGTCTTGTCTCTGTGTGTGTGTTTGGTCAGTTCAAAAATAAAAAGACTATGTCAATCTTGAACATAAGACCATATATTGTATGTATTTCTCTCCTCTCTCATAGTTGTGTGTAGGTAGTTGCAGAGTATAAAGGTAGGCTTGGGCGCTCCTTTTTTGAGGAGTGTTCTGAGCTTGCTGTTTTTGTACTTTGTATCTGCTTCTATGCTAGCTGAATGGGTAGCGTAAGCTGTGTTAGATTTGAGAAGTTCTATACAACATGGGAGATAATTCTCAAGAGTTGTCTCCTTTTGTTTCCCTGAATTTTTCTGCCAGTCTTCTGGGCTGTATTGATCTCACAGCTTCATCTCCTGTGTCTTCAAGCATGCTAGGAAGCCTGACCTTTCTCATCTTGTATTTCTCAGTTATGGGTTTTAGGGGCAGCTTCAGCTTTGTCTGGCAACAGTAGAGTGCACCATTAGTGAGACCAGGAGGGACGCCAGACCATTTCTTTGCATTTGCTGATTTCACATTGCTAGTGCTGATATGTATCAGTAGAGACCAGAAGAACTTAGGAATCGGCATGAACTGCAGGCACCAGACTTTGTATTTGCCAAGGAGATCACAGTGGTCTATTACTTACAGGCCTTCTGTGGAAGAGACCATTACTATGTAACAGTAAGTTACTGAATTCAGAAATTTCAACCAGTGTAGATATGGTGTATTTTATGAAACAGACGATTGAACCATTATTTACTCACTCATTTACACGTTTGTATTATTCTGTGAAACAGACCATGATTTGTGACCATAATTCACTGATCTGATCATGAAGCCTTTTACTTCCTGATCCTGTCCTCCAGCTTCTGTCATGAGGGGTGAGGGAATGAAAAGGTTAAGAGTTATCTTTCTTATGATCTTAAATCTTTCTAATGATCTGTCTGTTCTTTCTGATGATCTTATATCTTTCTAGTGATCTACTTTCTAATAATCCTGTATCTTTCTAATGATCTGTCTATTCTTTCTAATAATCCTATATCTTTCTAGTGATCTGTCTGTTCTTTCTAATAATCCTATATCTTTCTAATGATCTGTCTGTTCTTTCTAATAATCCTATATCTTTCTAATGATCTGTCCTTTCTAATAATCCTATATCTTTCTAATGATCTGTCCTTTCTAATAATCCTATATCTTTCTAATGATCTGTCTACTTTCTAATAATCCTATATCTTTCTAATGATCTGTCTGTTCTTTCTAATAATCCTATATCTTTCTAATGATCTATCCTTTCAAATAATCCTATATCTTTCTAATGGTCTGTCTGTTCTTTCTAATAATCCTATATCTTTCTAATGATCTGTCCTTTCTAATAATCCTATATCTTTCTAATGATCTGTCTGTTCTTTCTAATAATCCTATATCTTTCTAATGATCTGTCTGTCCTTTCTAATAATCCTATATCTTTCTAATGATCTGTCTGTCCTTTCTAATAATCCTATATCTTTCTAATGATCTGTCCTTTCTATAATCCTATATCTTTCTAATGGTCTGTCTGTCCTTTCTAATAATCCTATATCTTTCTAATGATCTGTCCTTTCTAATAATCCTATATCTTTCTAATGATCTGTCCTTTCTAATAATCCTATATCTTTCTAATGATCTGTCTGTTCTTTCTAATAATCCTATATCTTTCTAATGATCTGTCTGTTCTTTCTAATAATCCTATATCTTTCTAATGATCTGTCCTTTCTAATAATCCTATATCTTTCTAATGATCTGTCTGTTCTTTCTAATAATCCTATATCTTTCTAATGATCTGTCTGTCCTTTCTAATAATCCTATATCTTTCTAATGATCTGTCCTTTCTAATAATCCTATATCTTTCTAATGATCTGTCCTTTCTAATAATCCTATATCTTTCTAATGATCTGTCTGTTCTTTCTAATAATCCTATATCTTTCTAATGGTCTGTCCTTTCTTCTAATAATCCTATATCTTTCTAATGATCTGTCCTTTCTAATAATCCTATATCTTTCTAATGATCTGTCTGTTCTTTCTAATAATCCTATATCTTTCTAATGATCTGTCCTTTCTAATAATCCTATATCTTTCTAATGATCTGTCTGTTCTTTCTAATAATCCTATATCTTTCTATGATCTGTCTGTTCTTTCTAATAATCCTATATCTTTCTAATGATCTGTCTGTCTTTCTAATAATCTATATCTTTATGATCTGTCTTTCTAATAATCCTATATCTTTCTAATGATCTTCTTTCAATAATCCTATATCTTTCTAATGGTCTGTCTGTTCTTTCAAATGATCTGATATCTTTCTAATCCGTCTGTTCAACAGTCACAAACTCTGTCTTCCATCCATCTAACTTAAAAGACATACCTTTTTGTCCAGCAGTGATTTCCCCCTCTATGTACCCACCCATTTGTTCTGTTCCTCTCCTGTCCTCCCTGTCTTGATTTGTGTGTGTTTTGTGCTCTTGAGGGTTTTCATTGTGCGTGGATCTTTGGAAATGTTGAGAGTGCGTGCGTTGATTTGATGTATATATCATGATTTGGCGCCGTACAAATGTCAGTATTTTTATTGTTATTAGTATATATAGTGTGTGTGTGTGTATGTGTGTGTGTGTGTGTGTGTGTGTGTGTGTGTGTGTGTGTGTGTGTGTGTGTGTGTGTGTGTGTGTGTGTACAGCACACATTACATATTATGAGATGATCATGATTATGACTTCTGGTGCACAAGTCTAAACTACACAATACAAAAAATCAGAATTTCTACTGTCTTCAGTGGTGTTTATGAAGACACATCATGGCGCCAGATTGCGTTTCTCTGGACATTGATTTCTCACCCTGCCATCTGCAGAATGTTGACCTTGCAGAACCTGATGTGTCATCTTTGGACATGCTTTCACTTTAGCCTGGTCATCAGGCATGACATGACATTTTTAAGACGTTTGTTTGAACTCGGACTATAGAAGGCTGGGACAGTGTGAAATCAGACCAAAAGGTGATCAGGAAAGTCTGAAGTTTAACCTAGATGAGAGTAGAAAAGTTTGAAAATGGACCGAGATAAGATGAGGAAAATCTGAAAGTGGACCTAAATAAGAATAAGGAAGTCCGAAAGTGGACCTATATAAGGTGAGTGGACTTAGATAAGATTAAGCAAGGTGATTCAAGTCGGCCAAATGAAGATGTGGAAACTGAAATTGGACCAAAAGAAGGCTGTGGAAGGCTGGAATTGGACACAAAACAGATCAGGCAAGGCTGGAATTGGACACAAAACAGATCAGGCAAGGCTGGAATTGGACACAAAACAGATCAGGCAAGGCTGGAATTGGACACAAAACAGATCAGGCAAGGCTGGAATTGGACACAAAACAGATCAGGCAAGGCTGGAATTGGACACAAAACAGATCAGGCAAGGCTGAAGTCAGTTTAAATAGAAATCTAGGAAAGCCTGAAATCGGACCCAAAAGAAGGCTATGAAAGTTACTTTCTGTCTTTGATTTTTTTGTCTGTCATTGTGAAACTATGATGATAACTTTCAGAATAAAACATAACGTCTTGGTCTTGTATTGGATCAAAGAGCAGCCTTCAGACCAGGCACAGTTTAATGTCTTTGCATCAACCATTGTCTTGCCAGATCATCCGCTTTATCTGCTGTTTTCATAGGTATTTTAAATCAATGATGATGATGAGAGAAAGACTTATGACAATCTATTACAGTGTCGGCCTAAAGATTCCCAGTGCTAGACTTAGTGTATATTTTTGGCATAATTGTACGTGGAAATGTATGTTTGTACATATTGTTAAATCTTAATGAAAGGTGAACTTGTACATTTTGTAAAATACATGTATTGATGAATTTGTAAAATACATGTATTGATGAAGGATGAACTTGTACATATTGTTAAATATTGATGAGCTGTGTGCTGCTAGCTCTGTCATGATTTATGTGTCGTACAAATCTTCGTATTGATTACACAGGTTTACAGCAAACTTTTAAAAACGATTGAATGGTCCCATTTTGCTGTTGATATGTATATGATAGTGATGTATGTATTTATATGTATTTTAGAAATGTACATGTATACTGTTATTTTTACTTGCATACTCTGTATTAAAAAAAAGATTGTTCTGTAGAGGCATTCGGCAATGCCAGGTCTGTTAGCATTAGTGTTGAACTGGCTGCTTTGTAGTTGTTTAGTATTATTATTGTTGTTGCTGTTTTCAAAGTTTTGTGTACATTTGGAAAAAGTGTTTTTCAAATGTTTAGAAGAAGCATATGAAAGATATTTCTACAAAGACGAATTTAAAGTGTACTAAGAAGGACGATGTTTTTATAGTAAAATGATAAATCAAGATATTTCTACAAAGATGAATTTAAAATGTACTAAGAAGGACGATGTTTTTATAGTAAAATGATAAATCAAGATATTTCTACAAAGATGAATTTAAAATATACTGAGAAGGACGATGTTTTTATAGTAAAATAATAAATCAAGATATTTCTACAAAGATGAATTTAAAATGTACTAAGAAGGACAATATTTTAACAGTAAAATGACAAGTCAAGATATTTCTACAAAGATGAAGAATTTAAATTGCACGGAGACGGATGACGTTTCTGATTCCATAGTGAAATGATAAAACCTTTACAGATCTTTTGAAAACCTTATTAAGACAGGCATGTTAATGTTTAAGGGTCAAGAATCTCATTGACGTATATAGCCAGACATCTAGACAGATTGGCACATTGATATTTAAGGGTCTAGAATGTTACCAATGTGTATTGTCAGATATTTAAAATCTAGACTTCACTGACCTAAATGGCCAGACAACTAGACTTCACCAACATATACAGCCAGATATCTAGACATCACTGACATATACAGACATTGATTTTTTCAGAGAAATGTTTTCAACTTGGATTTGATTTGTAGTTTTAAGTAGTAATTTGTAGTTTAAGTGTTCTAATTGAAACGTTTTTCTATGATACTGCTGTAAATCACAATTACTTGAAGTTTGTTTATGAAACTGCTTTAAATCACAGTAACACTAGCCAGATGCTTGATGTTAGATTAATCTGTATTTATTTACCCAGTTTTCACAGTTCTTTTTCCATATTTTTCTTTTATTCTTCATAGAGAAAATGTAAATATTTTTTTTAAACACGCATTTTTGAATCTTCTGCAGTGTTTTATGATTTGCTGCGTCCGATGACCAGAGTACTTTACAAGCTGCTTTCTGATTGGTTGCTATTATAAAGTCTTCCATGTGGTGCATTGTGTGATTTTGACCTCATACATTTTGCTCAACGGCTGATAACAAACGAATTTTTGTGTGTCGCTGTGTCGGCAAAGAATGGTACTTTCTGTGGGATGCTCTTTTGACATGTTGATGAATGGCTATGCTGGTGCATGATTGAGACGAAGGGGAAGGCGGGGGAGACAAGTTGTATACATTCATTGTATTTTGACGCTGTGTTGTTACTATGTTTCTTTTTTTTTGTTTTGTTTTGTTTTGTTTTGTTTTGTTTTGTTTTTGTCCCTATGTTGTAATCAGTTGAAAAAAACACCCATGATGTAGATTTTATGTGTGGATGGCAATTGTAACGTTGATTGTGACATGAGGTTTGTATTGCCAGTGTGGCGTTCAGTATTGTTGTCGTTTTGTTGTAGATGTACATGGGGATGTTGATAAATAACCCTTTCACTCCCTCACAGTGTCCATCAGCCTCATGCGTCATCTGTTCATAGCATGAAGGGGTGAAAGGGTTAATATTCAGCGTGGTGTTGATTGTGAATGTCTGTGTCATTATTGTCATGTATAGCATTTCATCACTGTTATGGTGTAGACGTATGTGTGGATAAATGATTAACCCTTTGACTCCCTCACCCTATCCTGCAGAAGCTGGTGGGTAGGGAAAGGGGATGAAAGGGTTAACATTGAGTATTTTATTGATTTGTGATGTCCGTCTTGTCTTTCTGATGTTCATTGTTTGGTCACCGTTATGGTGAAGACACACAAGGTATCGGTAATTGATGTTGATTGATGTTGATTGTGAATTGATGTCTTGTCATCATCATGACATTCAGTATTTCGTCTTGTGTTACAAACATGATGGATCAAGAAATGCCAGGAGACCCATTCTCAAGAACTGTTCGCAGCAAATAAACATGGTACATGGTACATGAGTGGAGCTGCCTTTTGTCCACCCTTGCAAATGAGGTTTTGGGTCTTTTAGGTTTACACATTTCATAACGTCAGGCAGATTGCATGAAAATATAAACTTACAATGTCGTACATACATTTACAATAACAAACATCTACAAAAGCAGCTGCAACATCATCAGAATTTCAAGATTCCCAAGATGAATAAGCTTAACAGAATATAATGCTATGGAATTGATTTTATCACTCATCAAGCTTTCTGGCTATAGAATTGAATGCTATGGAATTGATTTTATCACTCATACAAGCTTTCTGGCTATAGAATTGAATGCTATGGAATTGATTTTATCACTCATACAAGCTTTCTGGCTATAGAATTGAATGCTATGGAATTGATTTTATCACTCATATGAGCTTTCTGGCTATAGAATTGAATGCTATGGAATTGATTTTATCACTCATATGAGCTTTGGCTATAGATGAATGCTGGAATTGATTACACTCATACAAGCTTTCTGGCTATAGAATTGAATGCTATGGAATTGATTTTATCACTCATATGAGCTTTCTGGCTATAGAATTGAAGTTATAGATCAATACAAAGGATGATTTTTTTGTAAACAAAATCTCAGAACAGTAACCATAAGACTAAATAAATAGTATAACATGTCCGGTTTCTAAACAAGAAGGTTATTGCTTAGAGTATGTGTCTATACTTTTGCATGAACAATTCAGTGAAAAGAAATTTACGGTGTTATGTGTCTCGCACATGAATTATCACTACAGATCAGAGGAATTGCATGTTTAATGTTGTTATTGTTTGTAATGATTTATATTGTGTCTTATAAGTTGTTTTTCGTACTGTAAATGTCAAGAAATATTTTTCGAAATGTGTGACAGAAATAAACGTTAGTTTTCTCCTCATTCATGATTTTCATTTATTTTATTTTAGTTATCTTTTTGTTGTTTTTGTTCTTGTTGTTTTTCTTTCTTTTTCTTTTTTTTTTTTTTTTTTGCATTGTAGCATGGGTCCACCTCAAATGGTCATCCTGTGGTCTGGATGAAGGATGTGGTTTTTCATCAGGTCCCTTTGTTGCCTCACAGCTGTTTGTCCAGAGTTTCTCCCTTTGGCCATTGTTTGTGTCTGTTATTTCTGAACAATGGGCAACACTGTGGACTGTAAGCCTACTAGGAGACTGTGGTCCTGTCTGGTAAGGACATTGACGTCTGTGAACAACCACACTGGCAGCATGATGCTGGAATAGTTTGTAGTGTTCAGGCAGAAGATTGTGGCGTGTTGCTGCCACTCAAGGCAATGATGGGATCATTGTTGCTGCCACTCAAGGTAATGGATGGGATCATTGTTGCTGCCACTCAAGGTAATGGATGGGATCATTTTGCTGCCACTCAAGGTAATGGATGGGATCATTGTTGCTGCCACTTAAGGCAATGGATGGGATCATTGTTGCTGCCACTCAGTGGATGGGATCATTGTTGCTGACAGTCAAGGTAATGGATGGGATCATTGTTGCTGCCACTCAAGGCAATGGATGGGATCATTGTTCCTGCCACTCAAGGCAATGGATGGGATCATTGTTCCTGCCACTCAAGGTAACGGATGGGATCATTGTTGCTGCCACTCAGTGGATGGGATCATTGTTCCTGCCCCTCAAGGTAATGGATGGGATCATTGTTGCTGCCACTCAAGGCAATGGATGGGATCATTGTTGCTGCCACTCAATGTAATGGATGGGATCATTGTTACTGCCACTCAAGGTAATGGATGGGATCATTGTTGCTGCCACTCAAGGCAATGGATGAGATCATTGTTGCTGCCACTCAGTGGATGGGATCATTGTTGCTGCCAATCAAGGTAACGGATGGAATCATTGTTGCTGACAGTCAAGGTAATGGATGGGATCATTGTTGCTGACAGTCAATGTAACGGATGGAATCATTGTTGCTGCCAATCAAGGTAATGGATGGAATCATTGTTGCTGCCACTCAAGGTAATGGATGGGATCATTGTTGCTGCCACTCAAGGTAATGGATGGGATCATTGTTGCTGCCACTCAGTGGATGGGATCATTGTTGCTGCCACAAGGTAATGGATGGAATCATTGTTGCTGACAATCAAGGCAATGGATGGGATCATTGTTGCTGCCACAAGGTAATGGATGGGATCATTGTTGCTGACAGTCAAGGCAATGGATGGGATCATTGTTGCTGACAGTCAAGGCAATGGATGGGATCATTGTTGCTGACAGTCAAGGCAATGGATGGGATCATTGTTGCTGACAGTCAAGGCAATGGATGGGATCATTGTTGCTGCCACTCAGTGGATGGGATCATTGTTGCTGCCACTCAATGTAATGGATGGGATCATTGTTGCTGCCACTCAATGTTATGGATGGGATCATTGTTGCTGCCACTCAATGTAACGGATGGGATCATTGTTGCTGCCACTCAATGTAATGGATGGGATCATTGTTGCTGCCACTCAATGTAACGGATGGGATCATTGTTGCTGCCACTCAATGTAATGGATGGGATCATTTCTGCTATGTGGTGGGTCATCGTCCTGCATCATCTTTTTCACAGAAAATGTCACAGCAGTGTATGGGTCATTGGTGGCTGTACTTGCTGTTTGTTGGAGATGATTATGTTGCTTTTTTTGTCGGCTGACGGCGTTGACCATTTTGTTGACCATTTTTCTGGTACGTGTTTTTGTTGTCGTCGTGTAGATTTCAGCAGAGAAAAACCATTTACTGTCTGGTTTTTTTTTTATGTTTGACTCCCTCACCCTGTCCACCAACATCCTGCATTGTCAAACCATGCTAGCAAAGCAAAAACTTAACCCTTTGACTCCCTCACCCTATCCACCAGCTTCCTGCATTGTCAAACCATGCTAGCAAAGCAAAAACTTAACCCTTTGACTCCCTCACCCTATCCACCAGCTTCCTGCATTGTCAAACCATGCTAGCAAAGCAAAAACTTAACCCTTTGACTCCCTCACCCTATCCACCAGCTTCCTGCATTGTCAAACCATGCTAGCAAAGCAAAAACTTAACCCTTTGACTCCCTCACCCTATCCACCAGCTTCCTGCATTGTCAAACCATGCTAGCAAAGCAAAAACTTAACCCTTTGACTCCCTCACCCTATCCACCAGCTTCCTGCATTGTCAAACCATGCTAGCAAAGCAAAAACTTAACCCTTTGACTCCCTCACCCTATCCACCAGCTTCCTGCATTGTCAAACCATGCTAGCAAAGCAAAAACTTAACCCTTTGACTCCCTCACCCTATCCACCAGCTTCCTGCATTGTCAAACCATGCTAGCAAAGCAAAAACTTAACCCTTTGACTCCCTCACCCTATCCACCAGCTTCCTGCATTGTCAAACCATGCTAGCAAAGCAAAAACTTAACCCTTTGACTCCCTCACCCTATCCACCAGCATCCTGCATTGTCAAACCATGCTAGCAAAGCAAAAACTTAACCCTTTGACTCCCTCACCCTATCCACCAGCTTCCTGCATTGTCAAACCATGCTAGCAAAGCAAAAACTTAACCCTTTGACTCCCTCACCCTATCCACCAGCATCCTGCATTGTCAAACCATGCTAGCAAAGCAAAAACTTAACCCTTTGACTCCCTCACCCTATCCACCAGCATCCTGCATTGTCAAACCATGCTAGCAAAGCAAAAACTTAACCCTTTGACTCCCTCACCCTATCCACCAGCATCCTGCATTGTCAAACCATGCTAGCAAAGCAAAAACTTAACCCTTTGACTCCCTCACCCTATCCACCAGCATCCTGCATTGTCAAACCATGCTAGCAAAGCAAAAACTTAACCCTTTGACTCCCTCACCCTATCCACCAGCTTCCTGCATTGTCAAACCATGCTAGCAAAGCAAAAACTTAACCCTTTGACTCCCTCACCCTATCCACCAGCTTCCTGCATTGTCAAACCATGCTAGCAAAGCAAAAACTTAACCCTTTGACTCCCTCACCCTATCCACCAGCTTCCTGCAGGAAGCTGATGGATAGGGTGAGGGGGTCAAAAGGTTTAAGTTTTTGTAGTTGGTGGATAGGGTGCAGGTGTCAAAGGGTTAAGTTTTTGCAGTTAGTGGATAGGGTGCAGGAGTCAGAGGGTTAAGTTTTTGCAGCTTGTGGATAGGGTGTGGGAGTCAAAGGGTTAGTTTTTGCAGTTAGTGGATAGGGTGCAGGAGTCAGAGGGTTAAGTTTTTGCAGTTAGTGGACAGGGTGCAGGAGTCAGAGGGTTAAGTTTTTGCAGTTGGTGGATAGGGTGTGGGAATCAGAGGGTTAACCCTTCAACATTGTCACTGTATCCACTGGGTGGCTTCTTAGAGTTGCTGTAGGAAGCTGATGGATAGGTCAGGGAGTGAAAGGGTTATTTTTTATCAATATTTCAAAAATGTCATTTGTTGTTTAGATTGTTTTCTGTGTATTAATTTTTTTTTTTTTTTTTTGCTGGCCCATGTTCTGCGCTTGTCACAACCCCACACCACTCAATTCACCTCTGTAACACACTTCAAACTCACTGAAACAGAGGGCACCAAGAGAGAAGGGCATGTAGGGCTACACAATCTGGGATAATTTGTCATAATGATATGATGAAAATAGGGGTGATGGTGCTATGGAATTCCATTTGGGATCAAGACTGTATGACAGGGCTGTACTCTGTGTACAGATACACGCCATCTGTATGACAGGGCTGTACTCTGTGTACAGATACACGTCATCTGTATGACAGGGCTGTACTCTGTGTACAGATACACGTCATCTGTATGACAGGGCTGTACTCTGTGTACAGATACACGTCATCTGTATGACAGGGCTGTACTCTGTGTACAGATACACGTCATCTGTATGACAGGGCTGTACTCTGTGTACAGATACACGTCATCTGTATGACAGGGCTGTACTCTGTGTACAGATACACGTCATCTGTATGACAGGGCTGTACTCTGTGTACAGATACACGCCATCTGTATGACAGGGCTGTACTCTGTGTACAGATACACGTCATCTGTATGACAGGGCTGTACTCTGTGTACAGATACACGCCATCTGTATGACAGGGCTGTACTCTGTGTACAGATACACGTCATCTGTATGACAGGGCTGCACTCTATGTACAGATACACGTCATCTGTATGACAGGGCTGTACTTTGTGTACAGATACACGTCATCTGTATGACAGGGCTGTACTCTGTGTACAGATACACGTCATCTGTATGACAGGGCTGTACTCTGTGTACAGATACACGTCATCTGTATGACAGGGCTGCACTCTATGTACAGATACACGCCATCTGTATGACAGGGCTGTACTCTATGTACAGATACACGTCATCTGTATGACAGGGCTGTACTCTGTGTACAGATACACGTCATCTGTATGACAGGGCTGTACTCTGTGTACAGATACACGTCATATGTATGACAGGGCTGCACTCTATGTACAGATGCACGTCATCTGTATGACAGGGCTGTACTTTGTATACAGATACACGTCATCTGTATGACAGGGCTGTACTCTGTGTACAGATACACGTCATCTGTATGACAGGGCTGTACTCTGTGTACAGATATACGTCATCTGTATGACAGGGCTGTACTCTGTGTACAGATACACGTCATCTGTATGACAGGGCTGTACTCTGTGTACAGATAAACGTCATCTGTATGACAGGGCTGTACTCTGTGTACAGATACACGTCATCTGTATGACAGGGCTGTACTCTGTGTACAGATACACGTCATCTGTATGACAGGGCTGTACTCTGTGTACAGATACACGTCATCTGTATGACAGGGCTGTACTCTGTGTACAGATACACGTCATCTGTATGACAGGGCTGTACTCTGTGTACAGATACACGTCATTTACATGTAACCAAGATTGTTCCAATGATAGACTGATACAATACTATAATGAAAAATGTAGGCTAGGTAAAACATATCTAGGTAGGACCTCAGGACCTGGCCAGCTTAAGATTTGTGCCATGATCACCATACACATGGCACCTGTGACGTTAGTGCATATGGAATTCGTTCCGAGTTTTTTAGACATCATCTTGAGAAACTAAAAGTGAAACTTTGATAACATATCCTGGAGACGACCAGGCCTGGGAGATTTAGACTCTGAACCTGTGGTGGTGGTCAATAAATTTGAGCAACACCCTCAATGATGCATCCAGTAGCTCAGTTGGTTTGAGCGTCGGATTCACATGCTAATGCTAATGGTTGCGGTTGAATCCCGGGGTGCGCCACATTAAAACTGGCCTTCTCACTGTCCCATCTTAACATCATTGCTGTTCTGGTCGTGTCAGTATAGGATTAGATAGGTCCCCCTTCCCCCACTTCTCTGGGATGGTTATCCCCGTTGGCATATCACCTAAGGTGGGTGTCGACGTAAAAACTTAACCAAATCAATCAATCAATCAAATCAATCAATCGATGATGCATCTGTAAAGTGGATGGACTTGACAGTGTGTTCCAGTCTTCGAAATGATCCAAGAGCATGCTCAGCTATGGTTAGGAGTTGGTCAAGGCGTGAAAAGATTAATTGATCTTCGAAATTGGACTCGAGTGTGACAGCGAAGCAGAAGAAAAAGAAGTAGTAGTAGATTTGATCAGTACTGGCTCTTTTGTCCACTACACAAAAGTGTTCATGGAAACAAGAATCTCGTGCATTAACCCTTTGACTCCCGCACCCTGTCCACCAGCATCCCGCATTGTCAACCATGCTACCAAAGCAAAAACTTAACCCTCTGATTCCCTCACCCTATCCACCAGCTTCCTTGCAGGTGCGGGAGTCAAAGGGTTAACTTGTGCGTGATGTTGTGTTCGCTGGATGGTATGGTCAGTTGAGCATGTGGTTAAACAAGCCTTTGAGCAATGATAATAACAACCAATAATACTGAACAATGATAACAATCAATAATACTGAACAATGATAGTAACAGCCAATAATCCTGAACAGTGCTAATAATAGCCAATAATCCTGAACAGTGCTAATAATAGCCAATAATCCTGAACAGTGATAATAATAGCCATTAATCCTGAACAGTGATAATAATAGCCAATAATCCTGAACAGTGATAATAATAGCCAATAATCCTGAACAGTGATAATAATAGCCAATAATCCTGAACAATGATAATAACCACCAATAATCCTGAACAGTGATAATAATAGCCAACAATCCTGAACCGTGATAATAATAGCCAATAATCCTGAACAGTGCTAATAACAGCCCGTAATCCTAAACAGTGATAATGACAGCCAATAATCCTGAACAGTGATAATAATAGCAACAATCTGAACATGAATACCACCAATAATCTGAACAGTGATAATAATAGCCAACAATCCTGAACAGTGCTAATAACAGCCCGTAATCCTAAACAGTGATAATGACAGCCAATAATCCAGCCACTTTTTTTTGTCTTATCCCTAACTGCCAACCAACCCATTTGCCAATAGTTTGCAAAGGCCAGACTCCAAAGTTCTACAATTCCAAGTGTAAAATGGACATGGAAGTAGTTGAAATCTTTTTTCTCTCTCTTTTATTTGTTGGCTGATACCATTGTGATAGCACAGAGAGAGAGAGAGAGCTGATGGTCAGCAGTGAGGTGGAGGGCCTGAAGAGGAGAAAGACTGTGTGGCATCAAAGTCCTCTTTACATTGTCCTGCCAGGTCTTTCTTGGTCTGCCTCTCACTTAAAATTCATGTCTTTTTGTAGTTATGTGGTTGAAATCAACTAATGTATAATTGGCCTTTTTTTTTTTATATACTACAAACAATTGTTGAATCATAACATTCCCCCAAGTGCAAGATTCCGTAGAGTGGCCCTGGATATGTGTTAACCCTTTAACTCCCTGTCCAACAGTTCACTGCAGGAATAGGGTGAAGGAGTGATAAGGTTAACGCTGACATTGTTCCAGGATCGTGACTAGGACTGACAGGGTTTATACATTGTGAACAGTGGAATGTTGTAGAATACAATATTGTATAAATTTCTCAAATTTTTCAACAAACAGTTGCCAAAATAAAAATGAGTCGTGTGTTAGTTATGCCTCATTGTGTGCAGATCGAATAGTTAATGTTCTTGTCAAGTTTGCTTGTGCCTCATCAGTAAAATGAACAACTTACTTTACAAATGTGACACTAACATTTTTGGCCTTCTAGTGTTTTTTCAAGCCCAGTGTAGAAAAATAAAAGTGTGGCGAGATGATTACCTTAACTAGATGATAACTTGGAGACTGTAGGTCCATATCTCCCGACATATGGCTTTGTTGCATGAAATAAGAATAAATACAAATTACTAACAAATTACTATCTGATTTTCCCCTCGCCTGCACAGATACAGCCATAATACTGACATGGTTTTACTGGAAAAACACGAAAATAGAATCAGAACGCGTATTTAATACAACCAGACAAGACAGGTGCAAATTTTCGGCCAACTGGCCTTTGTCAAGCGTGAATGTACGATCACAAACAAACAAACAAACAAACAAACAACCAAATACAAAAATTAGGAGAAAAAGACTGAAACTTCCTGCTGCTTCGTCGAATTGTATGTATTATGGTTCATCAGTTTTTGTAACCAAAACATCACACACACACACACACACACACACACACACACACACACACACACACACACACACACACACTCCTCCCCTCTCTCTCTCTCCTCACTCACAACACACACACACACACACTCTCACACAACACACACACACACACCAGTAGCATCAACAGTGTGTGACGACAGGGAATAAGACTGAAATATATTTGAAAGTGCATTACTGTACATTAACCCTCTCAACCCTTCACTCTCTCCACCATCTTCCTTCATCAGACTAGTGGATTGATTGGGGGTGTGAAAGGGTTAATTCTTGTTTGGAAACCTTGTTTTCACATTACACTGATCTATATTATATTATATTATATTATATTAATATATATTATATTATATTATATTATATTATATTATATTATATTATATTATATTATATTATGTATTGTATTGTATTGTATTATGTTATATATTATATAGTATTATATTGTATTATATTGTAATGTATTATGTTATATATTATATAATATATTATATTACAAAACATATTATATTATGTTGTTTGTTATGTTATATTGTTATATATTATATTTATATTATATTATATTATATTAATATATATTATATTATATTATATTATATTATATTATATTATATTATATTATATTATATTATATTATATTATATTATATATATTTATATTATATTATATTATATATATTATATATATTATATTATATTATATTATATTATATTATATTATATTATATTATATTATATTATATTATATTATATTATATTATATCGTGCCATGTTGTGTCATGTGTTATATTGCATCACATCGAATCGAATCGAATCGAATGGCATTGCACTGCATTGTATCGTATTGTGTTGTATTATATTGTGTTGTATTGTATAAACACCCGCATACACTCCCCTCAGATTCAGAGTTACGGACTGTGCAGCAACATACCACCTACACAGAGTGTGCAAAATAATGTGCATATACACACACATCCAAGAACAATCGGAATGCCTGAACATTTTTGTATTGTATTGTATTGTATTATATTGTGCTGTATCTTGCTGTATTATGACTGTTCTTTGTCTGTAAACCCCCCCCCCCAAAAAAAAAAAAAAAAGGAAAAAAAAAAAAAAGGATTTAAAAAGGTTAAAAATGTATGATGAGTTATTGTATAGAATTATCTGTAACTGTATTAGTTTATATATTAGTTTATAGTAGTAGGCCTCCCTCGGTCATGGCTGACCATGGACAAAGTACATCCGTTCTAATGTCTAGATGGGCTGTCTGATTGGTCTAAGCAGCATAGCCTGTGGCTGTAGAGACCAATGCGAGAGAAGCAGTCTCTTCGCAGCAGTCGCATGTGCATGCTGATGCTGGTCTGTTGGCTGTCATCCCTTTTCTGCGGACTCGCTTTTCTGCTGCAGCAGCTGACAGTTTGTTCTCACCATTCCGCAGCTGTTTCTTGAGAGTGGTTCTCCA
>CM060314.1:5390471-5392971 GCA_030674185.1 Monoplex corrugatus | reverse complement strand
AAGAATGCGAAGAATGCAAGAAGAGAGATGCGAGAAGAAGAAGGAAGAAGAATGCGAAGAAGAAGAAGAATGAGAAGAAGAAGAAGAATGCGAAGAAGAATGCGAAGAAGAAGAAAGAATGCGAAGAGAAGAAGAAGAAGAAGAATGCGAAGAGAATGCGAAGAATGGAAGAAGAATGGAAGAAGAATGCGAAGAAGAAGAATGCGAAGAAGAAGAATGCGAAGAAGAATGCGAAGAAGAAGAATGCGAATGAAGAAGAATGCGAAGAATGCGAAGAAGAAGGAAGAATGCGAAGAAGAATGCGAAGAAGAGAATGCGAAGAATGCGAAGAAGAATGCGAAGAAGAGAATGCGAAGAAGAATGCGAAGAATGCGAAGAAGAATGCGAAGAAGGAAGATGCGAGAGAGAGAAGAATGCGAAGAAGAAGAAGAATGCGAAGAAGAAGAGAAGAATGCGAAGAAGAATGAAGAAGAAGAATGCGAAGAAGAAGAAGAAGAATGCGGAAGAAGAATGCGAAGAAGAATGCGAAGAAGAGAAGAAGAATGCGAAGAAGAAGAAGAATGCGAAGAAGAAGAAGAATGCAAGAAGAAGAAGAAGAATGCGAAGAAGGAAGAAGAATGCGAAGAAGGAAGAATGCGAAGAAGAAGAAGAATGCGAAGAATGAAGAAGAATGCGAAGAAGAAGAAGAATGCGAAGAAGAAGAATGCGAAGAAGAAGAAGAAGAAGAATGCGAAGAAGAGAAGAAAGAATGCAAAGAAGAAGAAGAGAGAAGAATGCGAAGAAGAGAAGAAGAATGCGAAGAAGAAGCAGAGAAGAAGAATGCAGAAGAAGAAGAAGAATGCGAAGAAGAAGAATGCGAAGAAGAAGAAGAACGAAGAAGAAGAAGAATGCGAAGAAGAATGCGAAGAAGAGAGAATGCGAAGAGAGAAGAGAATGCGAAAGAATGCAAGAAGAATGCGAAGAAGAATGCGAAGAAGAATGCGAAGAGAATGCGAAGAAGAAGAAGAAGAAGAAGAAGAAGCAAGAAGAAGAAGAAGAAGAGAAGAAGAAGAGAAGAAGAAGAAGAAGAAGAAGAGAAGCAGAAGAATGCGAAGAAGAATGCGAAGAAAGAAGAAGAATGCGAAGAAGAAGAAGAGAAGAAGAAGAAGATGCGAAGAAGAATGCGAAGAAGAATGCGAAGAAGAAGAATGCGAAGAAGAAGAATGCGAAGAAGAAGAAGAAGAAGAATGCGAAGAAGAATGCGAAGAAGAAGAAGAAGCGAAGAAGAAGAAGAATGCGAAGAAGAATGAAGAAATGCGAAGAAGAATGCAAGAAGAAGAGAAGAAGAATGCGAAGAAGAATGCGAAGAAGAAGAAGAAGAATGCGAAGAAGAAGAAGAAGCGAAGAAGAAGAAGAAGAATGCGAAGAAGAAGAAGAATGCGAAGAAGAATGCGAAGAATGCGAAGAAGAATGCGAAGAAGAAGAAGAAGAATGCGAAGAAGAAGAAGAATGCGAAGAAGAAGAATGCGAAGAAGAAGAAGAAGAAGAATGCGAAGAAGAAGAATGCGAAGAAGAAGAAGAAGCGAAGAAGCGAAGAATGCGAAGAAGAAGAAGAATGCGAAGAAGAAGAAGAAGAATGCGAAGAAGAATGCGAAAGAAGAAGAATGCGAAGAAGAAGGAAGAAGAAGAATGCGAAGAAGAAGAATGCGAAGAAGAATGCGAAGAAGAAGAAGAAGAAGAGAATGCGAAGAAGAAGAAGAAGAAATGCGAAGAAGAAGAAGAAGAATGCGAAGAATGCGAAGAAGAAGAAGAAGAATGCGAAGAAAAAGAAGAAGAAGAAGAAGAAGAAAAGAAAGAAGAAGAAGAAGAGAGAAGAAGAAGAAGAATGCGAGAAGAATGCGAAGAAGAAGGAAGAAGAGAATGCGAAGAAGAATGCGAGAAGAACGAAGAAAGAAGAAGAAGGAAGAAGAAGAAGAGAAAGAAGAAGAGAGAAGAATGCGAAGAAGGAAGAGAAGAATGCGAAAGGAAGAAGAAGAAGAATGCGAAGAAGAAGAGAATGCGAAGAAGAGATGGAAGAAGAATGCGAAGAAGAAGAATGCGAGAAGAAGAAGAAGAAGAATGCGAAAGAAGAAGAAGAATGCAGAGAGAAGCGAAGAAGAATCGAGAGAAGGAAGGAAGAAGAAGAATGAAGAAGAATGCGAAGAAGAAGGAAGAAGAAGGGAAGAAGAATGCGAAGAAGAAGAGAATGAAGAAGAAGAAGAATGCGAAGAAGAAGAAGAATGCGAAGAAGAATGCAAGAAGAATGCGAAGAAGAACGAAAGAAGAAGAATGCGGAAGAAGAAGAAGAATGCGAGAAGAAGAGAATGCGAAGAAGAAGAATGCGAAGAAGAAGAGAAGAATGCGAAAGAAGGAAGAAGAAGAATGGAAGAGAATGCGAAGAAGAAGAAGAAGAATGCGAAGAAGAAGAAGAATGCGAAGAAGAAGATGCGAAGAAGAAGAATGCGAAGAAGAAGAAGAAGAA
>CM060314.1:5377971-5380471 GCA_030674185.1 Monoplex corrugatus | reverse complement strand
AGAGAGTGAGACAGAGCCAGAGAGAGCGAGCGAGCGAGCAGGAGGAGAGAGGAGAGAGAGAGAGAGAGAGAAGAGAGCCAAAGAGAGAGAGAGAGGAAAGAGCCAAAGAGAGAAGAGAGGAGAGGAAACCGAGAGAGAGAGAGAGAGAGAGAAGAGAGAGAGGAGAGACAGAGAGAGAGAGACAGAGAGAGCAGAGAGAGAGACAGAGAGAGAGCAGAGAGAGACAGCAGAAGAGGAGAGAGAGGAGGACAGACAGACAGACAGAGAGACAGAGAAGAAAGAGAGAGAGAGCAAAAACATTGTTTCAGTTGTTTCAGCACTAACCATTTTAACGTCGGATCAGGAGGGTCATGAATAAACATGTTTATCAGCCGTGCGATTGTGTGTAAACATGTTTATCGTGGAGACTAGTGGTAGTAAAAGGCAGGGTGGGTCAACTATTGCTGGTATCCATGTTCTCTGTGAGGGGATCTGTCATAATCCTTTTAGATTGCGGTCGTAAAGGATTATGACGAGGCTGTCCGAATTCCTTCAGAACAGGTCCAAATTCCTGTCCATGTATTCCAGATACTTGTCGGTTTTTATAATATATGAAGATGTTGATTACTGAGTGCATGTAGGCTACTTTTATTGTTGATGATTTTCATGTATTTTCTTTTTGTGTGTGCACTGGTTGGCTTATTATTTGTTAATCTTTCATATTGATTCATTACTGCGTTTCTTAACTTCCTTGCTGACTAATCATTTATTTGTTCATTCATCTGGTTCGTTATTTTGTTAGTCAGCTACTCTTTTCTACTTTTGCCGTTTGGCAATGTCTTATTCTCTCTCCACCCCCCTCTCTCGTTTTTAAATTTGTGTCATTTTAATGTTCATTGCTGTGCTCCTTCAGTTATTTTCTGACTGTTCATTTATTGATTCATTCATCACTCGTTTCATTAGTTAATTAGATAGTTATTTCATCAGTTAGTTGGTTATTTTTTAAAACTTTTGCCGTTGGGCACTGTCTTGGTCCCCCCCCCCCCTACTCCGGTTTTTCATTTGTGTCTGGACCGAGCAATTAGTTTGTTTTGTCTCTGTGCTTTTGTGTGGGTGGTCATTTTGGAGGTTGGAAGATGTGGTGTAGAACCATGATATAAAGGGGGATCAGCCACTTTGTGTTTAGCGGTGTGGTGTGGTGTGGTGCACCCACCCACCCCATCCCACCACACCACACTACAGCACAACACAGCACAGCGCAGCACAGCACAGCACACTACAGCACATGACACCACACGACACCACATCATATCATACCAAACCACACTACAGCACACCACACACCACACCACACTACAGCACAACACACTACAGCACAGCACACCAACCACACCACACCATAAAATACTACACCACACCACACCAGAAAACACCACACCACACCACACCACATCACACCACAACACACCACACCACATCAACATACCACACTGCACTGCACTTACAGCACTGCTCTCTACTCTGTCCACTGTAATGACAACCTTCCTGACACACCAAACAGACCACATCACACCACACACACACCACACCACACCCACACCACAACACCACACCACACACACACACCACACACCACACCACACACACACACCACACACACCACACCCACACACACACACCACACCACACCACACCACACCACACACCACACACCACAACCACACACCACACCACACACCACACACACACCACACCACACCACACCACACCACACCACACCACATCACACACCATACCATACCACACCACACACCACACCATACCACACCATACCACACCACACCATACCACACCACACCACACACCACACCTCACACCACACCCACACCACACATCACATCACACCACACTACACCACACCACACATCACACCACATCACACCACACCACATCAACCATACCACACTGCACTGCATGTTACAGCACTGGTCTCTCTACCCTCTTGTCCACTATAATGACAACCTTCCTGACAAAGACACACTACACCACACCACACACCACACCATAAAACACCACACCACACCACACCATAAAACACCACACCATAAAACACCACACCACGCCACACCACACAACACCACCAACACCACACAACACCACACCACGCCACACCACACAACACCACCAACACCACACAACACCACCAACACCACACAACACCACACAACACACCACATTGCACAGCACTGGTCTTTCTACCCCCTTGTCTACTATAATGACAACTTTTCAGACAGACAAAGACAAAGACAGACCACACCACACCACACCACACCACACCACACCACACCATCACACCACACCACACCACACCACACACCACCACCAACCACATCAACCACATCAACCATACCACACTGCACTGCACTGCATTGCACAGCACTGGTCTCTCTACCCTCTTGTCCACTGTAATGACAACCTTCCTGACACACAGACAGACCACATCACACCACACACACACACA
>CM060314.1:5360471-5370471 GCA_030674185.1 Monoplex corrugatus | reverse complement strand
ACCATCAATAAAATGTAACCCTTTGACTCCCACACCCTATCCACCACCAACAAAATGAAACCCTTTGACTCCCACACCCTATCCACCACCAACAAAATGAAACCCTTTGACTCCCACACCCTATCCATCACCAACAAAAATGTAACCCTTTGACTTCCACACCCTGTCCACCACCAACAAAAATGTAACCCTTTGACTTCCTCACCCTGTCCAACAGCTTCCTGCAGGGTGTCTAGGATGAGGGGGTCGAAAGGTTACATTTTTGCTTTGCTGTCATGGTTGACAAAGCACAACACCAGTGGACAGGCTGAGAGAGTCAAAGGGTTAAGACATTACCAGCACATCCAAGTTTGCTCAGACTCAGCGAGTCTGCCAGATAATTGCTGGTAGATTTGGGTGGGGTGGATTATGGAATTGTCCCAGTGCGATGAATTCCTCTGGAACAAACTCCACACTCCTTCATTTTGTGATGTGTCACTTGACAATTCTAAGAAAAAGGATGTAAGACTTTACAGAACACATACAGATGAATGAACCAATACTGTTGTACGGTTGTGAGGCGTGGACAGTCATCAAGCAAAGCCTGAACAAGATTGAGGCAGCCGATATGTGGTTTCTAAAAAGAATGTTGAGAGTTCCATGGACAGCAAAGAAAACAAATGAGACAGTCTTGATGGAGGCAGACACAAGAAGATCATTCATAAGGAAGATTAGGAAAAGACAGGCAACATTTGTTGGCCATTTTATGAGGAAAGGGGAATTGGAGCACCTGGTCACAACGGGAAAGCTGGAGGGAAAGAGAGCACCAGGTAGACCCAGGGAGAAGATGCTAGACGGACTTGCAGAGCGGCTGAAGACAAGGAGGGTGGAAGAGATGCTTGAGGCAACAAGAGATAGAGACAGATGGAAGTCCATAATCGCCAACGCCATGCGGCAAGGCACCTGATGATGATGATGATCACTTGACAGAACGTCAGCACCAGCAGTGAACAATGTCGTTTTACTTCACTTTTCTGTCCGCTTGTACTCACAGGTGTTCTCCGGTAGGGATGCCGGGGGCTCTTTCAGTGTAAATAGTATCCCCACCTTCTGGGAATTCTGTGCTAGAAACTTCTTCTTTTCTGTCACTGTCTTTGTTTCTGCCTTGTTCCTTTTCTTCTGTCATTTCTTTCTGTCATTTTCTGTCTTGCTGGTCTATTCATCTGTATGTGTTCTATAAAGTCTTACATCCTTTTTCTTGGAATTGATAATTGGGTGTGTGTATTAAGTGCTCTTTTTTTTGCTATGAGAAAATATGATGTGCAGAAACAGTTTTAAGTAAATTTGGCCCATTTTATGTATGTTGTAGTGTCATTAGTTATGTTTGAATTTGTATCAATGTTTTAAACCCTGGTGATATACTTTACACAGTGGTCAACGCCAGGGGCATATCCTTAGATTCATCATCATCATCAGGTGCCCTGCCGCATGGCGTTGGCGATCATGGACTTCCATCTGTCTCTATCTCTCGTTGCCCCTAGCATCTCCCCCACCCTCCTCGTCCCCACCACTCTGCAAGTCCGTCCAGCATTTTCTCCCTGGGTCTACCTGGTGCTCTCTTTCCCTCCAGCTTTCCCGTTGTGACCAGGTGCTCCAAATCCCCCTTCCACATAAAATGGCCTATAAATGTTGCCTGTCTTTTCCTAATCTTCCTTATGAGTAATCTACTTGTGTCTGCCTCCATCAAGACTGTCTCGTTTGTTTTCTTTGCTGTCCATGGAACTCTCAACATTCTTCTTAGAAACCACATCTCGGCTGCCTCAATCTTGCTGTGGCTTAGATTTTGTGCGCAAATGCATTGATTTGTGTACTTCATTTCTGTTCCAGGCGTTTTTTATTTTCTGCAGTGAGGTATGATGTACAATGTGACATGGTTATAGCCCTGATATGGCTCTGCGCAGTCGGCTGGGCTTTAAGCAATAACAAAAACCTAGAGGTATTACAGGGCATATGAAGCTGATAGTGTGCGGCTAGGCAGGAAGACTGGCGTACTGTGGCATTGTAGATGTGGACTGTTTCTGCCACTTCGTCTGTCAAGTGCAGCCTTGGTATTCTTCTGGCTCTGAAGTCTGTGTTGTAAACTGGAAGAGTTGGATTACTGAGAGGATGCAGAGGTTTTATTTTATTTTAGACTTCATTTGCATGCAGGTACATGGGGCACCTTTTTCTACATCTTTTTCAGTGCTGCATTGTCCCTCTTCACTGATCTCTCACCTCTGTTTTTCTTTCTGCTTATCCCCTCCCCCTTTCCCCCCTCCCCAAGTCATATCAAGATCTTGCCAGCACATAGCGTCTTGTGTAGGCTCAAGAAGCTGGTCAGATAACACGGTAAATTGGGTTGAGCGTATATGGAATTGGAAATTTCTGTGCCTAGAAACGCGACGCCTTCCTGAGAACCGTGAAGATACAGAACAAGAAATGTGTGGTGTTGACATCAGCCACTGTCGCCATGATGTGACAGACACACCGTCACCGTCACTTTGTGCTGAACTTGTTGCCTCCAACACTGCTGACTCTGTCTGACATTACTGGGGAAAACAGCAAACAAGAGATCTCTTGGCCTTGACTTGAAAGGGGGGGGGGGGAGGGGGGTAGGGAGGAGGGCAGGGGTGGGGGAAGATGGTCAAGCCACTTTAACAGTCTCTGTTTTTATCAACACAGTTTTACAGGAAATCCAGATTTGGTTCTTCCTGGGATCACTGTGACCTTGAAGAATTTCTGTTGAAATAAAACTTGCGGTGTACGGAAGACAATAAAACAATGTTCGATTGTGACAGTGAAAGCAGATTCAAAACGTCCTCAAAGAAGTTCTGATATAAGGCTTTTTCTGTTTAAATCCGTGTGACCTTCACCTTTACTCTATGACTTGCAAACTTATGCAAACATGGCTACTGAACGGTGCCCACCTGTCGTTGAAATTGTGTAAAGATCCGCCCAGAAACAGCAAAGAAAATCTTGCTGACACATTGTGATAACAAACAGATCATACACACAGATACATGCACACAAATACACGATACTCTCAGGTAATATGAAACAATCCCCCTTTTCGTTTAAAAAATCAAACTGAGGTGGTGGTGTAGTGGTGGTGGAGTGGTGGTGGAGGTGTGGAGGTGGTGGTGGTGGTGGAGGTGTGGTGGTGGTGGTGTGGTGGTGGAGGTGTGGTAGTGGTGGTGGAGGTGTGGTAGTGGTGGTGGTGGTGGTGTGATGGTGTGGTGGTGGAGGTGTGGTGGTGGTGGGGTGTGTGGTGGTGTGGTGGTGGAGGTGTGGTGGTGGTGGTGTGGTGGTGGTGGAGGTGTGGTGGTATGGTGGTGGAGGTGTGGTGGTGGAGGTGTGGTGGTGGTGGTGTGGTGGTGGAGGTGTGGTGGTGGAGGTGTGGTGGTGGAGGTGTTGTGGTGGAGGTGTGGTGGTGGTGTGGTGGTGGAGGTGTGGTGGTGGAGGTGTGGTGGTGGTGGTGTGGTGGTGGAGGTGTGGTGTGGTGGCGGACGTGTCGTGGTGGTGGTGTGGTGTGGTGGTGGAGTTGTGGTGGTGGTGGTGTGGTGTGGTGTGGTGGAGGAGTTGTGGTGGTGGTGGAGGTGTGGTGGTGGAGGTGTGGTGGTGGAGGTGTGGTGGTGGAGGTGTAGTGGTGTGGTGGTGGAGGTGTGTGGTGGTGTGGTGGTGGTGTGTGGTGGTGGTGTGATGGTGGAGGTGTGGTGGTTGTGGTGGTGGTGTGATGGTGGAGGTGTGGTGGTGGAGTGTGGTGTAGTGGTGGAGGTGTGGTGTGGGGTGGTGTGTGGGTGTGGTGTGGTGTGGTGGTGGAGGTGTGGTGTGGTGGTGGAGGTGTGGTGGTGGTATGTGGTGGTGGAGGTGTGGTGGTGGTGGAGGTGTGGTGTGGTGGTGGAGGTGTGGTGGTGATGGTGTGGTGTGGTGGTGGAGGTGTGGTGGTGGAGGTATGGTGGTGGAGGTGTGGAGGTGGAGGTGTGGTGGTGGAGGTGTGGTGGTGGTGGTGTGGTGGTGGAGGTATGGTGGTGGTGGAGATATTTTAAAAAAATTCTGCCGCAGCCTTGACTTGAGGATGAAGGAGTCACTGCCTGGCCCAGAATGTATAGACAGATGGCTTGGTTGGGGTGAGGAGAGGGGTGAGGTAGCGCTTTGATGAGTTGAAGGAGTGGGAGTTGCCATGGGAAGGGGTGCAGGACTTGGCTTGGGATCCAAACAGCCTGTGACCCTATGTCTCTGGCGACTAACATGTTAACCGGCGTGCTTGCCCGGTGATATGTGAAAAGTGATGTTGCATCAGTTTCACTCCCGGCCAGTTTTTTTTTTTTTTTTTTTTTTTTTTTTTTTTTTTTGCATCTATCTCGCCAGAGATAACTCGTGAAAGCTGGTGTAAGTCAGATTAGCCCCGGGCAGTTTTCGCATACGCAAGAAATACCTGCAGTGGGGCATATTAAGCATATTAAGCATAGGCGGAAATTGTCCTTTAGTGGACCAGGAGCGATGCTGAAATCTTTGGTACTGCGAAAAATGACACCATGTGTTAAGAAACTGGTTCTCTCTGTTGAAGAAATAACCTCCGTTCACTGGGAAGGAGAATTCCTTTTTTAAAAGCTGAAGGATGGACCTTCAAAAAGAAAAACACAAAGAAAATAAATTCAGTTTGAAATGTGGCTCTGTAGACGACTCTTAAAGGTGAGCTGGAAAGACAAGAGAAGCAACAAGAGCATACTTGACGAGGAGAAAACCTGGAAAAACTTGTCATCCTCAAAAGGAAATTGACCGTCTTTGGACATGTGTGCAGAAACACACAAAAGCACTGTCATGAAAGATGTCATCAAAGGAAAAGTCGAGGGCAAAAGAGGAAGGGGAAGACAACGAACAAACTACCTAGCAAACATTAAGGAGTGGACAGGTTGTAGTGTCCAGAAATGTTCAACCTGGTTGAAGGAAGACAGATGCGGAAAACAAAGACCCGGAGAGCAGTGTGGACAGTCAACATTCCAAGGAGTGATGCTGTAGAGCGAGTGAAACATTGTCCCAGGACCCTGAAGTCATAGGGTGGCCAAATGGGAGAAACTTCAACTTTGGGGAGAGGAAACGTTGTAAGGATGGTGCTCATCTCCTCTCCCTCCCTGCTTTACCTTCCCCATCCCTCAATAGGGTCAAGGGAGGTAGGTGCCGATTCAAGCTGGACGAAGTGGAAATCACACACACACAATTCACTGAGCCACATTAGGGACATTAGGGTTCGTATCCCTCCCTGCCTGGTTGGCTGGCTGACTGGCAGGCTGGTTGGTTGGCTGGTGGCTGGTTGGCTGGTTGGCTGCTGACTGGTTGGCTGCTGGCTGGTTGGCTGGTTGGCTGCTGGCTGGTTGCCTGGCTGGATGGCTAACTGGCTGGTTGGCTACTGGCTGGCTGGCTGGCTGGTTGGCTGGTTGACTGTCTGACTGACTGGCTGAATGACTGGTTGGCTGGCGGCTGGTTGGCTGGCTGACTGGCTGGCTGGCTGACTGGCTGCTGGTTGACTGGCTGGCTGATTGGTTGACTACCTGGCTGACTGACTGGCTGGCTGGCTGGTTGGCTGACTGACTGGCTGATTGACTGACTGGCTAGCTGAATGGCTGGTTGGTTGGTTGGCTGGCGACTGGCTGGCTGACTGGCTGGCTGACTGACTGGCTTGCTGGCTGAAGGACTAGCTGACTGGCTGGCTGAGTGATTGGCTGGCTGGCTGGTTGGCTGACTGGCTGGCTGACTGACTGGCTGACTGGTTAGCTGGTTGACTACCTGGCTGACTGACTGACTGGCTGGGTGACTGATTGACTGGCTGGCCAGCTAACTGACTGGCTGACTGACTGGCTGACTGGCTGGTTGGCTGGCTGGCTGGCTGGCTGGCTGGCTAGCTCTGTTGCAATGTCCATGTTCTCAAGATGTCATATCTCGAACTGAGTTCCATCTTGCAACATAAAAGACTGGCTCGTTCACTGGAGTATCTGTTCGTTCTCCTCGTCTCTCCTCATTTAATAATAATAATAATATATTTTATTTATATAGCGCAAAATCTTGACAAAATCAAATCTAAGCGCTGAGCGTATACATGCTTACATACCTACATACATATGAGCGTATACATGCATACATACATGCTTACATACTTACATACATAAATCTAAGCTGAGCGTATACATGCATACATACATACATACATAAATCTAAGCGTATACATACATACATACATACATACATACATACATACATACATACATACATACGTACGCACATGCATACATAATAATTACAATATTTATATAGCGCAAATCTCGACAAAATCAAATCCAAGCGCCGAAAAGACACACACGCACACACGCACGCACGCACGCACACACACACACACACACACACACACACACACACACACACACACACACACACACACACACACACATGCATGGCCACAAATGGATAGAAAAGAATAAAAGCAATAAAAGCAAGAATAAAACCAATGGAAAACCACAGAGAGCACATCATATACAATTATATATTAAAACAAAGTGATTCCCCTCCGAGCGGAGACAGGCTGCAGAGGGGGGTTGAGTGAGGTTAGGATTTTATGCAGAGGAGAAAAGGTGAGTTTTGAGAGCGGACTTGAAGGAGGCAAAAGTAGGTTGCTGACGGACTGAGAGAGGAAGTTTGTTCCAGGAGAGTGGACCAGAAACAGAGAAGGCTCGTGGACCATAGGTATTGAGCTTAGTGCGTGGAAAGCGAAAAGTCAGAGGATCGGAGGCAGAGCGGAGGGTACGTGAGGGAACATAGATCTCAAGTAGGCTTGACAGGTAATCGGGGGCTGCGTTATTGAGGCTTTTGTAGCACATGGTGTCTAGTTTGTACTGTATGCGCTTTGATACAGGGAGCCAGTGAAGTTGTGCCAGGAGAGGAGATATGTGGTCAGCTTTTTTCTTTTTGAGTACAAGGCGTACAGCATTGTTTTGAATGCGCTGTAGGATGTGAATGGTGGAGGCAGGAAGACCAGACAGGAGTGAATTGCAATAGTCAATGCGAGACATTATGAAGGAGAGAACGAGTTTTGCAGTTGTTTCGACAGAGAGATACTTCCTGATCAGGCTTATACGATGGAGATGATAGTAGCAAGATCTGGCAGTTTGAGAAACAAAGTTGTTCATGGACAGGGTAGAGTCAATGCAGACACCAAGGTTTTTAGCTGAATCAGAAATTGGGACTGATGTGTTACATAATGGGAGAGAAAGAGGAGGCAGCTGGGAAAGTTTCTGATGGGTGCCAATGAGGATAGCTTCTGTCTTGTCGTCATTAAGCTGAAGTCTATTGTGTGTCATCCAGTTCTTAATGTCCGAGTAACACTCAGTGGTGCGAGTCAACAGGCGCTGTATATTAACAGGTGAGTCACTATCTTGAAGTTGGGTGTCATCAGCATAGAAGTGGTGTTTTATAGAGTGGGAGTTGATGATGGTGGACAGGGGGGAGGTATAAAGAGTGAAAAGAACAGGGCCAAGGACAGATCCTTGTGGAACACCACAGGTCAGGTATGCAGGTTGAGAGTAAGTGCCATTGATGAGAACAGTTTGTTTTCTGTTTGATAAATACGAAGTGAAAAAGGAGAGAGCAATGTCAGAGATGCCAAAAGTATGATGAAGTCTAGAAAGGAGAATACCATGGTCAATGGTATCGAAAGCTGCAGACAGATCAAGGAGTGTGAGGAGAGAGACTTTGCCAGTATCAGTTGCAAGGAGGAGATTGTTGAGAATGTGTAGTAGGGCAGTTTCAGTGCTATGGCACTGGCGGTAGGCTGACTGGAAAGGATTGAGGAGATTGTTGGCAGACAGGTGAGAGTTCAGCTGGTTGAGGACGACTTTTTCAAGGAGTTTTGACAAGAAAGAGAGATTAGAGATAGGCCGGTAATTTTTCAGTTCATTTGGGTCTAAATTGTGTTTCTTGAGGAGAGGGTGAACAATAGCAGACTTGAAAGAATCTGGGACAGTTCCAGTTTGAAAAGAAGTGTTGATGATGTCAGTGATGAATGGGAGGAGAGTAGGGAGACAGTCGGAGTAGAGAGAACCTGGAAGAGGATCCAGTTCGCAGGTTTTGAACGACATGGATCTGATTGTGTTGAAAATTTCTTCTTGTGAGACTGGGGTAAAAGTAGTGAGAGGTTGTGCCAGAGAAGGAAGGGTCAGGTGGGCATGGTTGACAGGGTGTCCTGTCAAGCCTGTCACGAAGAGTTTGTATTTTGGTGGTGAAATACTTAGAGAATACAGATGGGAGTTCTTCATTTGTATGTTTTGTTGGGAGAGGTAAGTCTTTTCGTGTGCCAAGGAGATGATTCATGGTTGTAAACAGTTCTTTTGAAGAAGAGGCATTCAGGATTTTGGTTTGGATATAGCTTGTTTTTGCAGATGCAATGAGGGTGGATACTTTTGTTTTAGAGGCTTGGAAAAGTTGCCTGTGTACAGTGAGTTTGGATTTGCGCCAGCGGCGCTCTGCTCTGCGGCGGGCACGTTTTGCACAGGCAATCTCATGAGTGAGCCAGGGGGTAGGGGGGCGGTCAGGTAAAAGACGGGTTGTGGCTGGAGCATGAGTGTCCAGAAGATGGTGGAGAGTAGTATAGAATTCATCGGCAAGGTTATGTGACTTTTCAGAAAGGAGACGGGAGGCATCAGATGAAAATGTGGAGAGGTCGATAGATTTGAGATTGCGTCGAGTCACTGTGCGCGTGGTACGGGAAGGAGGAGAAATGTCAAGAGAACAGAGAAGTGCAGAGTGGTCAGATGGAAGGGCTGAAGTTAGACGGGTAGAAAGAACTAAGCAGTTGTTAGTAGCTGAATTGTGGTGATCACGAGAAATGATCCAGTCAAGAATGTGACCTTTTTGATGGGTTGGTTCAGAAATGTGTTGAGTCATATTGTGATTGGACAGAGAGTTGATGATATGTCTTGTGTCATAACGGTGAGTGTTGTCATAGTGGACATTGATGTCACCTAGAATGATGAGATTTCCAGGTAAGAGGCAGTAGTGGTCAAGCAGTTGGTCAAAGTCAGAGAGAAACGTGGATGTGGTGAGTTTGTTGGCAGAGCTAGGTGGAGGTCGATAGACACAGGAGAAGGTGATGGGGTGAGGGGTGGATTGGAAGGATACTTCAACGTGCTCGAAAGAAGGATGGGAGAAAGGCAGAGACTGCGAGAAAGATAGGCGGGAATGGAGTGAGTCGTTGTAGAGGATGGCGATACCGCCACCTCGAGATGAGCGATGGAAAGAAGCAAGCCTGTAACCACTCGGAGTGAGGCTAGCATGTATAGGTTCATGACCAAGGGGGTTAAGCCATGTCTCTGTAATAAAAGCAATGTCAACGTGCTCATCAGCACCTTGCCAGCGCATAGGGTCTTGCGCAGGCTCAGAGAATATGTCAGACAATTACTGCCAAATATGGAATGCACATAAAATTGTCCAGGTGCAATGGAATGAATCCCCTTGAACAAACTTTAAGCCCCAAAACTCTGGAGTAACCAGGTTAACTAGACCCCAGACTCTGAATTCTAAACTATGCTCTGGCGAAACCTACATAAAAAATAAGAGTGTTAACTAAACCCCAAACTCTGAACTATGCTCTGACGTAACCTACATAAAAAATCCGTGTTAACTAAACCCCAAACTCTTCACTAAACTCTGACGTAACCTACATAAAAAATCCGTGTTAACTAAACCTCAAACTCTGAACTAAACTCTGACGTAACCTACATAAAAAATCCGTGTTAACTAAACCCCAAACTCTGAACTAAACTCTGACATAACCTACATAAAAAATCCGTGTTAACTAAACCTCAAACTCTTCATTAAACTCTGACGTAACCTACATAAAAAATCCGTGTTAACTAAACCCCAAACTCTGAACTAAACTCTGACGTAACCTACATAAAAAATCCGTGTTAACTAAACCTCAAACTCTGAACTAAAC
>CM060314.1:5347971-5350471 GCA_030674185.1 Monoplex corrugatus | reverse complement strand
CATCATCATCATCATCATCATCATCACACACCACCACCACCACCACCACCACCACCACCACCACCACCGCCACCACCACCACCATCACCACCGCCATCATCATCATCATCATCATCATCATCATCATCATCATCATCATCATCATCATCATCATCATCATCATCATCATCATCATCATCATCGTCAAGCGCCTTGTCACATGGCGTTGGCGATCACGGCCCTCCATATGTATCTATCCCTTGTTGCCGCAAGCACAGCTTCCACCCTCTGTGTCCTCAGTCACATAGAGAAGGACATCACTGCTGGACAAAAAGCTTATGTCTTCATGTTAGACTTGAAGGAAGACACAGTATGTGAGTGTCGAACAGACGGGCGAAGCTCGTTCCAGTTGTGTGGACCAGACACAGAAAAAGAACGGCAACTGACTGTGGAACATCTGTATTAAGGAATGTGTAAACAAGTAGTATCAGAAACAGAATGGAGAGGTCAGGCAGGATATATTATGATAGTAAGCGTAGAGTACAGTCCTGTCACGCAGATGGAACTCCATAGCATCATGATTATCATCCACATCGACATTATCATCATCGCATAATGAAAACTGTTTCAGTTTCTGTGGCCATTAAAGTAGTGTAGAAAATGGGACGGTGAGCACAAAGGCAATCTCCCTGAGTGCAATGACCCTTAATTAAAAAAAAAAGAAAAAAAAAAAAGAAAAAAGATTTCAGTTTCAGGTTCTCAAGATGACGTCTCCGTGTTTGGAACAAATCCCGAGGCTCTGACGTCACAGATACCATTGGATGGAGAAAAATGTGGTTTCTCAGAAGAATGTTGAGAGTTCCATGGACAGCAAAGAAAACAAACGAAACAGTTTTGATGGAGGCAGACACAAGTAGATCACTCATAAGGAAGATTAGGAAAAGACAGGCAACATTCAAAGGCCATTTGATGAGGAAGGGGGATTTGGAGCACCTGGTCACAACGGGAAAGCTGGAGGGAAAGAGAGCTTCAGGTAGACCCAGGGAGAAAATGCTGGACGGACTTGCAGAGTGGCTGAAGACGAGGAGGGTGGAGGAGATGCTTGGGGCAACAAGAGATAGAGACAGATGGAAGTCCATGATCGCCAACGCCATGCGGAAGGGCACCTGATGATGATGATGGAGAAAATCCAAAGTGATCTTGGCACAAGCCCTATACCTGCACACAATCCCTCCACACGTAACTTGCTGAGATGCCAATCTCTGTTACTATAGATATCTATGGCTTGTCGGTAGCAAAGTAGTTCTAATATATATCCCTTTCACTGCATGTATGTATAGCACTACAAATTTCATGGCTTCCTGTACCGTGAGAAGGGGGGAGGGGGGGGGAAGGAGAGAAAAACCATGGGGAGGAATGATGATGGAGGTGTTGAATTCTCCGCAGAAATATGTCAGCAATTAAAAGATAACTCTATAAATAAGGAGAAAAATGGACAAGCCATACAGTAACCTTTAATCGTGATAAAAAGGCCTGTTGGCTGACTGCATCGTCTGATAGTGTCGTGGACTTAAAATTTTACGTTTCGAGTTAAATTTTCATCCATGTTTGTTTGTTTGGTTGGTTGTTTGGTTGATTGGTTGTTTGGTTGGTTGGTTGGTTGGTTGTTTGGTTGGTTGGTTGGTTGGTTGTTTGTTTGGTTGGTTGTTTGGTTGGTTGGTTGGTTGATTGGTTGGTTGATTGGTTGGTTGTTTGGTTGGTTGTTTGGTTGGTTGGTAAGTTGGTTGGTTGGTTGTTTGGTTGGTTGTTTGGTTGGTCGTTTGGTTGTTTGGTTGGTTGGTAAGTTGGTTGGTTGGTTGTTTGGTTGGTTGGTTGGTTGGTTGGTTGGTTGTTTGGTTGGTCGTTTGGTTGTTTGGTTGGTTGGTAAGTTGGTTGTTAGGTTGTTTGGTTGGTTGGTTGGTTAGCTGACCATGCATCTGCAATTATCTTGATGGTGTCGGTGTGCGTGCGTACATGCGTATGTATGTGTGTGCATGTGCGTTCCCCCACTCCATTTCCCCTCCCCCTCCCCCATTTCAATACCATATCATCACACAGGGTTCTGCCCATGTGGAAGATGTCCGCCAGATAAGTGCTGGCAGATTTGGATGGAGCGCGCATATGGTTCTGTCCGAACGCTTAATGTTCCGATCATTCTGACTGTTCTGTTCTACTCTGTTCTGTTCTGTTTTGTCGAGTTTAAAGTCCTACCACTCTCAGAGTACATGAGGACTAGCTAAAAGAATGTTGCTCAAAGAAGCCTTAAAAACATTTTGGGAGCCTCCAACTGCTAAGTGTCGGGACTATAGCAAGAGGAAAAGAGCTGGCAGCTATGCGAGCTGGTGGCAGGGCGGGCTGCCCGAAAGAAGATGAAGACCAGAGGGGGCGTGAGAGGGGTCTTCCATTTTTCACTTGGTCCGGAGGCTGGGCTGGACCTGGTTGGTGCGCGTTGTGTGGCTATGTCCCGGGGTTTGTCATCTCC
>CM060314.1:5317971-5342971 GCA_030674185.1 Monoplex corrugatus | reverse complement strand
ACGATCTGCCCATGGAACTGACTTGATTTCAGGATGCTGATTTTATCGCCTGTGTAGAGCAATGGCTATCGGCACGGACCCCTGTTCCGTAGCCTGGTTACGGCTATTGACACGGTAGCCGTTTTGTCGTTACGATGCCGAGTGGTTTGTGTGCCGTGCGTGCCGGGTCAAAGGACGTGTGTCTGTGTGTTTTGGTCTCTCTGATTATACAGACATTTTTATTTATTTTGACTGATCATCTGTGTGTCTGTGTTGATATGGTCTGGTATCTGAACTAGTTTGATGATTTTTTGTGTGTGTGGACATTCTTTGATGTCTGATCTACTCTGGGTGGAAGAATAGAGACGCTATGGGAAATATGTGAAAATTATAAATGTGAAATTCTTTGATGGTTCGATGTGTTATGGGTAGAATAGACACCATAGAGAATGTGTGAAGTCTCCTGACCAGCTAGATGTAAGGACAGGGTTTGAACACAGACACTAAAGAGTAAAGGACAGTGGATATAGACACTAAAGGACAGTGGACATAGACACTAAAGAGTAAAGGACAGTGGACATAGACACAAAAGGACAGTGGACATAGACACTAAAGAGTAAAGGACAATGGACATAGACACTAAAGAGTAAAGGACAGTGGACATAGACACTAAAGGACAGTGGACACAGACACTAAAGAGTAAAGGACAGTGGACATAGACACTAAAGAGTAAAGGACAGTGGACATAGACACTAAAGAGTAAAGGACAGTGGACATAGACACTAAAGGACAGTGAACACAGACACTAAAGAGTAAAGGACAGTGGACATAGACACTAAAGGACAGTGGACATAGACACTAAAGAGTAAAGGACAGTGGACATAGACACTAAAGGACAGTGGACATAGACACTAAAGAGTAAAGGACAGTGGACATAGACACTAAAGGACAGTGGACATAGACACTAAAGAGTAAAGGACAGTGGACATAGACACCAAAGGACAGTGGACATAGACACTAAAGGACAGTGGACATAGACACTAAAGGACAGTGGACATAGACACTAAAGAGTAAAGGACAGAGGACATAGACACTAAAGAGTAAAGGACAGTGGACATAGACACTAAAGGACAGTGGACAAGGACACTAAAGGACAGTGGACATAGACACTAAAGGACAGTGGACATAGACACTAAAGGACAGTGGACATAGACACTAAAGGACAGTGGACATAGACACTAAAGGACAGTGGATATAGACACTAAAGGACAGTGGATATAGACACTAAAGGACAGTGGACATAGACACTAAAGGACAGTGGATATAGACACTAAAGGACAGTGGACATAGACACTAAAGGACAGTGGACATAGACACTAAAGAGTAAAGGACAGTGGACATAGACACTAAAGGACAGTGGACATAGACACTAAAGGACAATGGACATAGACACTAAAGGACAGTGGACATAGACACTAAAGGACAGTGGACATAGATACTAAAGAGTAAAGGACAGTGGACATAGACACTAAAGAGTAAAGGACAGTGGACATAGACACTAAAGAGTAAAGGACAGTGGACATAGACACTAAAGAGTAAAGGACAGTGGACATAGACACTAAAGGACAGTGGACATAGACACTAAAGGACAGTGGACATAGACACAAAAGGACAGTGGACATAGACACTAAAGGACAGTGGACATAGACACTAAAGAGTAAAGGACAGTGGACATAGACACTAAAGAGTAAAGGACAGTGGACATAGACACTAAAGAGTAAAGGACAGTGGACATAGACACTAAAGGACAGTGGACATAGACACTAAAGGACAGTGGACATAGACACAAAAGGACAGTGGACATAGACACTAAAGGACAGTGGACATAGACACTAAAGGACAGTGGACATAGACACTAAAGGACAGTGGACATAGACACTAAAGGACAGTGGACATAGACACTAAAGGACAGTGGACATAGACACTAAAGGACAGTGGACATAGACACAAAAGGACAGTGGACATAGACACTAAAGGACAGTGGACATAGATACTAAAGAGTAAAGGACAGTGGACATAGACACAAAAGGACAGTGGACATAGACACTAAAGAGTAAAGGACAGTGGACATAGACACTAAAGAGTAAAGGACAGTGGACATAGACACTAAAGGACAGTGGACATAGGCACTAAAGGACAGTGGACATAGACACTAAAGGACAGTGGACATAGACACTAAAGAGTAAAGGACAGTGGACATAGACACTAAAGAGTAAAGGACAGTGGACATAGACACTAAAGAGTAAAGGACAGTGGACATAGACACTAAAGGACAGTGGACATAGACACTAAAGGACAGTAGACATAGACACTAAAGGACAGTGGACACAGACACTAAAGGACAGTGGACATAGACACTAAAAGACAGTGGGCATAGACACTAATAATAATAATAATAATAATAATAATTACAATATTTATATAGCGCAAAATCTTGATAAAATCAAATCTAAGCGCTGAAACACACACACATGCACGCACGCACACACACGCACGCACACACACACACACGGCTATAAATGGGGAGAAAGAATAAAAACAATGGAAAATTATAGAGAGCATATTATATACAATTATATATTACAATGTGATTCCCCTCCGAGTGGAGACAGGCTGCAGAGGGGATTGAGTGAGGTCAGGATTTTATGCAGAGGAGAAAAGGTGAGTTTTGAGAGCGGACTTGAAGGAGACAAAAGTAGGTTGCTGACGGACTGAGAGAGAAAGTTTGTTCCAGGAGAGCGGACCAGAAACAGAGAAGGCTCGTGGACCATAGGTATTGAGCTTAGTGCGTGGAAAGCGAAAAGTCAGAGGATCGGAGGCAGAGCGGAGGGTACGTGAGAGAACATAGATCTCAAGTAGGCTTGACAGGTAATCGGGGGCTGCGTTATTGAGGCTTTTGTAGCACATGGTGTCTAGTTTGTACCTGTATGCGCTTTGATACAGGGAGCCAGTGAAGTTGTGCCAGGAGAGGAGATATGTGGTCAGCTTTTTTCTTTTTGAGTACAAGGCGTGCAGCATTGTTTTGAATGCGCTGCAGGATGTGAGTGGTGGAGGCAGGAAGACCAGACAGGAGTGAATTGCAATAGTCAATGCGAGACATTATGAAGGAGAGAACGAGTTTTGCAGTTGTTTCGACAGAGAGATACTTCCTGATCAGGCTTATACGATGGAGGTGATAGTAGCAAGATCTGGCAGTTTGAGAAACAAAGTTGTTCATGGAGAGGGTAGAGTCAATGCAGACACCAAGGTTTTTCGCTGAATCAGAAATTGGGACTGATGTGTTACATAATGGGAGAGAAAGAGGAGGCAGCTGAGAAAGTTTCTGATGGGTGCCAATGAGGATAGCTTCTGTCTTGTCATCATTTAGCTGAAGTTTGTTGTATGTCATCCAATTTTTAATGTCCAAGTAACACTCAGTGGTGCGAGTCAGGAGGCGCTGTATATTATCAGGTGAGTCACTGTCTTGAAGTTGGGTGTCATCAGCATAGAAGTGGTGTTTTCAGGCATGGGAATTGGTATAAGGAGAATCCTCTGAAACTAGGGGGTCCGGGGGCATGCCCCCCCGGAAAATGTTTTTCTGTTACATTAAAATCTGCGCAATCTGGGCATCACTTTCAGGCATATTTCCATTGTAAAATTATTCAAATTTGGCACTTTTATAAGGTTAATATTTAACAATATGGTTAGAAACAGCAATTACTGTACGTCACGTCTTTGGAACAAGCAATACAACAAGCAATACATCGAGCAGTTCCACGTGTGTCGATCTTTCGCATGTGAGCGCCGATTCGCTCTTCAGCAAGTCCAATTTTCACCATTCGCGAAAGCCACTCCCACTTCCATTTGTTAGCTATGCCCTCTTCGTCAAGTGCGTCCGTTCGATTAACAATTCTTGCCACTGATGACATCTTCAATCGCTCACTGGAATGTATGACTGTTTTTAAATCATGCAACCGCTCACTGCCTCGAATGCTTCAAAAAGAAAAATGGCCGCTGAAGGGATAGTATTGCTGCGTTCAAAGCCGCTGACTCACTCGCAAAAGCGGATGTGCCCGGCGATGCAACTACCTATAGAAAGCGCGGACGCTGCTAGCAGCATTAGCGGGCGGCTGCAAAGATTGAACGCTACACCGGAATCGCGCACTATAAAATTCTGGATCGGCACGGTTACGAATGTTTTTTGTTTTTTTTGCCTTTCTCGAGAATCCGAGGAGCTCAATTTTTTTTCCAGAGGACGCTAGGTTGATTTCCGCTGAAAATAGCGGATCCGAGGAGAACTCCCATGCCTGTGTTTTATAGAGTGGGAGTTGATGATGGTGGACAGGGGGGAGGTGTAAAGAGTGAAAAGAACAGGGTCAAGGACAGATCCTTGTGGAACACCACAGGTCAGGTATGCAGGTTGAGAGTAAGTGCCATTAATGAGAACAGTTTGTTTTCTGTTTGATAGATATGAAGTGAACCAGGAGAGAGCAATGTCAGAGATGCCAAAAGTATGAAGAAGTCTAGAAAGGAGAATACCATGATGAATGGTATCAAAGGCTGCAGACAGATCAAGGAGTGTGAGGAGAGAGACTCTGCCAGTATCAGTTGCAAGGAGGAGATTGTTGAGAATGTGTAGCAAGGCAGTTTCAGTGCTATGGCATCAACTTATTTCATAGCTGAATAAATGAATGCTGAATTCAAATGTTCATGAAAGCCAAAATGCAGCAACAGTTTGTTTGCAGAGGTGCAGTTTCCACAATGGGAACTGCTAACACTAGACAAAGACTAATCCTCCAAAGTTTAATTCAAAGGCCCAACAAAATCAATTATAAATTTCACGACAACGATGCCAAATCTAGCATTCTGATAGAAACCCTTTCTCTTTGACACTGACAACTAGATCTGAACACTGTAGACCTATACTAATAGGTTATGACACAAACTCAAGACACTTAACGCTTCGATTCCCAACCCTATCCGCCAACTACAAAAACTCTTGGACTCCCTCAGCTTTTTCACCAGCTTCCTGTAAAGAGTAAGGGACAGTGGACATAGACACTAAAGGACAGTGGGCATAGACACTAAAGAGTAAAGGACAGTGGACATAGACACTAAAGGACAGTGGACATAGACACTAAAGGACAGTGGACATAGACACTAAAGAGTAAAGGACAGTGGACATAGACATTAAAGGACAGTGGACATAGACATTAAAGGACAGTGGACATAGACATTAAAGGACAGTGGACATAGACACTAAAGGACAGTGGGCATAGACACTAAAGGACAGTGGGCATAGACACTAAAAGACAGTGGGCATAGACACTAAAGGACAGTGGACATAGACACTAAAAGACAGTGGGCATAGACGCTAAAGGACAGTGGACATAGACACTAAAAGACAGTGGGCATAGATACTAAAGGACAGTGGGCATAGACACTAAAAGACAGTGGGCATAGAGACTAAAATGTAAGGACAGAAGACATAGACACTAAAGAGTAAAGGGCATACAGTGGATATAGACACTAAAGAGTAAAGGGCATACAGTGGACATAGACACTAAACGTCAGTGGACATAGACACTAAACGTCAGTGGACATAGACACTAAACGTCAGTAGACATAGACACTAAAGGACAGTGGACATAGACACTAAAGGACAGTAGACATATACACTAAAGGACAGTGGACATATACACTAAAGGACAGTGGACATAGACACTAAAAGTCCGTGGACATAGACATTACAGAGTAAATGCAGGTACATGTTCTCAGTCCCAACACAGGAACGCTTCTGACAATCATTTTCTTTTGATAGCGCTGTATCAACAGACAGACAGAAAGCAGCAATCTGTGACCTGATCCAAACAGGACGTCATGGAAAGAGATAAAGTCCATTTTGGAATGTAGAGATTTCGACGTGACATTTATTCCATCAGAGATAGTGAGCACTAGAAATACCGTTATCTTCAGCTAGAGAAGTTGAATAATGGATCCTGGTTGTCTGTTACGAAGAATATATCTTCTGGTGGCCTGTGACGTATGTCAAATGGGGATTTAATCCATGTTGCTGACCCCATGGATTTGTTGGTAATAACTTTCTGCTACAGGACCGTCAATCTGGAATAAACATCCGCTCTGCCTTCGCCTAACACCTGCCCTTTCTGTTTCTGAATTCAATTAAAAAAAACCCACCTCTTTTCCCCAACAATGCATTCTGCAACTACTTCTTTCCCTCAGTCTGCGAATGAAATATTGTCGACTGAATGCGTATGCCTGGTGCTTGAGTGCGCTTCGATTTGAATTGTCAAGATTAATACTGTATAAATACTGTGATTATTATTACTTGCAGGGGTCAGGTCAGTCCACTTGGTCTACTGTCGGTAACCATGTAATCCGATATTGCCTGTTCATAATCGATTCGGACAGATGAGGCTCGTCAACCAGGAGAGTTGTCCATCTGTGAGAAGTCCTCAGGACCTGGTCAGCTCATGGGTTTATGTGCAGGCTTAAGGCCTGTGCCATGATCACCGTACACATGGCACCTGGCCAATTTCTGATTCAGCTAAAAACCTTGGTGTCTGCATTGACTCTACCCTCTCCATGAACAACTTTGTTTCTCAAACTGCCAGATCCTGCTACTATCATCTCCATCGTATAAGGCTGATCAGGAAGTATCTCTCTGTCGAAACAACTGCAAAACTCGTTCTCTCCTTCATAATGTCTCGCATTGACTATTGCAATTCACTCCTGTCTGGTCTTCCTGCCTCCACCATTCACATCCTACAGCGCATTCAAAACAATGCTGTACGCCTTGTACTCAAAAAGAAAAAAGCTGACCACATATCTCCTCTCCTGGCACAACTTCACTGGCTCCCTGTATCAAAGCGCATACAGTACAAACTAGACACCATGTGCTACAAAAGCCTCAATAACGCAGCCCCCGATTACCTGTCAAGCCTACTTGAGATCTATCTTCCCTCACGTATCCTCCGCTCTGCCTCCGATCCTCTGACTTTTCGCTTTCCACGCACTAAGCTCAATACCTATGGTCCACGAGCTTTCTCTGTTTCTGGTCCACTCTCCTGGAACAAACTTCCTCTCTCAGTCCGTCAGCAACCTACTTTTGTCTCCTTCAAGTCCGCTCTCAAAACTCACCTTTTCTCCTCCGCATAAAATCCTAACCTCACTCAACCCCCCCCCCCTCTGCAGCCTGTCTCCGCTCGGAGGGAATCACATGGTTATAATATATAATTGTATATGCTATGCTCTCTATAATTTTCCATTGCTTTTATTCTTGCTTTTATTGCTTTTATTCTTTCTCCCCATTTATAGCCATGCGTGTGTGTGAGTGTGTGTGTGTGTGTGTGTGTGTGTGTGTGTGTGTGTGTGTGTGTGTGTGTGTGTGTGTGTGTGTGCGTGCGTGTGTGTGCGTGCGTGCGTGCGTGCGTGCTTGCGTGTGTGTCTGCTTCAGCGCTTAGATTTGATTTTATCAAGATTTTGCGCTATATAGATATTGTAATTATTATTATTATTATAGCTCATGGGTTTATGTGCAGGCTTAAAGCTTGTGCCATGAACACCATCACACGACACCTGTAACGTAAGTGCATATGGAATTCATTCCAAGCCCGGAAACGTCATCTTGAGAAACTGAAACTGAAACAGAGAAGTTAAACTCTGATTTCAAACCTCTGCTGCCTTGCAGCCATACCCAACCATGGGAACGCCTTAGCCAGTCAACTCCGAGAAAAAAAAATCCGGAGTCAGAGACCTGAATGTTGACTGACGCTGATTTTGGTGCCTTTCTGGCAACTCCTGCCACGCTGCTGACACCAAACTGTATCGTCCTTTGTCATTCCTTTGGATATGTCAGCTGTGTGGAGAGAGAGAGACTTGCTACATGGGAGACAGACGGTTCTCCATGTCACCCTGCCCAGGTCTGTGCCCTGGAAACGACACTCGATGCTGCCAAATCAGCAGCAAAAATGACGTGTCTTCTATGATCGACCCTGACCGAAGAAGGCCTACTACTCCTACTACGAGTACTACTAACACGAAGGGTTCCTGCAGTACAACCGTAAAGCTAACCTAACCAAAACCATAACTATAATCATAACCATAACCATAGTCCACTCATAACCATAATTCCAGTTCAACATTAACCATGGCCTAAACGATAACCCTAACCCTAACACAGCCATAACCCTAACTCGACCATAACCCTAACTCAACTATAATCCTAAGCGAGCTATAACCCTAACCCAACCATATCCCTAATTCAACAATACCCCTAACTCAACCATAACCCTAGCCCAACTATAACCCTAACCCAACCGTAACCATAACTCAACCATAACCATAAACCAACCATAACCAAAAACCAATCATAACCACAAACCAACCATACCCCTAACTCAACCATACCCCTAACTCAACCATACCCCTAACTCAACCATAACCCTAACTCAACCATACCCCATCTCAACCATACCCCTAACTCAACTGTAACCATAACTCAACCATAACCCTGAATCAACCATACCCCTAACTCAACCATACCCCCAACTCAACAATACCCCTAACTCAACTATAAACATAACTGAACCATAACCCTAACGCAACCATAACCCTTACCCTAACCCCAACCCTAACCTTAACCCTAATTCAATGACAACCATAACTCAACCATAACCCTAACTCAACCCAACCCTAACCCTAACTAAGTCATAATCCTAACTCATAATCCTAACTCAACCATACCCCTAACTCAACCATAACCCTAACCCTAACACTAACACTAACCTGATTAACTCTACTCTTAACTCAACCATAACCCTAACTCAATCATACCCCCAACTCAACTATAACCCTAACCCTACCCTAACCCTAACCCTAACCCTAAACCCACCATAACCCTAAACCCCACCATAACCCTAACCCCACCATAACCCTAACCCTAACCCTAACCCACCATAACCATAACCCCACCATAACCCTAACCCTAACCCAAGCCCCACCATAACTCTAACCCTAACCCTAACCCTAACACCATAACCATAACCCCACCATAACCATAACCCCACCATAACCCTAACACCACCATAACCCTAACCCCACCATAACCATAACCCCACCATAACCCTAACCCTAACTCTAACCCTAACACTAACTCTAACCCCTAACCATAACCCTAACCCTAACCATAACCCTAACCCTAACCCTAACCCAACACCACCATAACCCTAACCCACCATACCCACCTAACCCTAACCCTACAACCCACCATAACCAACACCACCATAACCCTACACAACCCACCATAACCCATAACCCCCCATAACAAACCCAAACCCTAACCCAACACCTAACCTAACCCAACCACCAACACCCTAACCACCACCATAACCCTAACCCACCACCATAACCTAACCCCCCAACCCATAACCCTAACCTAACCTAACCCAACCTAACCAACCCTAAACCACCACCATAACCCTAACCCACCATAACCCTAACCCCCATATAACACCACATACCCATACACCACCATAACCCTAACCCACCATAACCCTACCCACCTAACCCTAACCCACCTAACCAACTAACCCACCATAACCTAACCCACCATACACCCAACACCTACCACCATAACCCAACACACCATAACCCTACACCACCTAACCCTAACACCACCATAACCTACCACCAATAACCCTAACCACCATAACCCTACACACCAACCATAACCCACCATACCTAACACCACCATAACCTAACCTACCACCATAACCAACAACCCTAACACCAACCTACCCACAACCCAACAACCTACCCTAACACCACCATAACCATAACCCACCATAACCCTAACACCACCATAACCCTAACCCCATACCATAAACCACCATATAACACCACCATAACCTACCCCACATAACCCTAACACCACCATAACCCTAACACCACCATAACCCTAACACCCACCAACCCAACACCCTAACCCTACACCCTATCACACAACCTAACACCACCATAACCCTAACCCACCATAACCCTAACCCACCATAACCTACACCACCATAACCCAACCACCATAACCCTAACCCACCATAACCCTAACACCCACCACACCTAACCCTAACCCTAACCACCATAACCCACCATAACCCTAACACCCACCATAACCTAACCCTACCCACACCTAACCACCAAACACCCACCAACCCAACACACCATAACCTAACACCACCATAACCCTAACACCACCATACACCAACCTACCCCACCATAACCCTAACACCACCATAACCCTACCCCCACCATACCCCTAACCCCACCATAACCCTAACACCACCATACCACCCAACCCCAACCCTAAACCCAAACCCCCACCATAACCCTATACATACCTACCACCATAACCCTACACCACCATAACCCTACTACCCACACCATAAACCCTACCCCCACCATAACCCTAACCCACCATAACCCTACACCCACCATAACCCTTACCCACACCATAACCCTAACCCCACCATAACCCTTCACCACCATACCTACACCACCATAACCCTAACCCACATAACCCATAACCCCACCATAACCCTACCCCACCATAACCCTAACCCACCAAACCCATACCCCCATACCCAAACACCACATAACCCTTAACCCACCATAACCCTATACACCCACCATAACCTAACCCACCATACCCTTACCCCACCAAACCCTAACCCCCACCATAAACCCTAACCCCACCATAACCCTTACCCCACACCCACCATAACCCTAATCCACACAAACCCTAACCCACCATAACCCTATACCCACCATAACCCTAACTCCCACCATAACCCTACCCACCATAACCCTACCCACCATAACCCTACACCCACCATAACCCTAACCCACCATAACACCCTAAACCACCATAACCCTTACCCCACCATAACCCTAACCCACCATAACCCTAACCACCACCATACACCCTAACCCCACCATAACCTAATCCACCATACCCTACCCACCATAACCCTTACCCCACCATAACCCTACCCCCCATAACCCTTACCCCACCATAACCCTTACCCCACCATAACCCTAACCCCACCATAACCCTTACCCCACCATAACCCTTAACCCAACACCAATAACCCTAACCCACCATAACCCTTCCCACCATAACCCTACCCCACCATAACCCTTACCCCACCATAACCCTAATCCCACCATAACCCTAATCCCACCATAACCCTTACCCCACCATAACCCTTACCCCACCATAACCCTAATCCACCATAACCCTAACACCACCATAACCCTAACCCACCATAACCCTAACCCCACATACCCTAACACCACCATAACCCTAACCCCACCATAACCCTAACCCCACCATAACCCTAACCGCACCATAGCCCTAACCCCACCATAACCCTAACACCACCATAACCCTAACCCCACCATAACCCAAACACCACCAGAACCCAAACACCACCAGAACCCAAACACCATCATAAACCAAGCCCCACCATAACCCTAACCCAGCCATAACTAACACAACCATAACTCTAACCCAGCCATAACTCTAACCCAGCATAACCCTAACTCCACCCTAACCCAAACCAAACCATAACTATAACCCCGCCATATCCCTAACCCAATCCTAATCCTAATCCAATTATAATCATTATCTCAGACTTGTGACTGTTGCGTTTTGTTCTTGATATTGTTTTTGTTTTTCTGTTCCCCTCTTTTCACCTCTCACTCCCCCACCCTGGTTTTGTTTCTAAATGTCTGTTGTTGTTATTGTCCATATCTGTTTTGCCCTCTCTTATTGTCTTTAACCGCTTATCGATCGCAACATTGGCGGTTGCTGGATTGTTACAGCAAAACACACATAGACAGCCCCTCCCTCCTCACACACACAGACACACAGACAGACAGACACATACACACACACACCTACACACACCTACACACACACACACACACACACACACACACACACACACACACAGACTTACACACACACACACACATACTCACACACACACCCCCCTACACACACACACACACACCTACCCCCCTACCACACACACACACCCCTACCCTCCCACCACACACACACACACCTACACACACGCACACACACATCTACACACACACGCGCACACACACACACGCACGCACACACACTCACACCTACACACACACACACTCACACACACACCTACACACACACACACACACACCTACACACACACACACACACACTCACCCATGACACACACACACACCACACACACACACACACACACACACACACACACACACACCACACACACATAACACACACACCCACACACCACACCACCCCCCCACACCTACCCCACACACACCCACACACACCACCACACACACACACACACACCACACACACACACACACACACACACACAACACACACACACACACACACACACACGACACAACTGCTACAGTAACCCCAAAAGCACGTTCCACTTTGATAGTTACTTTCCTGTTCCCTTCCACTGGGAGACTGAAAAGTCTTTATGCAGGACGACATGCGAACTCGCAATACAACATGTGTACCACTGCTATTAGAGCCCTCTGCCACTGACCCTCCGCACCCTGCCCCCTCCCCACTCCCCACTCCCCAATGCTTTGCAATTAACAGTTCGGACATTGTTCATGAAGTATTCATCCCACTCGGGCTATTCCATATGCGCTTTACCCAAATCTGCCAGCACGTATCTGGCAGACTCTTGGTGCTTACTCAAAACGCTTAAGCTCTGGCAATGTCTTGAAATGGGGGAAAACGAGGGGAAGAAGAACCCATGAAAAACACTAAGCTGACACCACCAGAATGATGGAAACATTAACCCTTTAACTCATTTACAGATGTGCTATTTGTGTGTGTGTTGGGGGGGGGGGGGAGGGACTAGGAGTGGGAGTTAGTATAACTGACCACTAGGCATAGAGCTGATTGGGAAAAATGAACTAATTAATGTAAAGCGCAGTGAGTCTTTACCTATGTGTAGGAGAATCGTCGGCCTCTTTACATCTCAGGAGATGATAGTCTGCACCAGGAGGCGTTGTGGTCATGACGTGCACTTACGCCAAAAAAGCCTAGGCTTAAAACCGGTATCTGCTACTCTCCGTGTTGTGTCGAGGCTGTGTTACCAGCGAAGCTGGAGTGACCTCTCCAAGTGCAGGCCTGGGCAAGTGAATATGGAGGACGAGCTGTTGCCCATGCAGCAGATTCCCCTCTCCTCGCCACTAGTAGAATCCAGGGGAAAGACGGAGGCCTGTACGCCTGGTACCAGGGGCGACGCAGGAGTTGCCAGAACGAGGTTGTAGACAACGGCGAACTGCCTTAGGGGCTCCGACTCCTGATTTTTCTTCAGGGTTGACTCCCGAAGCCTTTCCTATGAGTGGGTATGGCCGCAAGGCAGCGGAGGTTTGAAATCAGAGTTTGTGTAGGAGAATAGTACTAATATAAAGTGATTTATTATCATTGTTATTATTACTATTATGTACACTGTCCACCAACATCCGGCATTGTCAACATGCTAGCAAAACAAAAACTTAACCCTTTGACTCCCTCTACCTATCCAGTAGTTTCTTGCAGGAAGCTGGTGGATAGGGTGAAGGAATCAAACAGTTCAGTTTTCGCAGTTGGTAGATAGGGCGCGGGAGTCAAAAGGTTAAGTTTTCGCAGTTGGTAGATAAGGTGCGGGAGTCAAAGGGTTAAGTTTTCACAGTTGGTAGATAAGGTGCGGTAGTCAAAGGGTTAAATTTTCGCGGTTGGTAGATAGGGTGCGGGAGTCAAAGGGTTAAGTTTTCGCAGTTGGTGGATAGGGTGCGGGAGTCAAAGGGTTAAGTTTTCGCAGTTGGTGGATAGGATGCGGGAGTCAAAGGGTTAAGTTTTCGCAGTTGATGGATAGGTGCGGGAGTCAAAGGGTTAAGTTTTCGCAGTTGATGGATAGGGTGCGGGTGTCAAAGGGTTAAGAGGGGCGGCGAACTGGCCAGTTTTCAATGTTACGGACTGAATTGAACTCGAAATATCAAATTTTGAGTCTATCAAAAGAACCACCCGGCCCGGAATATTTTCGTTTAAAGAAAAAGTGGATAAGACATTAGACTTTCATTGGGAAGTTTCGGGTTTGATTCTCTCTGGGTACCCCCAATTTAGTGGATAAAGGGTGGATATTTTTCTGATCCGCCAGGTCCACTGGTGTGCATAGCTGTTAGTGCCTATATCCTCTTTTTGTGTATAGGCATTAAGAACATGAAATCCCCTCATGCAAAATAACAGCAAACGGCACAACATTGAGACAGGTTGATAAGTTTAAATACCTGGGAACGATCATCTCACCAGACGGCGGATGCACATCAGAAATAGCCAGCTGAATCGGCCAAGCCAAAACAGCATTCAAGAAGATGAAAAGCATTCTTATCAACAAATGCCTATCAATTAACATCAGGAAGAGAGTTCCTGAATGTTATATAGAACCGATAATGTTAAACGGTTGTGAGGCGTGGACAGTCAACAAGCAAAGCCAGAACAAGATTGAGGCAGCCGAGATGTGGTTTCTAAGAAGAATGTTGAGTTCCATGGACAGCAAAGAAAACAAACGAGACAGTCTTGATGGAGGCAGACACAAGTAGATCACTCATAAGGAACATTAAGAAAAGACAGGCAACATTTATAGGCCATTTTATGAGGAAAGGGGAATTAGAGCACCAGGTCACAACAGGAAAGCTGGAGGGAAAGAGAGCACCAGATAGACCCAGGGAGAAAATATTGGACGGACTTACAGGGTAGCTGAGGACAGAGAGGATGGAAGATGTGCTTGCGGTAACAAGAGATAGATACATATGGAGGGCCATGATCGCCAACGCCAATCGGCAGGGCACATGATGATGATGATGATGATGATGATGATGATCCATTAAGAACATGAAATATGCACGTTAAATACCTCAGAAGTTACGTCAGTGGCTAATGGAAACAGGAAAACACCCAGCAGGCACAGCCACCGAAAACAGAGTCTGCAGCCTGTCGAGCAATATACTGCCTGCACATTGTGCACAAAACAGTGTATACATGCATTGAAAAAAAAAATCGGAATCTTTAAAAAGGATGAAAAAAGAGAAATGTTAAAATAAATCAGAGAGAAAGCGAATGAGAGAGAGAGAGAAAGACAGACAGACAGACAGACAGACTGACAGAGGGAGAGAGAGAAAAGAAAGAGAGAGAGAGAAGGAGGGAGAGAGAGAAGATAGAGAGAGAGAGGAAGAGAGACAGAAGAGAGAGAGAGAGAGAAAGAGAGAAAGAGAGAGAGATAGAAAGAGAGAGAGAGAAGGAGGGAGAGTGAGGGAGAGGAAGGGAGAAAGAAAGGGAGAGAAGAGACAGAGAGACAGAGGGAGAGAGACAGAGGGAGAGAGAGAGAAGGAGGGAGACAGAGAGAGAGAGAGAGAGAGAGAGAGAAAGAGAAGGAGGGAGAAAGAGAAGAGAGAGAGAGAGAGAGGAAGGGACAGAGAGAAGAGAGAGACAAAGAGAGAGAAGATAGAAAGAGAGAGAAGATAGAAAGAGAGAGAAGATAGAAAGAGAGAAGGAGGGAGAGAGAGAGAGAGAGAAAGAGAGAAAGAGAGAGAGATAGAAAGAGAGAGAGAGAGGAAGGAGAGAGAGAGAGAAGAGAGCGAAAGAGAGAGAGAGGAGAGAGCGAAAGAGAGAGAGAAAGAGAGAGAGAGAAGGAGGGAGAGAGAGAAGAGATAGAGAGAGGAAGGTAAAGAGAGAGAGAGAGACAAACAGACAGAGACAGAGAGAAAGAGAAAAAGAGAGAGAGGAAGAAAGATAGAGAAAGAGAGAGGGAGAAAGAGAGATAGAGAGATAGAGAGAGAGGAAGGGGGAGAGAGAGAAGAGAGAGAGGAGAGAAAGAGAGAAAAGGAGAGAGAGAGAAAGAAAGAGAGAGAGAGAGAGAGAGAGAGAGAGAGAGAGAGAGAGAGAGAGAGAGAGAACGGGAGAGATAGATTAAGAGAGACAGAGAAAGAGACAGAGACAGAGACACAGAGAGACACAGACAGAGAGACTCCGAGTCACTCTAGTAAACTATCCCAGAGACAGATTTTGGCCGTGCCACGCGCGCGGGGGGACCTTGTCTGTATCAAAGCGACGAAAGCGTGTCACTTTCAGAGTAGGGGCACGAGGCAAAGACAGCGAGTGTCGTGGAGTACGTATGTGTGTGTGTGTGTGGAGCTGTCGTGGACACAGCCACTCTCTCTAACAGTCAGTCTGTATGTTGATAATATGATCCATTCATTATTTTGCGGTTTTGGCTGTTCACAGTTCTAACGTGTTGTTGTTGTTTTTGTTGTTATCAATCTTGTGCGTTTTGAACAACACGTGTGTGCGATGCATTATGTGTGGGAAAGCTGCTGTGACGATTTGACACTGCATCGTATTGGTGGGAGAAATTTGCGTTCAATTCTCAATCCATAGTGTGTCTTGGATTTATATCGTGGTTCGTGGCATTCAGGAGTGGATTTCAGGTGGGTGTCTACTTGATTTATTTGTTTGTTTATTTATTGATTTATTTATCTATCTGATTGATTGGATGCTTGCTTGTTCACTTGATTTGAGCTGGTGTTGAGCTGGTTTGTTGGTAAGATAGAAAAATCTTTTTTTTTTTTTTACATTTGTTATAAAGTTTCTGCTGTTTACATTCTTTTTTTTTATGTTGTAAGCTTATTGAAATTTAAGAAAAACAACCAAACCAAACCAATCGACCGACCGACCGACCAACCGACCGACCGACCGACCAACCAACCAATCAACCAACCAACCAACCAACCAACAACCAACCAACCAACCAACCAACCAACCAACCCATACCAGATAAAAACAAACAAATAAAACAAACAAAAAAACGAACAAACAAACAAATAAACAAGCAAACAAGCAAACGAACAAAAAAACAACCCCCCCCCAAAAAAAAAACAACAACAACCAACCAACCAACCAACCACCCAAACAACCAAACGAACGAACGAACAAACAAACAAACAAACAAACAAACGAACAAACGAACAAACGAACAAACAAACAAACAAACAAACAAACAAACAAACAAACAAACAAACAAACAAACAAATAAACAAACGAAAAAAAAAAACCATACAAACAAAATAATCAAATAAGCAAGCTTTTCAGAATGTTAAAATGTAGGGGGTGTTGTAGCTGTTTGTGTAGATGTGTGTAATACTTGTCAGTGTCAACAGTCATGCAGATTTGATTGATGTTGCGGAACTTGTTTGTAAACCTGAAAGAAACGAAGCTTGTTTGCAAGGAATGAGAACAAACAAAAACAAAGAAAATAAGGAAAGAAAGAAAGAAAGAAAGAAAGAAAGAAAGAAAGAAGGACAAAAAACAACAACAACAAAAACGGAAGCAAGCATGCAAGAAACAAAGAAACAAAGAAAGATGGAAAGAAAATAGCAGTATTATATTCTACAACAAAGGACAATTAAATGAAATGTGGGCACTAAACAGTTAAAGTGGCAAACATCCAACAAAAACATCCAACAACGAACAATACAATCTTCAGTTAAGATAAAAAGTATACAGATTTATAGATGATTAAGAAAAGGAATAAGAACAAAGTCTTTAATTAAGCTGAAATGTTTTTCTAGTTTCTCTTTTCTTATTTTTCTTTCTTTTTGTATGGTGGTGGTGATGGATTGTTGTGCGAAGGAATAGTTTTGGCGTTTCTATTATTTATTTGTTGAATTAAAAAAAAAATGTAGTCGAAAGGGACGGAATATACTGTGACGAAGTATATATATATATAGCTCACGACTGTTTGGGATGACTGGTCGGGAAAATCGGAAAGTTCTTAAAACAAAAAGAAAAAAAATCCATCAAGACAGACAATCAATCAATCAATCAGTCAATCAAACAATCAATCAAACAATCAATCAATCAATCAATCAATCAAGCAAGCAAGCAAGCAAGCAAGCAAGCAAGCAAACAAACAAACAAACAAACAACAGCAAAAGTCTGTTTTCTGTGTTGTCTAATGAGCACCAAAGTGATGATAATTGACAAAAGCAAAAGCATGTATATTAATGAATGTTAAAAGAAATAACGAACAAACGGACAAATGCACGCAAAAATATCTGTGAAAATCAGCCAGAGAACTGAGAGACGTTGATGTTAGTTATGAAACGATAAAGTCATTTGAGAGTTTTCTTTTGGATTTATATATTTGTTTATTCATAAATTCATTCATTCATTCATTCATTCATTCATTCATTCATTCATTCATTCATTCATTCAATCGTTGGTTGGTTCGTTCGTTCGTCCGTTCGCTCGTTCGTTCGTTCATTCATTCATTCATTCATTCATTCATGTATTCATTTATTGTGACACTGCATAATTTATTATTTGATAAATGTATGAATGGGTTGATTTATCATTGCGACTGAATAAATTAACAAACAATTAATCAATCATTCGTAGAAGGCTTACATAGGTTGCATTGAAAAAAAAAAAGATTGAATGAAAATAATAACATGAAAAGATCTTTCAGTTCTCATAGACACAGACAAACACAGACAGACAGACACACAGACATACATACAGACGCGCGCGCGCGGGCGCACACACTCACGTATAGACATATTCCTTAATTTAACAAATACTCTAAGCGGATATATGCTTTATTCAGTTATCTATTTATCTATTCCTTTATTTACTTCGGCGTGTCAAATCTGTCGTATGAAATTCCGGCTGTGTTTTCCCGGGAGAATGCAACGCCGCTGTTCAGCGCCACCATTTTTTTGTGAGTGTTATTCTGCGTATAGGACTGTTTTTGTTTACTTAAGTGGGTTTTTCTACAGAATTGTACCATTGACTGTAACTACTTGCTGTGGGATCTTTTACGTGTCCTAACCGCATGCTGCACACGGAACCCTGAGTTTTCGCCTGATTTAACAGAAATTAAACGAACACTTTGTTTACTTCTTTGTTTGAACACAAGCGGGAAATTTGTTTGTTTGTTTGTTTAGTTTTTGTTTGTTTGTTTGTTTGTTTTTTGTTTGTTTGCCAGTCACTTTATTTGTTTGTTTTCGCCAATGGGCCTGAACACGGCAAATGATAGAAGAATTAATTGTGTTTATTTGAAATGCAAATCAAGTGTGACTGCCCGCGTTCAAGCAAACAGGAACCAGAAAAAAACAAAAATAGAATCAGAACGCGTATTTAATACATATATATATGACTTGTATAATAATAATATATATATATACATATAATGACTTGTAATATAATAATATATATATATACATATAATGACTTGTAATAATAATAATATATATACATACATATAATGACTTGTATTAAATACACGTTCTGATTCTATTTTTGTGTTTTACTGGTTTGTGTTTATTTGTTCATTGTTTTTTATGCACACAAGGCAGATAACAAGCTCTAAGTAATACAGGCCGCTTTATTGGCTAGTTAGTTTGATATCTTGTGAGTTTTAATAATAATCCAGTATTAATACATATTTACAACAGTTGAAATTATGATCCCAGCTTGCGATTTAAAAACTGGCCTGTTCGCTGATCATCGCAACAGGTCATTCTGGTGGTGTTAGCTTAGTGTTTCATAGCACTCACCACCCCCCCCCCCCCGTCCACTTTTGAAGACCTTGTCAGCGCATAGGGGTTTGCACAAGCCCCAGAAGTCTGCCAGACAATTACTGTTAGATTTGTGTGAAGCGCATATGGAATTGATCGAGTGCGAGGAATCTCTCTTCAACGAACCCTGAACTTCGAATATAGGAACGTAATTCGATAGCTCCTGAAACGGAGAGAGAGACAGACATCTGACGTGATGACGTTATAACGTGAAATATGGACAGTGTTCTGTGTCACGCCGAGACAGGAGAGACAAAGGCATCTCCTTTTTTAGTGCATGAAGAACAAAGACGTCCCCTTCTACAGTGCATGGAGAGAACAAAGACATTCCCTTCTATAGTGCATGGAGAGAACAAAGACATTCCCTTCTATAGTGCATGGAGAGAACAAAGACACTACAGTGCATAGAAAACAAAGACATCCCCTTTTTCAGTGCGTGGAGAACAAAGACATCTCCTTCTATAGTGCACAAAGAACAAAGACATCCCTTCTATAGTGCATGGAGAACAAAGACATCTCCTTCTATAGTGCACAGAGAACAAAGACATCTCCTATAGTGCACGGAGAACAAAGACATCTCCTTCTATAGTGTATGGAGAACAAAGACATCTCCTTCTATAGTGCACGGAGAACAAAGACATCTCCTTCTATAGTGCACGGAGAACAAAGACATCCCCTTCTATAGTGCACGGAGAACAAAGACATCTCCTTCTATAGTGCACGGAGAACAAAGACATCTCCTTCTATAGTGCACGGAGAACAAAGACATCCCCTTCTATAGTGCACGGAGAACAAAGACATCTCCTTCTATAGTGCACGGAGAACAAAGACTCCCCTTCTATAGTGTATGGAGAACAAAGACATCTCCTTCTATAGTACATGGAGAACAAAGACATCTCCTTCTATAGTACATGGAGAACACAGACATCCCTTCTATAGTGCACAGAGAACAAAGACATCTCCTTCTATAGTGTATGGAGAACAAAGACATCTCCTTCTATAGTACATGGAGAACACAGACATCCCCTTCTATAGTACATGTAGAACACAGACATCCACTTCTATAGTACATGGAGAACACAGACATCCACTTCTATAGTACATGGAGAACACAGACATCCCCTTCTATAGTGTATGGAGAACAAAGACATCCCCTTCTATAGTAATGGAGAACACAGACATCCCCTTCTATAGTACATGGAGAACACAGACATCCCTTCTATAGTACATGGAGAACACAGACATCCCTTCTATAGTACATGGAGAACAAAGACATCCCCTTCTATAGTACATGGAGAACACAGACATCCCCTTCTATAGTACATGGAGAACACAGACATCCACTTCTATAGTACATGGAGAACAAAGACATTCCCTTCTATAGTACATGGAGAACACAGACATCCCACTTCTATAGTACATGGAGAACACAGACATCCCCTTCTATAGTACACGGAGAACACAGACATCCACTTCTATAGTACATGGAGAACACAGACATCCACTTCTATAGTCATGGAGAACACAGACATCCACTTCTATAGTACATGGAGAACACAGACATCCCCTTCTATAGTACATGTAGAACACAGACATCCACTTCTATAGTACATGGAGAACACAGACATCCCCTTCTATAGTGTATGGAGAACACAGACATTCCCTTCTATAGTGTATGTAGAACACAGACATCCCCTTCTATAGTGTATGGAGAACACAGACATCCCCTTCTATAGTGTATGGAGAACACAGACATCCCCTTCTATAGTGTATGGAGAACACAGACATCCCCTTCTATAGTGTATGGAGAACACAGACATCCCCTTCTATAGTGTATGGAGAACACAGACATCCCCTTCTATAGTACATGGAGAACACAGACATCCCCTTCTATAGTGTATGTAGAACACAGACATCCCTTCTATAGTGTATGGAGAACACAGACATCCCTTCTATAGTACATGGAGAACACAGACATCCCCTTCTATAGTGTATGTAGAACACAGACATCCCTTCTATAGTGTATGGAGAACACAGACATTCCCTTCTATAGTGTATGGAGAACACAGACATCCCTTCTATAGTGTATGTAGAACACAGACATCCCCTTCTATAGTGTATGGAGAATACAGACATTCCCTTCTATAGTGTATGGAGAACACAGACATCCCCTTCTATAGTGTATGTAGAACACAGACATCCCTTCTATAGTGTATGTAGAACACAGACATCCCTTCTATAGTGTATGTAGAGAACACAGACATCCCCTTCTACAGTGCATGGAGAACACAGACATCCCCTTCTACAGTGTATGGAGAACACAGACATCCCATTCTATAGTGTATGTAGAGAACACAGACATCCCCTTCTACAGTGTATGGAGAACACAGACATCCCCTTCTACAGTGTATGGAGAACACAGACATCCCATTCTACAGTGTATGGAGAACACAGACATCCCCTTCTACAGTGCATGGAGAACACAGACATCCCATTCTATAGTGTATGGAGAACACAGACATCCACTTCTATAGTGTATGTAGAGAACACAGACATCCCATTCTATAGTGTATGGAGAACACAGACATCCACTTCTATAGTGTATGTAGAGAACACAGACATCCACTTCTACAGTGTATGGAGAACACAGACATCCCCTTCTATAGTGCATGGAGAACACAGACATCCCCTTCTATAGTGTATGGAGAACACAGACATCCACTTCTATAGTGTATGTAGAACACAGACATCCCCTTCTATAGTGTATGTAGAGAACACAGACATCCCCTTCTATAGTGTATGGAGAACACAGACATCCCCTTCTATAGTGTATGGAGAACACAGACATCCCCTTCTATAGTGTATGGAGAACACAGACATCCACTTCTACAGTGCATGGAGAACACAGACATCCACTTCTACAGTGCATGGAGAACACAGACATCCCCTTCTACAGTGCATGGAGAACACAGACATCCACTTCTATAGTGCATGTAGAACACAGACATCACCTTCTATAGTGCATGTAGAACACAGACATCCCCTTCTACATTGCATGGAGAACACAGACATCACCTTCTATAGTGCATGGAGAACACAGACATCACCTTCTACAGTGCATGGAGAACACAGACATCCCTTCTATAGTGCATGTAGAACACAGACATCCCCTTCTACAGTGCATGGAGAACACAGACATCCCCTTCTACAGTACATGGAGAACACAGACATCCCCTTCTACAGTGCATGGAGAACACAGACATCCACTTCTATAGTGCATGGAGAACACAGACATCCCCTTCTATAGTGCATGGAGAACAAAGACGTCCCCTTCTTTACTGTATGGAGAACAAAGACATCTCCTTCTACAGTGCATGGAGAACAAAGACGTCCCCTTCTATAGTGCCTGGAGAAGAAAGATGTCAAATTATTATTATTAATGTTATGCGCCAACAGTCGTAAGCGCCATCATAAAAATTACTACAGATCGCGCTGCGTTCATTGAATGCATAAGCGTGTGCGCGTGCACACACAGACACACAAATGCACGCACGTTTGCCATTATGCACACTTGCACGCACAAACACACATCACACACAATATGAGCACACACGCGCATACACACGCACGCACACGCACGAACGAAGGCAAGCACACGACACGCGCGCATTACACACACTAATTCAAGCACGCATACACACGTGCGCAAATATAGAACACACACCACACACACACACACACACACACACACACACACACACACACACACACACACACACACACACACACACACACACACACACACATGCACATTTGCACGCATGCACACATAAACACACACACGCACACACACACATGCACATTTGCACGCATGCACACATAAACACACACGCACACACACACACCACACACACACACACACACACAACACCACACACACACACACACTCACACACGCACACACACGTACACACAAAACGGCTGCTTGATTGATGACGGCAAATTTGGGATGATCTCATCCACACGAGTGACAAATTCAGACTCTGTAATGTATTTCAAACAAATTACTCACAGGAGACATGACTAGACTTTGATCTGAACATCAGAAACGCTGCCATCAACTTCGGGTTTGGTGTCAATGACATTGCTGTACCTTTGCATGGTTAGAGAGAGAATACATTCAAACAGGGAAAGCACAATGTCATAACCTGTGTGGAGATGTTCTGCTGAACATGAAAAACACTTTGGTGAGTATTGCCCAGCACTAGATGATCTACTCCAGCAATTCTTTTCTGACTAATTTCATAGACAGCGCATTGTCTTCAGATTTGCCATGACGTTGTCTTAAAAACAAAGAAAGAAAGAAAGAAAAGCATAAACAAACAAAACAAACAAACAAAACAAACAAACAAACAAACAAACAAATAAAAGAAAGAAAGAAAGAAAGAAAGAAAAACACAAACAAATAAAACAAACAAACGAAGACAATCATACAAACAAAAACTAACATACAAAGAAAGAAAGAGAGAAACACAAACAAACAAAGACAAACAAACAAACAAACAAACAAACAAACAAACAAACAAACAAACAAACAAACAAACAAATAATTAGATATAAATCTAACCAAAGCAAAAATACAAAATTGTACACAATAGTTCATGCTATTGTGATTCGACTGATTGTTTATATCAGTATTATTTTTGTCTGTAAACAAACATCGTTCTCATTTAATATTCGTTAAAAAAATAACATCAACAAAATAACAAAAACAGCAACAACAACAGCAACAAACAAACAAAGTAAACAAAAAACAAACAGACCTGTTACTGGAACATTATACAGGAGGGTGCAAAAATAGGTATACAATTATGAAAAATGAAAACACGTACAATACTCATTGCATTTATTATACAAACAAATGAATATTGCAAATACATGTAATCACAAGCACAGCCTTAATCCCTCAGATACTCGAACTGCTTGCCGTCGGTATTCACACACTCCTCTAATCGAGAGCGGAATTAAGCATTATGATAATGATGTGATACTTACTGTATACCTACTTTTGCACCCCCCCCCCCCCCTGTATATGTATCATATTCTACGTAAAGAAAAAATGGCGACAACAAGACATCCAGGAGTCAAGACCCGGATGTGGCCCGGCCCCCTTAGAGTGTCAGGAGTTAAGGGCCGAAACACTTGCTTGACGGGGGTTTTTCCTCTGAGGACCTTCTGCTGT
>CM060314.1:5295471-5310471 GCA_030674185.1 Monoplex corrugatus | reverse complement strand
ATTTCATCAATTCAAGAGCCTGAAGCACTGATTTAGAATCAACGCAGAAAAGGATTTGTGATATATTTCGAGGATAATTTACTAAGTAATTCAAAGCCATCAGTATTGCAAAGAGTTCAGCTGTAAATATTGATTTGTTGGGTCCTATATGGAAAGATTTCTCTATTTTAAGAGCTGGTATTAGAAACGCAGAACCTGCTATTTTCTCAATTAATGAGCCATCTGTGTAGATTTTTAAATGATTGGGATAAAAGTGTTCAGTATGACATTTAACTCGACTCGCTAATAAGTTGATATTATCTTCTTTCTTTAAATCAGTGTGGTGTATATCAAAGTTTGCTCTTAAATTAAGAGTTCCCAACTGGGTACTGGAGAAAAAGAAGGTCTTATAGATATAGGATCCGCTTCTAAATCAATTCCAGAGCCATTCATGATGTCGTATGTATACATTGCAAGTGTGGCGTGTGAAGATATTGATTTAGCTCGTTTTGGAAAATCAATGTCTGATCTTAAATTTATATCAGGTCTCAAAACATTTTCAGTGGTGGTATTTCTTACAGAAATTTGGTAGAGACGATTTCCTTTGTTCATCAAGCGGCAACGTATCAATTTCACCGTAAGTACGGAGGCTGGAAGCATGCATTGGAAGACCAAGCGCAAGTTTAAAACTTTTGCATTCTATACTTTGTAGTTTTTGTAGTAAGTGTCTAGGTGCACTAAAGAATATTTCTTGGGCATATGTTAGTTTAGATCTAATGAGAGATTTACATAGATGTACAAGTGTTGATGGATTATGTCCCCATGGTTGTTTGCACACTATTTAAAAAAAATTTAGACTCTTTTGGGCTTTTGTGAGTAAGTAGTCGACATGCAGATTCCATTATAATTTTGCTGTAAAGAAAACACCTAAGAATTTAATGGTTTGGTTATACTGAAGAACGGTATCTCCTAGTTTAAAGGTGGGCATTATGTCAAAGAATTAGAAAGAATTAGAAAGGAGCAAGATGAACATAACAGGGCTCTGTGAGGTTAGATGGAGTGGGCAGGGACTTTTTACTGTAGGAGAGCATACAGTTGTATATAGTGGAAATGAAAAAGGTGGCTCAAGAGGAGTAGCAATTGTGCTGGACAAAAAGCATGCTGGAGCTCTGAAAAGCTATAATCCAATTAATGACAGATTTCTCACTGTCAAAATAAATACCAAATATGCTGTTTTGAACATAGTTCAAGCTTATGCTCCAACATCCACTAGCTCAGAAGAAGAAATAGAAAATTTTTACAATGACCTCCAAACTATCAGAGACAAAATTCCCAAAAAGGAAATATGCATTGTGATGGGTGACTTCAACGCTAAAGTTGGAGAGGGGGCTGACACAGAATGTGGAATAGGACCATATGGTTTAGGAGAACGAAATGAGAGAGGTGACATGCTGGCTCTGTTTTGTCAGGCAAATGAGATGAACATCACAAATACTTTTTTTCCAACAACCACTGCGCAGAAGATACACATGGATCTCTCCAGGAGACAGGTGTCGTAATCAGATTGATTATATTATCATTGACAGATCCTGGAAATCAACTGTCCTCAATGCAAAAACAAAGCCTGGAACAGACTGCGACACGGATCACATTCTTGTGACAACCAAATTAAGAATGAAAATATTGAAGAAGCCTAAAACCAAAACTACGCCAAAGTTCGACATATCAAAATTAGAAAACCCTGAGCTGGCGTTAGAATTCAGTATAGAAACAAGTAATCGTTTCTTAAAGTTACTTGAAGTATGGGATGAAAATGACTCATATCCTGATGAAATCTGGACAGACATAAAAAACACACTGACCAAAATCTCTGAAGAAAAACTAGGAAAAGAAGAAAAAAGGAAAAAAGCTAAGCCCTACATAAGTCAGGAAGTGATAGATCTGGCAGAAAAGAAAAGTCAAGCTCGAAAGCAGGGAGAGCGGGAAAAATACTCAGTACTGAAAAGGGAAATAAAAAGTAAAGTCAGAAGAGACAAAGCAAATTGGCTGGCACAAGAATGCAGTCAAATCAATGAACACAACGAAAACAGGAAGTCGAGGGAGCTCTTCAAACAAATAAAAAAAGTGAAAAAAACAAATTTCAAAGCAACAAACCAATGCATCAACAACAAGGATGGTCACACTCTGACTGAACCAGATGATGTCTTGGATAGGTGGAACGAATATGGCACATCACTTTTTGGCAAGCCTGACAGCCATGAAAATAATTTAGAGCCAAATTTGGAATTGATCCCTGGAGATACGGAACCTGAACCTCTGCTCAGCGAAGTTGAATCTGCCATTAAAGATCTAAAATGCAGAAAGTCTCCTGGTCTTGACAATATTCCTGGAGAGTTGTTGAAACACTCAGGTGATGGTGGACTCAAAGTAATGCATCACTTATGCTGCAAGATATGGAAGACTTGTCAGTGGCCTACAGACTGGAAGCTCCAGGAATTTGTCATGTTACATAAGAGTGGAAATGTCAAAGACTGCAACAATTATAGAACAATTGCACTGATCAGTCATGCCAGTAAAATACTGCTGATAATAATTTTAAACAGGTTAAAGCCAAAAGTAGAGGAAGAGCTATCCGACTGTCAGGCAGGCTATAGGAAAAACAGGGGAACAATAGATATGCTGTTTGTACTCCAGATATTGATAGAAAAGATTAGAAACACAGACCAAGAGATGTTCATCGTTTTCATTGACTACAGCAAAGCATTTGATAGCGTGATTCACCAAAGTCTTTTCCACTTCATGATCAAAATGGGTTTTCCAAGACATCTGGTTTCCCTCATAGCTTCATTATATAATGATCAAAAAGCAACAATCAGATGGAATAATCAAAACTGCAAATTTTTTAACAGGCAAGGTTGCATCCTGTCTCCACATCTCTTCAGCATATACACTGAACATATCATGAGAGAAGCAGACATAGAAGACATGGGAGTAAATATTGGTGGTAGAAACCTGTCAAATTTACGCTACGCAGATGACACAGGATTACTGGCAGACAACATTACAGGCTCTAGGAGGATCCTGTACAGGGTAGACCGGGTTGGAAAGGCAGCTGGGCTGGACTTAAATTCAAAGAAGACAAAGGTTATGCATGTTGCAGGCAAATATAACACTAGACAGGACCAGATCATGCTAAACCAAGTCCCTCTAGAAAATGTCAAGGACTTTAGATATTTAGGTTCAGTCAAGACACACGATGGAACATGCTCAAAAGACATAAAGATGAGAATTGGAATGGCCAAGAACAGTATGGTTCAATTGAACAATATTTGGAAAGACCACAGCATAACAGCAGACCTTAAGATAAAACTCTTAAAATGTCTTGTCTGGCCAGTGATGTTATACGGCTGCGAGGCATGGACAATGAAGAAAGAGGATGAAAGACGAGTGGAAGCAGCAGAGCTGTGGTTTTACCGAAGACTGCTGAGGGTCAAATGGACGGATAGGCGCTCAAATGAAAGCATACTGAATGAGTTGGGTACTACACGCAAGCTTCTAGTACTCATACAACGGAGGAAACTGAAATATGTTGGACACGCAATCCGTAATGAGAGAACAGACTTGATGTCCACTGTCCTCCAAGGTAAAGTGGAAGGAAAGAGAAACAGAGGACGGCCACCTGCATCACTTGCTAGAAACATCACAAACATCAGTGGCAAGAAACTCCAGGAGGTGGTCAGACTTAGCCAAGATCGAGAGTGCTGGAGGCAACTTGTGAGGACATCATGTGCAGCGGCCAACACTGTTCCCGGTGACGCCGACAGGCGAGACAGGTGAGATTATGTCCGGGTTAGACCCATTATTAAATAAAATTATCTTTGTCTTCTCCGTAGATAGATGGAGCCCATTTTCTGCCATGTATTGCGCTATTTTGTCAAGTTCTAATTGATAAAGTTTGCGTGTATAGTTGATACTACGAGAAGGAGTTTTCCTCTTCATGTTTACCGGCATCCACATGCATAGATCATCAGCATACTGGACTAATGTGACATCTTTAGATATTCTACTTGGTAAATCATTCATTAGTATCATAAAAAGGAGAGGTGCTATAACTGATCCCTGTGGGATACCCATTTGAAGGGTTCGTTTTTTTGAATACACGTTTCCAATCCTGGTTTGAATTATTCGGTTTTCCAACAGACACTTCACATAATTATAAACACGACCTGTTAGTCCTATGGTTTTTAATTTAAATAATAATCGGGAGTGCCACACTTGGTCGTATGCTTTGGTTATATAAAAAAATGTGGCCAATACACATTTACGTCTTGCAAATTGTCGCTTTATGTCAGTGGTTAATTTAGTTAAGAGTTCCACTGTTGACCTGCCTTTTCGAAAACCAGCCTGATTGACAGGTATAATGTTATTCTTTTCACAATAGTGCAACAACCGGTGTACAATGATTTTCTTCATCAGTTTACAGACGTGAGAAGTTAGTGCAGCCTATAGTTTTTCAGATCAGTGTTACATTTACCCGCTTTTGGGATAGGAACCACTATTGTCTGTTTCCAAGTGTCCGGCATTTTGCTACTATTCCAACATTTTTCAAAGATAGTATATAGCAAAATTACAAAATTTTCGGGTAAATGTTTCAGCATCTGATTAGAAATGGCATCTAATCCTACTGACGCTTTTTTGTTTGGAATAGACTTAATGGCATCTTTTAATTCTTGAAGTGTAATTGATGCGTTCATGTAGTGTGTATTATCTGGGGCAGGGTCCTTATAAACCTCTGTCTTTTCTTCTCGTTCCCTATGATTTTGACTGGAAACAGGAAGGCCATCATTATGGCAGACTTCAGCAAATAAATCTGCAAAAGCTTCTGCCTTTTCCAACGAGCTTGGGAAAGGATTATTGGCTAGCTTTATCGGAAATGACGGCAAACTGATCCCATTTTTCATAATTTTTAGTTTCTCCCAAATTCTATGCATGTCTTTGTGATTATTTATTTCAGATTTACAAAATGTTGTCCAATACAGTTCTTTGGCTTGTTCTATGATTCTGTTACAGTTTATGTTGGCACTTTTCATCGCTCTATGATTTTCAGATGTCCGATTGTTTATGTATGTTTTAAAGCTTTTTTTCTTTTCGTTAACTGCTTTTTCACAATCCTTATTCCACCAAACATTTCCGCGATGTTTTCCTGTATTTGATGCCTTTACTTTTGGGATGGAAATGTTGGCAGCATTTAAAAGGGAGTCACAGAAAAATGTGTACAAGTTGTCTATGTTGGTGGTATCAGATAGATCTATTTTTGTATTATGAAGGATTGCTTTAAATTTAGTCCAGTCTGCTTCTTTATAATTAAATCGTGGTAAACTTTCATGTGATATCATGCTATCTTGTAAGTTATTTTCTGTTTCAGGTCTATGGTTTAGGCTGAGAATTATGGGGATATGATCTGATCCTAAAGAGTCTGCAGCTGTTTTCCATGTGGCGTTTATCGCTAGTGATGGAGACACTAAAGTTAGATCTATCGCTGTGGGTCGATGGGATGCAATATCAGGGATACGGGTAACACGTCCATCATTAAGTAGACATAAATTTGTGTCCACAAAGTTATCGATGAACCTGTTGCTGGTAATATGAGTACAGTCCCTTTCCCAAAACGGAGCATGCGCGTTGAAGTCACCACCAATGATCCATTTATCGTGGTGATCTTCAAAATGTCTCAGCCATTCTGTGTTCTCAGCATTTGGGCCTCTTGGTAAGTAGACAGAGGCCATATTTAAGACTAATGATGAGGAAAATTTTATAGTAGCAGCACATGACGAAATAGAAGCAGTAGATCTTGGCACTGGAGATTTTGTTTCACAAAAGTTCAGTCCTTCACGAACATATATTGCCGTACAAATTCGGCTACCATCATTTACAGAGCTGTAGATGGGTGGGGTAATAAAACCCTGATAATTTGGGCAAATCCTTTTTGTCGGTATTCAGCGACTGTAAAAGTAAGACCTGGAAATTTGTAGAAGAGAGATAGTTACTGAGGTAATGAATATTTTTAACAATGGAACGAGTGTTCCACTGAAGTATATTTACTTTAAGGTTTGTACACTTATTTATCATGATCGATCAAACTGGCACAGAGCAGTGCAGGTAGTATGGATGGAGTTATTAGATAATGGCAAGTTTGTTAATACAAGTAAATGTTCAGAAAATGTCGAAAATCGTTAAAAAGACAAGTGAATAATTAACACACAAAAAAAAAAAAAAAAAAAAATAAACACCAGGAGTTGAAAAGAACAGTATAACAATAAAACTTTTAAGTAGAAGTGCGAATTCCTAGCAGTTGATCAACAGTGTCTTAAATCATATAGTTCCTTAGTATATACGACAACAGTAGGTCTAAAAATAAAAACAGCTATGTGAGAAAGGAAATGGCAAACGTTACTCAAATCAGGAACAGCTTTGTATAAATAGTATCTGCTGTCATCTTATATACATCTGGTGCTGTCACAAGAAACGATCGACACGAAGTGGTTACCACACATGATTTTTTAATACATCAAAATAATTTTGATGTTGAAAGTCCTGTTGATCCCACCACGGCCGATACGAGTGAAAAGTCATAGACGGCGCTGTAGGGTAATAACGGTCAAAACTGGTGGTGGGTGGATATTCTGTGTAGTGAAGAGGACGTTCGTGTCGGTGTCGGTGTGGTTTTGGCCTTTTCCAAAAGAGATTTCTAACGTGGTTACCGATGTTTTTGGCTAAGATGGAAGAGCCACGAGAGCTAGGATGTATAGTATCTCTGAAAAGATCTTTGCGTTTGGTATTGAGATTGTCGTTTCCGATGAACGATACATTGCTTGTCCATGTAGCGCTGAGGTGACGAGGGCGTTAAAAAGATCCCTTTTTATCCGAAGGGCCTTGTCTTTCATGGACGTAACCTTGCTGATGATTATTTTACATTTTGGGTGCATGGTTTTTTAGCATCTTCCACAATCTTTACGAAATTGTCACTTGCTGTTTTTGGATCGGTCGTTTTCAGATCGTTGACGCCAGTGTGAAGTAGAATGCAGTCCACTGGATTGGAAGTCAAGAGTTCCTCAGTTAGACATTTCTTTATGTCACTAATTTTGTGTGATGTCCTCGCTTTTGTGTGTGTGTGTGTGTGTGTGTGTGTGTTTGTGTGTGTGTGTGTGTGTTGTGTTGTGTTGTGTTGTGTTGTGTTGTGTTGTGTGTGTTGTGTGTTGTGTGTGATGTTATGTGTGTATGTGTTGCATGTCTGTGTGTGTGTGTGTGTGTGTGTGTGTGTGTGTGTGTGTGGTGTGTGTGTGTGTGTGTGCATAACGTCTTGTGTGTGTTGTGTGTGTGTTGTGTTGTGTGTGTGTGTGTGTGTGTGTGTGTGTGTGTGTGTGCATAACGTCTGTGTGTGTGTGTTGTGTGTGTGTGTGTGTGTGTGTGTATGTGTGTGTGTGTAATGTGTGTGTGTGTGTGTGTGTGCATAACGTCTGTGTGTGTGTGGTGTGTATTGTGTGTATGTGTTGTGTGTATGTATGTGTGTATGTGTGTGCATAACGTCTGTGTGTGTGTGTGGTGTGTGTGTGTGTATGTGTGTGTGTGTGTGTGTGTGTGTGTGTGTGTGTGTGTATGTGTGTGTGTGCATAACGTCTGTGTGTGTGTATGTTGTATGTGTGTGTTGTGTGTGTATGTGTGTGTGTGGTGTGTGTGTGAGTGTGTGTGTGTTGTGTATGTGTGTGTTGGTGTGTGTGTGTGTGTGTGTGTGTAGTGTGTGTGTGTGTGTCTGTGTGTGTTGTGTGAAAAATGTGTGGACAGACGTTTCTCAACTCTTTACTGATGGTTTACAAAAATTGAACCCAAAGTGTCAGACCGTTAAGGAGTCACGAAAGGTCATTGAAGGGTTAAAACACAAAGGTCAAGGTCAAACGGACACACACACACACACACACACACACACACAAAACAAACACACACACATACAAACACACACACACAAACACACACACACACAACACACCACACATACAAACACACACACACACACACACACACACAACACACACAACACACACACACACACACACACACATACACACACAACACACACACACCACACACACAGAGTGCCTGAATGGGGATGTCTTGAAGAGGGTATGTGATCAGCACTTTGTCGGCAACTTCTGACAAAATTTAAAATCTGTTTTGGCTGTTGTGACTGTCTGCCATTGTCCTCGATGTACATCAAGTTTAATTTCATATGAAACTGTTTCGTGGTCACAATAACTGATATTCTGTGTGTACATACACACGTATGCAAAACAAGTGTGACTGCCCGCGTTCAAGCAAACAGGAACCAGAAAAAAACACGAAAGAAGAATACGAACGCGTATTTAATACAACAAGACAAGACAGCGCAAATTTTCGGCCAACCGGTCTTTGTCAAGCGTAAGATTACAAACAAACAAACAAACACTAGATACAAAAATGATGTGAAAAAGAGTGAAACTTCCCTGCTGCTTCGTCCAGTTGGAGAAAGGCAGTAAATGAAATGTGTCTGTGAGTAATGGTAAAAAGTGGGGAAAGGGGAGGCAAATATTCTCTACCATCTGTGTCTTCATGATAACATTGCATGCAAACATAAATTGTCCAAAATTCAAGAAATCGACTATAAATGCTTAAGAAGAGGAGTGGTTTTCTATAATCGTTTATAATTTTGATATGAATGTCTATTGATATGTAACGGTTTGGCTTCCTCAATGAAGAGGATGTCACCATATTACTATGAAAGTGTGGTTTTAAGCTTCTTCCACTTCCGACTAAACTTTAATTTTAAGAAACTGATAAATACATATTGAGGGGGAATTTTCGCTCTTACACATAATTATAGGTTCATGGAAAAGCGCTTCATCAAATTTGTTACGAATTTATTCCATGCTCAGAAAGAGATTTCATTTTCCTCGTTTTGGATCTCCGTTCCTGAAGACAGAATCCTGTAGTATGTAATGTAAAGAATGATTTTTATGTGAATAAAAAACATGACGATTGTCTTGGGCATTTATTTTAAAGCGCCGAAATGACGAATGATAAAGTGATGCTGTTTTGATGACATTGAAGTGATATAACATCTCGAACTTTTCACGGAAAAGACAGGCGCGAATTTTCGGCCAACTGGCTTTTGTCAAGCGTAAACGTAAGATCACAAACGAACAAACACCAAATACAAAAGTTAGGAGAAAAAAGCTAAAAAAAACTTCCCTGTTGCTTCGTCTAGTGGGAGACAACTACTATAATTTTAGTCCTTTTCTCACACTGGACTAAGCAGCAGGGAAGTTTGAGTCTTTTTCTCCTAATTTTTGTATTTGGTGTTTGTTTGTTTGTTTGTGATCTTACGTTTACGCTTGACCAAGGCCATTGGCCGAAAATTCGCACCTGTCTTGTCTGGCTGTATTTAATACGCGTTCTGATTCTATTTTCGTGTTTTTTCCCCTGGTTTCTGTTTGCTTGAATTCGGGCAGTCACACTTGTTTTGGATTTTTCATGGAAAGTTTACATTTAAGCAGTAGTAGTGTTTTTGTTTTCCCTGATGAGGTGTAAGGTGGTCTCACTTCGAACAAATTGAGGCTGGCTGTTTGATTCTGTCTTGCTAAAGACAGTTACAGGCACATAGCAGGTATTCTCAATCTAGAACGGAATTCTCTATCATCATGATCACTATCATGTACATTTACCTGTATCATCATAGCGCTGTGAACATTTGTTAACGGTTTTCTGTCGGCTGAGGCAGCCTGCAGGACGAGACAGTTTCACTGAAAAAAACAAAAAAAACAAAACCAAAACAAAACAAAACAACAACAACAACAGACATGCAGACACACGCAGACACAAGCACACACACACACACACACACACACTCACACACACACACACACACACACACAACACACACACACACACACACACACACACACACACTCACACACACACACACACATACACGCACACACACACACACACAACCACGCTAAAAACCGCTGCCTGTGACCCAGAAAAAAGAAAAAGCCAAAGAGAGAGTTGATAGAAAGTAACACCGATCCTGGCCAACACCGCGGGTTGATGGCCACTGGTAAAGGGAGATCATTCCCGGGGTTTCCAGGTCCTGACACCTGCCGGGTGATACGTCACGACTAAATTACCTGCCCCTGGAAAGAAAACCAATGAACTCTTTCAGACCAGTGGGCATGGGATACAGGGGTGGGGAGAATCGCCTGTAAGAAACAAATTGGGTCTTTTGATGGAATGGCGGGGGACGGGCAGTAGAAGACTGATTGTCTCACAGAAAATAGGAATACCTTCAAGCTTTCTCACAGACAAACAGGACTAGCTTTCAGCTGAATAAGGGACATTGACTGTTTAGTAGTGGCGCTTTACGTGGTGTATCAAAGACAGCGCTACCGATCAGTGGCAAAGAGGTTTTTCTATTCATTTTGCTTGCAAGATTTTGCCCCTATAGTGAAGCTTCTGCCCACTGGCTTTCTCTGTTGATACAATCGTGGTCTCAAGCTTTGATGTCTGGAGGTCAATGCCAGCCAGTAACATTAACCCTTTGACTCCCGCACCCTGTTCACCAGCATCCTGCATTGTCAACCATGCTATCAAAGCGAAAACTTAACCCTTTGACTCCCACACCCTGTCCACCAGCATCCTGCATTGTCAACCATTCTATCAAAGCGAAAACTTAACCCTTTGACTCCCACACCCTGTCCACCGGCATCCTGCATTGTCAACCATGCTATCAAAGTGAAAACTTAACCCTTTGACTCCCACACCCTGTTCACCGGCATCCTGCATTGTCAACCATGCTATCAAAGCGAAAACTTAACCCTTTGACTCCCACACCCTGTTCACCGGCATCCTGCATTGTCAACCACGCTATCAAAGTGAAAACTTAACCCTTTGACTCCCACACCCTGTTCACCGGCATCCTGCATTGTCAACCATGCTATCAAAGTGAAAACTTAACCCTTTGACTCCCGCACCCTGTTCACCGGCATCCTGCATTGTCAACCATGCTATCAAAGTGAAAACTTAACCCTTTGACGCCCACACCCTGTTCACCGGCATCCTGCATTGTCAACCACGCTATCAAAGTGAAAACTTAACCCTTTGACTCCCACACCCTGTTCACCGGCATCCTGCATTGTCAACCACGCTATCAAAGTGAAAACTTAACCCCTTGACTCCCACACCCTGTTCACCGGCATCCTGCATTGTCAACCACGCTATCAAAGTGAAAACTTAACCCCTTGACTCCCACACCCTGTTCACCGGCATCCTGCATTGTCAACCACGCTATCAAAGTGAAAACTTAACCCCTTGACTCCCACACCCTGTTCACCGGCATCCTGCATTGTCAACCATGCTATCAAAGTGAAAACTTAACCCCTTGACTCCCACACCCTGTTCACCGGCATCCTGCATTGTCAACCACGCTATCAAAGTGAAAACTTAACCCCTTGACTCCCACACCCTGTTCACCGGCATCCTGCATTGTCAACCACGCTATCAAAGTGAAAACTTAACCCCTTGACTCCCACACCCTGTTCACCGGCATCCTGCATTGTCAACCATGCTATCAAAGTGAAAACTTAACCCCTTGACTCCCACACCCTGTTCACCGGCATCCTGCATTGTCAACCACGCTATCAAAGTGAAAACTTAACCCCTTGACGCCCACACCCTGTTCACCGGCATCCTGCATTGTCAACCACGCTATCAAAGTGAAAACTTAACCCCTTGACTCCCACACCCTGTTCACCGGCATCCTGCATTGTCAACCACGCTATCAAAGTGAAAACTTAACCCCTTGACTCCCACACCCTGTTCACCGGCATCCTGCATTGTCAACCACGCTATCAAAGTGAAAACTTAACCCCTTGACTCCCACACCCTGTTCCACCGCATCCTGCATTGTCAACCACGCTAGCAATGCAAAAACTTTACCCTTCAACTTCATCACCCTATCCACCAGCATCCTGCATTAAGCTGGTGGATAGGGTAAGGGAGTCAAGGGTTAAGTTTTTGCAGTTGCTGGGTAGGGTGCGGGAGTCAAAGGGTTAAGTTTTTGCAGTTGGTGGATAGGGTAGGGGAGTGGAAGGGTTAAGATTTTGCAGTTGCTGGATAGGATGCGGGAGTCTAAGGGTTAAAACCTGGCCTCTTCGCTGTCCATCTTTATACTTCTTTTTTTCTGGTGGTGTCAGCTTAGTGTTTCAAAGGTTCCGCTCTCCGTCCTTAAAGCTTCTCGCTATCAGAGTTCAACACCTCTGCTTTGTACACTCCACTGGCTTCCTATTCAACAGTGTATTAGATACAAGGCTGCTTGTATGTTTTACAGTGTTGTCTCTGGTACTGCTCCTAATTATATCTCTAGCCCAATATAGCTCCATACCTATTCTCCTTATCGTACTCTTCACTCTTCTTCTGATCCTCGACTGTTCAGAATCTCTCGATACAGACGTAAGATTCATACTTTCCGATCTTTTATCCATTTTGGATCTTTTCTGTGCAATAACCTGCTTTTTGATTTGAGAAATTTGCTTAACTTTTTCTTTTTAAGTCTCAATAAAAGCCCATCTTTTCCGTGATTCCTTCTGTTTAAATTACCTTTGGTATACTTACCCTGTTCCATCCTGTTTTAGTGCATTTTTGTGTTGAGAGTGTGTGTATGGTGTTAATGAATAAAATTAGTGAATGTGTGTTACATGTATATTTCATTCATTTTTGTATTGTAGAATTGCAAGCACCTAAAGCACTGCTAGGCGTACCATCATCATCATCATCATCATCAGGTGCCCTGCGGCATGGCGTTGGCGATCATGGACTTCCATCTGCCTCTATCTCTCGTTGCCTCAAGCATCTCCCCCACCCTCCTCGTCCCCAGCCACTCTGCCAGTCCAGCATTTTCTCCCTGGGTCTACCCGGTGCTCCCTTTCCCTCCAGCTTTCCCGTTGTGACCAGGTGCTCCAAATCCCCCTTCCTCATAAAATGGCCTATAAATTGCCTGTCTTTTCCTAATCTTCCTTATGAGTGATCTACTTGAGTCTGCCTCCAACAAGACTGTCTCGTTTGTTTTCTTTACTGTCCTTGGAACTCTGAACATTCTTCTTAGAAACCACATCTCAGCTGCCTCAATCTTGTTCTGGCTTTGTTTGTTGACTGTCCACGCCTCGCATCCGTACAACAGTATTGGTTCTATATAACATTCAAGAACTCTCTTCCTGATGTTAATTGATAGGCATTTGTTGGTAAGAATGCGTACCATAAATATTCATTATTATTATTTGATTATTGTCAGCGCGCCATAAATGTACATTATTGTTATTATTCAATCAATGCTAGGCGTAGGCCTACCATACATATACATTGTTATTATTCAATCATTGTCAGCGCACCATACATGTACATTATTGTTATTATTCAGTCAATCCCATCATTCGTCATTTTTACAATATTAACGAGTGTCATGTCTATATGAAATAATGACTACAGGAAATATAATTTATCACTCAGAGTTGTCGGACTTCCAGTGTATTTGACACTACACACCCAAAACAAGGGCCTGCACTCTCCCGTCAAAGACGTGAACTTTTAAACAGGTCATTAGCCACAATGCTACTACAAGTCGGTGACAAGCCTCGCCACAATCACCGCCCTCATAAATTCCGGCCCCTGAAAAAAGTCGAGATCTCTACCACCTCACTCCCCTACGACCTTTTGATTATGGGACAACGTTTGGCTTTTTACAGGTTATAACAGAATGACTTTTAGACCGTTAGCAGAAAAGAGCGATAAGCGATGAAAGAAAGCGACACTGACACACGCTTCACAGAATGTTTTGTGGGACAAGAACACGGTCTTTAGACATTTCGAGGGGAGAGAAAATGGCGGAACAATCGTTTGATGGCATTCCGTTTGAAATAGGCACAAAAGAAAAAGATGGTCAATTAATCAATCAATGGTCACTGGTCAATTAATCAATCAATGGTCACTGGTCAATTAATCAATCAATGGCCACGCCATATTAACAATCTTCTTTTTCTTTTCTTGAAGACACAAAATCAGAAGAAAACCAGACTGAAAAGTGAAGTTCCAAGTTTGGACGTTATAGTTGGTTCACGGCGATTCGTCACTCGTACAGTCCCATATCAGCTCAACCTAAACCCGACAGTAATTGTCTGGTAAATATTTTTAGCCTGTGCGAAGCCGTATACACACACACACACACACACACACACACACACACACACAACACACACACACACACACACACACACACACACACACACACACACACACATATATATATGTATATATATATATACACACACACAAACAAACACACACACACACACACACACACACACACACACACACGCACACACACACACACACACATACTCTCTTGTTTTGGCACAGTATGCTGATGATATATGTATTTGGATGAATATTACTTTAAAAAAGACAACTCCACAGAGAGCACAGAATTACATTAGGAAATTGTATCAATCTGATCTTGATAATCTTGGAAACTATATGTTAGAAAATGGTCTGTCGTTGTCAGCGGAAAAAACTAACATGATGCTATTTAATTCTGGTGGTACTTTAAGTAACTTGCCTACTTTCAGATTGCTTGGTGAAGTGTTACATTACAAACAGGTTGTAAAATTTCTGGGAGTCTTTATGACATCGAAATTAAACTGGAATGTCCATTTTGATTATATTTCAACAAAAGCAAGAAAAGCCCTAAATTTTCTAAAGATAATAAGCCGATTACCTTGGGGAATGGATACGAACATACTAATTCATCTGTCAACAGCACTTGTACGATCTAAATTATCCTATGCGCAAGAAGTGTTTTTCAGTGCACCAAAATATTTATTAAAGAAGATACAAAGCTTAGACTGCAAAAGTATTAAAATTGCTCTAGGTGTCCCTACT
>CM060314.1:5290471-5292971 GCA_030674185.1 Monoplex corrugatus | reverse complement strand
CACAAACACAAACGTAGACACACACACACACACACACACACACACACACACACGCACACGCACACGCACACGCACACCACACACACACACACAAACACGCACACACACGTACACACGCACACACACAAACACACACACACACGCACACACCACACACACACACACGCACACACGCACACACGCACACACGCACACACACACACACACGCTGAATACCATCAAAACCAAATTACCTAAAATATCCGGTTTTTATTATCCACCAATATGTGACTCTGTAAATGACGGTGGCCGTATACAAACAGCTATATAATTATGTTCGTGAAGGACTGAACTATTGTGAACGAACATCGCCAGTACCAAAATGTATCGCATTTATTTCTTCATGTGCAATCATTATAAGATTTTCCTCATCGTTAGTTGTGAATATGGCCTCTGTATATTTACCAAGAGGCCCAGACTCTGTGAATGGCTAAGACACTTTCAAGATCAAGACGACAAGTGGATAATTGGAGGTGCACATGCCCCATTTTGGGAAAGGGTGATCGAAAATATTGTAGATTCCAATTTACATTTACTTAACAACGGACACGTTACCCGGATCCCCGATATACCAACCCACAGACCCACAGCTATCGACCTCACTTTAATCTCACCATCCCTACCCCAAACGCCACGTGGCAAACAGAGGATGACTTATTGGGATCAGATCACATCCCCATACGTCTTACCCTAAACCATACTACTGAAATAGACGCCATACCACAAGATAGTTTACCCAAGTTTAATTATAAAAACGCTGACTGGATCAGTTTTAAGGCAATCCTTGAAAAGACAAGAACAGATCTATCTGAAGCAATGAACATAAACGACATGTACGAAGTTTTCTGTAACTCACTCTTAAGAGTTGCTAACATTTCAATTCCAAAACTTACAGTGTCGAAAATAGGAAAACATCATGGAAATGTCTTAGATTTGATTTTATCAAGATTTTGCGCTATATAAATAAAATATATTGTTATTGTTATTATATATTGGTGGAATGAGGATTGTCAAAAGGCAGTGAACAAAAAGAAAGAAAAATACAAAATCTATTTAGCAAACAGGTCACCTGAAAATCATACAGCGATGAAAAGTGCCAACATTAAGTGTAACAGAATCATAGAGCAAGCCAAAGAACAACACTGGACATTTTTTGTAAATGTGAAGTAAATGACCACAAAGACATGATAAAGATTTGGGAAAAACTAAAATTAATGAGAAACGGGATCAAGTTGCCATCAATTCCAGTAAAGCTAGAAAATAACCCTTTTCCTAGCTCATTGGAAAAAGCAGAAGCATTTGCAGACGTGTTTGCTGAGGCCTGTCGTGTAGAAGACTTCCTGTCTCTGATAGAAATTATAGGGAACGAGAAGAAAAGAAAGACGTATATAAGGATCCTGCCTCTGACAATAATCACTACATAAATGCATCACTCACACTTCAAGAATTAAAAGATGCCATTCAGTCCCTTCCAAGTAAAAAAAAAGTCAGTTGGACTAGATGCAATTTCCAATGAGATACTGAAAAATTTACCAGAACATTTTTATAATCTTGCTACATGACATATTTCAAAAATGCTGGAATGGTGGGAAAATGCCTAACAACTGGAAAGAAACAATAGTGGTTCCTGTACTAAAACCAGGTAAATGTAATACCAATTTGAAAAACTACAGGCCAATTGCATTGACATCACACGTATGTAAACTAATGGAGAAAATAATCTTAAAGAGACTGATGCACTAGTGTGAAAAGAATAAAATAATACCTGTAAATCAGGCAGGATTTCGAAAAGGCAGGTCACCAGTAGAAATCCTAACAAAGCTAACTACTAACATAAAACAACAATTTGCAAGACGTCAATGTGTTTTAGCTACATTTTTTGATATAACGAAAGCATACGATCAAGTGTGGCACTCCGATTGTTATTTAAATTTAAAAGTATTGGGCTGATAGGTCACATTTTTGACTATGTTAAGTGTTTCTTAGAAAACAGAGTATTTCAAACGAGGATTGAAAATGTATGTTCCTCGAAACGAATTCTTCAAATGGGTATCCCTCAGAGATCCGTCATAGCTCCCCTTCTTTTCATGATATTAATGCATGACTTACCCAGTAAAGTATCTAAGCATGTAGTTTTAGCTCAATATGCTGACGATTTATGCATGTGGATGCAGGTAAATATGAAGAGGAAAACTCCTTTGCGCTGTATTAATTATACACGCAAATGCTACCAATTAGAACTTGATAAAATAGCACGATACAATGGGTTGCATCTATCCTTGGAAAATACAAAAATAGTTTTATTTAATTATGGTAACATTATTTGTCAGTTTTCCTTCCCCTCTTCAAAACAGTTGTTTTCTGGATCATCTTTTCTCAACTTCAAACTTGACAATTTTCAAATATCCTCTTCACCCCTCCTTATCACTCCCCCCCCCTTTTTTTGTTTTTGTTTTTTTGT
>CM060314.1:5282971-5285471 GCA_030674185.1 Monoplex corrugatus | reverse complement strand
GGAGGGGGGGGGAAGGGGGAGGGGGAGACGTAATGAACGCCCGTCTGAACTGACTTGTGAACCCCAATGAACCAACTGTCCATTATCAGTACCATCGACGACAGTCCCTGATCATGAAGGAGGGACGGTTGACCGAACAATAGAGCAGTGTTAGCCCAACGGACAGGACGAGAGGGGACTTGACCAACAATAGAAGTGGCCTGTTGACACAATGGAGTCAATGGCCGCCTGATGAAAGAGACACGTAAGCTGGACCCCCCCAAGCTGTGGAGGATCTAGGATCAATCAATGACACGGGTCAGATCATTCTGTATGATCGATCACTTTGAGATGGCACCGTTATTGATCTGTGTCCTAGGCGTGGTTGCCTTGTTGACTCCCACACTCTCTCACTTATGGGCATGGGAATGTCCTGTGTGGGGGTGGGGTGGTAATGTCCTGTGTGGGGGGTGGGGTGGGAATGTCCTGTGTGGGGGTGGGGAGGGAATGTCCTGTGTGGGGGTGGGGAGGGAATGTCCTGTGTGGGGGGTGGGGTGGGAATGTCCTGTGTGGGGGGTGGGGAGGGAATGTCCTGTGTGGGGGGTGGGGTGGGAATGTCCTGTGTGGGGGTGGGGAGGGAATGTCCTGTGTGGGGGGTGGGGTGGGAATGTCCTCTGTGGGGGTGGGGTGCGAATGTCCTGTGTGGGGGGTGGGGTGGGAATGTCCTGTGTGGGGGGTGGGGGGGAATGTCCTGTGTGGGGGTGTGGGGTGGGAATGGTTGTGGGCGGTGTCCTGGCAGTTTATGTACCTGTCGGATATTTTGCCTACGGACATAACAGTCTCAGTAGTCAGGATTCTTGACTACCAATGAGAAGATGAGAGTTTAACCCTTTGACTCCCGCACCCTATCCACCAACTCCTAAAACTTAACCCTTGGATTCCTGCACCCTATCCACCAACTGCAAAATCTTAACCCTTGGATTCCCTCACCCTATCCACCAACTGCAAAAAATTAACCATTGGTTCCCTCACCCTATCCACCAGCTTCTGCAGAAAGCAGTGGATAGGGTGAGGAGTCAAAGGTTTACGTTTTTACTTTTGCTAGTATGGATGACGATGCAGGATGCTGGTGGACAGGGTGCGGGAGTCAAAAGGTTAAACCTGCCGGGGTATCACCTGGTAAGTAAACGGTGGAGATGTTTTTCTGATCTCTCAGGTGAACATATATACATAGCTGCCAGTGATAGAACACTTTTTGATTGACTCCCCTCTCCCTCCCCCCCTCTTTTTTTTTTTTTACCTTTTCTTTCCTTCAAAGGAAATAAGAGGGAAGCAGGGAGAATTTTAAATATTAACTAAGCAACATAACTCTTTAGAGTCACGGAGTTATCTCCCATGTAGAATTTCTCAACTCCAACACAGTTTGCGCTACCCATTCAGCTAGTATAGACGCAGCCACAAAGCATAAAGTTGTAAGCTCCGAACATGTTTGAGTTGAGAAATTCTACATGGGAGATAACTCCGTGACTCTCAAGAGTTTTCTTTCCTTGTTTTCATTCAAAAAAAAAAAAAAAATCTTTTGTCTCGAGTTAAGAATAGTGTACTTGAGCACGACCTGTATGAACGAGGTTTGCCTGACATATGTTACACAGGCCCGCGTTGTGCACGTCTTCTAGAGACAGAATCATAAGGGAGATAATTGCCCAGCAGCGGTCATTGCTAAAGCCATGGCCTTAGATAATTATCATTTCTCCACATGCTGTCCCAAGCCACCCACATAAAAGCTGACCGCTGGATTCCCATTAGAATGAGTCAGTTGCTCTGAGAGAATCAGCTTGACATCTGATCTAGAATTTCAGGGCAGAGATTATCGCTAGAGATCGTGTCTGCTTGAAAACAAGTCACACAGGAATTGCAACCTCCTCTCTCTGTCTCTCTGTCTCTGTCTGTCTGTCTGTCTGTCTTCTCTCTCTCTCTCTCTCTTTCTCTCTGTCTCTCTCTCTCTTTCTCTCTCTCTCTCTTTCTTTCTCTCTCTCTCTCTCTTTCTCTCTCTCTCTTTTTCTCTCTCTCTCTCTTTCTCTCTTTTCTCTCTCTCTTCTTCTCTCTTCTCTCTCTCTTTCTCTCTCTCTCTCTCTCTCTCTGTCTCTCTCTCCTCTTTCTCTCAGGTGAACATACAGACATAGCTGCCAGTGATAGAACGCTTTTTGATTGACTCTCCCCCCCCCACCCCCCTTTGTTTTTTATTTTATTCCTTTCCTTTCTCTTGTCTGTCTCTCTCTGTCTCTGTCTCTCTCTGTCTCTGTCTGTCTGTCTCTGTCTCTGTCTCTGTCTGTCTCTGTCTCTGTCTCTGTCTCTCACTCTCCTCTTTTGACATGTTAATATCCTGTGTGTTTATCTTCATGTGGTAATGTCCTATGTGTTATTTGATGTGATAATGTCCTATGTGTTTATCTTCATGTGATAATGTCCTGTGTGTTTATCTTCATGTGATAAATGTCCTATGTGTTTATCTTCATGTGAT
>CM060314.1:5267971-5277971 GCA_030674185.1 Monoplex corrugatus | reverse complement strand
TCAGGTCAACACACAACACACTGTACCATGAAAACATCTGAAGGGAGTGGACAATGTGTTCAGGTCAACACACAAACCAAACTGTTAAACAATACACCCACACACTTTCACAGCGAAATCACCGACAATCAAGGATGTTTTTAACGACAATATCAACAGACAGGTGCGGTTGTTAAGAGGATTAACGTCAGGCGTCCATTTTACACCTGACTCCAGACGCTTTAAGGGGGCGCAAATCCCCTGGTTTTTTTCCCAGCAACATCCAATCCCTTGTTCATCTGCCCCCCGTGTATCTTATTGCCGCGCTGTGTACGAAAGCGTCACGGTTCTCTTTCACACCACGGTGTTGAAAAGTAGTGGTGATGAAGGGGTTAATAGTGGTGTTGAAGGGGTTAAGTCCCCAATTTGGGGGATTTTGACAGGAAGCTTAACCCCTTTGACTCATTCACCCTGGCTGTAAAAAAAATTAACCCTTTCATTCCCTTACTCGTTCTAGCGTGGTGCTCTTAACCACTCCTCTGAATTTCCACCCTTGTATGTTCTTGATCCATCGGTGATTACCATCTTGGATCAACTTCGTCATGTAGAAATCTGGTGGATAGGGTGAGGGAGTGAAAGAGTTAAGTATTTGCTTTGCTGTCATGCTTAACGAGCCAAAATTCTTGGCTTCTTTTACGCAAAAAATGATAGAGCCATTTAAAGAAGAATGGAACTGTAAAACACTCAATAGTGATAGATAGGCCTACTCTTCCTATCGCCAATTTCAATCACTCCACGAACCAGAAAAATATGTTAATGACGTAATTATCAAGAAATTCTGTGATTGCCTGATCAGATTTAGATTAGTTGTAAACGAGTTGGGAGTAAACAAACGATTTTTAACAAACAAACAAACAAACAAACAAACAAACAAACAAACAAACAAACAAACAAACAAACAGACAAACAAACAAACAAACAAACAAACAAACAAACAACTATGCTAGAAAAAGCTGCACTTTTGTCCCAATATTTTAGAAGATGAATCTCATTTTCTGTTTGATTGTCCAGTCTATAAAGACATCAGAAATAAGCATTTGCAAGGAATCATTGGAAACAGCACTGATGCCTCACGAGTATGGCCCTAAAGTGTAACAACTGAGAACATTCCAGAAAATTGCCGATGTTTGTGTTTTATGCTTTAAAGCTTGGAGAAGAGGTAACAGTTTGACAATGTTTGTACATTGCTACTACAAAGCGGACGACGAACGAAAAGTATGCATGGTGTATGTTAACAATGTAATCCCCTCCCCCCAATCCCTGGTTTGTGTATGGGTCGGTGGCCTTCACAATAAACCATGTGTCAGTGTCAGTGTCAGTGTCTGTCTGTCTGTCTATTTGTCTGTCTATATGTCTGTCTGTCTGTCTGTCTCACGTCAGGATTGACAAACAGATACACAGACACAAACACACAGACACACACAGACACACAGACACAGACAGACACAGCACAGACACAGACAAACAGACAGGCAGTAGGCAGACAGACAGACAGATAGACACAAACATACACACACAAACACACACACACACACAAACACTACTACACAACACACACACACAACCACACACACACCAACACACACAACACACAACACACACACAACACAACAACACACACACACACACACACACACAAACATCAGCGATCGATGTAAAATCATCTCCCTATAGATCAGACCAAACGAGCCAACATCTAGGTGGAGAGAAAGGATGACAGCTGAGCCCCACCCCAAGATTTACCCAGGATCGTTTTCACACTGTGGGTGTCAGGGATGCAGCCATAGAGGGCAGGGTGGGGGATTAGGGTAGACGAGTCATTGCCACCTAGTTATCTGGTGAATGAGACACATCATGGATAGGGACACAGGTAATTAGCCCTGTCACACCATAGACATGAATAAGGAGACAGGCAATTAGCTCTGCAACATCATAGATATAGATAGGGAGACAGGTAATTAGCTCTGCAACATCATAGATATAGATAAGGAGAAAGGCAATTAGCTCTGCAACATCATAGATATAGATAGGGAGACAGAAAACTAATTCTGTCACACGATAGACATAGGGATATAGGGAAACCGGTAATTAGCTCTGTCACACCATAGATATAGATAGGGACCAGGTAATTCGCTCTGTTACACCATAGATATAGACGAGGAGACAGGTAATTCGCTCTGTTACACCATAGATATAGACAGGGAGACAGGCAATTAGCTCTGTCACATCATAGATATAGATAGGGAGACAGGCAATTAGCTCTGTCACACCATAGATATAGATAGGGAGACAGGTAATTAGCTCTGTCACACCATAGACATGGACAGGGAGACAGGTAATTAGCTCTGTCACACCATAGATATAGATAGGGAGACAGGTAATTAGCTCTGTTACACCATAGATATAGACGAGGAGACAGGTAATTAGCTCTGTCACACCACAGATATAGATAGGAAGACATATAATTAGCTCTGTCACACCACAGATATAGACGAGGAGACAGGTAATTAGCTCTATTACACCTTAGATATAGACGAGGAGACAGGTAATTAGCTCTGCCACACCATAGATATAGATAGGGAGACAGGTAATTAGCTCTGTCACACGATAGATGTGACGAGGAGACAGGTAATTAGCTCTGTCACACTATAGATAAGATAGGGAGACAGGTAATTAGCTCTGTCACACTATAGATATAGATAGGGAGACAGGCAATTAGCTATGTCACACGACAGATATGTACGAGGAGACAGGTAGTTAGCTCTGTCACACCATAGATATAGACAGGAGACAGGTAATTAGCTCTGTCACACTATAGATATAGACGAGGAGACAGGTAATTAGCTCTGTCACACCATAGATATAGATGAGGAGACAGGTAATTAGCTCTATCACACCATAGATATAGATGAGGAGACAGGTAATTAGCTCTGTCACACCATAGATATAGACGAGGAGACAGGCCATTAGCTCTGTCACACCATAGATATAGATGAGGAGACAAGTAATTAGCTCTGTCACACCATAGATATAGACGAGGAGACAGGCCATTAGCTCTGTCACACCATAGACATGGATAGGGAGACAGACAACTAGCTCTGTCACACCATAGATATAGATAGGGAGACAGGTAATTAGCTCTGTCACACCATAGATATAAATGAGGAGACAGGCCATTAGCTCTGTCACACCATAGACATGGATAGGGAGACAGGCAACTAGCTCTGTCACACCATAGACATGGATAGGGAGACAGGCAACTAGCTCTGTCACACCATAGACATGGATAGGGAGACAGACAACTAGCTCTGTCACACCACAGACATGGATAGGGAGACAGACAACTAGCTCTGTCACACCACAGCCATGGATAGGGAGACAGACAACTAGCTCTGTCACACCATAGACATGGATAGGGAGACAGGCCATTAGCTCTGTCACACCATAGACATGGATAGGGAGACAGGCAATTAGCTCTGTCACACCATAGACATGGATAGGGAGACAGGCAACTAGCTCTGTCACACCATAGACATGGATAGGGAGACAGACAACTAGCTCTGTCACACCATAGACATGGATAGGAAGACAGACAACTAGATCTGTCACACCATAGACATGGATAGGGAGACAGACGACTAGCTCTGTCACACCATAGACATGGATAGGGAGACAGACAACTAGCTCTGTCACACCATAGACATGGATAGGAAGACAGACAACTAGCTCTGTCACACCATAGACATGGATAAGGAGACAGACAACTAGCTCTGTCACACCATAGACATGGATAAGGAGACAGACAACTAGCTCTGTCACACCATAGACATGGATAGGAAGACAGGCAATTAGCTCTGTTACACCATAGACATGGATAGGGAGACAGGCAATTAACTCTGTCACACCATAGACATGGATAGGAAGACAGACGACTAGCTCTGTCACACCATAGACATGGATAAAGAGACAGACAACTAGCTCTGTCACACCATAGACATGGATAGGAAGACAGACAACTATCTCTGTCACACCATAGACATGGATAGGAAGACAGGCAATTAGCTCTGTCACACCATAGACATGGATAGGAAGACAGGCAATTAACTCTGTCACACCATAGACATGGATAAGAAGACTAGAAACTATCTCTGAGCTTTGTTCGACTTTCAAATGTATTCGCTGAGTTATCGTTAAGTTGTTCGCTGGAAGTCACTGACAGTATCAATGGCGAGGATATCGGGACATTGCTGTGTGCAGGTAGCATCATCCTGGATGATGTCTGTACTGGTCCTTGATCAACACACATTCTGGTGGTTGTTGTGCTGTCATGGCCCGGTGTGACTAGTGAGAGAGGGAGTCAAAGGGTTAAGTCTTTGTGCTGCTGCCATGGCTGACAATGCTGGAGTCTGGTAGACAGGGTCAAGGAATCAGAGGGCTATGATTTTGCTGTGCACAACGGACTGACGTCTAGAACATTGTGGGTTTAATTTAACCCTTTGACTCCCACACCCTGTCTTCCAACTGCAAAAACTTAACCCTTTGACTGCCTCAACCTATCCTAGGGTGAGGCAGTCAAAGGGTTAAGTTTTTGCTTTGCTAGCATGGTTGACTCTGCAGGATGCTGGTGGTCAGGGTGTGGGAGTCAAAGGGTTAAATGTCATCGGTCCTGTTAAAATCATTGTGGGATATTTTTAGCCCCAACCGGCTGCTGCCATGCGCCACACATTAAGCATGATATGGGCTGTTTGAGAAGACTTAGTCATATTCCCTTTCTCTCTGTCTTTGTCTCTGTCTGCCTTTGTTTGTCTCTGTCTCTTCTGCCTGTCTTTCTATCTGGCTGTCTGTCCGTCCGTCTGTCTCTGTGTCTGTCTGTCTGTCTGCCTGGCTGTCCGTCCATCTCTTTCTTGACAGGGATTTTTTTTTTATTCATGCCCATTTTTCTCCCCTCCAAGCCTAGGGTCTGTTTTTGTAGTAAAGTACGGTAATGGTTCACTCAGAATACAGAGAACTTCACGGTAACAGTCACCAGACATATTCATCTACCGTGAAACAACACCACCACCAACAACAACAACATGGTTATGCCATTCCAACAGTCTCCTTTTTTATACGGGAAAAAAGTACAGCAAATCCAGATTTTGTATTTCTTAAGGTCATTGTAATCTTGAAGAAGATTTCGTTAACAACAGCAACAACAACAACAACGACAACAACGACAACAACAACAACACAACAACAACGACGACGACGACCACAGCAACAACGACAACAACAACAACAAAGACAACAACGACAACAACACCGACAACGACGACGACGACGAAGACGAAGACCACAGCAACAACAGCAACAACGACAACAACAACGACAAAGACAACAACAACAACGACGACGACACCACCACCACCACCACCACCAACAACAACAACAACGATGATGACGACAACAACAACAACAATAACAACGACGACGACAACAAGAACGACAACAGCAGCAACAACAACAACAACGACGACGACAACAACTACAACAACAACAACGACGACGACAACAACTACAACAACAACAACAACAAAAACGACGATAACAACAACACCACCAACAACAACAGTAACAACAGCCCCCCAGAAAAAACAAAAACAAACAAAAAAAAGTTGGCGAGCATGGACGAAAATGGCAGATTGTTACAACAAAGATTTTTCTTTTTTTAACCAAAGTATTATCAGGAAGCCCTGAATAAATGGTGTTCGCAAATCATCCTCGAAACGTGCTGATTGTAGGCCCATTTTTGGCTCGTACCCACTGTTCCATGGACAGCAAAGAAAACAAACGAGACAGTCTTGATGGAGGCAGACACAAGTAGATCACTCATAAGGAAGATTAGGAAAAGACAGGCAACATTTATAGGTCATTTTATGAGGAAGGGGGATTTGGAGCACCTGGTCACAACGGGAAAGCTGGAGGGAAAGAAAGCACCGGGTAGACCCAGGGAGAAAATGCTAGACGGACTTGCAGTGGCTGGGGATGAGGAGGGTGGGGGAGATGCTGGGGGCAACGAGAGATAGAGATGGTTGGAAGTCCATGGTCGCCAACGCCATGCGGCAGGGCACCTGATGATGATGACCCACTGTGACCCTAATCTTGGTGCTCCGTCTTTTAAACCTTTTCCTTTCCCGACTCTTTAACTGTCCACGACTTTGACCGGAAATTTGAGAATGATTTATCCACATAGCAATAGTGACAAAGTCTGGTTCATACGTATTAGTATACAAACACTGAAAGAGTTGTCATGTTTGCACACACACACATACATAGACACACACACACACACGCACACTCTCTCCCCCCCTCTCTCTCTCTCTCTCACACACACATACACACACACACACATACATATACACACACACACCACACACCACACGCGCGCGCGCACACACGCACACACACACATACAGAGAAAGAGAGAGAGGGAGAAGAGAGAGAGAGACAGAGAGAGAGACAGAGAGAACAGAGACAGAGAGAGAGAGAGACAGAGAGAGGACAGAGAGAACAGAGAGAGAGACAGACAGCGAGAGAGAGAGAGAGAGAGAGAGAGAGAGAGACAGACAGACAGAGAGAGAGACAGAACAGAGAGAGAAAGAGACAGAGAGAGACAGAGACAGAGACAGAGAGAGACAGAGAGAGACAGAGAGAGAAAGAGAGAGAGAGAGAGACAGAGAGAGAGGAGAAGAGAGAGAGACAGAGAGAGAGAAGAAAACAGAGGGAAACAGAGAGACAGAGAGAGACAGAGAGACAGAGACAGAGACAGAGAGAGAGAAAGAGAAGAGAGAGACAGAGAGAGAGACAGAGGAGAGAGAGGACAGAGAGAGAGAGACAGAGAGAGAGACAGAGAGAGAGACAGAGAGAGAGACAGAGAGAGAGAAAGAGAGAGAGACAGAGAGAGAGAGAGAGAGGTACACACGTACACACACGCAGGTCTTTTTATCCTGATAAAATGATAAAAAGTGTCTCTCTCTGTGTCTCTCTCTCTCTCTCTGTCTCTCTCTCTGTGTCTCTCACTCTCTCTTTCTCTCTGTCTCTCTCTATCTGTCTCTCTCTCTTTCTTTCTCTCTCTCTTTCTCTCTCTCTATCTGCTTCTCTCTCTTTCTCTCTCTAACCACACACACACACACACACACACACACACACACACACACACACACACACACACACACACACACACAAACAAACACACACACACTTCCCCCCTCCAGTCGATATAAAACAACTTCCCTTTTTTTTCTATTCTAACACCACCAACGAACAACACAACAACCAGCAAAGCAAGAGTAATTGTCCACATGACAGATGTGACGGTGTCAAGTTCTCGTTTCTCGCAGTTCACGCCCCGTCTGTCGTATCCACACACACACAAGGAAGAGAAATAAAAGGACACCACAGCACGCTACAAGACCGTACATCTTTCACAGGTGAATGAAACAGAGGCCAGGTAAAGGCTTTAGCACCTGATAGCATCAATCAACTTTCGAAGAGAGTGAAGTCCTACCTTTTTCTTTCTTTCTTTTTCTTTTCTTTTCTTTTTTTTTTTTTTTTTTTGAGATCAGAGTTGTTTCCCACAAAGCTTAATGGGAGAATACAACATTCGGTACGCAGAATACACCGTGCTAATTGCAGAAAATGAAAGGGACCGACAATACCTTGCGAATATACTAAAAATAGAAAGCAAAGGTAAGGGGTTGGAACTAAACAGCAGGAAGACTGAAGTCATGGTGATCAGTAAAAAACATAAAATCCCCTCATGAAAAATAACAGCAAGTGGCACAACCTTGACACAGGTTAATAAGTTCAAATACCTGGGAACGGTCATTTCATCAGACGGCAGATGCACATCGGAAATAGCTGGCAGAATCGGCCAAGCCAAAACAGCATTCAAGAAGATGACAAGCGTTCTTACCAACAAATGACTATCAATTAACATCAGAAAGAGAGTCCTTGAATGTTATATAGAACCGATACTATTGTACGGATGCGAGGCGTGGACAGTCAGCAAGCAAAGCCAGAGCAAGATTGAGGCAGCCGAGATGTGGTTTCTAAGAAGAATGTTGGGAGTTCCATGGACAGCAATGAAAACAAACGAGACAGTCTTGATGGAGGCAGACACAAGTAGATCACTCATAGGGAAGATTAGGAAAAGACAGGCAACATTTATAGACCATTTTATGAGGAAGGGGGATTTGGAGCACCTGGTCATAACGGGAAAGCTGGAGGGCAAGAGAGCACCAGGTAGACCTAGGGAGAAAATGCTGGACGGACTTGCAGAGTGGCTGGGGACGAGGAGGGTGGGGGAGATGCTTGGGGCAACAAGAGATAGAGACAGATGGAAGTCCATGATCGCCAACGCCATACGGCAGGGCACCTGATGATGATGATGATGATGATGATGATGATGATGGTGGTGGTGGTGATGGTGATGATGATGATGATGTGATGATGATGATAATGATAATGATGATGATGATGATGATGATGATGATGATGATGATGATAATGATGAGTTGTTTCCCACAAAGCTTTGTGGGAGAGAACAGGGAATCTTGCTATTTATCTTTCACATAATTCGATGATGATGAAATTAGATGGACAGAAGTAGTGCATGCATTGTTCCTCTCTCTGTCTCTCTCTGTCTGTCTCTCTCTGTCTCTCTGTCTGTCTCTATCTGTCTGTCTGTCTGTCTCTCTTCTCTCTCTCTCTCTCTCTCTCTCGTTATTTTGCCCTTAGAAGGTAAAAACAAAATGTGACTGCTGGATCTTGAGGGTAAAAACAAAATATTAAAAAATACCTTGTTTGTAAAAGATCCTTGGGAGTATAAAACACAACGTTTTGAGCCCAGGCCCTTTGTCAAGTCACAGGGCCCTTTGACAAAGGACCTGGGCTCGAAACGTTGTGTTTTATACTCCCAATGATCTTTTACAAACAAGGTATTTTTTAATATTTTGTTTTTCCCCTTTGATATCGCTGTTTATGATGGTGTCTTCTCTTTATTCCTTGGTCTTTCCTGTTCTCCGGTGGGCTTCTTTGGTTGGTGCTTTTGACAGAGCTGTGGACTTAAACATCTGATATCTCGTTTTAACCCTTTGACTCCCACAGCTGGTGGACTTAAACATCTGATATCTCGTCTTAACCTTTCACTCCCGCAGCTGGTGGACTTAAACATCTGATATCTCGTTTTAACCCTTTGACTCCCACAGCTGGTGGACTTAAACATCTGATATCTCGTCTTAACCCTTCACTCCCGCAGCTGGTGGACTTAAACATCTGATATCTCGTTTTAACCCTTTGACTCCCACAGCTGGTGGACTTAATATCTGATGTCTCGTTTTAACCCTTTAACTCTCACAGCTGGTGGACTTAAGATCTGATATCTCGTCTTAACCCTCTGACTCTCACAGCTGGTGGACTTAAGATCTGATATCTCGTCTTAACCCTTTCACTCCCACAGCTGGTGGACTTAAGATCTGATATCTCGTCTTACCCTCTGACTCTCACAGCTGGTGGACTTAAGATCTGATATCTCGTCTTAACCCTCTGACTCTCACAGCTGGTGGACTTAAGATCTGATATCTCGTCTTAACCCTTTCACTCCCGCAGCTGGTGGACTTAAGATCTGATGTCTCGTCTTAACCCTTTGACTCCCACAGCTGGTGGACTTAAGATCTGATATCTCGTCTTAACCCTTTGACTCCCACATTGGTGGACTTAAGATCTGATATCTCGTCTTAACCCTTTGACTCCCACAGCTGGTGGACTTAAGATCTGACATCTCGTCTTAACACTTTCACTCCCACAGCTGGTGGACTTAAGATCTGATATCTCGTTTGGCTCCCACACCCTGTCCACCAGCATCCTGCATTGTGAACCACGGTACCAGAGCAAAAACTTAATCCTTTGACTCCCACACCCT
>CM060314.1:5255471-5257971 GCA_030674185.1 Monoplex corrugatus | reverse complement strand
CTTAGAGCATAAAACCCCGCAGGGGATGAAGGATATGGTATAAAATTGCCAGACTTGCATATCGCCATTTTGATGGATTTTTTATAGGGTCATCACACTTTGGCAGTTTTCTTAATGCTGACTTTTTTGGGTCCCATTTTCTATGCCACTTTAATGGCCACAGAAGCTGTGACAGTTTTTAAAATGCTATGATGATGGCTGATGAGAATGATAATTACTATGCTTGCCATGGAGTTCTAACTAGCATTGAGACTGCATGACAGGGCTGTACTCTTCGTTCATCTTCATAAAATATTCATCCTGGTATCAACCAGGCCCGAGGGATACAGACACCTGCGCTGTTGGTCAGAAGATTTGAGCAACCTCTCAATGACGCATCCATGAAGTGGATGATATTCGACATTGTGGTTCTAGTTTTTACAATGAACCCGTAGCACGTACGACTCTGGGTAGAAGCCGGTTGGAGCCGAAAAATCCCACAATGATTTTGATAGACCTGATAGGGATTTGAACCCACAATCTTCCAGTCGGTAGTCTATTGCTCTAACCACTACACCACGGCGATTGGTTGTTTTGATGGATGTTCACCACACTACTCTGTATATATCAAACATAATACCCTGAGATCCTCTAAATAAAAGTTTCTGAGGGTGTCATAACATTACCTTAACCCTTTGATTCCCACACCCTATCCGTCAGCTGCGAAAACTTAACCCTTTGACTCCCTCACCCTGTCCACCAGCTTAACCCTTTTGACTCTCTCGTCCTATCCACCAGCAGATTGGATAGGGTGAGAGTCAAAGGGTTAAAGTTTGTGCTTTGCTAGCCTGGTTGACAATGCAGGAGTACGGTGGTGAGTGTGCGGGATGAAAGGGTTAAGTAAGCCAGAGGAAGTGGTTTCAGTTGCATGGCGCCGTCTGTGTGGAACTCTTTGCAAGGTATTCTGTGTGGCCCAGCCTCCCCAAAGTGCTCATCATCATCATCACCATCATGTGCCCTGCAGCATGGCGTTGGTGATCATGGCCCTCCATGTGAATCTTATCCCTTGTCGCTTCAAGTACATCTCCCACCCTCTCTGTCTTCATCCACTCCGTAAGTCCGTCCAATATTTTCTCCCTGGATCTACGGAAAAAAAGCAGCAAGAAATTTTGGGGTTAAGTTTTTGCTTTGGTAGCATGGTTGCTACTTTTTTCCGTTTTTCAAAAAAAAAAAAAAAAAAAATCGTTTTCTTCCTCCACTAATTAGGCCTGCTTCCAACATAATGCAATAATGATCTATCACTGTATAAAGTACAACGTCATGTACTGTACAAATGAACCGATAATCATCAACTTTGAGAGATGTCTTCTGTCTGTCATACAGGTCAAGCGGTCATGGCCAAGACGTAGAGAACGAGCAGTGCTGACCTGTAACAGCTGAACAGCCAGAAACTCGGTGAATGACGGACACAGTGACACTCCCTCCTCTGTGATGGTGGAAACGTGGTAACATCTGCCCTTGTTGTAAGGCAGGAAGCATTAATTGTCGGCCTTTGTTGTGAGCGTGCGAACTGCGATTTATCGGCCCTTGGTGTTTTGTGAAAAAAAAAAAAAGTGAAATTATCGACCCTTGATGTGAATCAGTAACTTTATCGGCCTTTGTTGTGGTATAGAATTTGAGCTTATGCTTTGTTGTGTGTAAAAAATTTGAGCTTATCGGCCTTTGTTGTGGTGTAAGAATTGATATCGGCCTTGTGTGTGTAAAAATTTGAGCTTATCGGCCTTTGTTGTGGTAGAAATTGAGCTTATGGCCTTGTTGTGGTGTAAGAATTTGAGCTTATCGCCTTGTTGTACGGAAGGGCGGATTGTCGGTCTTTGATGTAAGCGTAAAGGATATGGGACATCATCGGCCCTTGTGAGATAGGGAATGTGATATTATCGGCTCTTTTGACAAAACAGGGAACGTGATATCGATATCGGGCCTCGTGGTATATAGCAAACAATATCTGCCCTTCTTGTTGTTGTGTAGGAAATCTGATACAGACATCCACCACGGACCCTCAGTGAACGATCGTGTTCAGTGTTCATTCACTGCGTTCAGCCCCCTGACGGCACTGTGGTCTATTTACTCCGGCCTTCCATTCAAGTACCGCCTTCACCCTTGCCGCTAGCATCCACCACACCTTACGACTTATTGTTGTGACCACTGAAGGTACACATTGACTCTACACCGTGACCTGTGGGCTGTCTCCCTTCCAAGCACCGTGACGTGTCTCTGTGTGGGCTGTCTCCCTTCCAAGCACCGTGACGTGTCTCTGTGGGCAAATATTGAATCAGACCCATAAGGCGGGAAAGCGATGAAAGGGCTGTGCGTTAGTTAAACTAGGACAGCAGTAGACCACAGAAAGACCCTGCATCCGTTAGAATATGATAGTATTTTGACCGACACAGCGGTGCTGAGAGTTCTGTGACGCAGTCTGTGTGAACAAATATTGAATCAAACCTCTTTTATGAGGAAAAAA
>CM060314.1:5242971-5245471 GCA_030674185.1 Monoplex corrugatus | reverse complement strand
CTTCTTTTCTTCATCTGTCTTCTGTCTTCTTCTGTCTCTTCTTCTGTCTCTTGTCTTCTGTCTGTCTTCTGTCTGTCTTCTTCTGTTCTTCTGTCTTCTTATCTTCTCTGTCTTTCTTCTTCTGTTCTTCTGTCTCTTCTTCTCTTCTTCTTTCTTTCTTCTCTTTCTTCTTCTTTCATCTCTTCTTCTGTCCTTGTCTTTGCTCATCTGTCTCTTCTTTCTTCTTTCTCTTCTTCTTCTCTTCTTCTTCTGTCTTCTGTCTCTTCTGTCTTCTCTGTCTGTCCTTCTTCTCTTCTTCTTTTCTTCTCTTTCTTCTTCTTTCTTCTTCCTTCTTCTTCTTCTTCTCTTTCTTCTTTCGTCTTCTTCTCTGTCTTCTCTTTCTTCTGTCTTCTCTTTTCTTCTGTCTCTTCTGTCTTTCTTCTTCTCTGTTCTTCTTCTTTCTCCTGTCTTCTTCTTCTTCTTCTGTCTTCATTCTTTCTTCTTCTCTTTCTTTCTTTCTTTCTGTCTTTCAATAAATGTTTAAACTGTACTCATTTGTCTGCCCATCTTCTTCTCTGTCTCTCTTTCTTTCTTCTGTTTCTCTGTCAGTCTGTCTGTCTCTGTCTGTCTGTCGTCTTCTGTCTCTGTCTGTCAGTCTGTCTGTCTGTCTCTGTCAGTCTGTCTCTCTGTCTCTGCCTCTGTCTTTTTCTCTCTCTCCTCCTCTCTCTCTTTTCTCTCTCGCTCGCTCGCTTGCTCGCTCGCCCCGTCTGTTCCCTCTTTTCTTTCCATTTTTCAGATACTGTGAATACAGTCAGGTTTACTTGTGAAAGAAAACGGAGTTTAGGATTACGGTGTACTCCTAGGTCGGCAGACGGGGAAGCCAGAGCGAGCAAAGTAGTCTTTAGAGATGTCAAATTAACAGTAGAATACAGCCCCGGTGCACTACACCGGCGCAAAGTCTTATTCCATTTTTATTCCCCCCCCCCCCCCCCAACCATTTTGACAGGAGGTCAGGATTCATATCGACACCTGGTGTCAGCGGACTTCGTCTGTAATTTTAATGCACTTTGGTTAAAACAAGTTGTATTCAGGAAAACAAAACAAAACAAAACAAAACAAAACAAACAAACAAACACAAAACAAACAAACAAAAAACAAAACAAAACAAACAAACAAAAATCTGAGCTTGCTGTTTTTGTACTTTGTATCTGCTTCTATGCTAGCTGAATGGGTAGCGTAAGCTGTGTTGGATTTGAGAAGTTCTATACAACATGGGAGATAATTCTCAAGAGTTGTGTCCTTTGATTATAATATTATAAAAATTCTCCCTGCTTCCCTCTTATTTCTTTGGTATTACCTATATGCCTTGGAAGCAACCATGTATATGTTCTGTCTTGTCTATGTGTGTGTGTTTGGTCAGTTCAAAAATAAAAGACTATGTCAATCTTGAACATAAGACCAATATATTACATGTATTTCTCTCCTCTCTCATAGTTGTGTGTAGGGTAGTTGCAGAGATAAAGGTAGGCTTGGGCGCTTCTTTTTTGAGGAGTGTTCTGAGCTTACTGTTTCTGTACTTTGTATCTGCTTCTATGCTAGCTGAATGGATAGCGTAAACTGTGTTGATTTGAGAAGTTCTATACAACATGGGAGATAATTCTCAAGAGTTGTGTCCTTTGATTATATTAAAAAAATCGGTTTAATTGAACTGATCAGGGTGGCGAAGTGGTCAGCACCACAGACTTTTGACCTGGCGATCATGGGTTCGAGTCTCATACTTAATAGTCATTGAGTCAATAAACCAAAGTCCACTTTTGTGGTACGCACTACAGCACGTTAAAGATCCCACGGCAGCAAATTTGCTAAAATTAAGAAAAAAATCTACTTTCATAGAATAAACAGAGACTATACATACACATACAGAAAAAATCAGTGGCGTTGAACTGCGGCGACTCAGCTGTCTCCTGGGGAAAGCAGCCAAATTTCACACGATAAACCTTTCATAACAAAACACAAATGATACAGATGCAAATACAAATAAATACAAATAAATGCAATCAGCCAATTTTACACAATAAACCTATCATAACAAAACAGAAATGTTACACAAGCAAATACAAAAATACAAATAAATGCAATCAGCCAAATTTCACACAATAAACTATCATAACAAAACAGAAATGTTACACAAGCAAATACAAATAAATACAAAATAAATGCAATCAGTGCAAAGAATGATTCAGTGCTTTTTCAACTCCAATAACATCGTGCGCAAGAGATGGACGTGCTATGGGCTCACTGGGAAGACTGGGATCACACAGTCGAGTCTCAGCCTCTTTACAGATGCGCATTGAGGCTGTTGCCCAAATTCCCTGACCAACACTGACAGGTGTCTGTATCTCTCAGACCTGGTTGACGCCAGGATACTATGAAATTAAACGTCGAGTACAGGTCGGTCAGCAGTGTCAGTCCAAGTTGGGACCCAAGCATCATCATGACTGTCATCCCCATTCTGATCATT
>CM060314.1:5225471-5227971 GCA_030674185.1 Monoplex corrugatus | reverse complement strand
AAAACAAAAGACAATAAACAAACGAGCAGTCTTGATGGAGCAACACAAGAGATCATTATAAGGAAGATTAAGAAAGACAGGCAACATTTATAGGCCTTTTAAGAGGAAAAGGGGAATTAGAGCACCTGGTCACGGCAGGAAAGCGGAGGGAAAGAGACACCAGTAGACCCATGGAGAAGAGTTATGGGACTTCCAGGTGGGCTGAGGTCAAGGGTGGAAGATGTTCTTGCGGCAGCAAGGGATAGAATGCAAATGGAGGGCCATAATCGCCAACCCCATGCGGCAGGGCACATGATGGATGATGATGTAAGGCTAGCAACGAAGCTTTTCTTCTACCTGCCAGTTTGGGCAGCCTCTGTGTAGTACCCCAAGTGTGTTTCAGGACCTTGGGGTATTCCTCTGTTGTTCTTGTGACAGGTTTATAGGTCACCCGATGACTATCAGCCCGTGGTCACAGATAGTAGTAAGTGTTGGCATCATCTGTTGCTGTTTACCCCCAGTTCTCTTTCTTTCGGGCCTCTGTTGTCAGCCTGTCCCTAAATGCCACCTGGAGGACCAGACGATCACACTTTGTCAGTCTTCTGCCCTTGGAGTGTCCAGTTTGGGAGGTCCTGTTAGTGGCCCAAGCATAATCAGCATAATCCAAAACAAGTGTGACTGCCGCGTCAAGCAAACAGGAACCAGATAAAAAAACACGAAAAAAAGATAGAACGCGTTTTAATACAACAAGACAAGACAGGCGCAAATTTTCCGCCAACTGGCCTTTGTCAAGCGTAAGATCACAAACAAACAAACACCAGATACAAAAATTAGGAGAAAAAGACTGAAACTTCCCTGCTGCTCCTCCATGTGAGATTTTTGTATCTGGTGTTTGTTTGTAATTAGGAGAAAAAGACTAAAATATCCCTGCTGCTTCGACTAGAAAAAAGTTCTCCCACTGGACGAAGCAGCAGGGAAGTTTCAGTTTTTTTTTTCTCCTAATTTTGTATTTGGTGCTTGTTCGTTTTTCATCTTAGTCTACGTTTGACAAAGGCCAGTTGGCCGAAAACATGCGCCTGTCTTGTCTTGTTGTATTAAATACGCGTTCTTATTGTTTTTTCGTGTTTTTTTCTGGTTCCTGTTTATGATCAGCATAGCTTTAGGGTCCCTGATTCTAACAAGCTCCCTGACCTAGACAAGGTGGCGATCCTTCATTCACCTGTTTACATAGGGTCTAAGACCAGTTGAAGTTGCCAACAGCACCTGGTATTCTCAAGCGGTCACCCACCACCAGCGTGATCTTACACAGAACACATGTGGACGTTGAAAATTTGACCTTTCTTGTTGAATGCGGAACAAGAATAACCTAGAATATAGTTGTATAATTCTCAAATTAAAAGTTGGTACCATTCCAGATGGTACAAACAGGCAAATTGTTAGTTGCACATGAGTTCTAAATATGCTGATAAATCCAAAACAAGTGTGACTGCCCGCGTTCAAGCAGAGCAGGAACCAGAAAAAGCACGAAAAAAAGAATCAGAACACGTATTTAATACAACCAGACAAAACAGGCGCAAATTTTCGGCCAACTGGCCTTTGTCAAACGTAGACTAAGATGAAAAACGAACAAGCACCAAACACAAACATTAGGAGAAAAAGACCAAACCTTCCCTGCTGCTTCGTCCAGTGGGAGAAATTTTTTCTAGTCGAAGCAGCAGGGAAGTTTAATCTTTTTCTCCTAATTTTTGTTTTGTTGTTTATTCGTTTGTGATCTTACGTCTACGCTTGACAAAGGCCAGTTGGCCGAAAATTTGCGCCTGTCTTGTCTGGTTGTAGTAAATACGCGTTCTGGTTCTATTTTCGTGTTTTTTTTTTGTGTGTGTGTTTTTTTGTACACGTTCTAAATGGATTGTGTTGTTTACCGCTTCATGTGGATTTGTTGGACTGAAACTGGTGTCAGTGTCATGTGAACTCAGCGTTCAGCTTGTTCTGGTCTGTTGGAAATTCGATGGAGGTTTTTCTTTCCAGCATTTGTACAATTTGTTTGCCGGGAGAATCCAAAATGTGACAGTTGATGGAAGAAATTTAAGACTGGTTCTCGTGACAAGAGCCGTGGACTCAAGATCTGATATCTCGAGTTCAATCCCAGCCCACAGTGTAAAAATCGGCCTGTTTACTGCCCATCTTGATACTTCTATCTTTCTGGTGTGTCAGCTTAGTGTTTCATAGACCCCTGCGGGGATGCCGGGGCTCTTTCAGTTTAAATAGTATCCCCACCTTTTAGAAATTCTGTGCTAGAAATTTCTTCTTTTCTGTCACTCTCTTTGTTTCCTGCCTTGCTCCTTTGCTTTCTGTCATTTCTTTCTATCATTTTTTGCCTTGCTGGTCCATTCACCCGTATGTGTTTGATAAAGTCTTACATACATACCTTCTCTTAGGATTGATACTTGGGTACATATATTAAGTGCATTTTTGGCTCTGGAGAAAAGACATATGCGGAAGCAATTTTAGAAATTCAGGC
>CM060314.1:5215471-5220471 GCA_030674185.1 Monoplex corrugatus | reverse complement strand
GCAGTTGTATGACACAGCAATTGTATGACACAGCAGTTGTATGACACAACAGTTGTATGACACACCAGTTGTATGACACACCAGTTGTATGACACACCAGTTGTATGACACACCAGTTGTATGACACAGCAGTTGTATGACACACCAGTTGTATGACACAGCAGTTGTATGACACAGCAGTTGTATGACACACCAGTTGTATGACACAGCAGTTGTATGACACAGCAGTTGTATGACACAGCAGTTGTATGACACACCAGTTGTATGACACAGCAGTTGTATGACACAGCAGTTGTATGACACAGCAGTTGTATGACACACCAGTTGTATGACACACCAGTTGTATGACACAGCAGTTGTATGACACAGCAGTTGTATGACACAGCAGTTGTATGACACAGCAGTTGTATGACACAGCAGTTGTATGACACACCAGTTGTATGGCACACCAGTTGTATGACACAGCAGTTGTATGACACAGCAGTTGTATGACACAGCAGTTGTATGACACAGCAGTTGTATGTTGTATGACACAGCAGTTGTATGTTGTATGACACAGCAGTTGTATGACACAGCAGTTGTATGACACAGCAGTTGTATGGCACAGCAGTTGTATGACACAGCAGTTGTATGGCACAGCAGTTGTATGGCACAGCAGTTGTATGACACAGCAGTTGTATGACACAGCAGTTGTATGACACAGCAGTTGTATGACACAGCAGTTGTATGACACAGCAGTTGTATGACACAGCAGTTGTATGACACAGCAGTTGTATGACACAGCAGTTGTATGACACAGCAGTTGTATGACACAGCAGTTGTATGTTGTATGACACAGCAGTTGTATGACACAGCAGTTGTATGACACAGCAGTTGTATGTTGTATGACACAGCAGTTGTATGACACAGCAGTTGTATGTTGTATGACACAGCAGTTGTATGTTGTATGACACAGCAGTTGTATGACACAGCAGTTGTATGTTGTATGACACAGCAGTTGTATGACACAGCAGTTGTATGACACAGCAGTTGTATGACACAGCAGTTGTATTACACAGCAGTTGTATACACACAGTTGTATGTTGACACAGCAGTTGTATGACACAGCATTGTAGTTGTATGACACAGCAGTTGTATGACACAGCAGTTGTATGGCACAGCAGTTGTATGACACAGCATTGTATGGCACAGCAGTTGTATGACACAGCAGTTGTATGACACAGCAGTTGTATGGGTTGAGCACAGCAGTTGTATGTTGTATGACACAGCAGTTGTATGACACAGCAGTTGTATGACACAGCAGTTGTATGTTGTATGACACAGCAGTGTTGTATGGCACAGCAGTTGTATGACACAGCAGTTGTAGTTGTATGACACAGCAGTTGTATGACACAGCAGTTGTATGTTGTATGACACAGCAGTTTGTATGTTGTATGACACAGCAGTTGTATGACACAGCAGTTGTATGACACAGCAGTTGTATGTTGTATGACACAGCATTGTAGTTGTATGACACAGCAGTTGTATGACAGCTTGTATATGCACAGCAGTTGTATGACACAGCAGTTGTATGCACAGCAGTTGTATGACACAGCAGTTGTATGACACAGCAGTTGTATGACACAGCAGTTGTATGACACAGCAGTTGTATGTTGTATGACACAGCAGTTGTATGCAGCAGTTGTATGACACAGCAGTTGTATGACACAGCAGTTGTATGACACGCATTGTATGACACAGCAGTTGTATGACACAGCAGTTGTATGTGTCACAGCAGTTGTATGACACAGCAGTTGTATGTTGTATGACACAGCAGTTGTATGACACAGCAGTTGTATGGTATGCACAGCAGTTGTATGAGCACAGCAGTTGTATGACACAGCAGTTGTATGGACACAGCAGTTGTATGACACAGCAGTTGTATGACACAGCAGTTGTATGAGCGTTGTATGACACAGCAGTTGTATGACACAGCAGTTGTATGACACAGCAGTTGTATGACACAGCAGTTGTAGGGACACAGCAGTTGTATGGACAGCAGTTGTATGGACACAGCAGTTGTATGACACAGCAGTTGTATGCACAGCAGTTGTATGACACAGCAGTTGTATGCACGAGTTGTATGACACAGCAGTTGTATGACACAGCAGTTGTATGTTATACACAGCAGTTGTATGACACAGCAGTTGTATGACACAGCAGTTGTATGACACAGCAGTTGTATGTTGTATGACACAGCAGTTGTATATGGAACACAGCAGTTGTATGTTGTATGACACAGCAGTTGTATGACACAGCAGTTGTAGTTGTATGACACAGCAGTTGTTATGACACAGCAGTTGTATGACACAGCAGTTAGTGTATGACACAGCAGTTGTATGACACAGCAGTTGTATGACACAGCAGTTGTATGTTGTATGACACAGCAGTTGTATGACACAGCAGTTGTATGACACAGCAGTTGTATGGGCACAGCAGTTGTATGACACAGCAGTTGTATGACACAGCAGTTGTATGACACAGCAGTTGTATGTTGTATGACACAGCAGTTGTATGACACAGCAGTTGTATGACACAGCAGTTGTATGTGATCACAGCAGTTGTATGAAAGCATTGTATGCACAGCAGTTGTATGGCACAGCAGTTGTATGTTGTATGACACAGCAGTTGTATGACACAGCAGTTGTATGGCACAGCAGTTGTATGACACAGCAGTTGTATGACACAGCAGTTGTTTGTATGACACAGCAGTTGTATGACACAGCAGTTGTATGACACACAGAGTTGTATGACACAGCAGTTGTATGACACAGCAGTTGTATGCACAGCAGTTGTATGACACAGCAGTTGTATTTGTAACACAGCAGTTGTATGACACAGCAGTTGTATGACACAGCAGTTGTATGTTGTATGACACAGCAGTTGTATGACACAGCAGTTGTATGACACAGCAGTTGTATGTTGTATGACACAGCAGTTGTATGACACAGCAGTTGTATGTTGTATGACACAGCAGTTGTATTTGTATGACACAGCAGTTGTATGACACAGCAGTTGTATGACACAGCAGTTGTATGTTGTATGACACAGCAGTTGTATGTTGTATGACACAGCAGTTGTATCACAGCAGTTGTATGACACAGCAGTTGTATGACACAGCAGTTGTATGACACAGCAGTTGTATGACACACAGTTGTATGACACAGCAGTTGTATGACAAGCATTGTATGACACAGCAGTTGTATGACACAGCAGTTGTATGACACAGCAGTTGTATGACACAGCAGTTGTATGACACAGCAGTTGTATGACACACCAGTTGTATGACACAGCAGTTGTATGACACAGCATTGTATGACACAGCAGTTGTATGTTGTATGACACAGCAGTTGTATGACACAGCAGTTGTATGTTGTATGACACAGCGTTATGTTAACACAGCATTGTATGTTGTATGACACAGCAGTTGTATGGCACAGCAGTTGTATGACACAGCAGTTGTATGGCACAGCAGTTGTATGACACAGCAGTTGTATGGCACAGCAGTTGTATGACACAGCAGTTGTATGCACAGCAGTTGTATGGCACAGCAGTTGTATGACACAGCAGTTGTATGACACAGCAGTTGTATGGCACAGCAGTTGTATGGCACAGCAGTTGTATGTTGTATGACACAGCAGTTGTATGACACAGCAGTTGTATGACACAGCAGTTGTATGGCACAGCAGTTGTATGTTGTATGACACAGCAGTTGTATGACAGCAGTTGATGACACAGCATTGTATGACACAGCAGTTGTATGACACAGCAGTTGTATGTTGTATGACACAGCAGTTGTATGACACAGCATTGTATGTTGTATGACACAGCAGTTGTATGACACAGCAGTTGTATGTTATGACACAGCAGTTGTATGACACAGCAGTTGTATGTTGTATGACACAGCAGTTGTATGACACAGCAGTTGTATGACACAGCAGTTGTATGACACAGCAGTTGTATTTGTATGACACAGCAGTTGTATGGCACAGCAGTTGTATGACACAGCAGTTGTATGGCACAGCAGTTGTATGACACAGCAGTTGTATGGCACAGCAGTTGTATGACACAGCATGTATGTTGTATGACACAGCAGTTGTATGACACAGCATTGTATGTTGTATGACACAGCATTGTATGACACAGCAGTTGTATGTTTATGACACAGCAGTTGTATGACACAGCAGTTGTATGTTGTATGACACAGCAGTTGTATGACACAGCAGTTGTATGACACAGCAGTTGTATGACACAGCAGTTGTATGTTGTATGACACAGCAGTTGTATGGCACAGCAGTTGTATGACACAGCAGTTGTATGGCACAGCAGTTGTATGACACAGCAGTTGTATGGCACAGCAGTTGTATGACACAGCAGTTGTATGACACAGCAGTTGTATGGCACAGCAGTTGTATGTTGTATGACACAGCAGTTGTATGACACAGCAGTTGTATGACACAGCATTGTATGTTGTATGACACAGCAGTTGTATGTTGTATGGCACAGCAGTTGTATGACACAGCAGTTGTATGACACAGCAGTTGTATGACACAGCAGTTGTATGTTGTATGGCACAGCAGTTGTATGTTGTATGACACAGCAGTTGTATGACACAGCAGTTGTATGACACAGCAGTTGTATGACACAGCAGTTGTATGTTGTATGGCACAGCAGTTGTATGTTGTATGGCACAGCAGTTGTATGACACAGCAGTTGTATGACACAGCAGTTGTATGACACAGCAGTTGTATGACACAGCAGTTGTATGACACAGCAGTTGTATGGCACAGCAGTTGTATGTTGTATGACACAGCAGTTGTATGTTGTATGACACAGCAGTTGTATGACACAGCAGTTGTATGTTGTATGACACAGCAGTTGTATGACACAGCAGTTGTATGACACAGCAGTTGTATGACACAGCAGTTGTATGACACAGCAGTTGTATGACACAGCAGTTG
>CM060314.1:5195471-5200471 GCA_030674185.1 Monoplex corrugatus | reverse complement strand
TGACCATAACACAGGGGTTGTTGGGTTGTCATCGTGCTGGTCATAGTTTTAAGACGGCCCATTAGATATCTTATTAGAGTGCTATGACCATAACACAGGGGATTGTTGGGTTTGGTCATCATAGTGCTGGTCATGGTTTTAAGATGGCCCATTAGATATCTTATTAGAGTGCTATGACCATAACACAGGGGATTGTTGGGTTGTCATAGTGCTGGTCATGGTTTTAAGATGGCCCATTAGATATCTTATTAGAGTGCTATGACCATAACACAGGGTTGTTGAGTTCATCATAGTGCTGGTCATGGTTTTAAGATGGCCCATTAGATATCTTATTAGCGTGCTATGACCATAACACAGGATTGTTGGGTTCAGTCATCGTGCTGGTCATGGTTTTAAGACGGCCCAGTAGCTATCTTATTACAGTGCTATGACCATAACACAGGGGTTGTTGGGTTCATCATAGTGCTGGTCATGGTTTTAAGACGGCCCAGTAGCTATCTTATGAGAGCGCCATGAGATAGGTTGATTTCCCTCCCCTTGATGGCCATTAGCCTCTGGCCTTTCAAAGACTTGGTAAAAAGAATGTTAAACAAACAAACCAGTAAATATAAAAAAAAGAATAAATGAATAGAAAATAGATAAATAAATAAGTAAATGAATGAATAAATAAATACATAACTAACTAAAAATAAATAAATGAATGAATAAATAAAAACATAACTAACTAAAAATATATAAATGAATGAATAAATAAATACATAACTAAAATAACTAACTGACTAAATAAATAAATAAAGCGGGTGGCGGTGCACTGCAGCAATGAGCTTTCAAACAGGAGAGCAGCCCGAATTTCACATGGTAAATCCACACTGACAAAAGAAATGAATATGAATATGAATATGCATATGAATATGAATATGAATATGAATATGAATATAAATATGGATATGAATATGAATATGGATGTGGGTATGAATAATGCGCAGATTAGAGGTTCAATGTTAGGATGGGCCACGGTTTCAATGGACCGTTAGCTATATGTGGTTTCAGCTAAATGCTGTGGGATTCGCGCTAAGTAACGTGGCTGTTTCATTCTGACTTACTTGCTGCCCATTTTGCTATTAGCCTGTAGGACAGCAACGAAGACACGCCACTTCTATCTGTTTTGCTTCAACTCGTCTCAACGTTGTCGAGATGTGAAAGCGTTGAGCAGACAAAATAAACAGAATCAATTCTGAAGTTATCAGTGTCATAGACTCGCCACTTCAATCTGTTTTGCCTCAACTCGTCTCAACGTTGTTCGAGATATGAAAGCGTTGACCAGACAAAATCGATTGTGAAGTTATCAGTGTCATAGGTCATGAGTTGTCTGAGGGTGCCAATCTATGGAGCTATAGATACTGTGTCAGCGCCGACGGCAGTGTGTGAACAGTTTTGTACTGATGTTTCTCACAGGTTCTCAAGTGGCCGTAGTGATATTGATAGCCTTGTCGGCCTTTTGGGGGTCACTGGGGGCAGACTTGATCTGTGAGCTCTGTGGGGTGAAAGTTGGCTGATTTATTAATAACAGTGACTGGCACTGTCTTTAGGAACAAGACAAAGAAGAAACAGCTGTCACATAGCTACCACATCAGAAGAGGAGTGAGACAGCACAGACGTCATATTTCACTTTCAGGGATTACATTATGAAGGCGTAGTGTCCGTTGTCTGATCTTCATCATCATAAGAGAACTGTCAAGGTTTTAGTCACCTAACAGCAGTTTTGGGGCTTGGGGGATTATCTGCTTGTCACTTACTTTTTTTGTTTATTTTTTTTCACACAGAGCATCGCAGATAAGTATATTTCATAATAATACCTTTCATCTAATTTTCTCCGTTTTTGTTGTTGTTGTAAATTTTCACGAGATAATGCAGATGGAAAGATATTTTGCTACAAGGTAACCTAAGTAGTTTCAATGACAGATTAAAAACAAAAACATAATAGAATTTCTTTTTTACCCACAGGTATTGTAGGTAAGTACATTTCATCATATACCTTTCACCTAATTTCACCCGGTTTATGATTTTTGATTTTTTTCATGAGATAACACAAATGATAGATACATTCATACACAAACAAGAGATAACCTTATAATGTAGTTTCATAATGACAGAACCCTTTGACCCTTGATTCTGTACCTGTCACCACATCTTGCATTGTAACCATGCTGGAAAGCAAAACTACCTTTGACTCCCAACCTGTCCACCAGCATCTTGCATTGTCAACCATGCAGCAAAGCAAAAACTAACCTTTGATCTGCACCTGTCACACATCTTGCATTGTCACATGCAGCAAAGCAAACTAAACCCTTGATTCCAGCCACCTGTCCACCACATTTGCATTGTCAACCATGCCAGCAAAGCAAAAACTTAACCCTTTGATTCCTGCCACCTGTCCACCAGCATCCTGCATTGTCAATAATGCAGCAAAGCAAAAACTTAACCCTTTGACTCCTGCTACCTGTCCACCAGCATCCTGCATTGTCAACCATGCAGCAAAGCAAAAACTTAATCCTTTGACTCCCATCACCCCAGGGAGCCAACGAGTTAATCTTTTTGCAGTTGATGGATAGAACGTGGGGAGCAAAGAGTTAAGACAAGGGCAGACACAGAACGTACACTAAACAGGACCTAGAACTTACCCCAGCAGTCAAGATGACCGGCCGACAGCTGAACACACATTGCGGTAATGTCGCCTCTATCGAGTAGAGAGCAACAGGAGCCAGGACCGACAACTCCACCGACAAACCAAGCCCCATGGCAGCCGGCAGAACTAGTAGAAAAAGAAAACCCCAAAACCAAAACCAGAACAAACAAACAAAAAACGGTCATACATCATCAGATGGCCTGACTTTGTGGACGGCGACTGAAAGAAGACGGTGCCAGTGCCAGTGCCTGTGTCCTGAACTTTGGAACTTAATAGCACATTTCATCCATGAAGAATGCGAAAATACTTTTAACACCAAAATACCACGGAACCCTTGTATTGTTCAGTTTTGATCAAACTGTAAAAACAGATAGATATTGCAGGGTATATGGGGGTAACTTGGGCATTCCTTTTTAGGAATGTTCTTGAGCTTACCACTTTATGCTTTGTGGCTGCGTCTATGCTAGCTGAATGGGTAGCCAAACTGTGTTGGGTTTGGAAATTCTACATGGGAGATAACTCCGTGACTCTCAAGAGTTATGTTACTTAGTAGATAGATATTTGATCTGATTTTAATGCTTACAAAATCATTATCTGAAAATTCAAGATTGACAAATCTGGATCGACAGTGTGAAGGAGACACTTATGTCACGCGGCATTTCTTCTCTTCAGACCTTTTAGCTCGTTGCTGATTATCAGTTTTATCGTCCTTCGACACCATTGATGGTGCCAACCGACGGATGATAGACAAGAAAGAAGAAAAAGAATTGTCCCAAACACGGAAACAATTATCTCTTGGTCATTTCATTATGTATTTATTTATCTATTACTGCGATCATGACTTTCTCTTTCTTCTTTCTTTCTTTCTTCTTTCTTTCTCTTCTTTCTGTCTTTCCTTCTTTCTTTCTTTCTTCCTTCTTTCTTTCTTCTTTCTTTCTTTCTTTCTTCTTCTTTCTTTCCTTCCTTCTTTCTTTCTTTTCTTCTTTCTTTCTTCTTCTTTCTTTCCTTCTTTCTTTCTTTCTTTCCTTCTTTCTCTTCTTTCTTTCTTTCTTTCTTTCTTTCTTCCTTCCTTTCTTCCTTCCTTCTTTCTTTTCTTTCTTTCCTTCTTTCTTTTTTCTTTCTTTCTTTCTTCCTTCCTTCTTTCTTTCTTTCTTCTTCCTTTCTTCTTCTTTCTTCCTTCTTTCTTTCTTTCTTCTTCTTTCCTTTCTTTCTTTCTTCCTTTCTTTCTTTCTTTCCTTCTTCCTTCCTTTCTTTCTTTCTTTCCTTCTTTCTTTCTTCTTCTTCTTCTTCCTTTCTTTCTTTCTTTCTTTCCTTCTTCCTCCTTTCTTTCTTCTTCTTTCTTTCTTCTTACTTCCTTCCTTTCTTCTTTTCCTTTCTTCTTTTTTTTCTTCCTTTTATCTTATTTTTTTTCATTTTCTTCTTTTTTCTTATTTTATTTTCTTTTTTGTATTCTTTTATAAAGCAGCTCTTTCATCGTGCTAATCCATACTTACTTCATTAATTTCGTTTTACATTCTCTTTATTTCTTTCTCTCTTCCACTGCCTTTCTGTCTTTCTTCACTTCGTCACTCTTCCTTTTCTTTTGGCCTTTAAACTACTCGTTCACACCTGTCACACTTCAGTCTTTCAGACTTCCCCTTCTTGCTTTCTCTTTTCACATCTTCCATCCTTTTGGTCTAAGCTACACCTTCTAGCTTTAGCATCCCTTCTTCCACTGCTTCACTTCTCGCATATTCTTTCCTTTCAACCTAGAATTCTTTCTTTCTTTCTTCTCCCTTTTAGTCTTACTCTCTTTCTTTTGGGTTCTTCGAGTTAGGAGTCGCTTCCTTCTCGTTGCTGTCTTCGTCGTTCTTCAATCTACCCCTTCTTCCCCTATCGCTTTCAATTTGATAATTCTTTACTGTTTCTTGTTTCAGTTTCTTCTCACTTCTTTCTTTCTCTGTCTCTCTCTCTTTCTGTCTGTTTTCGTTTATTCTTTCTTTCTTCCTTCCTTCTTTCTTTCTTCTTCCTTTCTTTCTTTCTTTCTTTCTTCCTTCTTCCTTTCTTTCTTTCTTCTTCCTTTCTTTCTTTCCTTCTTCCTTTCTTTCTTTCTTCCTTTCTTTCTTTCTTTCTTTCTCCTTCCTCCTTTTTTCTTTCTTTCTTCCTTTCTTTCTTTCTTTCTTTCTTCCTTCCTTCCTTTCTTTCTTTCTTCCTTCTTCCTTTCTTTCTTTCCTTCTTCCTTTCTTTCTTTTCTTCTTTCCTTCTTTCTTTCTTTCTTTCTTCCTTTCTTCTTTCTTCCTTCCTTTCTTCCTTCCTTCCTTTCTTTCTTATTTAT
>CM060314.1:5185471-5190471 GCA_030674185.1 Monoplex corrugatus | reverse complement strand
GGCGGGGCATATCGAACCTGGGACGCGCGGAACCTTACTACGACACACATGCAACGGTCGATAAGAACAATCTCAAGATGAAATATACAGGTGGTGGTGCGGTGTGTGTGTGTGAATGTGAGTTGAGTGTGCTGCGTGCGGTGCAGTGCGTCGGCGGCGTGCGTGGTGTGGTTGTGGTAAAAAGCAATCTGAATGACTCATGACAGAACACACCAAACACACACGACACACACACACACACACACACACACACACAATGCAACGGTCGATAAGAAACAATCTCAAGATGGGCAATACTGGCGTGTGTGTCTATGTATGTGTGTGTGTGTGTGTGCGTGGTGTGTGCGTGTGTTCTGTCGTCCCAACCCACGGATGTACGCAAAACAAAACGTGTCAGCTCTCACAGTCAGACAACAGGAAATGTGTAGCGATATCTGCGTGTGTACGCTGCCGGGCGTAACGATTTGTCGTCACTCGGCCACAGGGGGGCACAGAACTACTCCCTTTCGAAACTTTGGTTTTACTCTCTTCTGACTGAAATGTCGATTTAGTGATGAGGTCGAAGTGATCAGACATATACCATTGAACATCCTTGCTTTCAGTCTGTTGTGAGGTTTTAGAATAGTAGATCTACGCCAGTTTGGAATGCTGAAGAAATCTAACTCTAGTGACCAGTCTTCTCACGACACAGCATCTTTGCACGATAGCAGTGGTTGTGAAGGCAGAAGACGCGCTTGCTGTGGTTGTGTGTGTGTGTGTGTGTGATGAAGACACGCTAGGGGGGCATCGCCGACACGATCGTGCAGGTGATAAACAGAGGAGTGTAACTGTGAGGACGAAAGCCGACATTGGTGGTAAACGTTGTAGATGTAAACAGGTATTTCTTTTGCAACTACCGAACCATACAAGACTACTAACCTAGATTTTACAAACAAGATTATTTCTACAAATTTATCCTTCGCTCACACACTTTGGGTTGGCATTCTCTTCATAGAGAAAACTGATTCCGAAGAGGGGGTGGGGGAGTTATTTGGAGTAGTGTTGGCGTCAGATCTAGAACTGATTGCAATGTAGTTTCTGTGAGCGACAAACTGCACATGACAATCACAATGGTTTTGAATTCATGTTTCTTTCCCAAATGTTGGCTTTCACCATCAATGAGTGATGATTTATTTTGACAGTTTGATTTTATATGTCAAGCCTCTCCACATTATGGAGTGCTGCTGTCTTAGTTTTGGGGGCGGCTCACACTGACTGTCAGTGACTGTGTTGATATTGAATATTCCTCTCCAGCTGTTAAAAGCCGACAGCAAGTGTGTGACGAGTTCAACACAGAACAAACAGATCGTCACCTTATATTGGTAGCGGTATACTGGACGTACTACCCAAGGCTAGCAGAGTACTCAGGAAGAGTCGCATAGGACATTGCTTTCCCCCATGGCCCATTCCCTCCAAGTTTTATGATTCTAGCAGTATCTGCCTCACAGGTTTGTGTTTTCGGCATGTTGTTACAGACAAGACCTATAAAAAAACAACAACAACAAACAAAAACAAAAAAAAAACGACAAAACCTGAGGCTTCTTCTTCTTCCAGGGAAGTGACCGCAATCAACCAGTTGATTATTTTGTCACTTTGGAGGAGGTCGGAAGCATAAAAAAGAAAAGAAAAAAAAAGCTTATTTAGAGAGTTTGGAGGCCCTTGACACAAAGGTGCCTCCACGACGCTCTGGGGCAGGCGGTTCCAGTCGCGGATTGTTCGTGGTAGAAAAGTCTGTTGTTGGTATTGTGTGCGGCATCTCGGTTGATTATATTGATGGTCGTGGCCTCTTCTCTGGCGGATATGAGCACTAAGAACTGGCCTGTATGCTGACCATTTCAATCGATTTCCTCATTCCGGTGGTTTCAGATAATTGTTTCATAGGTCCCTTCATTCACCCTCCCCCACCCTCCCGTTTCATTTCAAGACCTTGCCGAGCTAGGGAGAGTGTTTGTGCAGGATCAAGGAGTCTGCTAGATAATTGCTGTCAGATTGGGTGGAGATGGTTTGTGACTGACCAAGTGTCCGTGAGTCCCTTTTGAACAAACTCCAACACCAGAAATCAGTCTGAATGTCTTGTTTGTCCTAACAACCATTGCAAGGCAGACAACTCTGCATTTCCTCTCTTTGGAGTGAAGGACTAGCACCAACAGAGTTACCCTTGTTGTACTGGAAACCTGTAGATAGATCTGTCTGTTTTTTACCACAGTGTTGAGGGACAACTAACTCATTAACACATTAATCCTTTGACTCCTGCACCCTGTCCTCCAGCATCCTGTATTGTCAACCATGCTAGCATAGCAAAAACTTAACCCTTTGATTCCCTCACCCTGTCCACCAGCTTTCTGCAGGAAGCTGGTGGACAGGGTGAGGGAATCAAGGGTTAAGTTTTTGTTGTTGATAGATAGGGTGTGGGAGTCAAAGGGTTAAATCAAGTTGAAAAGTAAAAGAACGTCTGTAAATCTACTTTTTACTACAGTGTTGAAGGAACAAACAACAAGTATATTTATAAGGTCAAAATAAAACTGAGGTGTCTGCACATCTGTTTTTACCACTAAGTTGAAGGAAAAAAACACATACTGAATATAAAGTCAAAACAAAAGTTTCCCCCATAACCCATAGGTTGTAGGGAAGTCAGGTGGTAAAGAACTCTCTCAGGCTTGAGCTAGCATATGAGAACAGTGCCAGTCATCTCTCCCTCTCTGCTTTACCTTCCTGAACCTTGACCAGGTCAGTTACCCGTCACAACTCATATGCAATTCAACACATTTAACACACTCTGATTTTCCACTTTCAAGTTAGAATATGTTGTTAAATCATAACATATCTTGTTCACATTTGCAGTCACTTTGTTTAGGTTATTTATTACATATATGTTATGAAATGATTGATTGATTTGTATGTAAATGTGTTTCAGCTCCGTGACTGGAAGTCAGAAAGCAGCACCATGGCAGCGACACATCGGAGAGGACGGCCATGTGTTTTACGTGGAACTGATGCAAACGAAACTTGCACACACACCCAGTCCACGTGCCACAGACAGCGGTAACACGTGCGCTCTCTGCAGCACACGATCATGCCACAGCTGTGCCAGCGAGGATACTGGCTACTCCTCTGACACTGATGCCCTCCCGACACAGGTCAAAGGTCGGAGGTCAGAACAGTCTGTGCTGGACCTCAGTCACGACTCGTTGTTTAAAGTTTCCGACCTTGATGACAAGGACGATGGAGTGTCTGTGGATTTGTCAGAATTTGACAAAAGTGAACAAACACCTACGGTCTTTCATCACTCGTTTGATGACGATGACTTAATCACAGGACTGGAACATCAGTGTCATGTTGGAAAGTCGGGACCCAGCATCAGACGTCGTCATTCATGTGTGCGGACGGCAAGTTTGTGTGAGCGACATTCCAACAAGCTTTGTGTTCCAGACACCAGCTTCTCTAACTCAGATCTTGGCAACAAGTGTCGGACTTGTAAATGCGGTGGACAGACATTTCCGATGTCGTCATCCAAGTCCAAGGTGGAGGATGGGAAGAAAGAGGTGATTCTTCATCTGAGGTCCACAGAGCCCGTATGGGACACCCGATTCAAGATCAGCTGGCTGGAAGCAGTGCTAGGCATTGTCCCCGGGTGTGATGATGATCACAGGACCCTGAACCAAGGTGACGCTGATAGTGACAAAATCGTCATTAGGGGTCTGGCACCGGATGGACCTGCAGTGCGGAGTAAAAAATTGTGTATTGGTAAGTTGTGTGTGTGTGTGTGTGTGGTGGTGTGTGTGTGTGTGTGTGTGGTGTGTGTGTGTGTGTGTGTGTGTGTGTGTGTGTGTGTGTGAGTGTGTGTGTGTGTGTGTGTGTTTGTGAGTGTGAGTGTGTGTGAGTGTGTGTGTGATGTGGTGTGTGAGTGTGTGTGTGTTTGTTTGGAGTGTGTGTGTGGTGTGTGTGTGTGTGTGTGTGTGTGTGTGAGTGTGTGTGAGTGTGTGTGTGGTGTGAGTGGTGTGTGTGTGTGTGTGAGTGTGTGTGTGTGTGTGTGGTGTGTGTGTGTGTGTGTGTGTGTGTGTTGTGTTTGTGTTTGTGTGTGTGTGTGAGTGTGTGAGTGTGTTGTGAGTGTGTGAGTGTGCGCATGCGTGTGTGCGCGTGTATGTGTGTGTGCATGTGTGTGTGTGTGTGTGTGTTTGTTCGTTCTTTAATTTAATGTCTTTTCACTATAAGTGATATTAGACAGGGGTGTGTGTGTGTGGTGTGTGTGTGTGTGTGTGTGTGTGTGTGTGTACACATGTGTGAGTGCATGCAAGCGTGCGCGTGTACATGTGTGTGTGGGTGTGTGAGTGTGTGTGTACATGTGTGTGTGTATATGTGTGTACATATGTGTGAATGCATGCAAGTGTGCACGTGTACATGTGTATGTGGGTGTGTGTGTGTACGTATCCTCGGTGGTATGTTATGTGTGTGTGTGTGTGTGTGTGTGTGTGTGTGTGTGTGTGTGTGTGTGTGTGTGTGTGTGTGTGTGTGTGTGTGTACATATCCTTGGTGGTATGTTATGTGTGCTCTGTGTGTGTGTGTGTGTGTGTGTGTGTGTGTGTGTGTGTGTGTGTGTTAAACTTGGGGTTGAGTTATTCAGTGCCAGTGTAAAAACTGCCAATTTCAGGTAATTTCAGTAAAGAATTGCCAAGGGGTACTGCCATAATTATTTCATGTTAATGCTTGTTTTAGGATGAATTTTATTGTGAAACTTACCATACACCTAACTAGTAACAGAAATCCTAAAGAACAAATTGCACCTAAAATATCAATTTCAGTTTTCACCTGTATAGATCCTTACCACCTCTGAGGCTGTATATTGGCTTGCTTGTGTGTGACTTATGTTTGTGAGGATGAGTCATGTATACAGTCATACTGTATGGTTTAACTGAACTACTGTACTTCCATTCAGCAAAACTTAAGTACCAGTATAATACATT
>CM060314.1:5175471-5180471 GCA_030674185.1 Monoplex corrugatus | reverse complement strand
GTTAATTTGTTTGATGTTAGCTTAATTGTTACCTTAAGCTTAACTGATACAATGCCTTCATGATTACATAGGTTCATTCATTCCATACGCACTCCCCCCCCCCCCCCCCCCCCATCTAAAAGCACGTATGTGAATAGAAGTTAAAAGAAGTAACGAACGAACTCTGATGACAGACTTCAGCTCAGGTCAGGTGGACAATTTGTCAGTCACAGCAAGAAGATTACACCCTTGGGAAAGACAACATTTTACACCCACTTTTGGTCAAAATCACATTGCAGCTTTATAGCAAAGGCAGTCAAGACTTGAATTTAAGTCTTGCAGAAAATTTTTCAACTTGTAAAAGATAACACCTAGGGAAAGAAAACACTTTATGAGAAAGTTGTGTTCATTGTCACCTTGCAGTTTTTATAATTATAGTGAAGGGCAGCCAAGACTCAAACCCAGGCGTTACAGTATATAGACGATTTTTAGCCCTTGTGTGAGTCGATGACCTGGACGTGTGGAAACCATTTAGTGATCACAGTCACGTCTTGGGCTTAACCCTTTGACTCCCGCATCCTGTCCAACAGCATCCTGTATTGCCAACCATGCTAGCGAGCAAAAACTTAACCCTTTGATTCCCTCATCCTATCCACCAGCTTCCTGCAGGAAGCTGGTGGATAGGATGAGGGAATCAAAGGGTTAAGTTTTTGTAATTGGTGGATAGGGTGCGGAGTCAAAGGGTTAAGGCGGCCAAAACTCAAACTCTGCTCCGATGAACAGTTTGTCAGTTCCCGTGGAAGTAGAACACACTGGAGGGAAAAAACCCAGCCAAACCAACCAACCAACCAACCACCAACCAACCAACCAACCAAAAAAACCAACCAACCAACGAACCAACCAACCAACCAACCAATCAACCAACCAATCAACCAACCAACCTTCCAAACCAACCAACCAACCAACCAACCAACTAACCAACCAACAACCAACCAACCAACCAACCAACCAACCAACCAACCAACCAACAACCAACCAATCTACCAACCAATCAACCAACCAACCAACCAATCAACCAACCAACCAACCAATCAACCAACCAATCAACCAACCAACCAACCAATCAACCAACCAACCAACCAACCAACCAACCAACCAACCAACCAACCAATCAACCAACCAACCAACCAACCAAACAAGACACAAAACAAACAACCAACAAGACACAAAACAAACAACCAAACAAGACACAAAACAAACAACCAAACAAGACACAAAACAAACAACCAACAAGACACAAACAAACAAACAAACAAACACAACAACCAGCAAGACACAAAACAACAAACAAACAAACAAACAAACAACAACCAAACAAGACACAAACAAACAAACAAACAAACAAACAAACAACAACAAACTTGCACTCATTTGCTATGACAGACAGATAAATTTCAAATTTTGTAAAAGTCACCCATCCATGATTTGAACCCAGCTTTCTCACACCTTGGGCTGATGCCTTAATAATCACTAGACCACATACTCCACATACCCTGGCCTTCATTGTCAAGTTGGCTGTAGACTTGAACTCAGGTAGACAGTCCTTATAAAAGTTTAACAGCCCTGGAAAAGAAAACTTCTTGTATTACCTGCAGTAACAGTTTTATTACACCTTCACCGTGAACTTGGCCACAGACTTGAACTTCAGTCATGTAGGCAATTTGTCAACCTCTGAAACGTAAGAGTGTGACAGACTTGGAAAGAAAATACCTTAACCCTTTGACTCCCACATCCTGACCACCAGATCCTGCTTTGTCAACTATACTAGCAAAGCAAAAACGTAACTCTTTGACTCCTTCATCCTTTCCAGGAAGCTGGTGGATAGGGTGAGGAGTTAAAGGATTAAGTTTTTGAGGTTAATGGATAGGGTGCAAGAGTTAAAAGGGTTAAGCGTATTAGAGGTCATAATCATATTACAGCTTCATTGTTCAGTTGGTTACAGACTCGAAGTCAGGTCATATACATACAATTTGTCAACCTCTCAGGTAGTGCGATACCGTGTGCAGGAAAGCAAACACCTCGTCCAGTGTTGTGATCACAGTTACGCTTCAAGCTGTAATGTAAAGTCAGTCATAGACTGGAACACGGGTCATACAGACAACTTGTCAACCTTTATAGGAGTACAATGCCCGAAAGAAAAGAAAACACCTTGTGATCACAATTGCATTCCAGCTTAACTGTGGAGCCGGCCGCAGGTAAGGCAGGCAATTTGTCAGCCTGTAATGCACTGTGGAACTAAGCCCCTTGTATGGCATGGTATCAGTGTCACCAGAGACACAGACAGAAAGATAGGCAGTCTACATCTAGGCAACTTGATCTACAGCTCACGGCCCGTGTCTGTGTCTATGTCTATGTCTGTCTCTCACTACATGGTCTTTAGACTGTTGATATGGTGCAGCAGAGACGGAGGCATAGTACAAACTTGGGAGCTGTTGAACACAGTGCTGCAGAAGGCTGGGGACAATACAAACCACAGGCCTCGCTCACTCGGTGCTGCAGAGGGCTTGGGACAATATATGCCACATATTTTTTTTCTAGTTCTGGGATGTATTGTATCTTTGATGATGAGTGGTAGGGGTGGAGGAGAATAATGCTTTGTGGAAGGGGTGGAGTATGTGTGTTGTATGGGGATTCAGGACTTTGCTGGCTTGCAGGTAATGTGTAGACTGTGTTTTTAGCTAACTGACATTTTTGGGGCTCAGAGTGAAGCTCTCATTGTATCTACGGCAGGCTCCATTGAACATCACGAGTTTGTTTGAATAACAGATTGATGTAAGCATAGACAATGATAGATAGAAAGTATAAATTAAGTAGAACCGTAGAACTTACCATTGCGAAGGGTTTATAGTACAGACTTATGTCTTATGAGACATGATTGGCGCAGAGGTTGAGTATTTGCCTTCCAGTCTGTCTGGCCAAGTTTTCATGAGTATAAATCACACCTGTAGAACTTGTGCATGCAACCTTCCAGACTACCCAACTGTGAATAGGTACCTGACTTCCATCAAAGTTAGGGAAAGGTAAACAAAGAGAGAGAGAGAGAGAGAGAGAGAGAGAGAGAGAGAGAGAGAGAGAGAGAGAGAGAGAGAGAGAAAGAAGGACACCACATCTGTGATGCTAGCCCAGAGAAAAGTGGAGGTTTCTGCCATCTCACTCTCCTATGATGTCAATGTTATGGGACAACCTGTGCTTATGCCATCATCGTTTTGGATCTTTTTCTTCACAAGGCGTCTGTGGTGTTGGTTTGTATGGGAATCATTCCAAGTGCAGAAATGTTGTCTTGAGAATTACAGTGATAAACAGCAAGGAGGGGAAGGGGAGGGGAGGGGAGGGGACCTGTCAAACACTGACACGACAAGACTGATTGGAGCATTCAGTGGGCCGTGAAGAAGCCAACGTTCATGTTGCAGATTGAGGTGGAACTCGGGATATGAGATCTTGAGTCCATGGCTCCATCACGAGTCGGCCGGCCTGCGTAATATAAAAACTGTGGCCCATCAGAGGATTGAACCCACATCATGCTATAACTGTATGAGCTAACTGTAGTGGTCACAGAGTGCTGGACACTCCGCTGACAACCAAACTCCATGGCTGCAGACAGGAGCTGGAAAAGACGGTTGCATTCATCACCCGGACTCAGCTGGTTGTGTAGCAGCGTATGCCAAGAAGAAGAAAAGAAGAAGAAGAAGAAGAAGAAGAAGAAGAAGACAGAGTGTTGGACAGTTGTTCACTATCTATGATGTCTCCCCCCCCCCCCCCCACACACACACACTTTGCTTGATGAAATGACTGTCGAGTGCATCGGAAGCTTGGGAGGTGATTGTCCAGAGAGTGGCGGGCATTGGTGCTCTTGGTCCTTTGGCACCTTGTGGTGTTCTTGTTAACTTTGGCTCATGGCTTGGCCACTGACTTCAGGAAGTCAGGCCTGATGACTGCAGGGAAAGAGTGTGGCTTGGCCACTGACTTCAGGAAGTCAGGCCTGATGACTGCAGGAAAGAGGTGGCTTGGCCACTGACTTTAGGATATGCAGGCTTGGATCTGATGACTGCAGGGAAAGAGTGTGGCTTGGCCACTGACTTCAGGAAGTCAGGCCTGATGACTGCAGGGAAAGAGTGTGGCTTGGCCACTGACTTCAGAAGTCAGGCCTGATGACTGCAGGGAAAGACCTGCTGGCTGCTTGGAAAGATGGCAAGCTTGGGATCCTCTTTTTTTGGGGGCATTATTCAGAGACCTTGTTCTCCGAACAGCCGTTATAAGACATACGTCTCTTTTTGTATAGGAGTTTAGAGCGACTTTAGAAGTCGAGAGAAGCACTGACAACCGCTATATGCCAAGTGCAGTGCTTGTTACCAGACTGCACTTCCATTTTGTATGGAGTATGAGGTGGCCACTTTAGATGATCGGAGTAGCACTGTAATGGATCGCATTGTAAAGGTGCCCATGCTATGTATACCTAGCTCACCTCTTGTTGAAGAAGAAACGTGGAGCTGGTCACGGTAAGTGAAGGGCTGCAGCAGAGAGCTGGTGGCAATGGGTGCGAAGAGACATGAAGTTGAGAGTGAGGCAAGAGAGGGGTCTTCCATTCTTTCTTGGTCCAGAGCTGGCTGGACCTGGTTGGTGCGCATTGTGAGACTGTGTCCCGGGGTTTGTCATCTCCCCACCTTGCCATTTGGTTTGTAAACAAGGTAACTGATGACTGGGTCCGAATGGGTCATGCAATGCATGGACAGTCCCCTTTGCTTGCTGAAATGACTATCGAGTGGCTTCTGGAGCTTGGGAGGTGAGTGTCCAGAGAGGGTGGGGCATTGGTGCTCCGGGTCCCATTGGCACCCTCATGATGTTTCTTGTTAACTGGGAATGATGATTGTTATGCCATGGAATTCCATTCGGGTTTGAGACTGCATGACAGGGCTGTAGTAGATCCTGGTGTCAGCTAGGTCTGAGAAATACAGACACCTACT
>CM060314.1:5160471-5167971 GCA_030674185.1 Monoplex corrugatus | reverse complement strand
ATAGAAAGTATCAACAGCAAACAGTTGTCTATTTACAAGTGTGTGACATGTTGACAGGTGACAGTATAGAAAGTATCAACGGTAAACAGGTGTCTGTCTACAGGTGTGTGATGTGATGTGTTGACAGGTGACAGTATAGAAAGTATCAACGGTAAACAGGTGTCTGTCTACAGGTGTGAGATGTGGTATGTTGACAGGTGACAGTATAGAAAGTATCAACAGCAAACAGGTGTCTGTCTACAGGTGTGAGATGTGGTATGTTAACAGGTGACAGTATAGAAAGTATCAATGGCAAACAGGTGTCTGTCTACAGGTGTGTGATGTGATGTGTTGACAGGTGACAGTATAGAAAGTATCAACAGCAAACAGTTGTCTATTTACAAGTGTGTGATGTGCTGACAGGTGACTATAGAAAGTATCAGTGGCAAACAGATGTCTGTCTACAGGTGTGTGATGTGTGTTGACAGGTGACAGAATAGAAAGTATCAACAGCAAACAGTTGTCTATTTATAAGTGTGTGATGTGCTGACAGGTGACTGTATAGAGAGTATCAATGGCAAACAGGTGTCTGTCTACAGGTGTGTGATGTGGTATGTTGACAGGTGACTGTATAGAGAGTATCAATGGCAAACAGGTGTCTGTCTACAGGTGTGTGATGTGGTGTGTTGACAGGTGACAGTATAGAAAGTATCAACGGTAAACAGGTGTCTGTCTACAGGTGTGTGATGTGATATGTTGACAGGTGACAGTATAGAAAGTATCAACGGTAAACAGGTGTCTGTCTACAGGTGTGTGGTGTGCTGACAGGTGAGGAGTATAGAAAGTATCAACAGCAAACAGGTGTCTGTCTACAGGTGTGTGATGTGATATGTTGACAGATGACAGTATAGAAAGTATCAACGGCAAACAGGTGTCTGTCTACAGGTGTGTGATGTGATATGTTGACAGGTGACAGTATAGAAAGTATCAACGGCAAACAGGTGTCTGTCTGTCTACAGGTGTGTGATGTGATATGTTGACAGGTGACAGTATAGAAAGTATCAACAGCAAACAGGTGTCTGTTTACAGGTGTGTGATGTGATATGTTGACAGGTGACAGTATAGAAAGTATCAACGGCAAACAGGTGTCTGTCTGTCTACAGGTGTGTGATGTGATATGTTGACAGGTGACAGTATAGAAAGTATCAACGGCAAACAGGTGTCTGTCTGTCTACAGGTGTGTGATGTGATATGTTGACAGGTGACAGTATAGAAAGTATCAACGGCAAACAGGTGACATGGAGCAACCTCAGCATTGTGCTCTCCTCCCTCCACCACACCAGAAAGGTATGTCTGCCAAATCGATTAACAACAACAAGAAGAAGAAGAAGAAGAAGAAAAATGTTCTGTCTCTCTGTCTCTGTGTATGTACACCTCTCTTATTCACTGGGAATCATATCTTTGACTGGTTCACTTGTGTTGGGTTGGGTCTTTTTGACCAGCACATTACTGCCATGGTTGTGCCTCCCGATGAGGCTTGTCGCACAGGAAACTGAACGGTTTACTTCATAGTGTGACATATCAACAGTCTCATGATGCAGTCATCCTTGTGAAGGTTTCCATAAAGCTCGAAACAAAGGAAATTTCATGTTACAGGAGTTGAAGGAAGAAGAAGATGTCAAAAGAGTGCAGAAGGCAGTCCAGCAAGGTCAACAGGGGCAATGGACAACATGGGACAGTGCACTCCAAAGAAGTCTCAGCTGGAACGATATGTGGCACATGGCTCCTCTAAGGATAAGCTTCCTCCTCAGATCTGTATATGACCTGCTCCCCTCGAATGCAAACTTAGTGAAATGGGGGAAATCAGACGACCCAGCATGTCCGCTCTGTCAGAAGAAACAAACAGTGGAACATGTCCTAAGCTCTTGCAAAGTAGCGCTAGCCCAAGGAAGGTATACATGGAGGCACAACCAAGTTCTGAAAGTGATCACAGACATGGTTAGCGAAAAAACCATGACCCCAAACGCACCAATTGCTATGACAACGTTCTACAAAGCAGGAGGGAAACAGGTCTGGCCCGAAAGTGCTATGACAACCAGCACATTGCCAAAGGGTCTTCTGGATGGAGCAGTCGACTGGGAGTGTACAGCAGACCTCCCAGAGTGGAGAAATTACCCAGATGTCATCAGCAAGACAGGCATGAGACCAGACATCGCTCTCCACTCTGACTCCTCGAAACAAGTGATTCTGATAGAACTCACTGTGCCATACGAAAGCAGAATGGAAGAAGCACATATCTACAAGACCGAAAAATACGCCGGTCTTGCCAGCACCCTGAAGAAAGCAGGTCTGCGGGTCAAAATCTTCGCCATAGAGGTCGGGGCAAGAGGGTTTGTGGGCACCTCCGCTTATGATCTCATGAAACAACTCGCCATTTCTGGGAAGAAGAGGACTAGAGCCCTTAAAGCGATGGCAGAGGCAGCAGAAAGGAGCTCAAGCTGGATCTGGGCAAGGAGGAACCAAAAGTGAACTTCATAAGGATTATATTCCCTACAGATGATGTGTGCCCCGTTAGCACATTGGTAAAACCGCGTACCGCAGTTCTGAAGCGCAGAATCGCCCAGGTTCGCTCCCCGGCGTGGGGAAAAAAAAAAAATAGACAACAGCAGAAGGGCATCCAGGAGTCATGACCTGGATGTGGCCCGGTCCCCCGAGAGTGTAAGGAATTCAGGGCCGAAACACTTGTCTAAAGGGGGTTACTTCTCTGAAGACCTTCTGTTGTCTAGCTCTCCCTAGAGTTTCTTTCTACCCGGTTGGCTATGAAGGATTCAGATCTGTTTGTACACAGTCTTCGTTTGTTTTCTTTTCTTTTCTTTACTCATTCAAACGGCGTCAGGTCATTTTTTTTTTTTGGGGGGGGGGGGGTGCTTCTTTTCTTTTCTTTTCTTTCTTTCTCATTCAAATGATGTTGAGCCATATTTCTTTTTTGTTTCTTTTCTTTCCTTTGCTTTTTTTCTCATTCAAACTGTGTGAAGTCTTATTTTACCGGAAACTCATAGACTATATCACTTGTTCTTGTTTTCCTCAGTTATTTAGTTCTATAGTTACCTATCTGTATGTCTGTCTATATGTCTGTCTGTCTGTCCTGTCTGTCTGTCTGTCTATCTATCTGTTTATATATATATGTATGCATGTATGTATGTATGTATGCATGTATGTATGTATGTATGTATGTATGTATGTATGTATGTATGTATGTATGTATCTGTCTATCTATCTGTTTATCTATCTGTCTATCTGTGTATCTGTCTGTCTCTCTGTCTATCTGTCTGTCTATCTGTCTGTCTGTCTATCTGTCTGTCTATCTCTCTGTCTATCTGTCTGTCTATCTGTCTGTCTCTCTCTGTCTATCTGTCATGTCTGTCTATCTGTCATCTGTCTGTCTGTCTGTCTGTCTGTCTGGTTATCTATATATACACATAAATATGGAGCCTTGCAGTCAGAAGAACTACAGTTGGCCTACCATCCATTGCTTCACTTATTGTAGGCGACATCGCCAAAAGGCTGTGGTCAGCTGCTTCATTGGCCTGACCACAGGGACAGGTTGGTGAGTGCATCTGTTTGAGTGAGGGTAGGTCCTGTTGAACCTCAAGTTTCAATGAAAAGTACACACAGAAAAGAAATGAGGAAAAAGATTGCTGGTCTCACCTGTCTCACCCTGTCGCGTCACCGGTAACAGTGTTTGGCCGCTGCACATGATGTCCTCACAAGTTGCCTCCAGCACTCTCGATCTTGGCTAAGTCTGACCACCTCCTGGAGTTTCTTGCCACTGATGTTTGTGATGTTTCTAGCAAGTGATGCAGGTGGCCGTCCTCTGTTTCTCTTTCCTTCCACTTTACCTTGGAGGACAGTGGACATCAAGTCTGTTCTCTCATTACGGATTGCGAACTGCAGGATACTAGCCCAAAATTTGCTGGTATTGCTGGTACGGATTGCTGGTACTGCAGGATAATAGCCCAAAATTTTGCATAGTATATTCTTTGTGTTCAAATGAAATGTAACACAAGATGCAAATTAACCTTTTGACTCCTGCACCCTATCCACTAGCTGTAAAAACTTAACCCTTTGATTCCCTGCAGTAAGCTGGTGAATAGGGTGAGGGAATCAAAGGGTTAAGTTTTCGCTTTGCTAGCATGGTCGATAATGCAGGATGTTGGTGGATGTTGAGTGTGAGAGTCAAAGGGTTAATATTCATTGCATTTGTTTTCATCATTTACACAATATCTTATCGATGCAGGTGCGACTGGTGGTGAAGCGGCCGTGCAGCCAGCAAACCTCAACTCTTTCAGATCGTCTCCTCTTGGACACAGGCAGCGTGTTGAAGGCGCTACAGGACCATCACAACTCCCCCACACCCACGCGACAGAGGCGGAGGGGTGGAGACAGGCTGGAGGCTGTGTGTGTCCTGTACATGTCTGTGCAAGGGGGTGGGGCAGACCGGGAGGATGCAAGGGGAGAGAAGCGTGACGTGGTTTATCAGTTTCCCCAGGAGGAGGGAGTGCTCTCCCGACTGCGAGGGTCGTTCTTCTTATCACTCTGACATTGATTCATCTATCCTGAGCGATGGTTGTGAGATTCTTGACGTTTAGGTGTTGTATTGATGTCTTGGTTTATTTTTTTAATGATGGTTTTTTTTAATTCTACTTTGTATTTTAGTCTATGGTTGTTTGTATGTATTTGTGTTCTTTTGTATTGTCTTTTGTTGTTTTATTTATTTTTGGTTTTATTAATTGTCTTATTTGGTTGTTTGTATTTGTTTTATTTTTATTGATCTTTTGGTGCATTTGAATATTATGTTTTGTATTTATTGATGTTATTGGTTGTTTTATTTATTGTTTTTATTGTCTTTTGTTTTTTTTTTTTTATTGTCTATTTTTTGTTGTTTATTTATTTTTATTTTTTTATTGTCTATTTGGTTGTTTATTTATTTATTTTATTTTATTGTCTATTTGGTTGTTTTTATTTATTTTATTTTTATTGTCTATTTGGTTGTTTGTATTTATTTTTTTTTATTGTCTATTTGGTTGTTTGTATTTTTTTGTTTTCATTGAGTATATTTGGTCATTTGAATCTATTTTGTATTTATTGAGTCTATTTGGTTGTTTGTATTTATCTTATATTTATTGAAACCAGAAAAAAACATGAAAATAGAATCAGAACGCGTATTTAATACAATCAGTCGAGACATGTGCAAACTTTCGGCCAACTGGCCTTTGTCAAGTGTAAACGTAAGAATTAAATACAAGAATTAGGAGAAAAGGACTAAAACTTCCCTGCTGCTTTGTCCAGTGGGAGAAATGGACTAAAATGGACACTGCACGCTGGACGAAGCAGCAGATAAGTTTTAGTCTTTTTAGATATTTCTGTTACCTTTTCCCTCCCACTTTCATTGAATGAATGATTGCTGTTTTACAGGCTGACAGTGGGTGTGGAGGGGTCGCTGGTCCATGTGACGTGTCACAAGGAGGGGAAGGACATGTTGATCATCGCGGCACCTGCCAACAGGTTGGTCGCTTTTACGCTTTTCCACCTCTAGCCGACACTTTTATTTCTGCCAAAAAGATTTCCTCAAATTGCCCTTATTGTAGTTACACAGATCAACAATTGTCCCTCCAACTAGTAACCATTGAATCAAACAGTTCCATTGATGATTCAGCATTGTCAAGTGGGTAAGACATCAAACTTTCAAGGCCTGGGTTTGATCCTGTTTGGGTACCTCCCACCTGGTGGGTAAAGGATGGAAATTTTCCTCTGATATCCCATATCAATACATGTACAGACCTGCTAGTACCTTTTTAAAATTTTTTTTTATTGTTGTTTAAAGCCCACCCGACTGTGCAGAGCCATATCAGGGCTAACACCACTTCAAAACACACAAAACTTCAACAGGGAAAAAAAAAAGAAAAGAAAATTAAGTACACATATCAATGCATTCGCGCACATAATCTTAGGACATGCCCCCGTCGTAGGACCATTCCATCCGATTTATCGCACAGGGGAGATTTAAAAAACACCTGAATACAAATATAAGCATACATATGGACACCAAAACATATATAAAAACAGGTATAAATTATCTAAAATTGCTTCTGCATATCTCACCTCCTTAGAGCCAAAAATGCACTTAATACATGTACCCAATTATCAATCCAAAGAAAAAGTACGTATGATTTTATCAAACAAATACAGGTGAATGGACCATTAAGGCAGAAAATGACAAGTAGAAATGACAGAAAGCAAAGCAACAAGGCAGAAACAAAGAGAGTGACAGAAAAGAGGAAATTTCTAGCACAGAATTTCCAGAAGGTGGGGATACTGTTTATACTGAAAGAGCCCCGGGCAACCCAATGGGGGGCTGCTAGTGCCTAGACCCCCTTCATGCATATATGCATGCAGAATATCAGATATGAATGTCAAAGATCTGAAAGTCATGTTGGTGTCTGGTGGGTTATGGACACTTGGAAAACGCCCAGCAAAGATGGAATATGCAGACTGTGCAGCAACATACTGCCAGCACAGTAAGGGCAAAACAATATGAATACATGTGTCTTAGAAAAATAGGAACATTGAAGAAAAAAAAGAAGAAACATTTTTTTTTAGTCAATCCGTCCAGTCAGCCATCTAATCATTCATAACCAACCAACCAACCAACCAACTAACCAATGAACTAAACAGCTAACTGACAATTCAGTCAATCAGTCCATCCATCCATCCATCCATCCATCCATCCATCCATCCATCCACCCACCCACCCCCATCCACCCATTCATCCATCCATCCATCCATCCACCCACCCATCCACCCATCCATCCATCCATCCATCCGGTCAACCAGCATAGTAATTCTCCCTCACTAAACCAGCCAATAAGACAGGTAACCAACAATTCGTTCAGTGAATGATTCAGTCTGTTAGTATCAACCAACCAGTCAACCAATGAATGAATAAAGGAATAATTTCATCCATCCATCCATCCATCCATCCATCCAACCATCAGTCAGTCCGTCAGTCAGTCAGTCAATCTCTTCTTCTTCTTCAGTGCTGAGGGCCCACAATCAAACTTGATTATTCTGGCGCCTATAACTGGGGGGGGGGGGGGGTTTACAGCAGATAAATCTGGAGCAGTGGACATGTCTTAAGAGTTCAGTTTTAATCATGATGATGGTGAGGTGGGGGGTGGGGGGAATGAGGGTGGTGGGGTGAGGAGGTAGGAGGGGGAAGGGGGGGTGAAGAGGGCAGTCAATCAGTCAATCAGTCAGTCAAATCAGCAGGTGGAATCAGTCAGTCCATCATCGAGTTAATCATTTATAATCAATGTAATCAACAGGTATGATGATCTTGTCATTGCAGGCTACAGGCCAGCCAACTTCTGACCGTCTCCAACAGAATTGTGCGGTTAGTGAGGGTCCTCTATGGCTCAGTGGAAGAAGCGTTTTCTTCGGAACGACATCACAGGTCTCTGG
>CM060314.1:5112971-5152971 GCA_030674185.1 Monoplex corrugatus | reverse complement strand
TGTGTGTGTGTGTGTGTGTGTGTGTGTGTGTGTGTGTGTGTGTGTGTGTGTGTGTGTGTGCGTGTGTGTGTGTGTCTGCGTGTGTGGTGTGTGTGTGTGTGTGTGTGTGTGTGTGTTTGTGTGTGTGTGTGTGTGTATTTGTGTTTGTGTGTTTGTATTTGTGTTTGTGTGTGTATGTTTTCATGTTTGTGTGTGTATATGTGTTTATGTGTGTATGTTTGCTTGTGTGTGTGTGTGTCTGTGTGTGTGTGTGTGTGTGTGTGTGTGTGTGTGTGTGTGTTTGTGTGTGTGTGTGTTTTGTGTGTGTGTATTTGTTTGTGTGTGTGTGTATGTTTTCATGTTTGTGTGTGTATATGTGCTTATGTGTGCTGTGTGTGTGTGTGTGTGTGTGTGTGTGTGTGTGTGTGTGTGTGTGTGTGTGCGCACGCATGTGTACGTGTTCATAAGTATATGACTGTGAATGTGGATAGTACAAGTAAGGAATGTCTTTGTGTGTGTGTATATGTGTGTTTGAAGAACCAGAGAGAGAGAGAGAGAGATAGAGAGAGAGAGAGAGGGAGAGAGAGAGAGAGAGAGAGAGACAGAGAGAGAGAGAGCAAAAGAAAACTACTACTGTATATGAATAGTAGTAATGCTTGTTTGCTTGCTTTGGTTTTCTTTCCTTTTTTCCAAGTTGTAAAAATAACAATGGCCATATACATGAATTAAGAGTAAACATTTTATTGATTTCTGTATTGTGAAAATACAATAAGATACATTTTTTCATTTATTTGTCTATTGAATATTTTTTAATAGATTGATGGAACACAGAATATACCTTATTTAAGATGAAAGATATGAAGAAATCATACTTTTAATATCTATTACAAACATAAATTTGTGGAAATTCGTACACATGTATATATTATCTGTCATAATGAAAATAAATGTGTATGATATTGTCAACATGTATTACATACGTAAACCCATGTGGAAATTTGTATCATACATAAGATGCGTGTTCTCTGAATGACGCAGACTTGTATCACATTTTCAGACTCAGCTCAGGAAAAGAGAACAACCTACTGGTTTTCTGCCAAATCAATGAACAGGAAGGTGTACTGAATACTTCCCTGAAGGCAAGACGTCTGCCTCAGAGACCACCAGTCTCCATCGCCAGGTCGTCGACAATTTTTATCGCTGTGTCACTCAGATGCATTCCGACTTTGCGTTGGCGACCAATGCTAAAGTGAGTTGATCGTCATGTCACTGTTTACTATATCAACCAAAGGACGTAACTCTTGACAGTCACGTAGGAATTATCTCCCATGTTGTGAAACTTCTCAAATCTAAAATAGCTCAAATCTAACATAGTTTGCGCTACCCAGAGGAGTGTTCTGAGCTTACAGTTTTTGTGCTTTGTATCTGCTTCTTTGCTAGCTGAATGGGTAGCGCAAACTGTGTTAGATTTGAGAAGTTTCACAGCATGAGAGATAATTCCTACGTGACTCTCAAGAATTATGTCCTTTGGTTGATATTTTGAAAATTCTCCCTGCTTCCCTCTTATTTCTTTGGTCACTGTTTACTGTTGTTGTTTTTTTAATACTCTGTTTCTTTTTCTGTGTTGCCTTTGCTTTGTAGTGAAGCTGTTATACAGGGTAGCTGGCCCTGTTGATGTAGTCATGGAAATATGTGTCAGGTCAGAGCTAAGTCTCTGCTACAGTATGACAGTAGACTGTATGACCTGCGCCTGTCTCCGCTGCCTTGTAGGTTACCCCTTGGGTGGGGAAAGGCTATGGGAGTAAACCCAAACAGAAAATCCCGCAGCCGCGTACTGCATAAAGGGCATTGCCACAGAGCATTGCTTGTGGTTTTGGCCATATGCTGCGACTTCCCATCTACTGTTCAGCCGTCTGTGTTTCCTTTGAGAACAGCTGTCTTACCTCGGTTTGCCTTGGTCTTGTGGAGGCAGGTGGAGAGAGTTGCTGAGGTTCTGCACAAACAACAGGAACTTACATATGCGTATGGCACCTAGCGCCAACCCCCCCCCCCCCCCCCCCCCAAACATTGAGATCCCACATGAGGATACACAAATACAGTGTTAGGTTGGACTTTACCAACCATGATAATTGAATATATATATATATAGTGAAGTTGTTATACAGGCTCTCTGGCCCTGTTGATGTAATCATGGACTTAAGATCTGATGTCTTCAGTTCAGTCCCATCCTGGAACATATTACCTATCTTAGTCTCCAGTCATGTGGTGGTGTAAGCTTAGTGTTTCACAAGTCCCATTCCCCTACCCCATCTCCTTTCAAGACCTTGCTATTGCAAGGGTTTTGCACAGGCTCAAGGAGTCAGCCAGACACTTGCTGACAGGTTTGGGTGGAGTGCATTTGGTATTATCCATTTGGTATTATCCAAAGCACCATGATTCTTTCTTCAGCAAACTCCGCACTTTGCCCGGAAAACTTGAATACAAAAGTCTATGAGTGTAGTTGTGTAAGTGAAACAGAAATATGTCTATCTGTATGAGATTAGATATTAGAAGAATTATACTTGCTATGGGAAAACTTTTTTCTTTAATCTGGTAATGAATAAAATGTTATAAATAAATGATGAAATATTAACCAGTCAGTGTGGTGAATGGTTATCACAACAGATACTGATTGGAAGGTTGTGGGTTTTAATCCGTTTAGAAAAATGGTTGTGGGATTTTCCAGCCATGATCAGCCCCTACCTTGAGTGGTGTTGTGGGGTCATTGGGAAGATTGGGATTTAACAAGTCAAGGTGTAGGTGTGGTATTGAGGTTGTAACTCAAATATCCTGACTTAATATCACAGGTGTGTTTATCTCTCAGGCCTGGTACATTTTGCCATGCAGTCTTAGTCTGAAATGAGACTCCATAGCATCATAAACTTCCATTGTCATAGCACTTTGAACAAGAGTCTCAGATTCTGTAGCCCTTTGTGTCCTGCTCCCATGGTGACTTCAGTTTTGATGGGTATGGAGGTGTGTCGGAGAGGTGAAATGAGCGATGTAGGGGTAGTTACATAGGAACAGTGCCTTAGATTGGACAGCAAAAATCAAACAACAACAACAACAACAAAAAACACACAGAATTGATTTAAAAGCATAGATATTACAAGTAAAAAAATGTTTTGCAAACATATGTATTACATGTTACAAACATTGTTTTAAAAACATACAAATTACATGTATTTTATGATGCCAAGTAATGTTTTTAATGTTTAGCAGCCTATGATGTTTGTGATGTGCTGTTGCATCTGGCAACCATTTGTGTTATCGAGATAATACAAGTTGTTATTGTCTTATGTAACGTGGCATTGCAGATTTATCCCAGTGAAGGCGTGTTGGAGGACGTTCAGGGAGATCAGAACTGGAGGTCGTGTCGGGAGGAAGGGGTCATGTTCACCTGTAGCCCTGCCCACAACACTGACGGCAAAAGGTCTCCACACACTCTGCTCTACTGGGTGGTTGGGTAAGTTTATTTGCACTTTTTCTTTTGTCCCATTTTCTATGCCACCTTAATGGCCACAGAAGCTGGCTTATGTTTTACAGTGCGATGATGATGATGATGAAATGATGAAGACAATCTTGAAGCAGTGGAGTTTCATCTAAGACTCGGATTGTGTGACAGTGCTGTATTGTAGGCTTACTATCATAATATATCCTGTCAACCAGTTCTGAGAGATACAGACACCTGTGGTGTTGGTCAGAAGATTTGAGCAACATCTTCAATGACACATCCATGAAATGGATGAGACTTGACTGTGTGGTCCCGACCTTCCCAGTGAGATCCATAGCGCTTTCAGCTCTGGGTGGAATCCAGTTAGAGCTGAAAAATCTCACAATGATTTTTTGAAGGGACTGATGGGGATTTGAACCCACGATCTTCCAGTCTGTGGTCTGTTACGCTAACCACAACACCACGGCAACTGGTATCATTTGCAGTTTTTGCACCAGGGTAACCTTTTAATATGGTCAAGGTCGTCCCATAGCTCTGAGTTGTAGGGGAGTGAAGTGGTAGAGATTTCATCTTTTCTTGTCAGGACCAGTGTTATCAGGGTGGCGCCCTTCTCTCACTCACTGCAGAGCGCTAGTTACTTCATCACAGCGTTATTTTTTCTGATAGTCCCCATCCACCCACCAGCACGATTCATTATCCCAATCATCCCAACGCCCTCAGCATATCCAAAATAAAAATTGAAAAAAACAACAAAAATAAACAACAACAACAAAAATGCCCCATCCCCATCCCCACAAATCATATCTGCCCATTACATTTCTTATTACCATCCCTCCTGTTGTCTTTTCCATTTCTTTAAATTTCTTTGATTTCTGAATCAGAAAGCCCAAACACTTCCTATTTCATACTACAAGATTCTGTGCAGTGTCATATACACTGTTATTGTGGCTGGGTTTTTTTCTTGCATGGTACCATGGTTTGTTAGAAGACCCCTGCATGACTGGTACGTCTGACGTAGCCCTGTTATATTACATGACACTATGGTTTGTTAGAAGATGCCTGCAGGCCTGGTACCTCTGACTTCAGCCCTGTTATATTGCATGGTACTATGGTTTGTTAGAAGACGTCTGCAGGCCTGGTACCTCTGACGTCAGCCCTGTTATATTGCATGGTACTATGGTTTGTTAGAAGACGTCTGCAGGCCTGGTACTTCTGACTTATTTCACAATTCACCTCCATATCTGAAGATTGTCCACTATGTGCCACCGGTGACCTGCCAAGTTAGGGTGGTTGCCCCATGACCATGTTGGAGGCGGCCTTTCCCAGTGTGCATTGTTACTTTTAACCCTTTGACTCCCGCGTCCTGTTTACCAGCATCCTGCATTGTCAACCATGTCAGCAAAGCAAACATTTAACCTTTGACTCCTTCACCCTATCCATCAGCTTCCTGCAGGAAGCTGATGGATAGGGTGATGGAGTCAAAGAGTTATTTTTGGAGTTGGCGGACAGGGTGCGGGAGTTAAAGGGTTAGGATGTACAATAGCAGCACGAAAACCAGATAAATACATAAGCTTGCCTCATATATGCTGTTATCAACCTTTTTCTTCTGTAAGGGACGCTATAAGGCAGAAGTCTGGTTAGAATCTGGATGTATTATTAATACTGAAACAAAACTAAACAGGAAACAATGAAAGATACAAACAACAACAAACAAAAACACGCACAATGTGGATAGCAGCGGTATCTCACCTGTCTCACCTGTGGCGTCACCAGGTTCGGTGTTGGCCGCTGCACATCTGAACACTACCATCTCCCTCCAGGCCGCTCTGTCTTGACTTTTGTGGACAATTTCTTGAATATTTAGGCCACTGATGTTGATTATGTTCTCGATGTCTGAAATTGGAGGTCTGCCTTGCCTCCACCGTTTTCCCTCAGAAGATGGTTGACATTAGGTTCATGTTCTTGTTGTGTGACACATAACCAATGCAGTTTAGTCTTTTCCTATCAGCTGCATACATTTTTTTAAATTGCAAAAGAAAAGAAAATACTGTTCAGATGGAGTTTTGAAATTGTTTTGTGTGCTTGTTTCAGGAGAAAATTCAAAAACCTTCACTGTCGGGAAGTGTATGTGTGCTTCCAAGACTCCACCCCTCAGCACGTCATTGAACTTGCCTTCCGTTTGAGTCTGGGATCTTTGTCATCTGCTTGAATCCACACACTACAGGAATGAAGCTTTTTTTGTTGTTGTTTTTTGTTGTTGTTTATTTGTGCATTTTGAAGAGGTTTATCGCAATGCTGCTCATGTGTGTGTGTGGATGTATGTGTGTGTGTGTGTATGTTTTTTTTTGTGTGTGTGTGTGTATTTGTGTGTGTCTGTGTGTGTGTGTCTGTGTGTGTTTGTGTGTGCGTGTGTGTGTTTGTGTGTATGTGTGTGTGTGTGTGTATGTGTGTGTGAGGGATGAGTGGATGGGTGTACATGTGTGTATGTGTGTGTTTGAGTGTGTGCATGTGTTTGTGTGTGTCTAAAGTGTATACATGTGTGTGTGTATGTGTGTGTATGAGTGCATACCTATGTGTGCATATGTGTGTTGTGTGTATGTGTGTGTGCATACCTGTATGTATGTGTTGTGTGTGTGTGTGTGTATCTGAGTGCACATTCATATGCATGTGTGTATGCATGTGTGCGTGTGTGTTACTTTTGTTTCGCACAAAAACTGTCTCAGTCATCTTTGGTTCACTCAGTCGAATTTTCAGTGAATGTGTCAAATTTGTTCAATATAACAGACTCTGGGAAATCTATTGATCAACTTACTCGCATATTGACAAATCATACTGATAAACAGCGGTGAATTGAATGACATCAGGGTACAGTCCGCGGCAGACGTTGTGTCCATACAAACATTTGCTGTCTCTCATTGTGGGCTTCTTCAGCATCATAACGCAAAAATGGCATTAGCTTTCATTTTTCTTGTATGTCAACATCACTTCTTCACAAATCGTCATTATTTACAGTGTGAATTTTTTTTTAAGAAAGTGCAGCTACGTCTTGTAAAATGAATATATTATTTTCACCAGTTCTTGCTACGCACTCAACCGAAAGCATGATTATATTCTTTGGTTCATTGAAGGCAATACGTGTTGTTTTGATATTTCATCGGAATTAAAATAGAAATGTCCAATTTCCCTTTTTTTGAAAAAAAAAAAAAGAAACAAAAAGGGAGATTGTTTCACATGTATAGGAGGAAGATGTCTGTGTGTCTGCATGACACTTTGCATGACACTACAGTGTGTTCTTGACAGCGTGCCTGTTTGTCCTGTATGGCGATTGTTTGTCGAAGATTGTGGTGCACATGGCAATGGTGTATGAAGATGACAGCTATTGTAAAGACAATGGCTATGTGTAAAGATGACAGCTATGTGTAAAGAGACAGCTATGTGTAAAGATGACAGCTATGTGTAAAGATGACAGCTATGTGTAAAGACGATGTACAGCTATGTGTAAAGACGACAGCTATGTGTAAAGATGACAGCTATGTGTAAAGATGACAGCTATGTGTAAAGATAACAGCTATGTGTAAAGATGACAGCTATGTGTAAAGACGACAGCTATGTGTAAAGATGACAGCTATGTGTAAAGAGACCAGCTATGTGTAAAGATAACAGCTATGTGTAAAGACATGGCTATGTGTAAAGACACAGCTATGTGTAAAGATACAGCTATGTGTAAAGACAGCTATGTGTAAAGATGCACTGATGTAAAGATGACAGCTATGTGTAAAGACGACAGCTATGTGTAAAGAGACCTATGTGTAAGACAAGCTATGTGTAAAGGTGACAGCTATGTGTGAAGAGGGAAGCAAATGTGTAAAGATGACAGCTATGTGTAAAGTGACAGCTGTAAATATGTGTAAAGACGACAGCTATGTGTAAAGACGACAGCTATGTGTAAAGGGACAGCTATGTGTAAAGACGACAGCTATGTGTAAAGAGACAGCTATGTGTAAAGGTGACAGCTATGTGTAAAGACGACAGCTATGTGTAAAGACGACAGCTATGTGTAAAGATGACAGCTATGTGTAAAGGTGACAGCTATGTGTAAGGATGACAGCATGTGTAAAGATGACAGCTATGTGTAAAGACGACAGCTATGTGTAAAGATGACAGCTATGTGTAAAGATGATAGCTATGTGTAAAAGACGACAGCTATGTGTAAAGATGACAGCTATGTGTAAACGAGACAGTTGTGTGTAAAGATGATAGCTATGTGTAAAGACGACAGCTATGTGTAAAGATGACAGTTATGTGTAACGACGACAGTTGTGTGTAAAGATGATAGCTATGTGTAAAGACGACAGCAATGTGTAAAGATGACAGGTCAATGTGTGTAAAGACGACAGCTATGTGTAAAGATGACAGCTATGTGTAAAGACACAGCTATTGTAAAGACGACAGCTATGTGTAAAGATGACAGTTATGTGTAATGACGACAGTTGTGTGTAAAGACGACAGCTATGGTGTACAATGACGACAGCTATGTGTAAAGATGACAGCTATGTGTAAAGACGACAGCTAATGTAAAGACGACAGCTATGTGTAAAGATGACAGCTATGTGTAAAGACGACAGCTATGTGTAAAGACGACAGCTATGTGTAAAGACGACAGCACGTCTCTCAGGTCATTCTCTATACTGGTCAGGTTTGTGTTCCCCATCAACCTTCAAGTGCAATACAACAACAGGTGAAAGGTTACAGTTTATTCATATTATGTACATATTAATGAGTAACATATGCACATATATCATGTGTGTAGATGTAAATGTGTAACATCTGTACAGATAAAATGTGTAAAAACTGCAGAGTTTTTGTCTGACCGAAAGTGTTGCGAAATTGGTTTTGTCACCTGCATGATCAAAGTGGAGTTTGTCATTACTGTTTTGTGTGTGAAATGTTTATATGATTTTTTTTTCCTTTGCTATGATGGGTGATGATGCAGGAAGCTGGTAATTTGTGTGAGGGACTTGGAGATTTAAGTTCTTGCTTGGAAATGAACTAGCATTTGGGAATCTCAAAATCTTGCCAGTGTGTTTATGTTTTTATGATGTGATGTATAACATGTACCAGGTTATTTTGTATGTCCGTGACATGGAAGATGTGGACGATGACTGTTCCTTGGTGTGTGAAATATGCAGTCTTCATTGCTCAGTGATGCCTTTTTGAGCTGGTGAGCATTGCTGCTCAGTGATGCGTTTTTGAGCCAAGTGAGCATCTTGTTCAGTGATGCGTTTTTGAGCTATGAACATCACTGCTCGTTTATACTGTTTTGAGCAAATTGAACATCATTGCTCAGTGATACCTTTTTGAGCTAACTGAACGTCATTGCTCAGTGATGCCTTTTCGAGCTACCTGAACATCATTGCTCAGTGATGCTTTTTTGAGCTTAGCACATGTGGAACTAGCTGAGTGCAATGAGCCTTTCTTGAGCAAGTTTTGAGTTAACATTTTCCTCGGTAACTAAAAGTTCATTGTTCTTGTCAGGTACTGATATTTGCTGTTTTAAAAAAGAAAACGGGTTTTAACTATGAATTGCTGCTTGCTTTGTTGTTGTTGTTGTTGTTTGTTACTGCTCGTTGTGTCTTATTCTTTGATTTTTTTTTATCATTTTAGAAGGGAAAACTTCATTCCCAAGAAATGAAAAGCATGAGCCATCTGCTAAGACTTAGAAACGCCACCACAATCTGCGATGCATGAGGCGGCAAGATCGCTCCAACAGGTTTAGTCGGCAGAGAGTCTCAGGGCATCACTCCAGTGTCTGTCCACCAGTTGTAGGTCTCTGTCAACCGTCTGGTGCCATTTGATTTTTGTCTTTCTTTCCTTTGCTGACCTCCTGGATTCCAGTTCAGAACTTGGTTTGGCAGGTCTGGAAGATGGCAGTCTAGTAGCATGGCCCAGCCAATTCAGTCGGTGCTTGTGGATGACGTTGGTAACTGGGACCCTTTTGCTTTGTGACCTTACTTCATCATTTGGCACAAAGTCGAACTCAAAGATACTGATGGGTGATGGGTGACAATGACTTGGCAATCTGTCCCTGGCAGTCATTCCCTTTGTATAAATGTCATACAGTGGTATAGACAAATAACAGCAGACAGACAGGTAGGCAGGCAGGCAGGCAGGCAGGCAGGCAGGCAGGCAGGCAGGCAGGCAGGCAGGCAGGCAGGCAGGCAGGCAAGCAAGCAGACAGACAGACGTTTCAGACACAATTAACTGCTTTGTCAAAAACAAACAAACCAGAAACCTTTCAGGCAGATGCTGCTAAAAAAGAAACAAAAAAACCATTAAAAAAACAAAAAAAGGGAGAGGGGTTGGAGGAGATAAGGGATAAGTAGAAAGACGGATCATACACAACTTGCCTAATAATAATTTTAGGAAAGGTGTGACACTCCTGTAGCGTGTGGTCATGTGATTGAAAGCGCCTGTCTTGGACACTTCTTCTTCTTCTTCTTCTTCTTCTTCTTCTTCTTGGCGCACGCTGCTACACAATCATCTGAGTCCGGGCGATGAATGCAGCCATCTTTTCCAGCTCCTGTCTGCAGCCATGGAGTTTGGTTGTCAGCGGAGTGTCTGTCGGCCACAGTCCTGTCTTGCCAACTGGTGAAGGGGACATCTTTGGAGTATATGCTCCGTGGTTTGGTCTTCTTGACCGCAGGGACAGGTTGGGGAGGGCGCCAGCTTCAGTTTGCGGTACATGGGGCTGTTCAGCCTATTGTGACCAGTGCGCAACCTCACCAGGGCAACTTGCTGCTCTCTAGACAACAGGTGGTAGTCATCCCTGTGTCGTCTCGGCATGGAAAGCGCCCTGATGATGCTCCTCTTCTCACTGTAGCTGACGCTGTTGTTAGGTTGTTCTTCTCTGGCTCCCTCCTTAGCAAGGATATCAGCTCGCTCATTCCCGGAGACTCCGCAGTGGGCTGGAATCCACTGCAGAACTGCTCTTCTGGTTGTGGCAACCTGGTGCAGAGCCCTAGACAGGAGGGGGAGCGTGTTGTTCTGGCATGCCTGCAGCACGGAGAGGGCATCAGACAAGAAGACAACTTGTTTGCAATCACAGTCTGTAGCCTGAATCATGGAGGCCACCTGCATGAGTGCTTCTGTCTCAGCACGGTAGTTTGTACAGTGTCTTCCAGTGGCGACACTTGCTGTTGTTGTTTGTCCTCCTGGGAAAAGGACATGCCTTGGACACAAGAAGCCTGGGTTCAAATCATGGATCAGACAAGATTTTTATCCACGCACTCCCCCCTGACCCCACCAGATCTTAATGTTGCTCGAGGCAAAAGTCTTTTGGGTAAGATGAAAAATCAAGATCCTGCATGCAATATGCACTCAGCACACATTATAGATAGTTAGGAGATAAAAGCGTCACTCCTGGCAATATTCTGTTGCAAAAGTCACTTTCATAAGCAAACAAAAATACACATATGTACAGAAAGGAAAATGAAAAAAGGATGTCCCAGCACTGAGGTGATGTACTGTTTCTTGTGGAAACACCTGAATTTAATATGGTAAAAATGAAAATAATTAAATACAAATAATTATTTTAGGAAAGGTATCTTCCCAATCCACAACCGTGGCAACCTCATTTATGTACTTATTCAATTTTTTTGAAAACAAATGAATACTAATGAGTTGTTTGTTTCTTTTTATAAGAGTCTGATTTTTTTCTCTGATGCATGTATGCACACTGTTTTGTCCACACTGCGCAGACAGTATGTTGCCGTGCAGCCTGCATACTCTGTCTTTGGTGGGTGTGCATCCTGTGTTTTCATGTTTCTATAAGTCACTGGACACTGACTTGACATACAGGATCTTTAACATGTATATTTGATGTTCCATGTGTGTATACACGTGTATATTTGATGTTCCATGTGTGTATACACGTGTATATTTGATGTTCCATGTGTGTATACACATGTATATTTGATGTTCCATGTGTGTATACACGTGTATATTGATGTTCCATGTGTGTATACACGTGTATATTTGATGTTCCATGTGTGTATACACATGTATATTTGATGTTCCATGTGTGTATACACGTGTATATTTGATGTTCCATGTGTGTATACACATGTATATTTGATGTTCCATGTGTGTATACACGTGTATATTTGATGTTCCATGTGTGTATACACATGTATATTTGATGTTCCATGTGTATACACGTGTATATTTGATGTTCCATGTGTGTATACATGTGTATATTTGATGTTCCATGTGTGTATACACGTGTATATTTGATGTTCCATGTGTGTATACACGTGTATATTTGATGTTCCATGTGTGTATACACGTGTATATTTGATGTTCCATGTGTGTATACACATGTATATTTGATGTTCCATGTGTGTATACACGTGTATATTTGATGTTCCATGTGTGTATACACGTGTATATTTGATGTTCCATGTGTGTATACACGTGTATATTTGATGTTCCATGTGTGTATACACGTGTATATTTGATGTTCCATGTGTGTTACACGTGTATATTTGATGTTCCATGTGTGTATACACATGTATATTTGATGTTCATGTGTGTATACACGTGTATATTGATGTTCCAGTGTGTATACACGTGTATATTTGATTCCATGTGTGTTAACATGTATATTTGATGTTCCATGTGTGTATACACATGTATATTTGATGTTCCATGTGTGTATACACGTGTATATTTGATGTTCCATGTGTGTATACAGTGTATATTTGATGTTCCATGTGTGTATACACATGTATATTGATGTTCATGTGTGTATACACATGTATATTTGATGTTCCATGTGTGTATACACATAAAGGGAGTATTAGAAATAATAGGTCTGTATGCATGTTGACCTTGAAAATAGGGGGGGGGGGGGGATCTTCACCCTTTACCCATCAGGCAGGAGGTAATCAGATAGGATCGAATCCCAGACCTTCCATCTGGTAGCGACATCTTAGCCACTTGACTGCACCATCGTCTAATATCACTCATAGTGAAAAGACGTTAAATCAAAGAACGAACACTGCACCACCTGTCAGTATGTGTTGTTGTGGTTGTACTGTCTTTAGTCCTTGTGTGTTATTGACATGCAGATTGTGAATGAACATGTCCTGACTGTGTTGCTCATTCAGTTGCTTGTTTGTTTTTTGTGTGTGGACATGCAGATTGTGAATGAACATGTCCTGACTGTGTCTTCAGTCTTTGTTGTGTGTTGTGGACATGCAGATTGTGAATGAAAGGTCCTGACTGTGTCTTCAGTGCTTGTTGTGTGTTGTGGACATGCAGATTGTGAATGAACATGTCCTGACTGATCTAAATGGCAATGAATGAACATAAATAATAAACATTGAGACAGTTCGCTTGGAGTTTGTGTGTGTGTGTGTGTGTGTGTGTGTGTGTGTGTGTGTGTTTGTGTGTGTGTTCGTGTGTGTGTGTGTGTGTGTGTGTGTGTGTTTCATGTGTGTGTGTGTGTTCGTGTGTGTGTATGGTGTGAGTTTGTATGTGTGTGTGTGTGTCCGTGTGTCCGTGTGTGTGTGTGTGTGTATGCGCGCGCGTGTGTGTGTGGTGTATTTGTATGTGTTTGTGTGTGTCTAAGTGTGTGTGTGTGGTGTGTATGTGTATGTGAGTGTGTGTATGTGTGTGTGTGTGTGCGTATTTGAGTGTGTGTGTTTGTGTGTCTGTGTGTGTGTGTGTGAAAACTATAGAGAGCATTGCGAATGTGTGTGTTAGAAAGAGAGAGAGACAGAGAGAGAGTGTGTGTGTGTGTGGTGCATGTGTGTGAGTGTGTGTGTATGTGTGTGTGTGTGTGTGCGCATGTTTATCTGTGTGTGTGTGTTTTCTTGAATGTGTGCGTGTGTGTGTGTGTGCACGTGTGTGTGTGTGTGTGTGTGTTTTCTTGAATGTGTGTGTGTGAACAATAGAAAGAGCTTTGTGAGTGTGTGAGAGTGTGTATTTTGACTGTCTGTGAATTGATCCTTACAAAGCAACACTAACATCACAACCATCTCCATAAAATCAGTAACACAATCAGAATACTGAACATTAAGTGGAAGTCAGTAACACAATCAGAATACTGAACAACAAGTGGAAGTCACTCCAGTACAGCATCAACACCAAGCTGAAACAACACCAGAGTTACATCTTGTCTATATCCTACTTTACAGCTCAGAATGCCAGCGCGACAGAAAATGACTTTACCATGCTATCAACTTTCCACACGAGGAAGCTCTAAAGAATCGTGTGAATCTTCTGATTATTCCCAGCCAACCAACACCTTGCCCAGTGCAGTCAAGACAGTATGGGCACTGTTATTATGAAAAGATGGTGGAGATGGCGTTGGACACATCATCCAAAAAGAGCTGGACAACATCACCCAGACAGAAACACAAAACACAAATATAGATAATAAGAACGCACGTTTATCAAACAAAACAAGACAGGTGCAATTTTTGGCCTGCTAGCCTTTGTCAAGCATATACAAAAAACAAACAAACAAACAAACAAACAAAAACAACAAAAAACAAACAAACAAACAAACAAACAAACAAAAACAATAAAAACAAACAAACAAACAAAAACAAGCAAAAACAAAAAACACCAAAAAACAAAAAGCAAACACACACACACACACACACACACACACACACACACACACACACACACACACACACACACAAAAGACCGTAACAGAAACAAAACAAACAAAACAAAAAACAAACAAAAAAACAAATACAACCCACAAAAATAAGATAACATAATCAGATTGCGTATTTGATATAACCAGGCAAGACAGGTGCACATTTTCAGTCAATAGACCTTTGTCATGCGTAGATGTAAGACAACAAGGACAAAATTAACAAACAACAGAAGAAAATCAGAACAAATATGTAAAACTCGTCCTTTCTTGGCGCCAGAAGAAGACCCAATGTAGGAAACCAACAACACCTGGCTACGAACAATAAGAGACCTTAAGGCCCTGCCCTAAAACACACAAGCAAGGGATGCTATAAGGAGGCTGGTCCAGTACAAACACAAGTGGAGAACTCACATCGCTGCTCTACATGCAAACGATATAATATGCACAGACAAAATTTTGGATGATATTTCATGTGTATGAAACAAACCACACACTTAGAAATTTCTTGAGCAACTGATTCAGGCCGTCTGGCCCTGTTGTTAGAGCCATGGACTCAAGATCTGATGTCTCGAGTTTAAACCCAGCCCACAATATAAAAATTGGCTTGACTGGTGCCCATCTTAATGCTTTAATGATTCTGATGGTGTCTGTGCTTCATGGATCTCGATTCCCTCCCCTCTTCAAGATCTTGCCAGCGCATAGGATTTTTGCAACAGCTCAAGGAGTCTATCCCATAAGCGCTAGCAGATTTCTTTGGAGCACGCATAGACCTACAGAGAGAGAGAGAGAGAGAGGAGAGAGAGAGAGAGAGAGAGAGAGAGAGAGAGAGAGAGAGAGAGAGAAGAGAGAGAGAGAGAAAGAGAGAGAGAGAGAGAGAGAGAGAGAAAGAAAGAGAAGAAGAGAGAGAGAGAGAGAGAGAGAGAGAGAGGAGAGAGAGAGAGAGATCGTATGGCTAAGTTGCACCAATCAGTAAAGAGAAAGGAGGAGGTATACAGGAAGATAAACAAAGAAATCAGAAATAGGTGCAATGAAGCTAAGGAAGCTTGGCTGAAACAAAATGCAAAGAAAGAGAAGACCGACACAAACAGATCCTCAGGGTATGTACGGAAGAATTGAAGAAATTGTCCACAGGAAAAATACATGCACATCAAATGGTCACTTAAAATCGAAAGATGGTACGCTTACCATGGAAAAAGACAAAATATTAGATAGATGGGGAGAGTACATTAAAGACCTTTTTGAAGATGACAGAAACGAAGAACACATTATAAGAAAGAGCGTTGAAGGACCACCCATAATGAAAGATGAAATTAGATTCATGTAACAAAAATTCTATTAAGAATAATCATGATGAGGACAAGGAATAGAATCAAAAGAGAAATAGCAGATGAACAGTGTGGATTTGTGGAAGGGAAAGGAACTATCAATGTCATATACATCCTAAGAACTATCATAGAGAGGTCAATCGAGATGAATAAGGATTTATTTTTATGCTTTGTTGATTATACCAAGGCTTTCGATCGGGTAAGACATGAAGAATTGATTAACCAACTAGAAAGACTCAATATTGATGGAAAAGATCTACGAATAATCAGAAATATGTATTGGGAACAAACAGCTGCAATGAGAATAGAAAACGATATAAGCTCTTTCCAAAACATCAAAAGAGGAGTCAGACAGGGTTGTGTTTTGTCACCAGATCTGTTTTTCACTATACAGCGAAAACATCATGAGAAACATAGAGGAAGACCATAGATTAAAGGTTGGAGGAAAAATGATAAACAACATTCGATACACAGATGACACCATGCTAATTGCAGAAAATGAAAGGGACCTACAAAACCTTGTGAATATACTAGAAATAGAAAGCAAAGGTAAGGGGTTGGAACTAAACAGCAAGGAAGATTGAAGTCATGGTGATCAGTAAAAAACATGAAATCTCTCATGCAAAATAATAGCAAACGGCACAACCTTAACACAGGTTGATAAGTTTAAATACCTGGGAACGATCATTTCACCAGACGGCAGATGCACATCAGAAATAGCCAGCAGAATCGGCCAGGCCAAAACAGCATTCAAGAAGATGACAAGCATTCTTACCAACAATGCCTATCAATTAACATCAGGAAGAGAGTTATTGAATGTTATATGAAACCAATACTGTTGTACGGTTGTGAGGCGTGGACATTCAACAAGCAAAGCCAGAACAAGATTGAGGTAGCCAAGATGTGGTTTCTAAGAAGAATGTTGAGAGTTCCATGGACAGCAAAGAAAACAAACGAGACAGTCTTGATGGAGGCAGACACAAGTAGATCATTCATAAGGAAGATTAGGAAAAGACAGGTAACATTTATAGGCCATTTTATGAGGAAAGGGGATTTGGAGCACCTGGTCACAACGGGAAAGCTGGAGGGAAAGAGAGCACCAGATAGACCCAGGGAGAAGATACTAGACGGACTTGCAGAGTGGCTGAAGACAAAGAGGGTGGAAGAGATGTTTGATGCAACAAGAGATAGAGACAGATGGAAGTCCATGATCGCCAACGCCAGGCGACAAGGCACTTGATGGTGATGATGATGACATACATTAAAGAGGCTAGAAGAAGGGGAATAACCTTTAGCACCTGCATAGCCTGTGTAACGCGGGGTTATCTCCCATCTAATTTAACGAAGAGGCGTTACTCTAAGCACAAAATTGCGGGAAATGGGAGTTTACATAAGCAACACATCACGAAGGCTGCAGGGTTGTGTAAGCTGGAGTGAGCGCTGTACGCATTACACATAGCAAACCAAAGTTGATTTATCGCGTGCATACAATAAAGTGACAAAATGGTTGAAGGTCCTGGTTGCAAACTGAAAGGAGAAAAGATCAGATCAAAGCTGCTGAAACAGTCGGTGAGAACTGTGAATGGCAATGCCGTTGATCGTGTAAGTTGACAGTTGAGATGGAGAGTCCAATTATTCAATGAAGTTAAGTCAGTCTTATATCGTTGGCTTGTGGTTAATGCCTGTCAGATTTTCTTCTTCATCCTGCGTAGTGACCGCAGTCATCAGGTTGAATATTCAGTCATTTTGAGTAAAGAGTCTGACTGAAGGACATTAAAATTAAAACAAGTAACAGGAAAAGTTAGTCTTGTCTTGAGACAAGAACTGAAGAAGAACCAAAAACTGAAAAAGCTGATCTGCTCACCACAGCATTTCTAATTATTATGAATTATAATTACAAAACATGCAGCTTATATCTGGTGTAGTTTAGGTCTCGTACACTTCTCCACGATCTGCTTATGGAGAAAATCAAATTGAAAAATTGAAATTGTTTAATGATGCAGTAAAGATCTCTATCACATAGTAACAGTTAGGTCTCTCTCAGTCCATGAGAGATCTTATTGCTAAGTTGCACCAATCAGTAATTTAAATTTATTGAGTTAGCATTGTTGAATACTGGTTATGTGTGCATGCATGCATGCATGCATACATGTATGTGTGTGTGTGTGTGTGTGTGTGTGTGTGGTGTTTGTGTGTGTGTGTGTGTAAAACAGAGAGAGACAGAGAGAGAGAGAGAGAGATCAGATTTTTGATTCTGAGGTAATGGGGTAAGCACAGCAAAGAGATAATGAATGAATAAATGAATGAATGAACAAATGAAAGATTGGTGTCCGTCTGTGTAATTGATAATTGGTGCATGTGAGAGAGTGCATTTGTGCGTGCCTGGGTGTATGTAGTTGAGTGCCTGTGTGGGGAGTGAAGAGAGGTTCAAATAGTTTATGATTTTATGATGTTGATGTCAAACATTTTGTGTTGTCTGTAATATGCACATCATGGTATGTGTGTGTGTGTGTGTGTGTGTGTGTGTGTGTGTTGTATGTGTGTGTGTGTGTGTTATGTTGTGTGTATGTGTGTGTGTGTATATATATGTGTGTGTGTGTGTGTGTGTGTGTTATGTGTGTGTGTGTGTGTGTGTGTGTGTGTGTGTGTGTGTGTGACACTGTTAATCTGACAGTAAATGGTATATGGTGATGGTGTGTTATGTGATTGGCATTGATGTGCCTGCAGACAAAATTTGCTTGCTGTTTTGGAAGGTACAAATAAGATTTTTGGGTCTGTTTTGGTATAGGGTGTGCTAACCCTTTTAGGAGTGGGGGAAGGGGGGAGGGATGTTCATGATTTTCTTCGATAATACTAATGTGTCACATTTGGCTCTCAGGTTTTGAAGATTGATTGCTAACTAGATTATCAGGTTAGTGTTTCACTGACCCATTCACTGACAAGGGAAATAAGCTTGCTGCAGCTAAGTCTCTGTCAAAGAACTTTCAAATTATGAAAATGGATGTAGATTTAACATGGTTTTCTGAAAGGACATTGAATTCTGAGCTTTCCGTCATACTTTACCTTGGAATTCTGCCCTCTCCTGTCATTCTGTCTTCGAATCAGTTGGTGAATAACCACACCGCTTGTTTGACAGTGTGTGAGGAATCTTCATCAATATCTGATGAATCTGCTAATTGTAATCTTTTTCATCAAAGGTAGGATATTGTGTATCTGAAACACTTCTTTTGCTGAATAGAAATCAGCGTACTTTTTCTCGTTCTTCTTTGTTTGCGTGAACTTGACCCGACCATTTTGTTGTTTGTTCATGTGGTTTTCTGATTTGCCAGCTGTTTGGTTTAGCGCTTCATTTCACAGATAGTGTTGTATACCAGATTAGGATTGCTGTCATGTTTATTTATCACAGAGGGTCCGTGTTCATAAGTTCTGAGGTTTTTTTTATTTTGCACTGAAGGAAAATTTGTAGCATTTTGGCAGCAGTTACAGTACTTAGACAAGTATACCAATCTTGTAGGCAGTGAATAGGTGAATAGAGACATATATATATATATATATCACTGCACTGCATGTGTGTGTGTCATTGTGTGGTTGTTTGTATACATGGTGTAAGCTGTGTGTATAATATTGATTAACACAGTTGTTCAGAGATAAACATACAATTCTACAGTTTGTTAACAACTAAACATTCAGTTCCACAGATTCATTTAATGTGTGCTATTTGAATAATATTGGCTTCATTGTTTTTATCGCTGCAGGAGGAGAAAAGCGTGAAGAAGAAAATTGACAGGATGACAAAGCCAAGGGGAGCTGCACGGATATTGGGGAGATGGTCACAATGTTTCATCGGTTGATTGGTCGCACGCTGGATGAGGTGCTGACACTGGGAAAGGAACTCTTCATGTTCTTTGGGGATTCCTGTCTTAGGTATGTCTTGTGTGTGTGTCACTGTGTGTGTGTGTGTGTGTGTGTGTGTGTGTGTGTGTGTGTGTGTGTGTGTGTGTGTCAGTGTGTGTGTGTGTGTGTCACGTGTGTGTTTGTGTGTGTCACTGTGTGTGTGTTGTGTGTGTGTGTGTGTGTGTGTGTGTGTGTGTGTGTGTGTGTGTGTGTGTCTGTGCGTGCATGTGTGTGTGTGTGTGTGTGTATGTGCGTGTGTGTGTGTATGTGTATGTGTGTATGAGGGTGTGTGTGTGTGATTCCATGTATGTGTGTGTGTGTGTGTGCGTGTGTGTGTGTGTATGTGCCTGTGTGTGTGTGTATGTGTGTATGAGGGTGTGTGTGTGTGATTCCATGTGTTGTGTGTGTGTGTGTGTGTGTGGAGTGTGTGACTCCATGTGTGTGTGTTACTCCATGTGTGTGTGAGTGTGTGACTCCATGTGTGTGTGTGTGTGTGAGTGTGTGACTCCGTGTGTGTGTGTGTGTGTGTGTGAGTGAGTGTGTGACTCCATGTGTGTGTGTCACTGTGTGTGTGTGTGTGACTCCATGTGTGTGTGTGTGTGTGACTCTGTGTGTGTGTGTGTGACTCCATGTGGTGTGTGTGTCACGTGTGTGTGTGTGTGTGGTGTGTGTTGTGTGTGTGTGTGTGTGTGTGTGTGTGTGTGTGGTGAAGTACAGAAAGTGTGACTATTTATGGTATATGCGTGCGCATGAGCTCATGCGCATGCACGCGGGCATATGTGTGTGTGTATGTGTGTGTGTGAGTGTATGTATAAACCATATTATGTGTGGTCATTTGTGGTGTGTGTGTGTGTACAGGATTCACTTCCTGATGGCAGGGTCATTTCGTGTCAACAACTTGCAGGTGGACACAGACGGAGGAAGGAAGATTCCGGAAACAGCCAGTCTGGAAATTCATTTCTCTAAAGACGTCCTTACTTTCTACAAGTGTGCTGCTGAAATCAGGTATCATCAAACTTTCAGTTTCAGCTTCTCAAGATGATGTCTCCGCGCTCTGTATAATTCCGTATGCACTAACATCACAGGTGCCATGTGTATGGTGATCATGACTTAAGCCTTAGCCTGCACATAAACCCATGAGCTGGCCAGGTCCTGAGGCCTTACCTAGACTATGTTTTGCCTTAAACCCACATTTTTTTTTTTTACTAGTATCATGGAAACAAAACATTATATTTCAGAAATGAGAGATTGATCCGTTAAGTAGTTGAATGGTTGTTTGAATGGTTGAAAATAAAATGGTTAATTTGAAGAATGAAAGATTGGTCAGTTGATTAAATAGGTAGTTTGTCAGTCAATCAGCGAATCATTAGACAGTTTCTGCATTAATTAATTAGTGCATTTATCAGAGAATTACTGAGTAATCAAAATGATACATTTTGTATACAAATTGATTTGTAACAAACAAATGAACAGTTAAATAAACAATTATGAGTTGATTTGTAACAAATAAATGAACAGTTAAAATAAACAAACTAATTAAATAAAACACAGGAACAAAAACATGAACTATTCTTTAGTACAATTATCATTTTTAACAATTGCTCACTTGCTTGTTTTTGTTTAGTTCGTATGCTAATCAGATATTGGATAATCTCATGTAGTTGATTTTGCTTTGTCACTTATTTTTGTCGTGTGTGTGTGTGTGTGTGTGTGTGTGTGTGTGTGTGTGTGTGTGTGTGTGTGTGTGTGTGTGTGTGTGTGTGTGTGTGTGTGTGTGTTTTGTGTGTCTGTTAGATGTTTTTGTTTTTTCTTTTTTCTTTTTCCTTTTGTCATTTTTATTTCTTCTTATGACAGGCCATCATCAGCATGCCGCCAGAAGTACTGTAACTTGAAAGACCTTGACATTTGCTCACTGACCTTTAACCCCAAGCTAGCGGTAACAGAAATGATGATAGAGAAGGACAGACAACTCTGTGATGTCCTGTTGGACCAGGATGTTCTGCCAGGTGTTGGAAACATCATCAAAAATGAGGTAGTACTTTACAGTTTTCTTCATCAACCCACAAAGAGAGAGAGAGAGAAAAAAAGAAAGAAAGAAAGAAAGAAAGAAAGAAAGAATGAAAGGAAGGAAGGAAGGAAGGAAGGAAGAAAGAAAGAAAGAAAGAAAGAAAGAAAGAAAGAAAAAAGAAAAAAGAAAAAAGAAAAATAAATATAGAAAGAAAGAACTCCCCAAAACAACAACAGAAAAAGCTCTGATTTTAAGAGCAGATATGAGAGTAATGTCTTTAATAACAGAAAGACTGAGGAGACGTGATGTTTTGTAAAGAAAAAGATTCTTTTTGCTTTGGTTTTTCTGTCTCTCAAGGAAAGATATGATAGTGATAGTGATTGGTCCATGTGTGCACTTTATGGCGGTACTTTTGTACATTGATGTGTTGAACAAAAGGATTAAGCAAGAAACAAAAACAAACAGACAAAACATACACACAGACACACAGACACACCACACAACACAACACAACACAACACGCAACGCACACACACGCACACACACACACACACACACACACACACACACACACACACACACACACACACACACACACACACACACACACACACACACACACACACACACACACAGACACAAACACACCACCACACACACACACACACACACACACACACACACACACACACACCACATCACACACTCTTACGCTCACACACAGTGACACACACTCACACACACACACAGAAACACACACACACAAACACACACAGACACACAGACACACACACGCACACATACACGCACACACACACTTAAACACACACACACACACACACACACACACACACACACACACACACACACACACACACACACACACACACACACACACACACACACACACACACACACTCACACACACACACACACACCACACACACAACACACACACACAAACACACACACACAAACACAGACACACACAACACACTCACACACACACACACACACACACACACACACACACACACACACACACACACACACACACACACACACACAAACACACACACACAAACACAGACACACACAACACACTCACACACACACAAACACACACACACACACTTACAAACGCACACACACACATTCACACACACAAAACAGATAAGAAAACTGATAAATTATGTTTTTCTAATTTTACAGATTTTGTGAAAATATTACATTTGTAGGAGCTCCAAGTAGATCACTCATAAGGAAGATTAGGAAAAGACAAGCAACATTTATAGGCCATTTTATGAGGAAGGGGGATTTGGAGCACCTGGTCACAATGGGAAAGCTGGAGGGAAAGAGAGCACCAGGTAGACCCAGGGAGAGAATGCTGGACGGACTTGCAGAGTGGCTGGGGATGAAGAGGGTGGGGGAGATGCTGGGGGCAACGAGAGATAGAGATGGTTGGAAGTCCATGGTCGCCAATACCATGCGGCAGGGCATCTGATGATGATGATGATGATGAAGAGCTCCAAATATATTTTGGTTGAATAAATTTGTAACTGCAGTATTAGGTCTCAAACATCTTGATATGAGATATGAATATTTATGTTAATATGCCTTGTGTAGTTGTGACAACTCAGAAATGACAACAAAGCAACTCCTGCTCCTTCATAACAAAAAAAAAATGATACTTGAATGATACAGGTTATCTAGTTTTGTATAAAAAGAACAAGTTGTTTCCCATAACCTGCAGGAAACTGGTGGATAGGGTGAGGGAGTCAAAGGGTTAAGTTTTTGCTGTTGGTGGATAGGGTGCAGCAGCCAAAGGGTTAAGAGAAACAGGTGGCCAACTACAGCTGTGGGGACTGGGGTGGTGTGTTGAAGCTAGGGCACAAACCTGGTCATCCATCCATTTGGCAACCATGTTCATTCCTAAATATTTGAATGTGAACATTTACCAAAGACTGCTGAATATAAGAATCACAGCTGAACAGTTTAATGTCAGAATTAGTTTTCACTGAATGGAGCAACTAAATGCCAGTGTTTTCTCAACAGAAACTTCCTTTGCGTAAAATACTGTCATATACATGTCTGTATGTAACATGTTATTTTTGTCAACATTACCTGTTCCTATACATATGAATTTAAATCATTGTTACCAAATCGTTTGTTAAAGTCTATTTATTGTAAAGCAAAATAGATTGACTAAAGAAAAATCTAAAAACATGCTTAGTTATGTTAAATCTCAGCTTTTAGGAGTAAGGGCTCCATCCACTTCATTATCTCATCTCGGTTATGTGTAGGTAAGTTTTTTGTCTGACACACTTTTGTGTTCATGATGCCAGTTTTAACCCTTTCCCATTTTATCCCGCCGCAGCCCGCTGACCGGGAAACCCCGCTTTTTATTTACACCCGCCGCCTGTCACTTATGGGGAATTTCCATCACGCTCTAAGCACGAAGGGTTACACACACCTCATGAATGAAGTTTCCCGCGAAAGTCAGGATTAACCAATGAAAGAATGATACTGAGTTTGGTACCACAATCACCTCATTTGCGAGGTATCGGTCAGCGTCTGACCTTTTCATTCACATGCTTTCAGAAATCTCTGAATACTAGGAAGAGTTTCTGAGCAGAATCTGCAAATGGGAAAGGGTTAAAGCTTATCATGTGCAGTCTGTATACATTTGTTATGGCCATTGTTTCCTTGAATGTCTGCGTTTAAGCAATGTATGTTGTTTGTTTTCAGGCACTATTTGACAGTGGTCTGAAACCAGATTCCAAGGTAGGTGTGTTGTGGTTGGTGTTGCCTGTAGATTTGATGGACTGATAATAATATGTCTGGTTGGTGTAGATGATGGATGCTGCCTTCCAGTGTTAGTCTGGCTTTAGAAAAACATTCTTTGTTATTTTTATTTTTTTAGGATCATTGCTCTTATGGAGATTATCTTTGTGCTCACCTTTTTCTTTTGTTGTTGTTGTCCCTTTATCCCATTTTCTGTGTTGCCTTAATGGCCACAGAAGCTGGGACAATTTTTTTGAACAACGCAATGATGATAATAACAATGAGGATGATAATTAGGATGCTGTGGAGGTCTGTGTAGGATTGAAACTGCGTGACAGGCTGTACTTTGCATTTACTACCATAACATATCCTGGCATCATCCAGGTGCCAGAGGTAAAGGCACCTGCAGTATTGGTTGGAAGCTTCGAGCAACACCCTCATTGACCCATCCGTGAAGTGGTTAAGACTCGGCTGTGTAGTCTCAGTCTTCCCACTGATCCCATAGCATGATCATTCTGGGTAAGAGCCGATTGGAGCAGAAAAATCCCACAAAGAGTTTTGAAGAGTCTTGTGAGAATTCGAACCCACAAACTCTCCAGTTGGTAGCCCGTTGCACTAATCACTACATCACGATGATTGATTTAGAAAAACATTTTGCATGTAGCCTCCAGCTGTGAATGGGAACCTGACCCTGTTCAGGATTGGACGCCATCTTCATAATGCTGGCCATGAGAAAGATTGAAGTTTCTGTCACCTTCCTCACATCCTGTGAACTATGGAACAGCTTTTACTTTTGTTTTTCACTGATTGTTGGCTGTATTTCTGGCACTATTTGACCTGGCAAGTCAAAGATCTCAATTAACCCTTTCACCCCCTCACCCTATCAGCATAAACATCCCACAATGTCAGTCATAACAGCAAAACAAAAACTTACCCTTTCACTCCCCAAAGGGTTACGTTTTTGCAGTTGGTGGATAGGGTGGAGTTGAAGGGTTAAAGTTATATATGTACTCTTTCATATTTGGAGATTGGTGCAACAGCAAAACCTTGCTGGTGTATGTTTGTAATGGAATTGAAGAGATGTTCATGAATTTATGATGTTCATCATAGTTTTTGTGATTACAGGTGTTTAATTATGTGTGTGTGTGTTTGTACATGAGTGTGTGTGTCTTGTGTGTGTGGTGTGTGTGTGTGTGTGTGTGTGTGTGTGTGTGTGTGTGTGTGTGTGTGTGTGTGTGTGTGTGTGTGTGTGTGTGTGTGTGTGTGTGTGGTATGTGTTGTGTATGCATGGTGTGTGTGTGTGTGTCTGTGTGTGTGTCTGTGTGTGTGTCTGTGTGTGTGTGTGTGTGTGTGTGTGTGTGTGTGTGTGTGTGTGTGTGTGTGGTGTGTATGCACTCACATCTTCAGTGGCATTGATGTCACCATCAGTATGATGGACATCCATGATGACGATGATGATGATGATGATGATGATTATGGAGATGATAATGTGTGTACTTGTGTTTGTGCATGCCTGTGTAAATACATGTGAGCATTTCTGTGTGGTTTTGTGTGTACATGTACATGTGCATACACAATATGTGTCTCATAGGATTATGCACAATTGAATATATGCATGTTTGTTCCCAGAAATGATATCCATTGAGTTATTATTAATCTGAATTTGTCAAAGAAAATTGAAAAGGAATTGTAACATTGTAACATTTGTTTATGTATTATTCATCCCTTGTTTTTTTATTTTTATCTTTGAAGAATTGATAATTCCTGGCTGTGCTTATTTTCAGGTGAGTGAGCTTTCTGAGGGACACATTTCTCACCTGGTGAAGATGACTCGAGACTTCTCTATGCTCTTTTATAAGGTGTGTGTGTGTGTGTGTGTGTGTGTTTGTGTGTGTGTGTGTGTGTGTGTGTGTGTGTGTGTGTGTGTGTGTGTGTGTGTGTGTGTGTATGTGTGTGTTTGTGTTTGTGTGTGTGTGTGTGTGTGTGTGTGTGTGTGTGTATGTGTGTGCGTGTGTGCATGTGTGTGTGTGTGTTTGTTTGTGTATGTGTGTGCATGTGTGCATGTGTGTGTGTGTGTGTGTGTGTGTGTGTACGCACATACATATGCATGTATGTGTGTGTGTTTGTGTGAGTGTATGGTGTGTGTGTTTGTGTGTGTGTGTGTATGTGTGTGCATGTATTTGTGTGTGTGTGTGTGTATGTGTGTGCATGTATTTGTATGTGTGTGTTTATGTATGTGTGTGTTTGTGTGTGTGTTCATCTATGTAAGGGAACAATGTTTCTTCAGGTCTTGTAGGCAGTAGAATAAATTTTGTATTGATTAAGCAGGTGATATTATGAACAAAACATTCATCGTTTTGTGGGCGCTTTTCGTATTTTATTTCATCCTCAGCAAAAACTTTCGCATCAGGGAGCATGAATCGCGATCTTCCTGTTTCAGTGTCGCAAGAACGGCACCAACCTGCGTCAGTACATGAAGGTGTACCAGAAGGGGAAGTGTGGGGAGTGTGGTACCAAGATTGTCACCACACGTATGGGGGAGGACAGTGAGCGTGTCACCTTCTTCTGCCCTGATTGTCAGAACAACGACTTGAAGCCAAATGGGCCTTTGTAAGTTTGAAAACTACTTCTGTACTTCTGTGTTGTACTGATGTTGTCTTTGGTCATATGTGACCTTTGTTACTGTGTACTTTTGTGTTTGTACTGATGTTGTCTTTGTCATTGATTGTGTCGTTTGTATGTGTTACTTCTGTGTTGCCTGTGTTTTGTCTTTTTTCATATGGACCTTTGTATTGTGTACTTTCTGTGTGCACTGATGTTGTTCTTTTGTTTGTTGTGACTGTTGTACTTGTAGGCTTCTGTGTTGTATTGATGTGTTGTCTTTGTCATATGGACCTTTGTATTGTTGTACTTCTGTGTTGTTTTGTACTGATGTTGTTCTTTGGTCTAGTGGACTTTGTTTATTGTGTATTACTTCTGTGTTGTACTGATGTTGTCTTTGTCATATGGACCCTCTTGTATTTGTACTTCTGTGTTGTTACTGGTGTGTCTTTGTCATATGTTACCTTTGTACTTGTGTATTCTGTGTTTGTTACTGGTTTGTTGTCTTTGTCAGTATGGACTTTTTTATTGTGTACTTCTGTGTTGTACTGATGTTGTCTCTGTCATATGGACCTTTGTATTGTGTACTTCTGTGTTGTACTGGTGTTGTCTTTGTCAAAATGGACCTTTGTATTGTGTACTTCTGTGTTGTACTGGTTTGTTGTCTTTGTCATATGTACCTTTGTACTGTGTACTTCTGTGTTGTACTGGTTTGTTGTCTTTGTCATATGTACCTTTGTATTGTGTACTTCTGTGTTGTACTGTTTGTTGTCTTTGTCATATGGACCTTTGTATTGTGTACTTCTGTGTTGTACTGATGTTGTCTTTGTCATATGGACCTTTGTATTGTGTACTTCTGTGTTGTACTGATGTTGTCTTTGTCATATGACCTTTGTATGTGTACTTCTGTGTTGTACTGGTTGTTGTCTTTGTCATATGGACCTTTGTATTGTGTACTTCTGTGTTGTTTATGTATTTGTTTCTTTGTTTTCATATGGACCTTTGTACTGTGTACTTCTGTGTTGTACTGATGTTGTCTTTGTCATATGGACCTTTGTACTGTGTACTTCTGTGTTGTACTGATGTTGTCTTTGTCATATGGACCTTTGTATGTGTACTTCTGTTGTTGTACTGGTGTTGTCTTTGTCATATGGACCTTTGTATTGTGTACTTCTGTGTTGTACTGGTGTTGTCTTTGTCATATGTACCTTTGTACTGTGTACTTCTGTGTGTACGTGTTGTCTTTGTCATATGGACCTTTGTATTGTGTACTTCTGTGTTTACTGATGTTGTCTTTGTCATATGGACCTTTGTACTGGTACTTCTGTGTTTACTGATGTTGTCTTGTCATATGGACCTTTGTATTGTGTACTTCTGTGTTGTACTGATGTTGTCTTTGTCATATGGACCTTTGTATTGTACTTCTTTTGTACTGTGTGTCTTTGTCATATGGACCTTTGTATTTGTTACTTCTGTGTTGTACTGATTTGTCTTTGTCATATGGACCTTTGTACTGTGTACTTCTGTGTTGTACTGGTTGTTTTGTCTTTGTATTGTGTACCTTTTGTATTGTGTATTCTTGTTGGTACTTGGTTGTTGTTCTTTGTCATATGGACCTTTGTATTTGTACTTCTGTGTTGTACTGTGTTGTCTTGTCATATGGACCTTTGTACTGTGTACTTCTGTGTTGTACTGTGTTGTCTTTGTCATATGGACTTTGTATTGTACTTCTGTGTTGTACTGATGTTGTCTTTGTCATATGACCTTTGTACTGTGTACTTCTGTGTTGTACTGATGTTGTCTTTGTCATATGGACCTTTGTACTGTGTACTTCTGTGTTGTACTGATGTTGTCTTTGTCATATGGACCTTTGTATGTGTACTTCTGTGTTGTACTGGTTGTTGTCTTTGTCATATGGACCTTTGTATGTGTACTTCTGTGTTGTACTGATGTTGTCTTTGTCATATGGACCTTTGTACTGTGTACTTCTGTGTTGTACTGTTGTTGTCTTTGTCATATGGACCTTTGTATTGTGTACTTCTGTGTTGTACTGATGTTGTCTTTGTCATATGGACCTTTGTACTGTGTACTTCTGTGTTGTACTGATGTTGTCTTTGTCATATGGACCTTTGTATTGTGTACTTCTGTGTTGTACTGGTTTGTTGTCTTTGTCATATGGACCTTTGTATTGTGTACTTCTGTGTTGTACTGATGTGTTGTCTTGTCATATGGACCTTTGTATTGTGTACTTCTGTGTTGTACTGTTTGTTGTCTTTGTCATATGGACCTTTGTATTGTGTACTTCTGTGTTGTACTGATGTTGTCTTTGTCATATGGACCTTTGTATTGTGTACTTCTGTGTTGTACTGATGTGTTGTCTTTGTCAATGATATGGACCTTTGTATTGTGTACTTCTGTGTTGCACTGATGTTGTCTTTGTCATATGGACCTTTGTACTGTGTACTTCTGTGTTGTACTGATGTTGTCTTTGTCATATGGACCTTTGTATTGTGTACTTCTGTGTTGCACTGATGTTGTCTTTGTCATATGGACCTTTGTACTGTGTACTTCTGTGTTGTACTGATGGTTGTCTTTGTCATATGGACGTTTGTATTGTGTACTTCTGTGTTGACTGATGTTGTCTTTGTCAATGGACCTTTGTATGTGTACTTCTGTGTTGTCTGATGTGTTGTCTTTGTATATGGACCTTTGTATTGTGTACTCTGTGTTGTACTGTTTGTTGTCTTGATATGACCTTTGTATTGTGTACTTCGTGTTGACTGTGTGTCTTTCATATGACCTTTGATTGTACTTCTGTGTTGTACTGTGTTGTCTTTGTCATATGGACCTTGTATTGTACTTCGTGTTGACTGATGTGTCTTTGTCATATGGACCTTTGTATGTGTACTTCTGTGTTGTACTGTTGTTGTCTTTGTCATATGACCTTGTATTGTGTACTTCTGTGTTTTGTATTCTTGTGTTGTCTTTGTCATATGACTTTGTATTGTGTACTTCTGTGTTGACTGATGTTGTCTTGTCATATGACCTTTGTATTGTACTTCTGTGTTGTACGAGTTGTCTTTGTCATATGACCTTGTATTGTGTACTTCTGTGTTGTACGTGTTGTCTTGTCATATGGACCTTTGTATTGTGTACTTCTGTGTTGTACTGGTGTTGTCTTTGTCATATGGACCTTTGTATTGTGTACTTCTGTGTTGTACTGTGTTGTCTTTGTCATATGGACCTTTGTATTGTGTACTTCTGTGTTGTACTGATGTTGTCTTTGTCATATGACCTTTGTATGTGTACTTCTGTGTTGTACTGTGTTGTCTTTGTCATATGGACCTTTGTATTTGTACTTCTGTGTTGTACTGTGTTGTCTTTGTCATATGGACCTTTGTTGTGTACTTCTGTGTTGTACTGATGTTGTCTTGTCATATGGACCTTTGTATTTGTACTTCTGTGTTGTACTGATGTTGTCTTTGTCATATGACCTTTGTATTTGTACTTCTGTGTTGTACTGATGTTGTCTTTGTCATATGGACCTTTGTATTTGTACTTCTGTGTTGTACGATGTTGTCTTTGTCATATGGACCTTTGTATGTGTACTTCTGTGTTGTACTGATGTTGTCTTTGTCATATGGACCTTTGTATTGTGTACTTCTGTGTTGTACTGTGTTGTCTTTGTCATATGGACCTTTGTATGTGTACTTCTGTGTTGTACTGTTGTTGTCTTTGTCATATGGACCTTTGTATTGTGTACTTCTGTGTTGTACTGTGTTGTCTTTGTCATATGACCTTTGTATTGTGTACTTCTGTGTTGTACTGATGTTGTCTCTGTCATATGGACCTTTGTATTGTGTACTTCTGTGTTGTACTGATTTGTTGTCTTTGTCATATGGACCTTTGTATTGTGTACTTCTGTGTTGTACTGATGTTGTCTTTGTCATATGTACCTTTGTATTGTGTACTTCTGTGTTGACTGATGTTGTCTTTGTCATATGGACCTTTGTATGTGTACTTCTGTGTTGTACTGATGTTGTCTTTGTCATATGGACCTTTGTATTGTGTACTTCTGTGTTGTACTGATTGTTGTCTTTGTCATATGGACCTTTGTACTTGTTACTTCTGTGTTGTACTGATGTTTGTCTTTGTCATATGGACCTTTGTATTGTGTACTTCTGTGTTGTACTGATGTTGTCTTTGTCATATGGACCTTTGTATTGTGTACTTCTGTGTTGTACTGATGTGTTGTCTTTGTCATATGGACCTTTGTATTGTGTACTTCTGTGTTGTACTGATGTTGTCTTGTCATATGGACCTTTGTATTGTGTACTTCTGTGTTGTACTGATGTTGTCTTTGTCATATGGACCTTTGTACTGTGTACTTCTGTGTTGTACTGATGTTTGTCTTTGTCATATGGACCTTTGTACTGTGTACTTCTGTGTTGTACTGATGTTGTCTCTGTCATATGGACCTTTGTATTGTGTACTTCTGTGTTGTACTGGTTTGTTGTCTTTGTCATATGGACCTTTGTACTGTGTACTTCTGTGTTGTACTGATGTTGTCTTTGTCATATGTACCTTTGTATTGTGTACTTCTGTGTTGTACTGTGTTGTTGTCTTTGTCATATGGACCTTTGTACTGTGTACTTCTGTGTTGTACTGATGTTGTTGTCTTTGTCATATGGACCTTTGTATGTGTACTTCTGTTTGTTACTGAGTTGTTGTCTTTGTCATATGGACCTTTGTACTGTGTACTTCTGTGTTGTACTGGTTTGTTGTCTTTGTCATATGTACCTTTGTATTGTGTACTTCTGTGTTGTACTGATGTTGTCTTTGTCATATGGACCTTTGTACTGTGTACTTCTGTGTTGTACTGATGTTGTCTTTGTCATATGTACCTTTGTACTGTGTACTTCTTGATTTGTACTGATGTTTGTCTTTGTCATATGGACCTTTGTATTGTGTACTTCTGTGTTGTACTGATGTGTTGTCTTTGTCATATGGACCTTTGTATTGTGTACTTCTGTGTTGTACTGGTTGTTGTCTTTGTCATATGGACCTTTGTACTGTGTACTTCTGTGTTGTACTGATGTTGTCTTTGTCATATGGACCTTTGTACTGTGTACTTCTGTGTTGTACTGATGTTGTCTTTGTCATATGGACCTTTGTATTGTGTACTTCTGTGTTGTACTGATGTTTGTCTTTGTCATATGGACCTTTGTACTGTGTACTTCTGTGTTGTACTGATGTTTGTCTTTGTCATATGGACCTTTGTATTATGTACTTCTGTGTTGTACTGATGTTGTCTTTGTCATATGTACCTTTGTATTGTGTACTTCTGTGTTGTACTGGTGTTGTCTTTGTCATATGTACCTTTGTACTGTGTACTTCTGTGTTGTACTGTGTGTTGTCTTTGTCATATGGACCTTTGTACTGTGTACTTCTGTGTTGTACTGGTGTTGTCTTGTCATATGTGACCTTTGTAATGTGTTCTTCTGTGTTGTACTGGTTTGTTGTCTTTGTCATATGTACCTTTGTATGTGTACTTCTGTGTTGTACTGATGTTGTCTTTGTCATATGGACCTTTGTATTGTGTACTTCTGTGTTGTACTGATGTGTTGTCTTTGTCATATGGACCTTTGTACTGTGTACTTCTGTGTTGTACTGTTGTTGTCTTTGTCATATGGACCTTTGTACTGTGTACTTCTGTGTTGTACTGGTTTGTTGTCTTTGTCATATGGACCTTTGTACTGTGTACTTCTGTGTTGTACTGGTTTGTTGTCTTTGTCATATGTACCTTTGTACTGTGTACTTCTGTGTTGTACTGGTGTTGTCTTTGTCATATGTACCTTTGTACTGTGTACTTCTGTGTTGTACTGATGTTGTCTTTGTCATATGTACCTTTGTATTGTGTACTTCTGTGTTGTACTGATGTGTTGTCTTTGTCATATGTACCTTTGTATTAATGTACTTTGTTTTGTACTTCTGTGTTGTACTGATGTTGTCTTTGTCATATGGACCTTTGTATTGTGTACTTCTGTGTTGTACTGATGTTGTCTTTGTCATATGTACCTTTGTATTTGTACTTCTGTGTTGTACTGTGTTGTCTTTGTCATATGTACCTTTGTACTGTGTACTTCTGTGTTGTACTGATGTTGTCTTTGTCATATGTACCTTTGTACTTGTGTACTTCTGTGTTGTACTGATGTTGTCTTTGTCATATGTACCTTTGTACTGTGTACTTCTGTGTTGTACTGATGTTGTCTTTGTCATATGTACCTTTGTATTGTGTACTTCTGTGTTGTACTTCTGTGTTGTCTTTGTCATATGTACCTTTGTATTGTGTACTTCTGTGTTGTACTGTTGTTGTCTTTGTCATATGTACCTTTGTATTGTGTACTTCTGTGTTTGTATACTGGTTTGTTGTCTTTGTCATATGTACCTTTGTATGTGTACTTCTGTGTTGTACTGGTTTGTTGTCTTTGTCATATGTACCTTTGTATTGTGTACTTCTGTGTTGTACTGGTTTGTTGTCTTTGTCATATGTACCTTTGTACTTGTGTACTTCTGTGTTGTACTGGTGTTGTCTTTGTCATATGTACCTTTGTACTGTGTACTTCTGTGTTGTACTGGTTTGTTGTCTTTGTCATATGTACCTTTGTATTGTGTACTTCTGTGTTGTACTGGTGTTGTCTTTGTCATATGTACCTTTGTACTGTGTACTTCTGTGTTGTACTGGTTTGTTGTCTTTGTCATATGTACCTTTGTATTGTGTACTTCTGTGTTGTACTGATTTTGTCTTTGTCATATGTACCTTTGTACTGTGTACTTCTGTGTTGTACTGATGTTGTCTTTGTCATATGGACCTTTGTACTGTGTACTTCTGTGTTGTACTGGTGTTGTCTTTGTCATATGTACCTTTGTACTGTGTACTTCTGTGTTGTACTGGTTGTTGTCTTTGTCATATGTACCTTTGTACTGTGTACTTCTGTGTTGTACTGATGTTGTCTTTGTCATATGTACCTTTGTACTGTGTACTTCTGTGTTGTACTGTTGTTGTCTTTGTCATATGTACCTTTGTACTGTGTATTTCTCTGTTGTACTGGTTTGTTGTCTTTGTCATATGGACCTTTGTATTATGTACTTCTGTGTACAAATGCCTACCAATTAACATCAGGAAGAGAGTTATTGAATGTTATATGAAACCAATACTGTTTACTGGTTCTGAGGCGTGGACAGTCAACAAGCAAAGCCAGAACAAGATTGAGGCAGCTCGAGATGTGGTTTCTAAGAAGACTGTTGAGAGTTCCATGGACAGCAAAGAAAACAAACGAGACAGTTTTGATGGAGGCAGACACAAGATCATTCATAAGGAAGATTAGGAAAAGACAGGCAACATTTATAGGCCATTTTATGAGGAAATGGGAATTGGAGCACCTGGTCACAACGGGAAAGCTGGAGGGAAAGAGAGCACCGGGTAGACCCAGGGAGAAAATACTAGACGGACTTGCAGATTTGGCTAAAAATGAGGAGGGTGAAGGAGATGCTTGAGGCAATAAGAGATAGAGACAGATGGAAGTCCATGATCGCCAACACCATGCGACAGGGCACCTGATGATGACTTCTGTGTTGTACTGGTTTGTTGTCTTTGCTATATGGGTCTTTGTAAGTTTGAAGACTACTTCTGTACTTCTCTGTTGTACTGATCATTGTCTTACAGTCTGTTTGAGAAAAAGAAGAATGACTGCAGGTGCGATGAGAAGTGGGTATGAAAAAGAAATGTACAGCACACCTTAGAACTTGACACTATTCGTGTTCACACTAACACAGACGTAGATGAAATACCTACCAGTTTCGATCTTTGCCTCTTCAACTGGTTTACAAAGACAAACGGGGTACAGAAACAACATATAGAAACATTTACAATAAACAAACAATAAGGAGTTGACACATTGTACAACAGAGACTTGGGAAGGGATGGGGTGGGGAGGTGGGGAGATAATGCACATCGTATAAGGGGGGAGTAACATGTGGGGAAAAAGCTTGTTCTTGCCTTTTGTCTTTAACCTTAAGCAAGCCGTGTGCACTGTGTGTGTTTTGTGTTTGTGTGTGTGACAGAACGAGGGATGTGATTTTGTAAGGTTCAGACCAGATACACTTTGAATGGGGGATGCATAGAAAAATACCCCACCCCCACCCCCACCCCCACCCCCAATAACCCTAGTTGATGAATAACAAAAGAGAAGGAAAGGATGCGGAAATCAAAAAAAGGAGAGAGATTAAGTATACACAAACATCACCTATGCATCGCTGCCAAGACATCTTCACACCCCAATCCTGGACCCACACCAACAGATCCATTCATGTATAACCCACAGTGATGTGGAGTTGGAAAGAAATATACAGACAGAGAAATATGGGTATAGGAGCGGCGATGGAATGTCTGAGACCCTGGCATGATGGTAGCGAACAGTCTGTAAATTTGGAAACATAAAAACTGGCTTGCTGGCTACCAGCTTTAACCCTACGACTCCTGTACCCAGAAACTTAACCCTTTGACTCCCTCAGACTATCCACTTGCGTCCTGTCCCCCCCCCCCCCCCCCTTGATTTTAAGACCTTTCCAGTGGTTAGGGCTTAGGGGTTTGTGCTGGCTGAAGTAGTCTGCCAGACAATTGCTGGCAGAAATGCGTGTTGCATGCATGTCTATTGTTGTCTTATGTCTGTGGGTCTGAAAAGAATTGAGGAATGGTGGTCATGGTGAAAGTTCCTGCCTAACATGCTAGAACTTCTCTCCATCCTTCATTTGACAAAGCATAATGGTGTGGATGGTGTTTCATTAAGAGGTAACACCCTGAGAAATGTTGAGTTCACTACAGCCTCACTGGCCTCTGACATTAGGTTATTGGACAGCGTTGAACAGTACGTTTACTTTTCTGTAATCGAGAACTATGTTTGAATAGTGATTTATTCATCTTTTCCAGAACAGCTTCCATCAAAGAAACTCAGCCTGAGTGGGGTGGGTGCAAACAGCACCAACGAACAATATACGCCAAACAGACAGAACAAACGCCAAAAGTGGACCTGTCAGACATGCACGCTCCTGAATCCAGCCAATCAGAGCAACTGTTCTGCGTGCTTGAACCCTCGAACAGCCAATCAAAACCAGCCATTCATGATAAAGTTTGGCCAATCAGATACACCCTCAGAAATGGGTAAATCAGTGCCAGCTAAGAGAAAGCTGCAGGACGCAATATCAAGTCCAACATTCAATAAACACAAGAAGATGAAAACAGAAACGAGAGGCAGGGTATATCTCAAGGACAGTTGAAAGAGAGAAGAGAGTCTTCGGGTCCTAATTCTCCATCTGCTCGTGTTCAGAACAGAGTGTGTGCAGTAAAATCCCTGTGTGCACAGATCACGGTGTGCGTTGCGCCATGCGACAGACGTTCAAAGACAATGGAACAAGGGGCGGTGGTTTTTTACCTGTGCTGTCACACCTGCCAGCAAACGGTGTAAATTCTTTAAGGTGGGTTGTACAGCTGTTTCTGTTTCTCTGTACTACAAACACAATAATGCATGTATACACTGTGGTTGTAGGCCTGTACTTCTGTGCGCATATACATGCACATGCACACTCAAACACACACACATGCATGAATTATGTGTGCGTGTGTCCATGAGAGGGAGAGCATGTGTGAAGTCAATAACTTCTGGTGTGTAATTGAAGCCAACTTGATGTGGTGTGGGGTGTTGCTGTGTGTGTGGTGCGTGCGGTGTGTGCGCGCGTGGTCGCGCGTGCGTGTTACATACGCATGCATGAGTGTGTGCTCACATTTTTATTCTTGTGGATATGTTTGTTGTCTTGTATACTTAAACCCGTGCGTTCCTCATGTTGAATGTCACATCACAGAAGACCATGATGTATGTTTCATTGTGTGGACACATAGTTCCTTCTCCATATGGACCCTGCCATGGTGTGTGTGTGTGTGTGTGTGTGTGTGTGTGTGTGTGTGTGTGTGTGTGTGTGTGTGTGTGTGTGTGTGTGTTGTGTGTGTGGTGTGTGTAGTGTGTAGTTGTGTGTGTGTGTAGGTGTGTGTGTGTTTTATTCTGTGTGTGTTGGTATGGTTGTGTGTGTTGTGTGTGTGTGCTGTGGTGGGGTGTGTGTGTATGTTGTGTTGTGTGTGTGTGTGTGTGTTTTGTGGTGTTGTGTGTGTGTGCTGTTTGTGTGTGTATGTGTGTTATGTTATGTGTTGTGGTGTGTGTGTGTATTGTTGTGTGTGGTTGTGTGGTGTTGTTGTCTGTTTGTCGTGTGTTGTGTGTATAGTAGTCTGTCACATGCAGCTCATACTCGTGTATACATTTATTCTCACATAAAAGTACATACAAGGAATGCCGTATCACTTATGCTAATATGTACCACAGTTTCAAACTGATGCCATCACCAATCTGCCTCCCGTGTCAACAGTTATTAGCAAATCACACAGGATCATATTGTCTGTTTCAGTGGGCGGATGAGCAGTTTCCCGTGTGTAGCGGCCATGCAAAGTGTGTGCGTTACGTACCGTCATGAAACAGGGACCCAACAACGGCCGACGTTTCTTCAGCTGCCAGCTCAGACAGAATGGCTGTCAGTTCTTTGAGTGGGCTGTGGGATATGACTGTTGATGCTGTTCTGTTGGTCGCTAGCAAACATAGTGGTCCTATCATCCTGACGTCTTGGAGTGGGGAAGTGGGGTTAGGTGGTAGAGACTCAGCTGTTCTTGAAGCCCACATTACGATGGTGGTGCTTATCTCCTCTTGACTGCCTTATCTTCCCATACCTAAACAGGGTCAGGTACCCCTTTGTAGCTGGGTGGACTGGTAGGCCATGTTTGTAGGCAGGAGCTGTACCTCCATGCTAGACAGGCCTTGTAACAATTTTGTTACAGAAGGAAAAATGGACACCATAGACTTAAAGTTTGTTGTCGTTAGGTTGGAGTGAGTGATCTTCAGTTTGGGTCTGTTCCTGCTGTTGTCAGTGTGTGTGTGTTGGCACCAGATTTCGCATGTTCTGTCATCATGTGGGAAACTGTCATGTGGTTGAAATCTTGCTACATACTGATTGTTTTTGGCAAGGTTTGCCACTGTGAATTGACTGATAACATGATTCCTTCCATCTGCTTGTGCAGTCTGCCTGCCCTCTGTGACCACTGTGTAACTCAATAACAGCTGGTTCACCATATGCCTGGCTATACAGCCAGTGTGTGTACCTATTGTAGTTTGCTAGACTGCAGTGATGTGAATAACAAAAAACACTGTATGATAATTGTGGTAAAGGTGTATGGATTAAGAACACCAAACAACACTGTATGATAATTGTGGTAATGGTGTATGGATTAAGAACACCAAACAACACTGTATGATAATTGTGGTAATGGTGTATGGATTAAGTACACCAAACAACACTGTATGATAATTGTGGTAAGGTGTATGGATTAAGCACACCAAACAACACTGTATGATAATTGTGATAATGGTGTATGGATTAAGAACACCAAACAACACTGTATGATAATTGTGGTAATGGTGTATGGATTAAGCAACACCAAACAACACTGTATGATAATTGTGGTAATGGTGTATGGATTAAGCACACCAAACAACACTGTATGATAATTGTGTAAAGATGTATGGATTAAGTACACCAAACAACACTGTATGATAATTGTGGTAATGGTGTATGGATTAAGAACACCAAACAACACTGTATGATAATTGTGGTAATGGTGTATGGATTAAGAACACCAAACAACACTGTATGATAATTGTGGTAATGGTGTATGGATTAAAAACACCAAACAACACTGTATGATAATTGTGGTAAAGGTGTATGGATTAAGAACACCAAACAACACTGTATGATAATTGTGGTAATGGTGTATGGATTAAGACACCAAACAACACTGTATGATAATTGTGGTAATGGTGTATGGATTAAGAACACCAAACAACACTGTATGATAATTGTGGTAATGGTGTATGGATGAAGAACACCAAACAACACTGTATGATAATTGTGGTAATGGTGTATGGATTAAGTACACCAAACAACACTGTATGATAATTGTGGTAATGGTGTATGGATGAAGTACACCAAACAACACTGTATGATAATTGTGGTAAAGGTTATGGATTAAGAACACCAAACAACACTGTATGATAATTGTGGTAAAGGTGTATGGATTAAGTACACCAAACAACACTGTATGATAATTGTGGTAAAGGTGTATGGATTAAGCACACCAAACAACACTGTATTAATGATAATTGTAGTTGTAAATGGTGTATGGGATGGATTAAGTACACCAAACAACACTGTATGATAATTGTGGTAAAGGTGTATGGATTAAGTACACCAAACAACACTGTATGATAATTGTGGTAATGGTGTATGGATTAAGAACACCAAACAACACTGTATGATAATTTTGATAATGTGTATGGATTAAGTACATCAAACAACACTGTATGATAATTGTGGTAATGGTGTATGGATTAAGAACATCAAACAACACTGTATGATAATTGTGGTAATGGTGTATGGATTAAGCACACCAAACACTGTATGATAATTGTGGTAATGGTGTATGGATGAAGAACACCAAACAACACTGTATGATAATTGTGGTAAAGATGTATGGATTAAGAACACCAAACAACACTGTATGATAATTGTGGTAAAGGTGTATGGATTAAGTACACCAAAACACTGTATGATAATTGTGGTAAAGGTGTATGGATTAAGTACACCAAACAACACTGTATGATAATTGTGGTAAAGGTGTATGGATTAAGTACACCAAACACTGTATGATAATTGTGGTAAAGGTGTATGGATTAAGCACACCAAACAACACTGTATGATAATTGTGGTAAAGGTGTATGGATTAAGTACACCAAACAACACTGTATGATAATTGTGGTAAAGGTGTATGGATTAAGAACACCAAACAACACTGTATGATAATTGTGGTAAAGGTGTATGGATTAAGCACACCAAACAACACTGTATGATAATTGTGGTAAAGGTGTATGGATTAAGTACACCAAACAACACTGTATGATAATTGTGGTAAAGGTGTATGGATTAAGTACACCAAACAACACTGTATGATAATTATGGTAAAGGTGTATGGATTAAGCACACCAAACAACACTGTATAATAATTGGTAATGGTGTATAGATTAAGCACACCA
>CM060314.1:5102971-5107971 GCA_030674185.1 Monoplex corrugatus | reverse complement strand
AGTTACATGAAGGTATTGGATCTTCCATCACATGGCAGTGGTGTAATTCACATGAATGGAATTTTATGTGGTCATCATCATGTGTAGGCTAGTGATGGTCTGTCTGCCATACTTTTTTTTAAAGCTCTGTCATATGGCAGCATGTTGGAGATAATTTTATGTGTGTCTGTGATCTGGAATCCTTGTGCAAATTAAAATAGGGCAACAGTTAGAGTACAGTTTCCATTGTTAGAGTAGACAACACAACCAAGTTTTAAGGACTAATGACCGGAGGTGGTCAGTTTGAACCCTATCCCTTATGTCTGTGAAAAGTATATTTATACAGCGTAAGTTTTATGCAAGTCTTTGTCTTGTTCATTTTAGTATACTTATGGCAAATCAGAATGAGAGCATTATGAGAAATCTCTGTTCCATTTGTATCTCTGTATAAAGCTTTGAAATTATGAACCAGTATGGTCAGATAATGAAATCATTGATGATAATTAATTTTGATATTTATAATGCATATAATTTATACATTCATCATCATCAGGTGCCGCATGGTGTTGGCAATCATGGACTTCCATCTGCCTCTATCTCTCGTTGCCCCTAGCATTTCCCCCACCCTCCTCGTCCCCAGCCACTCTGCAAGTCCGTCCAGCATTTTCTCTCTGGGTCTACCCGGTGCTCTTTCCCTCCAGCTTTCCCGTTGTGACCAGGTGCTCCAAATCCCCCTTCCTCATAAAATGGCCTATAAATGTTGCCTGTCTTTTCCTAATCTTCCTTATGAGTGATCTACTTGTGTCTGCCTCCATCAAGACTGTCTCGTTTGTTTTCTTTGCTGTCCATGGAACCCTCAACATTCTTCTGAGAAACCACATCTCGGCTGCCTCAATCTTGTTCTGGCTTTGTTTGTTGACTGTCCATGCTTCGCATCCGTACAACAGTATTGGTTCTATATAACATTCAAGAACTCTCTTCCTGATGTTAATTGATAGGCATTTGTTGGTAAGAATGCATTGAGTCTCTCCAGTTGGTTGATCAGTTCATCATGTCGTACCCGATCGAAAGCCTTGGTATAGTCAACAAAGCATAAATACAAATCCTTACTCATCTCAGTTGACCTCTCTATGGATGATAGTTCTTAGGATGTACATGGCATTAATAGTTCCTTTCCCCTCCACAAATCCACACTGTTCTTCTGCAATTTCTCTTTTGATTCTATTCCTTGTCCTCATCATGATTATTCTTAACAGGATTTTTGTTACATGACTCATCAAACTGATTGTGCGATGGAGTATAATATATAATATAATATAATATAATATAATATATTATAATATAATATAATATAATATAATATAATATAATATAATATAATATAATATAATATAATATAATATAATATAATATAATATAATATAATATAATATAATATAATATAATATAATATAATATAACATGATATGATATGATATGTAATATAATGTAACATGATGTAGCATAACATAACATAACATAACATAACATAACATAACATAACATAACATAACATAACATAACATAACATAACATAACATAACATAACATAACATAATATAATATATAGTATGCAATATAAAATGTTATATATCATGTAATGTAATGTAATCTGATTTAATCTAGTCTAATGTATAAGAAGAGCCTGAGTCTGCTGTAGCTGTAATAGTTTCCATAAACGCCATGGGGATACTTTGCAGTGGGAGCTTCTACACCCATCAGTGAAGCCTTTTTATTCATCATGAAGAGGGCAGTAGGGACACAATCTTCTGCACCTTCCTGAGTATTGCTGGAGGGAGTCGGTCGTCATGGCCAAGGCCTACAAAGAGCCCATAAGGCAGTTCAAGGGTCCAGTGTGCATGAAGACTCCTCAAGAGCTTTACACTACAGGAAGTTGTTCGTTTCCAGCATTTTAGTAGGAAGGAAATGAAAATGGCGCAGGAAGGATATTGCCGTCTGTGTTGTACTGTTATCAGGATATCACATGACTGTATGACCGAATTAACATCAGTAAGAGTGTGTCATCACATGACTTATGCAATGGAGACTGAACAATAGGAAAATTAAAAGGGTAATACTGATAGTGATAGTGATAGTGACAGATGAAAAGAGTTTATCTATGACATGAGGCTGCACAATGCTTCTGATATGAATTACAGAGGAAGTATATATATAAAAGAAATGCAATACAATAGCTGAATAAGAGGGAGAGGTTAGGATTCTACTTTTCTAGTTGAAAATGAAAGTAGGTTGTAGTTTTATGATTGTTGATAATGTGTGTGTGTGTGTGTGTGAATTCAGAGGTGTGCAACTGCAATAGAATGAGAGGGAGAGGTCAAGGTTCTTGAAAACGAAAGAAATAGTAATTTTAAGGTCATTGATATAATGATAACGTGTGTGTCTGCGTGCGTGCGTGCGTGCGTGTGTGCGCGTGTGTGTGTGTGTGTGTGTGTGTGTGTGTGTGTGTGTGTGTGTGTGTGTTAAAAGGAATGCAGTGTGAGACGTTAAAGATCTTGAATTAGTTGAAAGTAGATAGTGATTTTGTGGTGATTGATAGTGTGTGTGTGTGTGTGTGTGTGTGTGTGTGTGTGTGTGTGTGTGTGTGTGTGTGTGTGTATGTGTGTGTTGTGTGTGTGTGTGTGTGTGTGTGTGTGTGTGTGTGTGTGTGTGTGTGTGTGTGTGTGTGTGTGTGACTCATCACTCATAGGCGTCCTTCAGTCTCGGAAGACTATGGAGTTGCGCTCTGGGTGCCTATTCTGGTGCAGCGCCGGGTGTGGCTGGCCAGTCCGACGCGGGAATGACAGTCCCTGTGGCAGAGGGCACAGATGAAGTCTGACGCTGGTCTGTCTGCCTGGGCTGCAGCCTTTCTTCTCGTTCTCTTTTCCTCGTGCCGCTGAGCGAGTGTCTCTTCGAACTTGGAGAGACCTTTCTGCACAGTCTGTCTCCAGGCTGACCGTTCGAGGGCTGTTGCTTCCCAGTTGTCTTTGTCGATATTCAAGGCTTTTAGGTCCCTCTTGCACACGTCTTTGAATCGCAGCTGTGGTCTGCCTGTGGGACGTTTTCCCTGCACCAGTTCTCCGTAGAGGAGGTCTTTGGGGATCCGTCCGTCGTCCATGCGCACGGCATGGCCAAGCCAGCGCATGCGTCTCTGTTTCAGCAGCGTGTACATGCTGGTGCATCCAGCTCTTTCCAGGACAGTGTTGTTCGGGACCTTGTCCTGCCAGGTGATGTTTAGAATGCGTCGGAGGCTACGCATGTGAAAAGCATTGAGCTTTTGCTCTTGTCGGGCACGCAAAGTCCAGGACTCGCTGCCATACAGGAGGGTGCTCACGACGCAGGCTCTGTAGATCTGGATTTTTGTGTGCTCAGTCAGCTTGCTGTTGTTCCATGCTTTCTTCGTCAGTCTGGTCATGGTGGTAGCTGCCTTGCCGATGCGCCTGTTGAGCTCTATGTCAAGTGAGAGGGTGTCTGAGATTGTTGAGCCCAGATAAACAAAGTCATGGACGACATCCAGTTCATGGTCATTGATGCTGATGGCTGGGGGAGAGTCAACATCCTGTCCCATGACCTGTGTTTTCTTCAAGCTTATGGTAAGCCCAAAGTTTTGGCAGGCATCGCTGAAGCGAGTCATGAGCTGCTGTAGGTCCTCAGCTGAGTGGGCGGTTACTGCCGCGTCGTCTGCAAAGATGAAGTCACGCAGGCACCTCAGCTGGACTTTGGTCTTGGCTCTTAGTCTGGAGAGGTTGAAGAGCTTACCGTCTGTCCTGGTTCGGAGGTATATGCCTTCAGCTGCAGGACCGAATGCGTGTTTCAGCATCACAGCAAAAAAGATTCCAAACAGGGTGGGAGCCAGGACGCAACCCTGTTTCACTCCGCTCCGTATGTTGAAGGCAGCTGATGTTGAGCCGTCAAAGACGACGGTGCCTTTCATGTCTTCGTGGAAGGATCTGATGATGCTGAGAAGTTTGGGTGGACATCCAATTTGGGAAAGGATTTTGAAGAGGCCATCCCTACTGACCAGATCGAAGGCCTTTGTGAGGTCTATGAAGGCAACGAAGAGTGGCTGCCTTTGCTCCCTGCATTTCTCCTGAAGTTGTTTGAGGGAGAAGATCATGTCTATAGTGGATCTGTTGGCACGGAACCCGCACTGCGATTCAGGGTAGACTTGCTCTGCGAGTACCTGGAGCCTCTTCAGTACTACTCGTGCGAAGACTTTCCCAACGATACTGAGGAGGGATATGCCGCGATAATTATTGCAATCGCTTCTGTCACCTTTGTTTTTGTACAGTGTGACGACGTTAGCATCCCTCATGTCTTGTGGTACTTCGCCTTCACTCCAACAGAGGCAGAGGATTTCATGCAACTCGGTGATGAGTGTCTCTTTGCAGCACTTCAGTACTTCGGCGGGAATACCGTCTTTCCCTGGTGCCTTGCCAGAGGCAAGAGAGTCCAGGGCTTCGCTGAGCTCATCTATGGTTGGTTCTCTGTCAAGCTCTTCCAGCTCTGGTAGGCACTCTATGGCATTCAGGGCGTCTTCTGAGACTACAGTTTCCCTTGCATATAGCTCAGTGTAGTGTTCTACCCAGCGCTCCATCTGTTGTTCTCTGTCTTGAATCACCTCCCCTGTAGCTGATTTCAAAGGGGCAGTTTTCTTTTGCGTTGGGCCCAATGCCTGCTTGATGCCTTCATACATCGCCTTGTGTGTGTGTGTGTGTGTGTGTGTGTGTGTGACTAAGGTGTGTGATTTTATCTTGAGCTGTGGTTTGCCTGCACAGGGTCATGGTGTAACAGATAACTCATCTCATGATCAACTTGGGTTCTTGCTAATTTTTTCTGTTCCTGTTCAGTAATTCATGATAACTATACTTCTGTGGAAGTAGTTTGAAAAACAGAGCAAGTGAGTCATAAGTAGTTTTAACTTTTCACCTGCTGGCAGATTTGAATGGAGTACATGTAAAACTGTCTAAGTACAGTGAATCCTT
>CM060314.1:5077971-5097971 GCA_030674185.1 Monoplex corrugatus | reverse complement strand
TCGTCTGTCTGTGTTATGGTTCATCTGTTGTTGTTGTCGTTGTTTTTTGTTGTTGTCATGCTTATATGTGTAGAGTAGTAAAGACTAGATGTAATGATACTACTGTCCTAGAATAGTGAAGTGTTTTGAAGTTTGAAATTGTTAGTTTTGCATCAGTGTGTGTGTGTGTGTGTGTGTGAAAATATTTGAAACTTGAGTTGGTAATTTTTTCAGTTATTAACATTGTATTATGAGTGTGTGCTAGTGTGTGTACATGTAATATTGTATGTATATGTGTGTGTCTGTGTGTGTGCGTGTGTGTATATGTGTGTGTGTGTGTGTATGTGTGTGTGTGTGTATGTGTGTGTGTGTGTATGTGTGTGTGTGTGTGTGTTGCGTGTGTGTGTATGCGTTGTGTGTGTGTGTGTGTGTGTGTGTGTGTGTGTGTGTGTATGTGTGATGCTGTGTGTGTATATGGCATGGGTGTATATGTACATGTGCGTATGTGGTGTTGTGTGTATATGTGATGTGTATGTGGTGTGTGTGTGTGTGTGTGTGTGTGTGTGTGTGTGTGTGTGTGTGTGTGTGTACATGTCAGATTTTAGTTCAGTCAAAATCTGTCAGTTTTTAGATCAGTATAACCTATATGAAGTTTACATTTATGTTTGTTACTATTACTGCTTCTGGATTCAGAATCAGATTCAGTTTTGGTTTTCCTCTGGGCTCAGAATATATTCTATATGCACTGACTGCACTGATGCCGTGTAAATGGATAAGATCAGAATTGATCATGGCAGCTAGAGATGTGGACTAATCTGTTACTTAAACGTGACAATGAGGATGATGATGTTGATGATGATTGGTAATATTCAGCTACTTCTTTGGAGTACTAATCAAATTCACACACAGAGGGTGTTTGTACATAAGCACTGCCAGAAAGGTGTACGCACATAAGCACTGTAACTATCTTCTTCTTCTCCTCTGTTTCATGGGCAGACAATGGCAAAATGCTGAGACAGATATGTAGACATTTTTATCTCAGTTTCTCCCCATTATTTATTGTTACTTATTAAAGTTATTCTTTATAGTTTACATGAATCATTTATTGCTGTTAGCGTTATGCTTCTTGCATTGTGACATATAACTTATAATACAATACAATACAATACAATATTTTATTTGTATAGTGCAAAATCTTGATAAAATCAAATCTTAGCGCTAAAACAGACACACACGCACAGCCCCATGCACGCACGCATGCACGCACGCATACACGCACGCACACACGCACGCACACACACACACACACACACACACACACACACACACACACACACACACACACACACACACACACACACACACACACATGCACACGGCTATAAATGGGGAGAAAGAATAAAAGCAATGGAAAATTATAGAGAGCATATCATGGCTTATGTTTAACCATCTGATTCCCTTACCCTGTCCATCAGCTGCAAAATCTTAACCCTTTACTGCCTCACCTTGTCTCTTTTCTGCAGGAAGCTCGTGAATGGTTGAGGGAGTCGAAGGGTTAAGTTTCTGCTTTACGATCGTGACTGATAATGCAGGAAGCTGGTGGATAGGGTGAGGGAATCAGAGGGCTGAATATCTGTTATTGACTTTTGCTGTTGTGCTCAGGTTTCAACTATGAATGTAATTATATGAGTTGTATTGTTAACTCTTTTACTCCTGCACCCTGTCCTGTTAGACACTGGAGGATAGGATGAGGGAGCCAAAGAGTCAAGGGTATATGTTACAGCATTATGCATTGAGCCCCGTGAAAAAAAGGTTTAATACGTGTGTGTATGTGACTGATTGCAGGCATGTTCTTCCAGTGGATTCTGTGTACCGGGATCTGGCTGTCTGGTCTCATCATACAGATTGTGCGTCACTCCACCTTCTATCCCTACGTCATGGTGGGCGGCGCTATCTGGGCCACAGGTAGATTGATGCTTTAAGTTAAAATGTTGTAAGTGAAAAATAAGAAGAAAAGTTATAAGCTTTGATTGGTAGCTTTGTGCAACTGGGAAGAACAACCACCACCATTACCACCATAACAAAAAAAGCCAGCATATGATTAGACATCATCATTTCTTTTCTGTCCAAACATTATGAAGTATACATCAAAAAGAAACAGTTGAGATAGGATTCTCTTCTCCGCAGAAATGTTATGTCTCATGCACATCATAAAGAACAAAGTTGATTTGTTTAGATCACATATGAAGCTGCAGACTGATTGAATGATTAACTCATTGACGATGAGCCGCTTCATGTGAAGCGGCCGTCTGTGATGTTATAAACGACATGCCGCTTCCAGGGAAGCGGCGGACGTAGTTAATTTTTCACTGTATGAAGCAGCCTTGCTATTCAAGGGAAATCAACCAGTCATCAAGTTTTAACCTTCCACTACACAGTTCCTTCCCTTAGACTGTCTGCCAACACTTTTCCTTGTCTGAATTGGGCTTGTTTTGCCATACCCCAAGTGACTGTGACTGATAATCTTTTTTTTATTTTGTGGCATAAGTGACTATGAAAAGGATCAAACTGATTGAAATTTTGCTGTTCAAAGCTTCTCCTGCCATTATTTGACCCAAAAAGACACTAAAGATAGGAAAATATTTGACAATAAACTGATTCATAATGTTGCATGTGTGTAAATTTGACTTCAGAACTTTTTTATTTTTTGCATTTACATAGCATTTTGACCTGACATTTTGGAAAGTTTACCTGAATTACTCATACAAGTTGGTTTCATGTCTAAAAAGTAGACATAATGAGCTTTCTAAAAATGTATAACTTTATGTTTTTATTGCAAATAGAAGGGGCTCAGAATTTTTGTAAAACTGCTAAAAATAGTGCGTCTCAGGAAATTGCCGGGGTCCATTTAGTGCGTTGTCAATGAGTTAACTGACTACTAAATCAGTGAAGCAGTCTAGCTTTCAGTCATATTGGGGGAAAAAAAAAAAAGAGAAAAGAAAGATGGTGGCACTGTACTGTGGCAACTCTCACCAGGCAGATCTTGAATTTCACACAGTCAATCTGTCATGATGAGAAAGAAATTTTTTTAACCCTTTGACTCCCGCACCCTATCCACCAAGCGCAAAAACTTAACCCTTTCACTCCTTCACCTATACACCAGCTTCCCTCACAAAGCTGGTGGATAGGGTGAAGAATCAAAGGTTAAGTTTTTGCTTTGCTAGCATGGTTGACAATGCAGAATGCTGGTGGTCAGGGTGCATGAGTCAAAGGGTTAAAGTTAACTTAGCAGTGTTGTTTGAGCAACGTGAATGTGTGGTGCCCCTCATCAAGACAGTAGGTGTAGCTGGTCTGTGTAAGCAGATGGATAGGGTGAGGGTGTGAAAGAGTTAAGAAGCTGGTGATAGGTGAGGGAGTGAAAGAGTTAAGAAGCTGGTGGATAGAGTGAAGGAGTGAAAGAGTTATGAAGCTAATGGAGGAGTGAAAGGGTTATGAAGCTGGTGATAGGGTGAGGGAGTGAAAGGGTTATGAAGCTGTGGATAGGGTGAGGGAGTGAAAGGGTTATGAAGCTGGTGGATAGGGTGAGGGAGTGAAAGGGTTAAGAAGCTGGTGGATAGAGTGAGGAGTGAAAGGTTATGAAACTGGTGGATATGGTGAGGGAGTGAAAGGGTACAGAAGCTGGTGGATAGGGTGAGGGAGTGAAAGGGTTACAGAAGCTGGTGGATAGGGTGAGGGAGTGAAAGGATTAAGGAAGCTGGTGGATAGGGTGAGGGAGTGAAAGGGTACAGGAAGCTGGTGGATAGGGTGAGGGAGTGAAAGGGTACAGAAGCTGGTGGATAGGGTGAGGGAGTGAAAGGATTAAGGAAGCTGGTGGATAGGGTGAGGGAGTGAAAGGGTTAAGGAAGCTGGTGGATAGGGTGAGGAATGAAAGGATTAAGGAAGCTGGTGGATAGGGTGAGGGAAAGGTACAGAAAGCTGGTGGATAGGTAAGGGAGTCAAAGGGTACAGAAAGCTGGTGGATAGGGTGAGGGAGTGAAAGGGTTAGAAGCTGGTGGATAGGGTGAGGGAGTGAAAGGGTTAGGAAGCTGTGGATAGGGTGAGGGAGTCAAAGGGTACAGGAAGCGGGTGGACAGGGTGAGGGAGTGAAAGGGTACAGGAAGCTGGTGGATAGGGTGAGGGAGTGAAAGGGTACAGGAAGCTGGTGGATAGGGTGAGGGAGTGAAAGGGTACAGGAAGCTGGTGGATAGGGTGAGGGAGTGAAAGGGTACAGGAAGCTGGTGGATAGGGTGAGGGAGTGAAAGGGTACAGGAAGCTGGTGGATAGGGTGAGGGAGTGAAAGGGTACAGGAAACTGGTGGATAGGGTGAGGGAGTGAAAGGTACAGGAAACTGGTGGATAGGGTGAGGGAGTGAAAGGGTACAGGAAGCTGGTGGATAGGGTGAGGGAGTGAAAGGGTACAGGAAACTGGTGGATAGGGTGAGGGAGTGAAAGGGTACAGGAAACTGGTGGATAGGGTGAAGGAGTGAAAGTGTTAGGAAGCTGGTGGATAGGGTGAGGGAATGAAAGGGTTAAGGAAGCTGGTGGATAGGGTGAGGGAGTGAAAGGGTTATGAAGCTGGTGGATAGGGTGAGGGTGTGAAAGGGTACAGGAAGCTGGTGGATAAGGTGAGGGTGTGAAAGGGTTATGAAGCTGGTGGATAGGGTGAGGGAGTGAAAGGTTATGAAGCTGGTGGATAGGGTTAGGGTGTGAAAGGGTACAGGAAGCTGGTGGATAGGGTGAGGGAGTGAAAGTTAGGAAGCTGGTGGATAGGGTAAGGGAGTGAAAAGAGTTAGGAAGCTGGTGGATAGGGTGAGGGAATGAAAGAGTTAGGAAGCTGGTGGATAGGATGAGGGAATGAAAGAGTTAGGAAGCTGGTGGATAGATGAAGGAGTGAAAAGGTTATGAAGCTGGTGGATAGGGTAAGGGAGTGAAAGGGTTAAGGAAGCTGGTGGACAGGGTGAGGGAGTGAAAGAGTTAGGAAGCTGGTGGATAGGATGAGGGAGTGAAGGGTTATGAAGCTGGTGGATAGGGTAGGGAGTGAAAGGGTTAAGGATGCTGGTGGATAGGGTAAGGGAGTGAAAGGGTTAAAGAAACTGGTGGACAGGGTGAGGGTGTGAAAGGGTTAAGGAAGCTGGTGGACGGGGTGAGGGTGTGAAAGGGTTAAAGAAGCTGGTGGACGGGGTGAGGGTGTGAAAGGGTTAAGGAAGCTGGTGGATAGGGTGAGGGATTGAAAGAATTGATTTATCAGGTTGTCAATACATCAGGTTGTCTGTACATCAGGTTGTCTGTACATCAGGTTGTCTATACATCAGGTTGTCTGTACATCAGGTTGTCTGTACATCAGGTTGTCTGTACATCAGGTTGTCTATACATCAGGTTGTCTGTATATCAGGTTGTCTGTACATCAGGTTGTCTGTACATCAGGTTGTCTGTACATCAGGTTGTCTGTACATCAGGTTGTCTGTACATCAGGTTGTCTGTACATCAGGTTGTACATCAGGTTATCTGTACATCAGTTGTCTATACATCAGGTTGTCTGTACATCAGGTTGTCTGTACATCAGGTTGTCTGTACATCAGGTTGTCTGTACATCAGGTTGTCTGTACATCAGGTTGTCTGTACATCAGGTTGTCTGTACATCAGGTTGTCTATACATCAGGTTGTCTGTACATCAGGTTGTCTGTACATCAGGTTGTCTGTACATCAGGTTGTCTGTACATCAGGTTGTCTATACATCAGGTTGTCTGTACATCAGGTTGTCTGTACATCAGGTTGTCTATAACCCTTTGACTTGTTTCAGGCAACATCTGTGTGGTGCCTATCATCAAGACCATCGGAATGGGGCTGGGTCTCTGTATCTGGGGCATGTTCAATCTTCTGAGCGGCTGGGCCAGTGGCAGGTACGAACTCAGGACATTGCTGTCTCTCCCCTTCCTCTGTTTCCGCCTGTGTACAAGTTTATGAAATGCCTCATTGTTCTGGCTTGCCAGTATGCCTGTCTAGCTTTCAAGATGATAAAACGACCAGTAGGCCTGCTCGCCCAAATGTGAACAGTTTTATCTGACAAAGGGACGTCTCAGCAGTATTGAGTTTGAAATTTGTTCAAGAGGGATTCATGGCACTCAGACAAATCCATATGCGCTCACCAGTTGCTGTAGTGTAGAGGTTAACGCTACGGACTACCGACTGGAAGGTTGTGGGTTCGAATCCCCATCAGTACCTTCAAAAATCATTGTGGGATTTTTCGGCTCTATCCGGCTTCTACCCAGAGTTGGGCGTGCTATGGGCTCATTGGGAAGACTGAAACCACACAGTCGAGTCTCATCCACTTCGCGGATGCATCATTGAGGGTGTTGCTCAAATCTTCTGACCAACACCGCAGGTGTTTGTATCTCTCGGACCTGGTTGACGCCAGGATATATTATGATAGTAATCGTAGAGTACAGCCCTGTCACGCAGTCTCAATCCTAGATGGAACTCCATAGCATCATGATTATCATCCACATCGACATCACCATCATCGCATAATAAAAACTAGATGGAACTCCATAGCATCATGATTATCATCCACATCGACATCATCATCATCGCATAATAAAAACTGTTTCAGTTTCTGTGGCCATTAAATTGTCGTAGAAAATGGGACGAATAAAAAAAGGTGAGCTCAAAGGTGACCCCCCTGAGTGCAGTGATCCTAAAAAAAAAAATCAAAAAAAAAAAAAAAAAAATCCATATGCACTCCACCCAATCTGCCATCTGTTACTTGTCAGACACCTTGAATCTGCACAAAATGCTGAGTGTTTGCAAAGTTTTGAAGCAGAAGGGAAAACAGGATTTATGAAATGCTAAGCTGACACCACCAGAATGATTGGAGCATTCAGACTGGCAGCAGTTAGGTCAGTTTTTTTATGTTGTGGACTGGGACCGAGCTTGAAACATCAGATCTTGAGTCCATGGCTGTAATCCAAGAGCCATCCAGCCCACTGTTATAAGCAGTGTTTGATGATAATATGTATGTTCCATGGACAGCAAAGAAAACAAACGAGACAGTCTTGATGGAGGCAGACACAAGTAAATCACTCATAAGGAAGATTAGGAAAAGACAGGCAACATTTATAGGCCATTTTATGAGGAAGGGGGATTTGGAGCACCTGGTTACAATGGGAAAGCTGGAGGGAAAGGGAGCACCGGGTAGACCTAGAGAGAGAATGCTGGACGGACTTGCAGAGTGGGTGGGGATGAGGAGGGTGGGGGAGATGCTAGGGGCAACGAGAGATAGAGACGGATGGAGGTTCATGATTGCCAACGCCATGCGGCAGGACACCTGATGATGATGATATAAAAACCTTTTTGTTGATTAGCAGGCCAGCATTAGTTTGGATATTGGAGTTAATTCATGTGGAATTCATCACAGTTTGACAAGTCCATATGTGCTCCATCCAAATATTTTAGGAGTTACCTGGCAAGAGTCCCTAACCCTGCGCTAAATGGCTGTGCACTGGTGAAGTGTAGAAATATGGGGGGGGGGGGGGGGGGGGGGTGTACTGTGAAACATTGACACCACCAGAATGATTAGAGCGCTATGTTGTGGTGTGGGGTTGAGCTTGAGAGACATGAAGCTTGAGTCCACAGCTCCATCAGTAGAGCCAGCTTGTGTGCTTATTACTTGAGCTGTTGATTTATCAAACTGATCTTTTTGTCATCATGATTTATTACTTTGTAATATTATAATGAGTGAAACTTGGGTATGCATGTTTATATGTATGTGCCTGCATAAAGGTTAAGCACATGCATGCACACACCTACATGCATACACATGCATACATTTGCAGAAATAACCCCCACACACACACACACACACACTCACATATGCCGACACATTTACACACACACATGCATGCATGTACACATGCACACACACGTTTACACATACACACCATACACACACGTTTACACACACACACACATACACGTTTACACACCACACACATACACACACACATGTTTCACACACACACACACGTGTACACACGCTGTGTGTGTCTCCTCTCACTCTCTCAACACTCAGTAGAAAGAGAAATATGCACTGAGAGAGAGAAGTGTTACAGGTTTGGTTTACACACACACACACACACACACATACACACACACACATACACACACACACACACGCACACACACACCACACACACACACACACACACACACACACACACACACACACACACACACACACACACACACACAACACACACACACCACGCACCACACACACACACACACACACACACACCACACATGCACCACACACACAATGTACACACACACACACACTACACAACACACACACACACACACACACACACACACACACACACACACACACACACACACACACACACACACACACACATACAACACACACACACACACACACACACATATATATATTTATATGTACACTCCTTCTCTGTCTTTCTCCATTTCTCTATCTGTCTGTCTGTTTCTGTCTTGTCTCTCTGGCTCTCTGTCTGTCTGTCTGTCTCATATACCACAAAGAGAGGGAGATGTACTGTGATGTCTATGTATTTTACAGGTTTGGCTGGTTTGGTATCGATCCAGAGGTACCCAAGCATGAAGTGCTGAACTATATTGGTGTATTTTTGGCTGTGGCAAGGTGAGCTCTTTCAGAAATGTATTCCCAATAGGACTCATTTGATGATAGAATTTTTACAAAAATCGTTTCAATGGTGTTTTTTTTGGTCTATTTTTTCTTAAAAACTATCTAGAATGGCATTTTTCTAATCATTTGTAATAATTTCTCCTGTTTCATGAATATCAAGCAGGAAACTGGTGGATAGGGTGAGGGAATGAAAGGGTTAAGTTTTTGCTTTGCTGGTATGGTTGACAATGCAGGATGCTAGTGGACAGGGTGCGGGAGTCAAAGGGTTAAAACAGAATTTATGTAAACTGTTGTGTGTTTTATAATCAAAGGACACAACTCTTGAGAATTATCTCCATGTTGTATAGAACTTCTCAAATCCAACACAGCTTACGCTACCCACTCAGCTAGCATAGAAGCAGACACAAAGTACAAAAACAGCAAGCTCAGAACACTCCTGTTGTGTGTTTGTTAAAACATGACTTGTGAAAGCTGTGGTACATTCTGCCTGTTTCAGCTCCATCATCTATGTGTTTGTGAAGAACGATATTTCCACCAAGTCTCTGGAGATGCAGGTCCAGGTGGATCCTGAAGAGAAAGAACCTTTGGTTGGACAGAGAGTGAGTAGACATTGGCGTTTCGGTTTTTGCACATACTTTGGGTGCTGGTCAGCAACGACGATGAGCTAAAAACTTACTGCTTCAGTTAAACAGCTCCTTTCTTGACATCTTTGGTTTTGTTTCATTTTGTGTTTTCGGTGTTGTTGTTGTTGTTGTTGTTGATTTTGCAGATTTCTGATGAAAGGTAAGTACTGTTAGTAACTGCTTTTTATTTTGATTTTGTTTCATTTTTCTTTGTTTTTGTTATTTGTTTAAGATCATTGCACATAGGCTGTTTCATTTGTACTCACGTTTTTTTGTTTTTTTACTCACTTTGTTGTTGTTGTTGTTGTTGTTTTTTTGGTTGTCTACACCACCATAATGGCCACAAAAGCTTTGACAGTTTTTACAGTGCTATGATGATGATGATGTTTATAATCATGGTGCTGTGGAGTTCCATTCAGGATTGAGATTATGTGGCAGGGCTATACTCTAAACTTACAATCATAACTGTCCTGGCATTAACCAGGCCTGAAAGACACATACACTTGTCATATTGATTCCGAGATTTGAGCAGCACTCAGGGCTTAAAACGTTCTGTGTCTGGGCGGAATTCCGCGATTTCGGTTTGTCAAAACAAACAAACAAACAAACAAACAAACAAACAAAAAAAACCCAAAACCGAAAGGAGCAAGGCATTTGTGATTGGCTTGCAAACGTTCATAGCTACAGCGCGCAAGTTTTCCCGGGGGAGCATGCCCCCGGACCCCCCTAGTTTCAGTGTTTTTTTTCCTCCTCCCGTTTTAAGCCCTGAGCACTTGCTGATGCATCTATGAAGTGGATAAGACTTGAATATGTGGTCCTAATTTTTTCATTGAGCCCATTGCATGTTCAACTTTGGGTAAGAGTGGATTCACCTCTATGTGGTCCTAATTTTCTCATTGAATCCATTGGATGTTCAACTTTGGATAAGAGTGGATTCGCCTCTATTTGGTCCTAATTTTCTCATTGAACCCAATGCCTGTTCAAGTTTGGATAAGAGTGGATTTTACCTATATGTGGTCCTAATTTTCTCATTGAATCCATTGCATGTTCAAGTTTGGATAAGAGTGGATTTTACCTATATGTGGTCCTAATTTTCTCATTGAATCCATTGCATGTTCAAGTTTGGATAAGTGGATTTTACCTATATGTGGTCCTAATTTTCTCATTGAATCCATTGCATGTTCAAGTTTGGATAAGAGTGGATTTTACCTATATGTGGTCCTAATTTTCTATTGAATCCATTGCATGTTCAAGTTTGGATAAGAGTGGATTTTACCAATATGTGGTCCTAATTTTCTCACTGAGCGCATTGCATGTTCAAGTTTGGATAAGAGTGGATTTTACCTATATGTGGTCCTAATTTTCTCATTGAATCCATTGCATGTTCAAGTTTGGATAAGAGTGGATTCAGCTTTCACCTTCGTCTTTCTCCCTTGCTAAGATCGGCAGTAGAAGCTGCATTCAATGTCACAAGAGTGGATTGGGGCAGACAAGTCCCACAATGATATTGACAGGGACTGACAGGGATTTGAACCTACAACCCTCCAATCAGTAGTCTGTTGCATTAACCATGCACCACTGTGACAGGGGTCTCTGCTTGTTGTTAGTTCTGCTTTCACAGTTGTTTTTTTTGAAAACATGTTTACACAACAGGAATATAATCAACTGAGCTACTTATTATCTTTGTAGTTTTATTTATTCATCTATCTATCTATCTATCTATCTATCTATCTATCTATCTATCGTATGTATGTATTATGTATGTATGTATGTATGTATGTATGTATGTATGTATGTATGTATGTATGTATGTATGTATGTATGTATGTATGTATTATTATATGTATGTATGTATGTATGTATAGTATGTATGTATGTATGTATGTATGTATGTATGTATGTATGTATGTATGTATGTATGTATGTATGTATGTATGTATGATATGTATGTATGTATGTATGTATGTATGTATGTATGTATGTATGTATGTATGTATGTATGTATGTATGTATGTATTATCTATCTACCATCTATCTATCTATCTATTATCTATCTATCTATATATGTATCTATGTATCTATCTATGTATTATCTATGTATATCTGTCTTATCTATCTATCTATCTGTCTATCTATCTATCTATCTAATCTAATCAAATCTGTCTGTCTATCTATCTATCTATCTATCTATCTATCTAATCTAATCTAATCTAATCTAATCTATCTATCTATCTATCTATCTATCTTATCTATCTAATCTAATCTAATCTAATCTAATCTAATCTAATCTAATCTATCTATCTATCTATCTATCTATCTATCTACTAATCTAATCTAATCTAATCTAATCTAATCTAATCTAATCTAATCCATCCATCCATCCATCATCCACCCATCCATCCATCCATCTATCTAATCTAATCTAATCTAATCTAATCTAATCTAATCTTATCTAATCTTATTAATCTAATCTAATCTAATCTAATCTAATCTCATCTAATCTCATCCATCTAATCTAATCTAATCTAATCTAATCTAATCTAATCTAATCTAATCTATCCATCTAATCTAATCTAATCTAATCTAATCTAATCTAATCTAATCTAATCTAATCTCATCCATCCACCCATCCATCCATCCATCCATCCAATCTAATCTAATCTAATCTAATCTAATCTATCCATCTAATCTAATCTAATCTAATCTAATCTAATCTAATCTCATCTCCATCCATCCATCCATCCATCCATCCATCCATCCATCCATCCATCCATCCATCCATCTATCTATCTATCTATCTATCTATCTCTTGATTGATTTTTTTTTGGTCATGATTGATTTATCGTATGAAATTTGGGCAGCCACTCTAGCCCCTGACTCCTGTCCACCAACATCCTGCATTGTCACCAGAAGCTGGTGGTTGGGGTGAGGGAGTCAAAGGGTTAAGTTTTTGCAGTTGGTGGACAGGGTGCGGGAGTCAAAGGGATAAGGAGAGGTAGTTGCCACAGTGCAGTGTTACCCCCTTTTTGTTTGTTTTTTGTTTTCCCTTGTATGTGTGTGTTTCTGTTTACCTTTAAAAGTGGGTTTTGCTGCAGAATTTTGCCATGAACAGCTTATTTGTTGCCATGGGATCTTTAATATGTGCTGCAGAAATTTGCCCTATTTATGCTGTGACTGGGGGCAGTGAGAAGACAGTTGGATGCTATCCTCTTTGAGATGGATGTTATCTATTTCATGGTTTTATTTATTTATTTATTTACTTGTTTATTTGTTTATTTATTTTTTAAATTGTTTTGAAGTTGTCTGAAAATTTTGATTGATTGATTGATTTCACACTTGTACACTTAAGTCTGAATTATTTTTTCACTTTAGTGAGACATCTGCTTCTGTGAATGGAGTTATTTGTTTGTTTGTTTATTCATTTGTTTGTTCATTTTCATTTTATGATAGTGTGGGTAGCGAAATTACTGAGATCCTTATTTGTATGTAGACAAGGTAAATGCTTCTTTGTGTCGCTGACAAAAAAGCTTTCGGCTTCTTTATGCTGCAATCTTCACGATTGTTAAAACCATTTTTTTTACTGATAGCATTAAAAATATCCTCATGATTGTCTACGTGAGGATATTGGCACAATGCAGTGTGAATCTTTTGTAATGATGGTGAATAAGAAATTAACCTACTCGTTGCCAGTCTCACACAAATGCGAGAACATATTTAGCTGCCTAAGTCAGATACACAAATTTTCTAGAGTCACTGTGTTGCGCAATACGAATCACGGTGATCCTTTATTTGTAAAATCACAGGCACGCAATATCACATGGTAATCAGGGGAAGCCCCACCTAATCAAATCCACCATTTTTATTTGAATTTGTGCACACAATTTCAGTTTTGGCTTTGATTTTTCATGGATGTAAAATCACCGGACACTGGGAAAGATGGATAGAAAAGAAATTGGCAGTGTAAGGCTTGAATTCATTGGTGCAAGGGTTGATAATAAACTGATAATCTGGCAGTTAGACACTAGTATAACTGGAGATGTTGGTGTGTGCTGTATACGTCTGTCTTGCACATTCCAGCCAGATCTTTATGGAGGCAATCCACAGGACGATGTGCTGATTTTCAATAAGCCAGTAAGTGAGCAGTTTTACCCCCCAGAGGGATAACGCTTTGGAGATCTGTACCTTGCATGCCATTTTTTCACTTCCTTTTTTTGCATTTTATTCCGTACGTCGTCTTCTGTATGATGATATTGACTGGTCTGCTGTTGACTCCCCTCTAACCCTGTGTACACTGACTTTTCTCTTATTCTCTCCCTTTAACCACTCCCATTTCCCTCCCTTCCGTCATCCTGCTCTCCCACCTTCACTTTGCTTAACTCTTTTCCGTTCTGAGATTTGTTATGATTTTTCACGAATCTGACAGTACATTTACCAGAATGCATGCCTATTCATCAAATATTAACTCATATTATCAAATTATATTATCAAGCTGAACAGCATAACACTCAGAAATGTTTGCGGTTTCAACTGATGTATAACATGCAGCCTTTTTATTGATAGATTTTATAGTTCCAAATGGAATGATGTTGCTATGGGAGAATGGAAGGGGGTTAACTGTTCATTGACGGTTAATTGATTTTTATAAAGTGTAGGTGTTGGGTGTATGTGTCAGACTCCCTGATGTCCCATGCATGCTCTTTTATAATTTTTTTTATTATTCAGTATTGAATTAATTTCTATAAACTGTAGGGTTTGGTATCTGTATTTACAGACTGTATGGTTTTGGTATCTGTATTTACAGACTAGGGTTTTGGTATCTGTATTTACAGACTGTATGGTTTTGATATCTGTATTTATAGACTGTAGGGTTTTGTATCTGTATTTACAGACTGTATGGTTTTGGTATCTGTATTTACAGACTAGGGTTTTGGTATCTGTATTTACAGACTGTAGGGTTTTGGTATCTGTATTTACAGACTAGGGTTTTGGTATCTGTATTTACAGACTGTATGGTTTTGATATCTGTATTTATAGACTGTAGGGTTTTGGTATCTGTATTTACAGACTGTATGGTTTTGATATCTGTATTTATAGACTGTAGGGTTTGGTATCTGTATTTACAGACTGTATGGTTTTGATATCTGTATTTATAGACTGTAGGGTTTTGGTATCTGTATTTACAGACTGTAGGGTTTTGGTATCTGTATTTACAGACTGTAGGGTTTTGGTATCTGTATTTATAGACTGTAGGGTTTTGGTATCTGTATTTATAGACTGTATGGTTTTGGTATCTGTATTTACAGACTGTATGGTTTGGTATCTGTATTTATAGACTGTAGGGTTTGGTATCTGTATTTATAGACTGTAGGGTTTGGTATCTGTATTTACAGACTGTAGGGTTTTGGTATCTGTATTTACAGACTGTAGGGTTTTGGTATCTGTATTTATAGACTGTAGGGTTTTGGTATCTGTATTTACAGACTGTATGGTTTTGATATCTGTATTTACAGACTGTAGGGTTTGGTATCTGTATTTACAGACTGTAGGGTTTTGGTATCTGTATTTATAGACTGTAGGGTTTTGGTATCTGTATTTATAGACTGTAGGGTTTTGGTATCTGTATTTACAGACTGTAGGGTTTTGGTATCTGTATTTACAGACTGTAGGGTTTTGGTATCTGTATTTACAGACTGTAGGGTTTTGGTATCTGTATTTATAGACTGTAGGGTTTGGTATCTGTATTTACAGACTGTAGGTTTGGTATCTGTATTTATAGACTGTAGGGTTTTGGTATCTGTATTTAAGACTGTAGGGTTTTGGTATCTGTATTTATAGACTGTAGGGTTTTGGTATCTGTATTTAAGACTGTAGGGTTTTGGTATCTGTATTTACAGACTGTTAGGGTTTTGTATCTGTATTTACAGACTGTATGGTTTTGATATCTGTATTTACTAGACTGTAGGGTTTTGGTATCTGTATTTAAGACTGTAGGGTTTTGGTATCTGTATTTACAGACTGTAGGGTTTTGGTATCTGTATTTACAGAGTGTATGGTTTGGTATCTGTATTTACAGAGTGTATGGTTTGGTATCTGTATTTACAGACTGTAGGGTTTGGTATCTGTATTTACAGACTGTAGGGTTTTGGTATCTGTATTTACAGACTGTAGGGTTTTGGTATCTGTATTTACAGACTGTAGGGTTTTGGTATCTGTATTTACAGAGTGTATGGTTTGGTATCTGTATTTATAGACTGTAGGGTTTGGTATCTGTATTTACAGACTGTAGGGTTTGGTATCTGTATTTATAGACTGTAGGGTTTGGTATCTGTATTTACAGACTGTAGGGTTTTGGTATCTGTATTTACAGACTGTATGGTTTTGTATCGGGTTTGGTATCTGCACAGCCTGATGTCCCATACATGCTCAGACCAAGAATAATGCCCAAGTCTTTATTGTGCTAATCATATGCGGGCTGGTTGTTCCTTTTGATAGAGCTGTCATTCACTCAGTCCACAGCTGTCATTCACTCAGTCCACAGCTGTCATTCACTCAGTCCACAGCTGTCATTCACTCAGTCCACAGCTGTCGTTCACTCACTCAGTCCACAGCTGTCGTTCACTCACTCAGTCCACAGCTGTCGTTCACTCACTCAGCCTACAGTTGTCGTTCACTCAGTCTACAGCTGTCATTCACTCAGTCCACAGCTGTCATTCACTCAGTCCACAGCTGTCGTTCATTCACTCAGCCTACAGCTGTCGTTCACTCAGTCTACAGCTGTCGTTCACTCACTCAGCCTACAGCTGTCGTTCACTCAGTCTACAGCTCTCATTCACTCAGTCCACAGCTGTCGTTCATTCACTCAGCCTACAGCTGTCATTCACTCAGTCCACAGCTGTCATTCATTCACTCAGCCTACAGCTGTCGTTCACTCAGTCTACAGCTGTCATACACTCAGTCCACAGCTGTCATTCATTCACTCAGCCCACAGCTGTCATTCACTCAGTCCACAGCTGTCATTCACTCAGTCTACAGCTGTCATTCACTCAGTCTACACCTGTCATTCACTCAGTCTACACCTGTCATTCACTCAGTCTACAGCTGTCATTCACTCAGTCTACAGCTGTCATTCACTCAGTCTACAGCTGTCATTCACTCAGTCCACAGCTGTCATTCACTCAGTCCACAGCTGTCATTCACTCAGTCCACAGCTGTCATTCACTCAGTCCACAGCTATCATTCACTCAGTCCACAGCTGTCATTGGCTGTTTATAAACATGGAGAGTCAGTGAAGACCTGTCTGGGTGTTGTCATTGTGGTTCTTGATCATGTTGATTGTTGACATCACAGCTGTTAAAAATGCTGTCCACGTCTTGATGGACAGAACTAAAGAGTGTGTTCATGCTCCTGGCTGTCTCCTCAACACAGGCCTCAAGTTCACCATGTGTACCATCCTATTTACACTGCTATTGTGTTTCACACTTTGATGGGAAAGATAGAGAAAGAAAAAAAAAATGTGCTAAAATTTCTTGAAGTAATACAGGTGAATGGACCAGAGAGGCAGAAAGAGAGAAAGGTCAGATGATAGAAAAGAAAAAGATCCAGACAGAGAAGGATAGAAAGGGAAGTGTTTGTTTGTTGCCCCATCATTGTGCGCTGCTTTAGTGGTGTCAATTCCACACTGCACCTTCTAGCTCCCAGGGCTTAAAACGTTCCGCGTCTGGGTGGAATTCCGCGATTTTTGTTTGTCAAAAAAAAAAAAAAAAAACAAAAAACAAACAAACAAACAAACAAACAAACAAAAACAATCCGAAAGGAATAAGGCGTCCGTGATCGGCTTGTAAGCGTTCATAGCAACGGTACGCAAGTTATGGCTCCTGGACCCCCCTAGTTTCAGTGGTTTTTTCCCTCCTCCTGTTTTAAGCCCTGAGCTCCACCACCAAGTCTGTCAGTCAAAGCCCCAGGGCCAGCAAGTCTGTAGACGCCAACAATGTCAAGCCACCTCAGTTAACCCTTTGACTCCCGCACCCTGTTCACCAGCGTCCTGCATTGTCAAGCATGCTAGCAAAGTAAAAACTTTACCCTTTGACTCCCTCACCCTATCCACCAGCTTCCTTCAGGAAGCTGATGGATAGTTTGAGGGAATCAAACGGTTAAGTTTTTGCAGTTGGTGGATAGGGTGTGGGAGTCAAAGGGTTGAGGCCATCCAACAGAGCAGACTGTGCACTGCTGTTGGGTCTCTTGTGCAGTTCAACAGTCCCTGTTCTGAACCGCTGTACTAAGGACAGTGTTTGTTAAGTCCCTTACTGATGATACTAAACTGCTTAATGTCCAGTGTACTGAGGACATTGCCTACTAAGCCCTGTACTTACAATAGTCATCACAGTGGCAGAGCCAGATGGTGAGTGCTTCTCCATAACCCTTTGACTCCCTCACCCTGTCCACCAGCATCCTGCATTGCCAACCATGCCAGCAAAGCAAAAACTTCACCCTTTGATTCCCTCACCCTGTCCACCAGCTTCATGCAGGAAGCTGGTGGATAGGTTGAAGCAGTCAAAGGGTTAAGTTTTTGCAGTTGGTGGATAGGGCACAGGAGTTAAAGGGTTAAAGATGCCATTTCAGCCGTCCAGTGACAACCCCCCATGAACCATTGACACCAAAGACCCCAAGGATAGCGAAGGAAGTCTGTGGCAAAGAATATCAGTAAATTGAGAATACTGTTTATATTGAACGCGCCCCCAGCATACTCACTGGGATTATGTGTTCATTTATTGGGATACTCAAATGTGCTGTCACTTTGTATTCCAGTATCAAATGATTTATTGAATGTAGTGAGTCATAAAGCATTTTGATCTGTGTATCATTTGACAAAGAATAATTTCTAAGGTAACATGGAAGTGAACATGAAACATGATTGGCCATCACAGTACCATCATTTGACCATATTTTGCGTGTTACTGAACCAAGTTTAAGTTATTGATGCATATGATTTGTATTTGTATTGTAAGTTATTGATGTTTATGATATGTGTTGTAAGTTATGGATACATGTGATTTGTATTGTAAGTTATAGATGTTTATGATATGTTGTAAGTTATGGATACATATGATTTGTATTGTAAGTTATAGATGTTTATATGTGTTGTAAATTATGGATACATGTGATTTGTATTGTAAGTTATAGATGTTTATGATATGTGTTGTAAGTTATGGATACATGTGATTTGTATTGTAAGTTATAGATGTTTATATGTGTTGTAAGTCATGGATACATGTGATTTGTATTGTAAGTTATTGATGTGTATGATATGTGTTGTAAGTTATGGATACATGTGATTTGTATTTGTGTTGTAAGTTATGGATGTGTATGATATGTGTTTGTGTTGTAAGTTATGGATGTGTATGATATGTTTTTGTGTTGTAAGGTATGGATGTGTATGATATGTGTTTGTGTTGTAAGTTATGGATGTGTATATGTTTTTGTGTTGTAAGGTATGGATGTCACCACATTGTGTGACGTATATACATTGCCATAGTGTTTATAGTCACCAGATTACATGACAAATGGTGATAAAGATACAAGTCCATGGACTCCTCACACTGCTAGATTTGAGATAGGGAATACTAGTACATGAATCAGAGACAAGTCTGTAGCTGAAATGATGGGTGCAGTAGCCAAGTGGGTAAGACATCACACTTACAGTTGATTGCTCTGGGTTCGATTCTGCTTCACGTTTAAGATCCTGTAATGACAATTTCTGGTGGCTTATGGAAACATGAAGACGAGCAAGCACACCCACCCAAAATAGAGTATGCGGATTGTGCTGCAGCAAACTGCCTGCATAGTGCTGTTAAAGACAACATGTGTACACTTACTGAAAAAACAACAACAACAACAACAACAACAACAACAACAACAACAACAACAACAACAATCAGGAACTCTGAAAAAATGGGGGGAAAAAAGAGAAAAAGGATACCGAATACTACTATTTACTAGTACATAAAACAGAGACAAGCGTTGATCACAGTACAGATGTGATGTTGAAGTGTTTTTCCATCACAGAGGTCCAGCAGCGTCAACTCCGGCCTGATGGATCACGGGTCTGCGGACGACCATTCCTTCATCGACAGGCTGTCTCCAGGCTACAAGAGAATCATGTGAGTTCTTACTGTTCATTTGACAGGCTGTCTCCAGGCTACAAGAGAATCATGTGAGTTCTTACTGTTCAGTTGTCTTCACGTCGTTTAAACAATGGACTGGTGTTTCTGACAGGTTTGTACCTGAAGCTGTTCCATTTATGCTGTCTGCCTGGGTGGCTCTGTTGATAGAGCTGTGGACTCAAGGTCTGATGTCTCGAGTTCAATCCCAGCCTGCAACATTTAGTTTCCTTCCCATCTTTATGCTCAGTTTATTCTTCTGGTGTTGGCTTAGTGTTTTATAGACCATATTCTCTCCTCTGTCTCCCTCCATATTTCAGAACCCTGTCAGTGCATAAGGTTTTTGCACTGGCTTAAGGAGTCTGCTGGAGGATTACTGGTGGAGTGGGTAGAGCGCATATGGAATTGTCTGAGGGCAGTGAATCCTTCTTGAACAAACTCCAGACTCCAAACTCCTTCAATTTCTCTGTTTCTGGTCCACTCTCCTGGAACAAACTTCTTCTCTCAGTCCGTCAGCAAC
>CM060314.1:5065471-5075471 GCA_030674185.1 Monoplex corrugatus | reverse complement strand
GATGTGTAAACAGCACTTTGTGAGGAAGATGTGTAAACAGCACTTTGTGAGGAAGATGTATAAACAGCACTTTGGAGGAGGTAACGATGTTGAAAGAGCACTTTGTGAGGAAGATGTGTAAACAGCACTTTGTGAGGAAGATGTGTAAACAGCACTTTGTGAGGAAAGTGTATAAACAGCACTTTGTGAGGAAGATGTATAAACAGCACTTTGTGAGGAAGATGTGTAAACAGCACTTTGTGAGGAAGATGTGTAAACAGCACTTTGTGAGGAAGATGTGTAAACAGCACTTTGTGAGGAGTGTAAACAGCACTTTGTGAGGAAGATGTATAAACAGCACTTTGTGAGGAAGGTGTATAAACAGCACTTTGTGAGGAAGATGTGTAAACAGCACTTTGTGAGGAAGATGTGTAAACAGCACTTTGTGAGGAAGATGTTAAACAGCACTTTGTGAGGAAGATGTGTAAACAGCACTTTGTGAGGAAGATGTGTAAACAGCACTTTGTGAGGAAGTGTGTAAAACAGCACTTTGTGAGGAAGTGTTAAACAGCACTTGTGAGGAAGTGTATAAACAGCACTTTGTGAGGAAGGTGTGTAAACAGCACTTTGTGAGGAAGATAGTGTAAACAGCACTTTGTGAGGAAGTGTGTAAACAGCACTTGTGAGGAAGATGTGTAAACAGCACTTTGTGAGGAAGATGTGTAAACAGCACTTTGTGAGGAAGATGTGTAAACAGCACTTTGTGAGGAAGATGTGTAAGATGTGAAGAACAGCACTTTTGTGAGGAATTGAGTGTGTAAACAGCACTTTGTGGGGAAGAGTGTAAAAGCACTTGTGGGAGATGGTAAACAGCACTTTGTGAGAGATGAAAACAGCACTTGTGAGGAAGATGTTAAACAGCACTTTGTGAGGAAGGAACAGCACTTTGTAGAAGTGTATAACAGCACTTTGTGAGGAAGATGTTAAACAGCACTTTGTGAGGAAGTGTATAAAAGCACTTTGTGAGGAAGTGTAAACGCACTTTGTGAGGAAGATGTGTAAACAGCACTTTGTGAGGAAGTGTATGAACAGCACTTTGTGGGAAGATGTGTAAACAGCACTTCGCGAGGAAGGTGTGTAAACAGCAGTGTAAACAGCACTTTGTGAGGAAGGTGTATAAACAGCACTTTGTGAGGAAGGTGTATAAACAGCACTTGGTGAGGAAGATGTGTAAACAGCACTTTGTGAGGAAGGTGTATAAACTGCACTTTGTGAGGAAGGTGTGTAAACAGCACTTTGTGAGGAAGATGTGTAAACAGCACTTTGTGAGGAAGGTGTATAAACAGCACTTTGTGAGGAAGGTGTGTAAACAGCACTGTAAACAGCACTTTGTGAGGAAGATGTGTAAACAGCACTTTGTGAGGAAGATGTGTAAACAGCACTTTGTGAGGAAGGTGTATAAACAGCACTGTAAACAGCACTTTGTGAGGAAGGTGTATAAACAGCACTTTGTGAGGAAGGTGTATAAACAGCACTGTAAACAGCACTTTGTGAGGAAGGTGTGTAAACAGCACTGTAAACAGCACTTTGTGAGGAAGGTGTGTAAACAGCACTTTGTGAGGAAGGTGTATAAACAGAACTGTAAACAGCACTTTGTGAGGAAGGTGTATAAACAGCACTGTAAACAGCACTTTCTCAGGAACTTCTGACAGAATTTAAAATCTGTTTTCACTGTCATGTCAAGCTACCCTCAACACACGTCAGATTTAACTCCAATCAAAGTTACTTAACCCTTTCCTTCCCGCACCCTATTCACCAGCCATAAAAACTTAACCCTTTGACACCCTCACCCTATCCATCAGCTTCATGTAGGAAGCTGATGGATAGGGTGGGAGAATCGAAAGGTTAAGTTTTTGCTTTGCTAACATGGTTGACAATACAGGACACTGGCAGACAGGGTGCAGAAGTCAAAGGGTTAAGGTCACATTGACCTTGAGAAGTACAATATCTGGATTTTCTGAAATGATTTTGGTATGAAGAGGAAGGTTGTTAGAATGGCTTGACTGTCATGGATTTAAAATAAAAAGATTTTTATCGTTTTGTTTTAACTTGAACATGTTTCATGTGCAGCCCTGGACTACGTGTTCGCTCAGTACTGCGGGATCTTCCTGACCAGCTCTTTCTACTTCATTGTCTACATCGTGTTCAAGAAGAACAAGCCTAAGGTGTACCCCCGGGTCATCCTGCCGGCCCTGGTGTCGGGCATCATGTGGGCCATCGCCACAGGCTGTTGGTTCATCGCCAACAAGGCACTGTCTGAACCTGTGGCGTTCCCCATCATCACCACTGGGCCTGGTGCCCTGGCTTCCCTCTTCTGGGGCGTGTGCATCTTCAAGGAAATCAAGGTAAGAAGTAGAAACCAGTCACCATGGTGTAGTGGACTACTGACTGAAAGGTTGTGGGTTCGAATCCCCATCAGTCCCTTCAAAAATCAGTGTGGATTTTTTCAGCTCTAACCGGCTCCTACTCAGAGTTGGGTGTGCTATGGCCTCATTGGAAAGACTGGGACATCACAGTCGAGTCTCATCCACTTCATGGATGCGTCCTTGAGAGTGTTGCTCAAATCTTCTGACCAGCACTGCAGGTGTCTGTATCTCTTGGGCCTGGTTAATGCCAGGATGTATTATGATAGTAAGCGTAGAGTACAGCCCTGTCACGCAGTCTCGATCCTACATGGAACTCCATAGCATGATTATGATCATCATCATTACGACATCATCATCATGGCATTGTAAAAACTGTGTCAGCTTCTGTGGCCATTAAGGTGGAATAGAAAATAGGAGAAAAAAAAAGGTGAACACAAAGGTAACCTCCCTGCGTGTGATGATCCTCTCTCTCTCTCTCTACATATATATATATATATCATCATCATCATCATCATCATCAGGTGCCCTACCGCATGGCGTTGGCGACCATGGACTTCCAACCATCTCTATCTCTTGTTGCCCCCAGCATTTTCCCCACCCCCTCATCCCCAGCCACTCTGCAAGTCCGTCCAGCATTCTCTCCCTGGGTCTACCTGGTGCTCTCTTTCCCTCCAGCTTTCCCGTTGTGACCAGGTGCTCCAAATCCCCCTTCCTCATAAAATGGCCTATAAATGTTGCTTGTCTTTTCCTAATCTTCCTTATGAGTGATCTACTTGTGACTGCCTCCATCAAGACTCTCGTTTGTTTTCTTTGCTGACCATGGAACTCTCAACATTCTTCTTAAAAACCACATCTCGGCTGCCTCAATCTTGCTCTGGCTTTGCTTGCTGACTGTCCACGGCTCACATCCGTACAACAGTATTGGTTCTATATAACATTCAAGGACTCTCTTTCTGATGTTAATTGATAGGCATTTGTTGGTAAGAATGCTTGTCATCTTCTTGAATGCTGTTTTGGCTTGGCCGATTCTGCCAGCTATTTCCGATGTGCATCTGCCGTCTGATGAAATGACCGTTCCCAGGTATTTGAACTTATTAACCTGTGTCAAGGTTGTGCCATTTGCTGTTATTTTGCATGAAGGGATTTCATGTTTTTTACTGATCACCATGACTTCAGTCTTTCTGCTGTTTAGTTCCAACCTCTTACCTTTGCTTTCTGTTTCTAGTATATTCACAAAGTTTTGTAGGTCCCTTTCGATCGGGTACGACATGAAGAATTGATCAACCAACTGGAGAGACTCAATGTTGATGGAAAAGATCTACGAATAATCAGGAATATGTACTGGGAACAAACAGCTGCAATGAGAATAGAAAACAATATAAGCTCTTTCCAAAACATCAAAAGAGGAGTCAGACAGGGTTGTGTTTTGTCACCAGATCTGTGTTCACTATATAGCGAAAACATCACGAGAAACCTAGAAGAAGACCCTGGATTAAAGGTTGGAGGGAAAATGATAAACAACATTCGGTACGCAGATGACACCATGCTAATCGCAGAAAACGAAAGGGACCAACAAAACCTTGTGAATATACCAGTGATATGTATATCTCAAAATACCAAAATGCTAGTGAAGGCTGATTTCGTGCTGGGAGGTCACATTTGCAGAGACCCAGGCTTTGGCACACAGCTGATAGAGCTGGAAGAATCTGGCAAACAGTTTTTTAGGTGACTCATCACAAAGGGAGAAGAAGAAGCAGAAGCCATGTCAGTGTCTGGTGGTGCACAGAAACACAGAAATACCCAACAGGCTCATTTTATTCTCCCTTCACTGGTTTCAAGCTGTGTTGGCTTTTTAAGCCTTATCCTTGTTCCACCAGTGTCACAGGAAGGGGGAGCCTGCTGCTTGGACAACAGCAGGTTCTCTGTATCATGGAGCCCAGGCCTGTGACCTGGAAACATTTATCCAAGGGCACAATTCCTCAGTATGTAGGAACTGAAGGAGGCCAGGAATGAACCATACGTGACTCATGGTTCACTAAGTCACCAGTAAGTGCCACAAGCCATGTTGCTTTACAGTACCAGAAAGTTGATCAGTGGTCACATAGTGAATACAAGGAATCATGCTGTGTTAGGGGCATAGGGATCCAGTCTATAATCTTCTGTATATTTATTTTCTTTTTTCTGAAAAGAATGAAATTCAATGTCAAAACAGACAATTTAAGTGCTTACTCTGCTGTTTTTGATACATACGATCATACATTTTTGAAAACAGACAGTAGGTAAGGTAAGAAAAAGAGAATCCCAAGAAGACCAAGCAGAAAACAGTGTCAGCTACAGCAAGAAGAAGAGCATCATCAGATCACTCTGTAAGCCATGGACTGAAAGAGACGATTGCACACAGCAAGTGGTTCTGATAACACTCAGCACTGGCTGGTGCAAGCTGAACATCCCCGTGAACTGCAGGTTCAAACTGAGGCCGTCACTGACCTATCCCTGTGACCAAGAGGACCAAGCAGCTGAACACAAAGGCAGCAATATCACCTTTGTCAAATGGAGCTACAGGAGACTTGGCCAACTACAACCTCTCTGACCACCAAACTCCATGGCCGCTGTTAAAACCTGGAAAGAAAAAAAAACGGCCACATTCATCGCCATATGTGGCCCGACCATGTAGACTGCCAAGGAAAGAAAGAGAAGAATTGTTATTCGGATTGTTGTTGTTACTATAATCGTTGTTACATGTGTGTTGTGCAGGGCACACGCAACATCGTGATTCTGCTGCTGGCCTTCGTGGTGACCATGTCAGGAGCCATTCTGGCCGGTATATCCAAGGGATAAGAGAACATCAGTGCCGTCATTTTTCCTGTACTAACCTGTTTGTCCTTGCTATTTTGGGATTTACCTAGTTTGTGAATGTATTTGAAGATCTTGTAAGGAAACTAAACACCGAACAGAAAAGCCAACAACCCTGAAACAGAACCAAAGAAAAGGAAAAGAGCACAGAAGTCTGGAAATATAAAGTTTACTCAACCAGAGTGTGCAGGATGGCTGGGGAGGTGATAAGTTGTCTCCTCTTGGGATGTTTGTGAAGTAGAGTGGCCAACTGTCTTTCTGGACAGCTTGGGGAACAGGACATACGTACACAGACTTTGGGCAGTTGGCTTTCGTAGAGGTGTGGCTAAAACCACAAATAAAAAAAAAAGAAAACAGCAATGAGTCTACCGATCTGTTCACTGCTGTCGTGGGCAATTACTGCGCCTGATCTGAGAAAGGTTCTGAAAATAACTTTATCGCTCAGGATTTGTGGCATTAGTCCTTGTGGACCTGTTTTATACTTAGTCCTTCGATCAGAGTTACAGTATCACCAGATTTTGTGTAGTATTTTTCATGAAAGGTGGGACTGTTTTGCCACTGGATCAGTAGGCATCAGGAAGAGTGAAAGTATATGTCTGGAAGTTTGGGATTTTGACTCCTTTACTGACGTTGTTGGGTTACCGTGATGTATTGTTTTGCTGTATGCTGTAGTTATGTGTTGGAGATAATGTATTAATTTTGTTTATGGTTGTGTGTATTGGAGACATGTTATTATTGCACTCAGCATTGTTATTTTCTGTCAGGGAAAAATATAGCGGGTGAAAGGGAATGGTTCATATTTAGGTGGCTGGCTGGTCTTGGGGAATGATTCTTGTTTGGGGCACAAAGACATTAGTTCATTGTTAGGTGGCTGGTTGGTCTTGGGGAATGATTCTTGTTAGGGGCACAAGGACAATAGTTCATTGTTAGGTGGCTGGTTGGTCTTGGGGAATGATTCTTGTTAGGGGAACAAGGACAATAGTTCATTGTTAGGTGGCTGGTTGGTCTTGGGGAATGATTCTTGTTTGGGGAACAAGGACAATAGTTCATTGTTAGGTGGCTGGTTGGTCTTGGGGAATGATTCTTGCTTTGGGGAACAAGGACAATAGTTCATTGTTAAGTGGCTGATTGGTCTTGGGGAATGATTCTTGCTTTGGGGAACAAGGACAATAGTTCATTGTTAAGTGGCTGATTGGTCTTGGGGAATGATTCTTGCTTTGGGGAACAAGGACAATAGTTCATTGTTAAGTGGCTGGTTGGTCTTGGGGAATGATTCTTGCTTTGGGGAACAAGGACAATAGTTCATTGTTAAGTGGCTGATTGGTCTTGGGGAATGATTCTTGCTTTGGGGAACAAGGACAATAGTTCATTGTTAAGTGGCTGATTGGTCTTGGGGAATGATTCTTGCTTTGGGGAACAATGACAATAGTTCATTGTTAAGTGGCTGATTTGTCTTGGGGAATGATTCTTGCTTTGGGGAACAAGGACAATAGTTCATTGTTAAGTGGCTGGTTGGTCTTGGGGAATGATTCTTGTTAGGGGAACAAGGACAATAGTTCATTGTTAGGTGGCTGATTGGTCTTGGGGAATGATTCTTGTTAGGGGAACAAGGACAATAGTTCATTGTTAGGTGGCTGATTGGTCTTGGGGAATGATTCTTGTTAGGGGCACAAGGACAATAGTTCATTGTTAGGTGGCTGGTTGGTCTTGGGGAATGATTCTTGTTAGGGGAACAAGGACAATAGTTCATTGTTAGGTGGCTGGTTGGTCTTGGGGAATGATTCTTGTTTGGGGAACAAGGACAATAGTTCATTGTTAGGTGGCTGGTTGGTCTTGGGGAATGATTCTTGCTTTGGGGAACAAGGACAATAGTTCATTGTTAAGTGGCTGATTGGTCTTGGGGAATGATTCTTGCTTTGGGGAACAAGGACAATAGTTCATTGTTATGTGGCTGATTGGTCTTGGGGAATGATTCTTGCTTTGGGGAACAAGGACAGTAGTTCATTGTTAAGTGGCTGATTGGTCTTGGGGAATGATTCTTGCTTGGGGAACAAGGACAATAGTTCATTGTTAGGTGGCTGGTTGGTCTTGGGGAATGATTCTTGTTAGGGGAACAAGGACAATAGTTCATTGTTAGGTGGCTGATTGGTCTTGGGGAATGATTCTTGCTTTGGGGCACATGGACAATTAGTTCATTGTTAGGTGGCTGGTTGGTCTTAGGGAATGATTCCTGTTAGAGACACTAGACAATAGTTCATTGTTAGGTGGCTGGTTGGTCTTGGGGAATGATTCTTGCTCGGGGCACAAGGGGTCAGTGCTATTATCCAGGATGAACCCAGTTGTTAGTAACCTGTGAGTTCAATTACATAGAGCGACATTTTAATAATGCAGGGATTGTGGAGTTGATCCTCATGCAGGTCCCTGTTTTTTGTTTCTTTTTGTTTTCTAACTGGCCATGTTTGCTCGAGTGATTAAAGTGCATTGATGATTATGCAGAGCTTGTGAGTCTGGTCCTGAAGAGGACGACAGTTGTGTATGTGGTATTTATTCCAAGCAATGAAATATCAGTTTAACTGTTGGAAATAATGTGTCTCCATTCATACTGTGGGTTTGAGTCAATACTCATTTTGTGGAAAGTTTGCTTGAGCCCCAAAAGTTGAGATTATCATTTGGCTACTGTATTTACTTTATATTTTTTGCCATCCTGTTTAACAAGGTGTGGTGGAGGGATGAAATTGTTGGTTTGCAGTTAAATGGGAAGCTTGGTGCTATATAGCATAAGGTGTTGTGGATGTGAAGTGTGTCTGCTGCTCTAACAGTCCAATGTCATTTAACCCTTTGACTCCCGCATCTTGTCCGCCAGCATCCTGCATTGCCAACCATGCTAACAAAGCAAAAACTTAACCCTTTGATTCCCTCACCATATCCACCAGCTTCCTGCAGGAAGCTTGTGGATGGGGTGAGGGAATCAAAGGGGGAAAGTTTTTGCAGTTGGTGGATAAGGTGCGGGAGTCAAAGGGTTAACATATTTTCCACTTTGTTTAGATGTATTCTTTCTTTGATTTTATTTCTTCTCGACTTGTTTGAAGTATTCATGAAAATGTTTATTCTGATGTTTTGAATATATATATATATATATACAAGTATATTATATGCATCTGTGGCATTCCTTTATTGATATTAGGGTTGCTGTATTATGAATATTGATTGTTTTCTGCTTTGTATAGATCTACCTTCTGATGACTGTCTTTGACAGTATCACTCAGGTCCCATGGGAAACCCCCCCCCCCCCAGAATATTGAACTGTTTTTCTTTTTCAGTGCCAGCTTGTCTGTTTTTAGACATGTGGGGAAGTTGGCATTGGGAATGTTGAAAGGATGAAAGGAGAAATAGAGGGTCATACTGATAAACTGCCAGTGTTAATGTTAGAACATTTCGAGGGTTGACAACCAGAACCAAGTATCCCGATTTTTTGATAGTTTACAGGAGATGATTTTTAACTGGGTTTTCGGGGAGAGGCTACATCTACATTTTGAGATACTGGTTTTGGTTTTACTGAAAAACCGACCAAAAATCAATATCATGGCAAAAACAAAGTCCACCAAGTGAAAGATCACATCAAAAGCAACAGTTCAGTATAAAAATGTGAAAACTGATAAAAAAAGTGAGATACTGGGTTCTGGCTGTCAACTCTCGATTATTTTATTTGTCTCTCCCATTACTCTTACAGTGATCTGCTGACTGCTGTGATTATTATCCTATACAGAAAGAAATCCATGTCTTGCCAGCGGCGACCATAAAAGCTGTAAGCTTTGATTCTCAGTTTTTCTTGTCAGTTTTGATGTCATCCATGAATAAACAGACATAGAGAACTACTGTAAATATGTGTGTTAACCAAACAGAACTAAACATGTATGTAAACCTACAGAACTAAACATGTATGTAAACCTACAGAACTAAACATGTATGTAAACCTACAGAACTAAACATGTATGTAAACCTACAGAACTAAACATGTATGTAAACCTACAGAACTAAACATGTATGTAAACCTACAGAACTAAACATGTGTTTAAACTAAACAGAACTAAACATGTATGTAAACCAACAGAACTAAACATGTATGTAAACCAAACAGAACTAAACATGTATGTAAACCTACAGAACTGAACATGTATGTAAACCAAACAGAACTAAACATGTGTTTAAACTAAACAGAACTAAACATGTGTGTAAACCTAAAGAACTGAACATGTATGTAAACCAAACAGAACTAAACATGTGTGTAAACTAAACAGAACTAAACATGTATGTAAACCTACAGAACTAAACATGTGTGTAAACCAAACAGAACTAAACATGTGTTTAAACTAAACAGAACTAAACATGTGTGTAAACCAAACAGAACTAAACATGTATGTAAACCAAATAGAACTAAACATGTATGTAAACCAAACAGAACTAAACATATGTGTAAACTAAACAGAACTAAACATGTGTGTAAACCAACAGAACTAAACATGTATGTAAACCAAACAGAACTAAACGTGTATGTAAACCAAATAGAACTAAACATGTATGTAAACCAAACAGAACTAAACATGTGTGTAAACCAACAGAACTAAACATGTATGTAAACCAACAGAACTAAACATGTGTGTAAACCAAACAGAACTAAACATGTGTGTAAACTAAACAGAACTAAACATGTATGTAAACCAAACAGAACTAAACATGTATGT
>CM060314.1:5047971-5060471 GCA_030674185.1 Monoplex corrugatus | reverse complement strand
TTGCTGACGGACTGAGAGAGGAAGTTTGTTCCAGGAGAGCGGACCAGAAACAGAGAAGGCTCGTGGACCATAGGTATTGAGCTTAGTGCGTGGAAAGCGAAAAGTCAGAGAATCGGAGGCAGAGCGGAGGGTACGTGAGGGAACATAGATCTCAAGTAGGCTGCGTTATTGAGGCTTTTGTAGCACATGGTGTCTAGTTTGTACTGTATGCGCTTTGATACAGGGAGCCAGTGAAGTTGTGCCAGGAGAGGAGATATGTGGTCAGCTTTTTTCTTTTTGAGTACAAGGCGTGCAGCATTGTTTTGAATGCGCTGTAGGATGTGAGTGGTCTAGTAGTATGTGTATGTAGTTTGTGTGTCTGTAGGCCTATATATTTGTGTGTAAGTGTGTGTGTGATTGTGTTTGTGAGTTGAGTGTGTATGTTTGTGTGCGTGTATGTATGTCTGTGTGTATATGTGTGTTTGTATGGTGTGTGTGTGTACATGTATGTGTGAGTTTATGTGCATGTATGTTTATGTGTGAGTGATTGTGTGTGAGCGTATGTTTATGTGTGTTTGTGTATGTATGTATATGTATGAATGTGTGTGTATGTGTATGTGTGCATATGAGTAATATGTATAAAATGTGGTGTTACATATCTGTATATTTATGTGTGTGCGCACATAAAGTAGGCTTATCTATCAGTGCTAGACATTCAGATCAAACGACAATACAAACAAATGTTGACTTTGCAGTAAGTAGGCCTACTCAGCAGAACGGCACTCAAGAAAATGAAACGCATTCTTACCAACAAATATCTATCAATTAACATCAAGAAGCGAGTTCTTGGGTGTTAATAGAGAACCGAAACTGTTGTACAGTTGTGAGGCGTGGACAGTCAACATGCAAAGCCAGAACAAGATTGAGGCAACTGAAATGTGGTTTCTAAGAAGAATGTTGAGAGTTTCATGGACAGCAAAGAAAACAGACGAGACAGTCTTGATGGAGGCAGACACAAGAAGAACAATCTTTGCAGTCTGTAGTCAGCATTTAACATCAAACAACAGTACACACCATTGTTGACTTTGCAGTCTGTAGTCAGCATTCACATCAAACAACAGTACAAACCATTGTTGACTTTGCAATCTGTAGTCAGCATTCACATCAAACAACAAACCATTGTTGACTTTGTAGTCTATAGTCAGCATTCCACATCAAACAACATAAAACCATTGTTGACTTTGCAGTCTGTAGTCAGCATTACATCAAACACATACACACCATTGTTACTTGTAGTCTGTAGTCACATTACACAACAACATACACACCATTGTTGACTTTGTAGTCTGTAGTCAGCATTAACATCAAACAACAGTACACACCATTGTTGACTTTGTAGTCTGTAGTCAGCATTACATCAAACAACAGTACACACCAATTGTTGACTTTGTAGTCTGTAGTCAGCATTCAACATCAAACAACAGTACACACCATTGTTGACTTTGTAGTCTGTAGTCAGCATTCACATCAAACAACAGTACACACCATTGTTGACTTTGCAGTCTGTAGTCAGCATTCACATCAAACAACAGTACACACCATTGTTGACTTTGCAGTCTGTAGTCAGCATTCACATCAAACAACAGTACACACCATTGTTGACTTTGCAGTCTGTAGTCAGCATTCACATCAAACAACAAACCATTGTTGACTTTGCAGTCTGTAGTCAGCATTCACATCTAACAACAGTACAAACCATTGTTGACTTTGCAGTCTGTAGTCAGCATTCACATCTAACAACAGTACACACCATTGTTGACTTTGCAGTCTGTAGTCAGCATTCACATCAAACAACAGTACACACCATTGTTGACTTTGCAGTCTGTAGTCAGCATTCACATCAAACAACAAACCATTGTTGACTTTGTAGTCTGTAGTCAGCATTCACATCAAACAACAGTACACACCATTGTTGACTTTGCAGTCTGTAGTCAGCATTCACATCTAACAACAGTACACACTATTGTTGACTTTGCAGTCTGTAGTCAGCATTCACATCAAACATCAGTACAAACCATTGTTGACTTTGCAGTCTGTTGTCAGCATTCACATCAAACAACAGTACAAACCAATGCTGACTTTGCAGTATGTAGTCAGCATTCAGATCAAACAACTGTAGAAACCAATGTTGACTTTGCAGCCTGTCCTCATTACACATAACAGAACAATAAAAGATGTGTACGAAAACCCCCCCCCCCCCCACAAAAAACAACAACAACAACAACAAAAAAACCCACAACTCAAATCCGCTTCTAAAGGTGAACAGATGAAAAAAAAAAGATATTAAAATTGACCACTAGTACAAGTAAGCAAAAATAACAAAATAGTATGAAAATGGTCACTTAATAAAAATAATCACTTTTACAAGTAAACAACAACAACAATAGTAACAAAAATGACCTTGTACAAGTAAACAACAACAACATCAACAGTAACAAAAATGGCCACTTGTAAACAACAACAACAACAATAACAAAAATGATCCCTTGTACAAGTAAACAACAACAACAACAATGATAATAACAAAAAATGATCACTTGTAAGCAACAACAACAACCATAATAATAAAAACGATAAAAATAACCAGTTGTACAAGTAACCAAAAGTAACAATAAATATGACCACTTGAACAAGCTATTGTTATTGTTGCTATCAAAGCCCAGCCGACTGCGCAGAGCCATATCAGGGCTACAACCATCTAAAAACATACCACAACTCACTGGAGAAAGAAAAAAATATGTGGAAAAGAAAATTAAGTACACATGTCAATGCATTCGCGTACATAATCTAAGGAAATACCCCTGGCGTTGACTGCTCCGTCTAATTCATCTCCAGAGGATTAAAAAACACATACCTGAATACAAATGTAAATATATCTAAGGACACTAAAACATACATTTAAAAACGAGCTTGAATTACCTAAAAATACTTATGCATACCGCATTCCCTTAGAGCCAGAGATGTACACAATACATGCATCCATTTATCAGTCCTAAGAGAAAACCATGCAAGGCTTTGTCTTATACATACAGGTAAATGGACCAGCAAGGCAGAAGATGATAGGAAGAGAACACAGAAAGCAAAAGAGGAAGGAAGAAACAAAGATATATATTTAACGTTCAGCAAATTAGAACGAAACAATCAACTGTGAAAATTGGATGCTGTTCATGTTCATGACAATTGCTGGGGAAACGCTGGGGTGGTCAAGATCATTCGTAACATCAGCTTTCAGAGTCAGGGTTCTGCCTCGTCCACGTCGAAGATTGACACGGTCGCTGAGGTTGGCAGACAATATGTCACCCAGAGGAGAGTTGCAGCATTTCATGGACACGGTGGTTGGAATTCAGAGTACGTGCGTTGAACGATCCAACTTTAACATTAGATTGTTGAGTGCGGGGGTTAGACTGTTTCTGTTTCTGTTCTAAAATCGCTAAACCTCCCTTCAGGAGTATCGCAGCGATGGGTGGTGGCGCTGTTATCGACGCGCTGTCGGAGGAGATTTGAGCCTCGATTTGAAGGCTGTAACAGTCGGGCTCTCCACTACTTCTGCAGGAAGGTCGTTCCAGGGTCCAATGATGCTGACGAAGAAGGAGTGGCGATATGTCTTGGTTTTGCTTTGGATCGACTTGTATTTGTAAGGGTGTTTGGCTCGGGTTCGGGGGTCTGCTAGGATTAGGATGTTGTCGGTGGGGACTTCTACATTGTCCTGTCTTCTAGCCTTGATATAGCTCCAGAAGGGTTTAGAATCATGGGTTTGGCAGCCAACAGTTGTTTTTTTCCAGTTGATTTTCAAGTGCTTTGATCCGATGTTTACGACAAAGAGAGTGACAGAAAAGAGGAAATTTCTAGTACAGAATTTCCAGAAGACGGGGATAATTTTTATGCTGAAAGAGCCCTCAGCATCCTCACAGGAAGGATTTGTACAGTAGACAAAAACAACAAGAAGAATGATTACCTATGCAGCGCCACATCTCAAAAGAGCTCTAGGCATTTCACAGGAACATAAGTGACAAACGAGACAGTCTTGAAGGAGGCAGACACAACAAGATTATTCATAAGGAAGATTAGGAAAACACAGGCAACATTTACAGGCCATTTTATGAGGAAAGGGGAATTGGAGCACCTGGTCACCACAGGAAAGCTGGAGGGAAAGAGAGCACCAGGTAGACCCAGGGAGAAGATATTGGACGGACTTGCAGAGTGGCTGAAGACAAAGAGGGTAGAAGAGGTGCTTGAGGCAACAAGGGATAGAAACAGATGGAGGGCCATGATTGCCAACGCCATGTGGCAAGGCACCTGATGATGATGATGATGATAAGTGACGGGCAGACTCACGTACAGCAGACACATGTCAACCCATACTGCTATAGTGAAATGGACGAACTACAAAGCGTACAATGTCAGAAAGAAGGAAAAAAAAACTATACACGGATATGGAAAAGGAAAAGTGGCGCTGTACTGTGGTTATTGTTTACACCGGGAAGTGGAGCCTTCAAGATCTTATGGTGGGCCTACATCTGTTGTGAAAAAATATACCACCACCACCATCACCACCACCACCACCACCACCACCACCACATATTCGTACACACACACGCGGACGCGTATACCTACACACACGCACACACACACACACACACACACACACACACACACACACACACACACACACACACACACACACACACACAACACACACACTCACACACATACACACACACACACACATACATATATATATATATATATACATTTAATATTATGTAGATATATATGTATATACATATATATATATATTCGTGCTGATACATATCCTACAGACACAGACACCCACAAAGACACACACAGACACACACAGAGACACAAACACACACACACAGAGACACAAACAGAGACACAAACACACAAACACACACTTACACACACATCTCTATCTATCTATCTATCTATCTATCTATCTATCTATGTATCTATGTATCTATGTATGTATGTATCTATCTATCTATCTATCTATCTATCTTTCGATCTATCTGTCTGTCTATCTGTCTGTCTCTGTCTCTCTATATATACATAATTAAATAATTAAATTGAACAGAAACGGCCTATCGACAAATCGACCTTGGATTTCGCCGATTGTACAGCAACACACTGTGCCCTCATGAGCAAGAAATGAATTATTCATAATCACAATAAAAGAATTATAAAAAAAAAAAAAAAACTGCCTAAGGCTGCCACTCAAACAACTTTTTAAAATTTTTATAAAAAGCAGATAGTCATACCATTCCAACAAACTTCCTTTATGTATAAATATTGTATCGTCATGTAAAGCGATGTAGAGTGGAAGAATGGTTCAGACGTTTGCCTGCCAATAACTAAATTCGTGGTTCCAGGGTTCGCTCCTTGTACAGGCATAGACTTTTTTTCCTCGGAAGGGGACGAAAAAACAAATTGGACCCGTGTGCCTTCTGGCTGCGTGCGCTAAAGATCCCACAGCAGTTGAAAATCGCGAAGAGCAAGGCATTGCCCGGCTGCCTTGGTATAAAACATTGGAGAGATAGGTTGATTTCCCAGGTCCCGCCCCTTGAAGAGCAATTAGCCTTCTAGCCTTTTTGAAGTCTCGTTTAATTAAAGAAAACAATAAATATGAATATGAATTTAAAACGAGGGAGAAGGGATGGGCGCCGCCCTCGTGGTGCTGGCCCCGGGAAAAGTTTGAGGTCTCTACCACCTCACTCCCCTACGTCCCCAGGGATTTGGAACTATCTAGGTAAGACCTCAGGACCTGGCCAGCTCATGGGTTTATGTGCAGGCTTAAGGTTTGTGCCATGATCACTCTGGATGGCACCTGTGACGTCAGTGTGTATAGAATTCATTCCGAGCGTGGAGACGTCATCTTGAGAAACTGAAATTGAAACTGAAATTGAAAAGACGATGGCGATGGACTGGACACATTATCCTAAGGGAGCAGGACAACATCACCCGGTGGACTGCCCTTTACTACCAGACAGCAGACGTAAGACAGGACAACATCACCCGGTGGACTGCCCTTCGCTACCAGACAGAAGATGTAAGACAGGACAACATCACCCGGTGGACTGCCCTTCGCTACCAGACAGAAGATGTAAGACAGGACAACATCACCCGGTGGACTGCCCTTCGCTACCAGACAGAAGACGTAAGACAGGACGACATCACCCGGTGGACTGCCCTTCAGTACCAGACAGAAGACGTAAGACAGGACAACATCACCCGGTGGACTGCCCTTCACTACCAGACAGAAGACGTAAGACAGGACAACATCACCCGGTGGACTGCCCTTCACTACCAGACAGAAGACGTAAGACAGGACAACATCACCCGGTGGACTGCCCTTCGCTACCAGACAGAAGACGTAAGACAGGACGACATCACCCGGTGGACTGCCCTTCAGTACCAGACAGAAGACGTAAGACAGGACAACATCACCCGGTGGACTGCCCTTCACTACCAGACAGAAGACGTAAGACAGGACAACATCACCCGGTGGACTGCCCCTCACCACTAGACAGAAGACGTAAGACAGGACAACATCACCCGGTGGATTGCCCTTCGCTACCAGACAGAAGACGTAAGACAGGACGACATCACCCGGTGGACTGCCCTTCAGTACCAGACAGAAGACGTAAGACAGGACGACATCACCCGGTGGATTGCCCTTCGCTACCAGACAGAAGACTTAAGACAGGACGACATCACCCGGTGGACTGCCCTTCACTACCAGACAGAAGACGTAAGACAGGACAACATCACCCGGTGGACTGCCCTTCACCACCAGACAGAAGACGTAAGACAGGACAACATCACCCGGTGGACTGTCCTTCACTACCAGACAGAAGACGTAAGACAGGAAGACCCAAGAACACCTGGTGACCAATAATAGAGTTTGGAGTTTGGCACTGTTTCAAGAGAGATTCATTCATCATTATCATCAGGTGCCTTGCCGCATGGCGTTGGCGATCACGGCCTTCCATCTGTTTCTATCTCTTGCTGCCTCAAGCACCTCCTCCACCCTCTGTGTCTTCAGCCACTCTGCAAGTCTGTCTAGTATCTTCTCCCTGGGTCTACCTGGTGCTCTCTTTCCCTCCAGCTTTCCCGTTGTGACCGGGTGCTCCAATTCCCCTTTCCTCATAAAATGGCCTATAAATGTTGCCTGTCTTTTCCTAATCTTCCTAATGAATGATCTTCTTGTGTCTGCCTCCATCCAGACTGTTTCGTTTGTTTAGAGATTCATTACGCACGGTCAATTCCATATGCGGTCCACCTAAATCTGCCAGCAATTATCTGACAGACTTCCTAACGCTTCGCGAAATTCCAATTCCAAGCGCTGGCAAAGTCTTGAAATGGGGGTGGGGTGGGGGGGGGGGGGAGAGAAGAAGCTATGAAACACTAAGCTGACACCACCATAATTGAAACAATAAAATGGGTAGAGGACAGGGGATTTTTTAAATGTCGTAGGATGATATCAGATCTTGAGTCCACGGGTCTATCAAAACAGCCAACCAGTTCTAAAACTGTAGTGGATCGTGTGTGGCAGTCGTACAGTCTAATGATGTGTGCTCGTGCATGCGTATGAATACATATATTATGTGTGCGCGTGCGCATTTGTTTGTTTTGAGCTCTCCCATGTGAGGATTAAAAAGATTTAGCAACGGTAAACAGTTTTCGTCTTCCTCTTTCCTTTGTTACCAACAAATGCCTATCAATTAACATCAGAAAGAGAGTCCTTGAATGTTATATAGAACCACTACTCTTGTACGGATGCGAGGCGTGGACAGTCAGCAAGCAAAGCCAGAACAAGATTGAGGCAGCCCAGATGTGGTTTCTCAGAAGAATGTTGAGAGTTCCATGGACAGCAAAGAAAACAAACGAGACAGTCTTGATGGAGGCAGACACAAGTAGATCACTCATAAGGAAGATTAGGAAAAGACAGGCAACATTTATAGGCCATTTTATGAGGAAGGGGGAATTGGAGCACCTGGTCACAACGGGAAAGCTGGAGGGAAAGAGAGCACCAGGTAGACCCAGGGAGAGAATGCTGGACGGACTTGCAGATGGCTGGGGATGAGGAGGGTGGGGCAGATGCTAGGGGCAAAGAGAGATAGAGATGGTTGGAAGTCCATGGTCGCCAACGCCATGCGGCAGGGCACCTGATGATGAACGATGATGATGAAACAGTTTTCTATGATGGGTTGTTTTTATTTTGGTCGAAGCCTAAGTATTGTGACTTCTATTATTTTCAGCTTGTTTCGAACCAGAACAATAGAAGATCTCAAAGCCCAGAAACACACATAGAGTACTACAGAGAAGCTGGCCAAACACAGCAGTGAAGAGAACCTTCGTTGCCGCTCTAGGTGTCTACATGCAGCAGTGAGCTGAGAAGCCTGAAGTGGAATGATGCCTTGTAACGTCAAGGTCATTAACACACCATGGATCCAGGTCTTCCTTGGTCTGCCTCTGGCTTTAAATCTTCAGGTCGTTCAGTTATATACTTGTTAAGCCAGCTGGTGGGAAAACCACTTTCAATCAAAACCATCAGTATTATGACATTAACCATACAACATTGCAGTTTGTTATGTTAGTGTATATGCGTTAAAGAAATATACTTCTCTATGGATGAAACCTTGTCGTCGGTAGATAAGCTTTGCGTGCAACTATGATCCATTGAGCTAAGCCGTCGGGAGTCTAGTACTCCTGGTAGGGTCTCCCATGGCGGAAAGGTCACTGATGAGTTGCCAGACTAATATCATCCGTTTCCACTGCCTTGTGGATAGCTGATGGATCAGTAAAGGCTAAGGGAAACAACCCTTCCAGAAAATTCGGAGCGGAGCCCCGTTAGGCGGTTTCTTGTTCAAACTCTGTCAAGTCTCCGGCAAAATCCTGCACCCAGAATCATCTCCAGCCGTCTTGACCATGTCTTGCCACTGGATCCAGGTGATCCTGGACGAGAGAGTGTGGATGATGCTGCGCAAGTTATCTACACTTTAATCAAAATCTCAGCGCACGTCATGGCTTCATACTCACAACCTGTGGACGTTACTTCCGTGCCCGGATCGGATTGATCAGTCACCTCCGGACACACTGACTCAAATCAACTTCATGAAGCCGTGGTCATTGTCGACGACGACAGACGAACACCACCACCAAAGAAATATGGATGGGATCATAAACAAGATAGCCAAGCCATTCTGACAATTCCCCTATTTATAGATAAACGTTAGAGAAATCCAAATTTTGTAGGCCTACATCTCAGGTTTACTTTGACTTTGAAGTGGCGTCAGATGAAATCAAACTTGATGTGGAGCGAGAGCAATAACAGACGGTCACAAAAGTGAAAACAGAATATATATATATGTAAGTAATAAGTAATGAGACAAGTAATATTTGTAGGACATTTTATGAGGAAAGGGGAATTAGAGCACCTGGTCACACAACAGGAAAGCTGGAGGAAAGGAGAACACCAGGTAGACCCAGGGAGAAAATATTGGACGGACTTGCAGGGTGGCTGAAGACAGACAGGGTGGAAGATGTGCTTGGAGCGACAAGGGATAGATGCACATGGAAGGCCATGATCGCCAACACCATGCAGTAGGGCACATGATGATGATGATGATAATGATGATGATGATGATAATAATAAATAATAATAATAATAAAGAGCATTTATATAGCGCCTAATCTGATGAAACAAGAGCCCTAAGACACGTACTATTTATAGGCCATTTTATGAGGAAAGGGGAATTAGAGCACCTGGTCACAACAGGAAAGCTGGAGGGAAAGAACACCAGGTAGACCCTGGGAGAAAATATTGGACGGACTTGCAGGGTGGCTGAAGACAAAGAGGGTGGAAGATGCGCTTGCAGCGACAGGGGATAGATTCGGGCCACGACCGCCAACGCCATGAGGCAGGGCACATGATAATGATGATATCTATCTGTCTGTCTGTCTGTCTGTCTGTCTGTCTGTCTATCTATCTATCTATTCGTCAAAACGTGCTGCTCTTAAGGACTTATGTTTGGCTCGTGTGACATTGACCTGTGACCTTGGCGTTCTACCTTCCAGTTGTACGCATTCGTGACTCCTCAAGAGCCCACACATTTGACACACATTTGTTACAGATCCATCCAATAACAGGTAAAGCCTGAGATGATGGAGACGATAGATCGAGTTGGTGGGCAGATGGAGACCGTGCGTAGTGCTGTTCAGGGGTAGGTTTTGGGGGACGTGGTCGTGTGGAGCGTTGGTGCAGTCAGTTCGTGTTGGGGGGGCTGGATGTGCTGTCACCTGTGTCCACAGTTTTGATCACAGATGAAGGAGACCATGAATCGTGGTGGTAGTCGGCTGGATTACTATGATCGGGGTGACTGTGATGTTTTGTGTGAGTAGGCCGTTAGTGCAGCCAGTTTTTTATACCGTGAAAGGGGAGAGAATCGAGAATGTGTTTCCATCCATTTTCACGGTTTTTATTACATTTATTTTTATTTTTCCGACGACAGACCCATAAGCTCACAAAGCAAAGAAAGACAACTCTATAGGTGGAACCTCAAGACCCTGTCAACGATCAAGGTTTATGTGCAGGCTTCAGGCTTTTTGTGCTATGATCAGTTTGGATCTTCTCCATCACGTGACATCAGTGACGTCAGTGCTTGTGGAATTCTGTCAGAGTACGGAGACGTCATCTTGAGAAATCAAATCTGAATTTTTGTCGACATGAGAGAAGGAAATGAGAGAGAGAGAGCAGAGAGACAGAGAGAGAGAGAGTGAGTGAGTGAGAGAGAGAGAATGGAAGAGAGAGAGAATGGAAGAGAGAGAATGGAAGAGAGAGAGTGGAAGAGAGAGAGTGGAAGAGAGGGAGAGAAGTGAGAGAGAGAGAGAGAAAGAGAGAGCGAGAGACACAGACAGACAGACAGACTGACAGAGAGGACAGAGGGAAAGAGAGAGAGAGAGAGAGAGAGAGAGGGAGAGAGAGAGAGAGAGTAAAGGCGAGAGAGAGAGAGAGAGAGAGCGAGACAGAGGGAAAAACAGAGAGAGAGACACACACAGACAGACAGACAGACAGAGAGACAGAGGGGAAAGAGAGAGAGAGAGAGAGAGAGAGACAGTAAAGGCGAGAGAGAGAGAAGAGAGAGAGAGAGAGAGATGGAGAGAGAGAGAGAGAGAGATGAGAGAGAGAGAGGAGAGAGAGAGAGAGGAGAGCACCATCCTCATAGTACTAGCTCGAGAAAAGTTGAGGTCTCAACCACCTCACTCTCTATGACTTCAAGGTTCTGGGACGACTTGACTCAGTACTGAGTAGTTGGCTTCAACACTACAAGAGGGAAAGCAGGACCGTGTCCCCGGCACCTTACAAATTATTCATTCGACGTTCAGTCTGTTTGTCTCGACTGATTTCTACATACATATTTCATCCATTTGTTTTGTACCTTTGTCAATGGCTTTGGTCTGATTCTCCCGTCCTCGGTCTGTTTCTGTGTCACTTTGTCAGCCTTTGTCTTCGTAAGCATGTATTCCTCAGCTGAACCTGATAGGTAAGCCTGCTTGTGTTCATACATTGGTGTCAAGACATTTCTAGAGGCTTAGAGGCAGCCATTTCACCATCTTCTCTATCCCCTTTCTTGTTTGTTTTTGAAGCTTCTCAGTTGGTTAGAGGGCGGTGCTGATAACGCAGAGGTCTTGGGTTCGACCCCCATGTGGGCCACTAAGATTTACTCAGGACCTGGCCAGCTCATGGGTTTATGTGCAGGCTTAGAAAGGTTTGATCCAAAACAAGTGCGACTGCCCGCGCCCAAGCAAACAGGAACCAGAAGAACAAGAAAACCAATGTAAGCGCGTATTCTACAAAACAAGACAAGACAAGCGCAAATTTTCGGCCAACCGGCCTTTGTCAAGCGCGAACGCACGGTCACAAACAGACCACAAACACCAAACAATGGATAATAAAAAGAGGACTAAAAGGTCCCTTTTTATCCACTGGACGAGGCGGCAGGGAAGTTTTTAGTCTTCTTTTTATTATCCGTTGTTTGGTGTTTGTGGTCTGTTTGTGACCGTGCGTTCGCGCTTGACAAAGGCCGGTTGGCCGTCAATTTGCGCTTGTCTTGTCTTGTTTTGTAGAATACGCGCTTACATTGGTTTTCTTGTTCTTCTGGTTCCTTAGAAAGGCTTGTGCTATGATTACCATCACATGGCACCTGGCCAGCTCATGGGTTTACGTGCATGCTTAAGGCTTGTGCTATGATTACCATCACATGGCACCTGGCCAGCTCATGGGTTTACGTGCATGCTTAAGGCTTGTGCTATGATCACCATCACATGGCACCTGGCCAGCTCATGGGTTTACGTGCATGCTTAAGGCTTGTGCTATGATTACCATCACATGGCACCTGGCCAGCTCATGGGTTTACGTGCATGCTTAAGGCTTGTGCCAT
>CM060314.1:5042971-5045471 GCA_030674185.1 Monoplex corrugatus | reverse complement strand
CTAGACAACATTCGGGCCATCTACACCAACAGCAGGAGTGCAGTCCGCACTGCCAGTGGAACATCTGACTGGTTCCCAGTGACATCGGGAGTAAGGCAGGGCTGTAATATCTCCCCTCTTCTCTTCGTGATCTGTATGCACTCAATGAACTCATGTTTGCGGAGACCAGGCAATGGTGAACAATGACAAGATACAGCTACAGGAGCACACAGACCAGCTCAATGAAAGCTGCGAGACATACGGCATGAAGATCAGCGTCAGCAAGACTGAGGTCATGACTGTCAGTAAGAGACCAAACAAACTGGACATCAACATCAACAGAACCCAGTTGAAGCAAGCCAGTGAATTTAAATACCTGGGCAGCATCTTCACTGAAAATGGCAAACTAGACAGAGAAATCGAGACCAGATGCCAGAAAGCCAACGCAGTCAGCTACCAACTTGCCCCTCTCCTGAAACACCCCAGCATTCCCACCAGCACTAAGGCGAAACTCATCAACGCCATTTTTCTACCAACGCTGACATACCAGTGCCAGACATAGTCCCTAACTAAAAGTCCTCGAGAGAGAAAACTGGTCACCTGTGAAATGAAATGCCTGAGGAAAGTAGTAAACAAGACAAGGCGGGACAAGATCAGAAATGAGGTGATACGAGACATGGTAGGAGCAACACCAATCCTACAACAACATCGAACATATGAGGATCAAGTGGTTCGGACACCTCACACGTATGCCCCTAAACCATCCAGCTGTTCGGGCATACAACACCAGATACTCTGGCTGGAGAGCCAGAGGAAGACCAAGACGACGATGAAGCGACTCCGTGGCAGACACCCTCAGAGCTCACGAGATGTCCCTTCTCCAGGCCACCCGCCTTGCTGCTGACAGACGACTGTATCTCCCCGTGACGCCCACCGGTACAAGCGGAAGGAAAAAGTAACGTATGTAAGAAGCGGGTTAAGATCCATCTCTAAAAACGGCGACGAAATCGATGTTAACACTGGCATAGACACAGACACAAAAGATTTTACGGCCAACTGCGGTGTTTCAGTTCTATTCGCCAGTATTTTTCAACTGAAGCAGCATCTAAACCAGCGAATTCTCTGACCTTTATCTCGTATCGGTGATTGTAACTCTCTGCTCTCTGGCTTATCTGCGTCTTCTGCCACTTGCTTTCAATGTATCCAGAATTCTGCGGCCCGTCTTGTCCTTCGTTAAAAGAAGCACGATCATGATACTCCCCAACTTCAATTCTTCCACTGGTTGCCTGTTACTCAAAGGATTTCACACAAAATCAATACAATCTACCATTTAATAAACCATCATCATCATCATCATCATCATCATCATCAGAATCATCATCATCATCATCATCATCATCAAGTGCCTTGCCACATGGCGTTGGCGATCATGGCCTTCCATCTGTTTCTATCCCTTCTTGCCGCAAGCATCTCCTCCACCCTCTCTGTCTTCAGCCACTCTGCGAGTCTGTCCAATGTTTTCTCCCTGGGTCTACCTGGTGTTCTCTTTCCCTCCAGCTTTCCTGTTGTGACCAGGTGCTCCAATTCCCCTTTCCTCATAAAATGGCCTATAAATGTTGCCTGTTTTTTCCTAATCTTCCTTATGAATTATCTTCTTGTGTCTGCCTCCATCAAGACTGTTGTTTGTTTTCTTTGCTGTCCATGGAACTCTCAACCTTAAACCATTTAAACACTGAAATAAGTGGGAAGCAGGGAGAACTTTTTAATATCAACCAAAGGATATAACTCTTGAGAGCCACGTAGAAATTATCTTCCAAGTTGTGGAACTTCTCAAATCTAACATAGTTTGCGCTACCCATTCAGCTAGCATAGAAGCAGATACAAAGCACAAAAACCGTAGGCTCAGAACACTCCTCAAAAAAGGAGCGCCCAAGCCTACCTTTATACTCTGCAACTACCCTACACACAACTATGAGAGAGAGGAGAGAAATACATACAATATATTGGTCTTATGTTCAAGATTGACACAGTCTTTTATTCTTGAACTGACCAAACACACACACATAGACAAGACAGAACGTATACAGGATTGCTTCCAAGGCATATAGGTAATACCAAAGAAATAAGTGGGAAGCAGGGATAATTTTTATATCAACCAAAGGACATAACTCTTGAGAGTCACGTAGGAATTATTTCAATGACCAACTCCAAATGTATCTTACACCCGGCACAGCCTCTCTGTTCTGTTTCTGACACTATTCTTCACAGATTCCTCGGTACAAAGAGTCCACTGTCAGTCGCCGTTCATTGTCTACATCTGACACATACAGCTGGACACATACAAAGGTTCATCATCATCATTAGGTGCCCTGCCGCATGGCGTTGGCGATCATGGACTTCCATCTGTCTCTATCTCTCGTTGCCCCTAGCATCTCCCCACCCTCCTCGTCCCCAGCCACTCTGCAAGTCCGTCCAGCATTTTCTCCCTGGGTCTACCCGGTGCTCTCTTTCCCTCCAGCTT
>CM060314.1:5025471-5037971 GCA_030674185.1 Monoplex corrugatus | reverse complement strand
ACTGACATCTTGGTGTGTCCCCATAGTGTGGCTGTCTGCATGGTGTGTCCCTGTTGTACTGTATGACATCTTGGTGTGTCCCCATAGATGCCGATGACATTGGTGTCCCTTTTTCACTATGACATCTTCGTGTGTCCCATAGTGTGTGTGATGTATGTACTGACATCTTGGTGTGTCCCCATAGTGTGTGTGGTCACTGTACTGACATCTTGTGTGTCCCATGTGTGTGGTCACTTACTGACATCTTGGGTTCCCCATAGTGTGTGGTCCTGTACTGACATTTGGTGTGTCCCCATGTGTGTGTGGTCACTGTACTGACATCTTGGTATGTCCCATAGGTGTGTGGTCACTGTTTACTGACATCTTGGTGTGTCCCATAGTGTGTGTGTCACTGTTCTGACATCTTGTGTGTCCCCCCATCGCCAAGTGTGTGTGGTCACATACACCCAATGTGTGGTGTACACTGTATGCACTTGGTGTTCCCCAATCCTGTACTCTCTGGTGTTCCCAAAGTGTGTGTTGTCACTGTCTCTGACATCTTGGTGTGTCCCCATAGGTGTTGTGGTCACTGTTACCTGACATCTTGTTGTCCCCATAGTTGTGTGTCACTGTACTGACTCTTGGTGTGTCCCCATGTGTGTTGGTCACTGTACTGACATCTGGTTGTCCCCATAGTGTGTGTGGTCACTGTACTGACACTTTGGTGTGTCCCATAGTGTTGTGGTCACTGTACTGGACATTGGTGTGTCCCCATAGTGTTGTGGTCATCTGTACTGACATTTGGTTGTCCCCATAGTGTGTGTGGTCACTGTACTGACTTCTTGGTGTGTCCCCATGGTGGTGTGGTCCTGTACTGACATCTTGGTGTGTCCCATAGTGTGTTGTGGTCACTGTACTGACATTTGGTGTGTCCCATAGTGTGTGTGGTCACTGTACTGACATCTTGGTGTGTCCCCATAGTGTGTGTGGCACTGTACTGACATCTTGGTGTGTCCCATAGTGTGTGTGGCACTGTATGACATCTTGTGTGTCCCATGTGTCTGTGGTCACTGTACTGAATCTGGTGTGTCCCCATAGTTGTTGGTCACTTGTACTGACATTTGGTGTGTCCCCATAGTGTGTGTGGTCACTGCTTACTGACATCTTGTGTGTCCCCATATGTGTGTGGTCACTGTTACTGACATTTGGTGTGTCCATAGTGTGTGTGGTCATTGTATGACATCTTGGTGTGTCCCCATAGTGTGTGTGGTCACTGTACTGACATTTTGTGTGTCCCCATAGTGTGTGTGGTCACTGTACTGACATCTTGGTGTGTCCCCATAGTGTGTGTGGTCACTGTACTGACATCTTGGTGTGTCCCCATAGTGTGTGTGGTCACTGTACTGACATCTTGGTGTGTCCCCATAGTGTGTGTGGTCACTGTACTGACTTTCTTGGTGTGTTCCGCCATAGTGTGGTGGTCCTGTACTGACATCTTGGTGTGTCCCCATAGTGTGTGTGGTCACTGTACTGACATCTTGGTTGTCCCCATAGTGTTGTGGTCACTGTACTGACATCTTGGTGTGTCCCATAGTGTGTGTGGTCACTGTACTGACATCTTGGTGTGTCCCCATATGTGTGTGTGGTCATTGTACTGACATCTTGGTGTGTCCCCATAGTGTATGTGGTCACTGTACTGACATTTGGTGTGTCCCCATATGTTTGTGGTCACTGTACTGACATCTTGGTGTGTCCCCATAGTGTGTGTGGTCATTGTACTGACATCTTGGTGTGTCCCCATAGGTGTGTGTGGCATTGTACTGACATCTTGGTGTGTCCCCATTGTGTGTGTGGCCCTGTACTGACATCTTGGTGTGTCCCCATGTGTGTGTGGCCCTGTACTGACATCTTGGTGTGTCCCCGTAGTGTGTGTGGTCACTGTACTGACATTTGGTTTGTCCCCATAGTGTGTGTGGTCACTGTCTGCACTGACATCTTGGTGTGTCCGTATGTGTGTGGTCACTGTACTGACATTTGGTATGTCCCCATAGTGTGTGTGGTCACTGTCTGTAGTGACATCTTGGTGTGTCCCCATAGTGTGTGTGGTCACTGTCTGTAGTGACATCTTGGTGTGTCCCCATAGTGTGTGTGGTCACTGTCTGTACTGACATCTTGGTGTGTCCCCATAGTGTGTGTGGTCACTGTCTGTACTGACATCTTGGTGTGTCCCCATATGTGTGTGTGGTCACTGTACTGACATGTTGGTGTGCCCCCATAGTGTGTGTTGTCACTCTATTGGCATTTTGGTGTGTCCCATAGTGTGTGTGGTCACTGTACTGACATCTTGGTGTGTCCCGATAGTGTGTGTGGTCACTGTACTGACATCTTGGTATGTCCCCATAGTGTGTGTGGTCACTGTACTGACATCTTGGTATGTCCCCATAGTGTGTGTGGTCACTGTACTGGCATCTTGGTGTGTCCCCATAGTGTGTGTGGTCACTGTACTGGCATCTTGGTGTGTCCCTATAGTGTGTGGTCACTGTACTGGCATCTTGGTGTGTCCCCATAGTGTGTGTGGTCACTGTACTGACATCTTGGTATGTCCCCATAGTGTGTGTGGTCACTGTCTGTACTGACATCTTGGTGTGTCCCCATAGTGTGTGTGGTCACTGTCTGCACTGACATCTTGGTATGTCCCCATAGTGTGTGTGGTCACTGTCTGTACTGATAACTTGGTGTGTCCCCATAGTGTGTGTGGTCACTTACTGACATCTTGGTATGTCCCCATAGTGTGTGTGGTCACTGTCTGTACTGACATCTTGGTGTGTTCCCATAGTGTGTGTGGTCACTGTACTGACATCTTGGTGTGTCCCCATAGTGTGTGGTCATTGTACTGACATCTTCGTGTGTCCCCATAGTGTGTGTGGTCACTGTACTGACATCTTGGTGTGTCCCCATAGTGTGTGTGGTCATTATATTGACATCTTAGTGTGTCCCCACAGTGTGTGTGGTCACTGTCTGTACTGACATCTTGGTATGTCCCCATGGTGTGTGTTGTCACTGTACTGACATCTTGGTATGTCCCCATAGTGTGTGGTCACTGTACTGACATGTTGGTGTATCCCCATAGTGTTTGTGGTCATTATATTGACATCTTGGTGTGTCCCCATAGTGTATTTTATCGTGGTTCTATTTGGTTTTATGCATTGAATTTTGTATGTTTGTTGCTTTGAAATCCGGACACACGGTGATGTAAATATTTTTTTAAAATTTTGAATATTTTACCAGATAATCCGATTTTAAAGTTTTTATACCTACTTTTCATCATTTTAATTCAGCCGCTCAAGTCGGACATTTTATCTGTGAATTGTGTTTACACCTTAGCCTACTGTGTTCGCCCAACGCTACAGCTTCCAAACCTTTGTGTTCTGCGTTCTCTGGATTTTAGTGTTGTGAACTGACCAACCCACACACCAACCTGCAAGTGTCTTCCTCTCCTGCCTGGCTCGCAATTATGGACCCGTCTTTTATAAAACAAATTGGACTGACACTTTTTAAACACAGCAAATGCTACCTCGGTGGAGGCGTCTACCAGCGCATACGTACATTGGGGCTGTGTAGCAAGCCCCGCACTGCGCGATCCTGTCGTGGTGGACGTCTCCACCGTCTTTGGCACGGCCTGCCTCCTGCCCGACGCCGCTTTTCGTCTCCTGCTTCTTCTTCTCCTCCGCTGCCCCTGCCCTTGACCTCGCTGCTGCAGGCTTTGTCTCCTCCTCTGCCGTCTTCGCCTTCGCCTTCTGTCCTGATGGTGCCGCCTTCGCCTTCTGTCCCGCCGGTGCCGCTCTCGCCTTCTGTCCCGTTGGTGCCGCCTTCGTCGCCACCTCGGCCGCCACCATATGACTGTGATAGGCTGAAACTATGCCTTTTTAATGCTCAGTCGGCATGCACTGGTGACAAAGCCGATGTTATTGCTGACTTTGTCGCAGATGAGCATGTTGACATTGCTTTTATCACGGAGACATGGCTTAACCCCCTTGGTCACGAACCTATACTTGCTAGCCTCACTCCGAGTGGTTACAGGCTTGCTTCTTTCCATCGCTCATCCCGAGGTGGCGGTATCGCCATCCTCTACAACGACTCACTCCATTCCCGCCTATCTTTCTCACAGTCTCTGCCTTTCTCCCATCCTTCTTTCGAGCACGTTGAAGTATCCTTCCAATCCACCCCTCACCCCATCACCTTCTCCTGTGTCTATCGACCCCCACCTAGCTCTGCCAACAAACTCACCACATCCATGTTTCTCTCTGACTTTGACCAATTGCTTGACCACTACTGCCTCTTACCTGGAAATCTCATCATTCTAGGTGATATCAATGTCCACTATGACAACACTCACCGTTATGACACAAGACATATCATCAACTCTCTGTCCAATCACAATATGACTCAACACATTTCTGAACCAACCCATCAAAAAGGTCACATTCTTGACTGGATCATTTCTCGTGATCATCACAATTCCGCTACTGACAACTGCTTAGTTCTTTCTACCCGTCTAACTTCAGCCCTTCCATCTGACCACTCTGCAATTCTCTGTTCTCTCGACATTTCTCCTCCTTCCCGTACCATGCGCACAGTGACTCGACGCAATCTCAAATCTATCGACCTCTCCACATTTTCATCTGATGCCTTCCGTCTCCTTTCTGAAAAGTCACATAACCTTGCCGATGAATTCTATACTACTCTCCACCATCTTCTGGACACTCATGCTCCAGCCACAACCCGTCTTTTACCTGACCGCCCCCCTACCCCCTGGCTCACTCATGAGATCGCCTGTGCAAAACGTGCCCGCCGCAGAGCAGAGCGCCGCTGGCGCAAATCCAAACTCACTGTACACAGGCAACTTTTCCAAGCCTCTAAAACAAAAGTATCCACCCTCATTGCATCAGCAAAAACAAGCTATTTCCAAACCAAAATCCTGAATGCCTCTTCTTCAAAAGAACTCTTTACAACCATGAATCATCTCCTTGGCACACGAAAAGATTTACCTCTCCCAACAAAACATACAAATGAAGAACTCCCATCTGTATTCTCCAACTATTTCACCACCAAAATACAAACTCTTCGTGACAGGCTTGACAGGACACCCTGTCAACCATGCCCACCTGACCCTTCCTTCTCTGGCACACCTCTTACTACTTTTACCCCAGTCTCACAAGAAGAAATTCTCAACACAATCAGTCGTCCTCAACCAGCTGAACTCTCACCTGTCTGCCAACAATCTCCTCAATCCTTTCCAGTCAGCCTACCGCCAGTGCCATAGCACTGAAACTGCCCTACTACACATTCTCAACAATCTCCTCCTTGCAACTGATACTGGCAAAGTCTCTCTCCTCACACTCCTTGATCTGTCTGCAGCCTTTGATACCATTGATCATGGTATTCTCCTTTCTAGACTTCATCATACTTTTGGCATCTCTGACATTGCTCTGTCTTGGTTCACTTCATACCTATCAAACAGAAAACAAACCGTTCTCATCAATGGCACTTACTCTCAACCTGCATACCTGACCTGTGGTGTTCCACAAGGATCTGTCCTTGGCCCTGTTCTTTTCACTCTTTACACCTCCCCCCTGTCCACCATCACCAACTCCCATTTTATAAAACACCACTTCTATGCTGATGACACCCAACTTCAAGACAGTGACTCACCTGATAATATACAGCGCCTGTTGACTCGCACCACTGAGTGTTACTCGGACATTAAGAACTGGATGACACACAATAGACTTCAGCTTAATGACGACAAAACAGAAGCTATCCTCATTGGCACCCGTCAGAAACTTTCTCAGCTGCCTCCTCTTTCTCTCCCATTATGTAACACATCAGTCCCAATTTCTGATTCAGCTAAAAACCTTGGTGTCTGCATTGACTCTACCCTCTCCATGAACAACTTTGTTTCTCAAACTGCCAGATCCTGCTACTATCATCTCCATCGTATAAAGCTGATAAGGAAGTATCTCTCTGTCGAAACAACTGCAAAACTCGTTCTCTCCTTCATAATGTCTCGCATTGACTATTGCAATTCACTCCTGTCTGGTCTTCCTGCCTCCACCATTCACATCCTACAGCGCATTCAAAACAATGCTGCACGCCTTGTACTCAAAAAGAAAAAAGCTGACCACATATCTCCTCTCCTGGCACAACTTCACTGGCTCCCTGTATCAAAGCGCATACAGTACAAACTAGACACCATGTGCTACAAAAGCCTCAATAACGCAGCCCCCGATTACCTGTCAAGCCTACTTGAGATCTATGTTCCCTCACGTACCCTCCGCTCTGCCTCTGATCCTCTGACTCTTCGCTTTCCACGCACTAAGCTCAATACCTATGGTCCACGAGCCTTCTCTGTTTCTGGTCCACTCTCCTGGAACAAACTTCCTCTCTCAGTCCATCAGCAATCTACTTTTGTCTCCTTCAAGTCCGCTCTCAAAACTCACCTTTTCTCTCCTGCATAAAATCCTAACCTCACTCAACCCTCCCCTCTGCAGCCTGTCTCCGCTCGGAGGGATTCACATGGTTATAATATATAATTGTATGCTATGCTTTCTATAATTTTCCATTGCTTTTATTCTTGCTTTTATTGCTTTTATTCTTTCTCCCCATTTATAGCCATGCGTGTGTGTGGTGTGTGTGTGTGTGTGTGTGTGTGTGTGTGTGTGTGTGTGTGTGTGTGTGTGTCTGTATGTGTGCGTGCGTGTGTGTGCGAGCGTGCGTGCCTGCGTGTGTGTCTGCTTCAGCGCTTAGATTTGATTTTATCAAGATTTTGCGCTATATAAATATTGTAATTATATTATATGTATGTGGTCACTGTACTGACATGTTGTGTGTCCCCTGGTGTGTGTTGTCACGTACTGACATCTTGGTGTGTCCCGATAGTGTGTGTGGTCACTGTACTGACATCTTCGTGTGTCCCCATAGTGTGTGTGGTCGCTGTACTGACATCTTGGTGTGTGTCCCCTTATGATGTTGTGTGTGGGTCACTGTACTGACATCTTGGTGTGTCCCGATAGTGTGTGTGGTCACTGTACTGACATCTTCGTGTGTCCCCATATTGTCTGTGGTCACTGTACTGAGATCTTGGTGTGTCCCCATAGTGTTTGTGGTCACTGTACTGACATGTTGGTGTGTCCCCATAGTGTGTGTGGTCACTGTACTGACATCTTGGTGTGTCCCCATAGTGTGTGTGGTCACTGTACTGACATCTTGGTGTATCCCCATAGTGTGTGTGGTCACTGTACTGACATCTTCGTGTGTCCCCATAGTGTGTGTGGTCACTGTACTGACATCTTCGTGTGTCCCCATAGTGTGTGTGGTCACTGTACTGACATCTTGGTGTATCCCCATAGTGTGTGTGGTCACTGTACTGACATCTTCGTGTGTCCCCATAGTGTGTGTGGTCACTGTACTGACATCTTGGTGTGTCCCCATAGTGTTTGTGGTCACTGTATTGACATGTTGGTGTGTCCCCATAGTGTGTGTGGTCACTGTCTGCACTGACATCTTGGTGTGTCCCCATAGTGTGTGTGGTCACTGTACTGACATCTTGGTGTGTTCCCATGGTGTGTGTGGTCACTGTCTGTACTGACATCTTGGTGTGTCCCCATAGTGTGTGTGGTCACTGTACTGACATCTTGGTGTGTCCCCATAGTGTGTGTGGCCCCTGTACTGACATCTTGGTGTGTCCCCATAGTGTGTGTGGTCACTGTACTGACATCTTGGTGTGTCCCCATAATGTGTGTGGTCACTGTACTGACATCTTGGTGTGTCCCCATAGTGTGTGTGGTCACTGTACTGACATCTTGGTGTGTCCCCATAGTGTGTGTGGTCACTGTACTGACATCTTGGTGTGTCCTCATAGTGTGTGTGGTCACTGTACTGACATCTTGGTGTGTCCCCATAGTGTGTGTGGTCACTGTACTGACATCTTGGTGTGTCCCCATAGTGTGTGTGGTCACTGTACTGACATCTTGGTGTGTCCCCATAGTGTGTGTTGTCACTGTACTGACATCTTGGTATGTCCCCATAGTGTGTGTGGTCATTGTACTGACATCTTGGTGTGTCCCCATAGTGTGTGTTGTCACTGTACTGACATGTTGGTTTGTCCCCATAATGTGTGTGGTCACTGTACTGACATCTTGGTGTGTCCCCATAGTGTGTGTGGTCACTGTACTGACATCTTGGTGTGTCCCCATAGTGTGTGTGGTCACTGTCTGTAGTGACATCTTGGTGTGTCCCCATAGTGTGTGTGGTCATTGTACTGACATCTTGGTGTGTCCCCATAGTGTGTGTGGTCACTGTACTGACATCTCGGTGTGTCCCCATAGTGTGTGTGGTCACTGTCTGTAGTGACATCTTGGTGTGTCCCCATAGTATGTGTGGTCATTTACTGACATCTTGGTGTGTCCCCATAGTGTGTGTGGTCACTGTACTGACATCTTGGTGTGTCCCCATAATGTGTGTGGTCACTGTACTGACATCTTGGTGTGTCCCCATAGTGTGTGTGGTCACTGTACTGACGTCTTGGTGTGTCCCCATAGTGTTTGTGGTCACTGTCCTGACATCTTGGTGTGTCCCCATAGTGTGTGTGGTCACTGTACTGACATGTTGGTGTGTCCCCATAGTGTGTGTGGTCACTGTACTGACATCTTGGTGTGTCCCCATAGTGTGTGTGGTCACTGTACTGACATCTTGGTGTGTCCCCATAGTGTGTGTTGTCACTGTACTGACATCTTGGTGTGTCCCCATAGTGTGTGTGGTCACTCTCTGTACTGACATCTTGGTGTGTCCCCATAGTGTGTGTGGTCACTGTCTGTACTGACATCTTGGTGTGTCCCCATAGTGTGTGTGGTCACTGTGCTGACATCTTGGTGTGTCCCCATAGTGTGTTGTCACTGTGCTGACATCTTGGTGTGTCCCCATGGTGTGTGTGGTCACTGTACTGACATCTTGGTGCGTCCCCATAGTGTGTGTGGTCACTGTACTGACATCTTGGTGTGTCCCCATAGTGTGTGTGGTCACTGTACTGACATCTTGGTGTGTCCCCATAGTGTGTGTGGCCACTGTACTGACATCTGGGTGTATCCCCATAGTGTGTGTGGTCACTGTACTGACATCTTGGTATGTCCCCATAGTGTGTGTGATCACTGTACTGACATCTTCGTGTGTCCCCATAGTGTGTGTGGTCACTGTCTGTACTGACATCTTGGTGTGTCCCCATAGTGTGTGTGGTCACTGTACTGACATCTTGGTGTGTCCCCATAGTGTGTGTGGTCACTGTACTGACATCTTGGTGTGTCCCCATAGTGTGTGTGGCCACTGTACTGACATCTTGGTGTGTCCCCATAGTGTGTGGTCACTGTACTGACATCTTGGTGTGTCCCCACAGTGTTTGTGGTCACTGTACTGACATCTTGGTGTGTCCCCATAGTGTGTGTGGTCACTGTATGTACTGACATCTTGGTGTGTCCCCATGATGTTTGTGGTCACTGTACTGACATCTTGGTGTGACCCCATAGTGTTTGTGGTCACTATACTGACATCTTGGTGTGTCCCCATAGTGTTTGTGGTCACATGGCTGCTGGACGCTGAATTGACGACAGGTGTCTAGAACTGACTCATCAGCCATCGCCATCTTGCCTGTACATGTATATATTCATACAGACATGCACACTCATCCCTGTTGATAAGAAACAATACCTGGTTTTCTTAAAACAAAACAAAACAAAACAAAACAAAACAACAGCAGCAACAACAACAACAACAACAACAACCAAAAGACTAGGTGGTGGGTGTAAAATAGACACCAGTGACCGAAAATAGTCTAATTAACAAAAGTGCGTGTGCGTTTCTCTCTCTCTCTCTCTCTCTGTGTGTGTGTGTGTGTGTGTGTGTGTGTGTGTGGTGGGTGGGTGGTTTCTAAAGAGGCAATTACGACGGTTGGCTGTTATTTTATTTTTTCTTTACCTTTGACAATTTTCCAAACGCTTTCCACCTGAATTATTGAACTGCCTGTCTTGCCCCAAAAGTGCTGACTGAAACCTTATATGTTGCGCATCAATGATCGTGCAAAAGAAAAACAGAATACATTGTGTTGAAGACTCTATAATTCAAACGGTAAGTGGTTTCATGAATTATCAGGAAGGCTTAGGCTCGCAAAGATGTAATGACCACTCTGCTTCTAAACGTGTCCTTTTCATTGTGTTTTTGAACAAATTAGGTGACATCAGCTTGTGCTGGGTTGTGTGTGTGTGTGTGTGTTGTGTGTGTGTTGTTGTGTGTGTGTGTGTGTGTGTGTGGTGTGTGTGTGTGTGTGGTGTGTGTGTGTGTGTATGTGTGTGTGTTGTGTGTGTGTGTGTCGTGTGTGTGTTTGTGTTGCGTGTGTGCGTGTCGTTGTGCGGTTTGTGTGTATGTGCGTGCGTGCGTGTGTGTGTGTGTGTGCGTGTGTGTGTGTTTGTTTTTTGTTCGTGTGTGTGTGTATGTATGTGTGTGCATGTGTGTATGTGTGTGTGTGTTTGTGTGTGTGCGTGTGTGTGTGTGTTTGTTTTTTGTTCGTGTCAGTGTGTGTGTGTGCGTGTGCATGTGTGTATGCGTGTGTGCGTTTGTGTGTACGTGTGTGTGTGTTTGTGTGAGTGTAGTGCGCGTGTGTACGTGTATGCGTGCGTGTTTGTGTATGCGTGTGCGTCTGTAGAGGCATGCGTGCGTCTTTGCATATGTGTATGTGTACGTTTGTACGTAGTAAGTCTGTATGGGTGTGTGCGGGTATGAATGTGTGTATGTGTATGTGTGTATGTGTGTGCGTGTATGTGTGTGTGTTTGTGTGCGTGTACATACATACATGCATGAATGTGTGTGTGTGTGTGTCTGTGTGTGTCTATGTGTTAGTGTCTGTGTATATGTGTGAGTGTGTGTTCGTATATCATCATCATCAGGTGCCCTGCCGCATGGCGTTGGCGATCATGGACTTCCATCTGCCTCTATCTCTCGTTGCCCCTAGCATCTCCCCCACACTCCACGTCCCCAGCCATTCTGCAAGTCCGTCCAGCATTTTCTCCCTGGGTCTACCCGGTGCTCTCTTTCCCTCAGCTTTCCTGTTGTGACTAGGTGCTCCAATTCCCCCTTCCTCATAAAATGGCCTATAAGTGTTGCCTGTCTTTTCCTAATCTTCCTTATGAGTGATCTACTTGTGTCTGCCTCCATCAAGACTGTCTCGTTTGTTTTCTTTGCTGTCCATGGAACTCTCAACATTCTTCTTAGAAACCACATCTGGCTGCCTCAATCTTGTTCTGGCTTTGCTTGTTGACTGTCCAAGCCTCGCATCCGTACAACAGTATTGGTTCTATATAACATTCAAGAACTCTCTTCCTGATGTTAATTGATAGGCATTTGTTGGTAAGAATGCTTGTCATCTTCTTGAATGCTGTTTTGGCTTGGTCGATTCTGCCGGCTATTTCTGATGTGCATCTGCCGTCTGATGAAATGATCGTTCCCAGGTATTTGAATTTCTCAACCTGTGTCAAGGTTGTGCCATTTGCTGTTATTTTGCATGAGGGGATTTCATGTTTTTTACTGATCACCATGACTTCAGTCTTCCTGCTGTTTATTTCCAGCCCCTTATCTTTGCTTTCTATTTCTAGTATATTCACAAGGTTTTGTAGGTCTCTTTCACTCTCTGCAATTAGCACGGTGTCATCTGCATATCGAATGTTGTTTATCATTTTCCCTCCAACCTTTAATCCAGGGTCTTCTTCTAGGTTTCTCATGATGTTTTCGCTGTAAAGTGAAAACAGATCTGGTGACAAAATACAACCCTGTCTGACTCCTCTTGATATTTTGGAAAGAGCTTACATTGTTTTCTATTCTGATTGCAGCTGTTTGTTCCCAGTACATATTTCTGATTATTCGTAGATCTTTTTCATCAACATTGAGTCTCTCCAGTTGGTTGATCAATTCATCACGTCTTACCCGATCGAAAGCCTTGGTGTAGTCAACAAAGCATAAATATAAATCCTTATTCATCTCATTTTACCTCTCTATAATAGTTCTTAGGATGTATATGGCATTAATAGTTCCTTTCCCTTCCACAAATCCACAGTTCTTCTGCTATTTCTCTTTTGATTCTATTCCTTGTCCTCATCATGATTATTCTTAACAGGATTTATGTTACATGGCTCATCAGACTGATTGTGCGATGGAGTTCGCATTCTATAGTCCCTGTCTTCTTTGGAAGTGCAATGAAAATTGATTTTGACAATCTTTGGGGATTTTTCCGTGTCGTAAATTTCATTTAGGAGGACTGTTATTTTTTCTATGCTAAATTCCTCCAGGGCTTCAATCATCTCTGTAGTAATGTTGTCTGGTCCTGGGGCCTTTCCCGGTTTCATCTTTTTCAGTGCCGCTCTAACTTCATCTTTCATTATGGGTGGTCCTTCAAAGTTCTTTTTTATAATGTGTTCTTCGTT
>CM060314.1:5017971-5020471 GCA_030674185.1 Monoplex corrugatus | reverse complement strand
GAAAGAAACTCTAGGGAGAGCTAGACAACAGAAGGTCTTCAGAGAAGTAACCCCCTTTAGACAAGTGTTTCGGCCCTGAATTCCTTACACTCTCGGGGGGCCGGGCCCATCCAGGTCATGACTCCTGGATGCCCTTCTGCTGTTGTCTATTTTTTTTTTTTTTTTCCCACGCCGGGGATCGAACCTGGGCGATTCTGCGCTTCAGAACTGCGGTACGCGGTTTTACCAATGTGCTAACGGGGCACACATCATCTGTAGGGAATTTAATCCTTATGAAGTTCACTTTTTTGGTTCCTCCTTGCCCAGATCCAGCTTGAGCTCCTTTCTGCTGCCTCTGCCATCGCTTTAAGGGCTCTAGTCCTCTTCTTCCAGAAATGGCGAGTTGTTTCATGAGATCATAAGCGGAGGTGCCCACAAACCCTCTTGCCCCGACCTCTATGGCGAAGATTTTGACCCGCAGACCTGCTTTCTTCAGGGTGCTGGCAAGACCGGCGTATTTTTCGGTCTTGTAGATATGTGCTTCTTCCATTCTGCTTTCGTATGGCACAGTGAGTTCTATCAGAATCACTTGTTTCGAGGAGTCAGAGTGGAGAGCGATGTCTGGTCTCATGCCTGTCTTGCTGATGACATCTGGGTAATTTCTCCACTCTGGGAGGTCTGCTGTACACTCCCAGTCGACTGCTCCATCCAGAAGACCCTTTGGCAATGTGCTGGTTGTCATAGCCCTTTCGGGCCAGACCTGTTTCCCTCCTGCTTTGTAGAACGTTGTCATAGCAATTGGTGCGTTTGGGGTCATGGTTTTTTCGCTAACCACATCTGTGATCACTTTCAGAACTTGGTTGTGCCTCCATGTATACCTTCCTTGGGCTAGCGCTACTTTGCAAGAGCTTAGGACATGTTCCACTGTTTGTTTCTTCTGACAGAGCGGACATGCTGGGTCGTCTGCTTTCCCCCATTTCACTAAGTTTGCATTCGAGGGGAGCAGGTCATATACAGATCTGAGGAGGAAGCTTATCCTTAGAGGAGCCATGTGCCACATATCGTTCCAGCTGAGACTTCTTTGGAGTGCACTGTCCCATGTTGTCCATTGCCCCTGTTGACCTTGCTGGACTGCCTTCTGCACTCTTTTGACATCTTCTTCTTCCTTCAACTCCTGTATGATCATGTCTCTTTTTTCCTTCCCTTTGGCTTTGGACCACCACTGCATTTTTGTTGCTCCCAGTCCCTGTCTGTTGGTTTGCGTGTGTCCAATTATTTCTTTGATGCTGAGGTTTCTCTTGGCATTGTTTACAGCCTCTTGGACTTTCCACTTTCTGCCAGTTCTCAGCTTTGGATGAACTGCTCTCACGATATTGTCCTCCGATTCCTCCAGCATGCTCAACAGTCTTGCTTTTCCAACTTTGTATTCCTCCACTATGGATTTGAGAGGTAGCTTCAGCATTGCTTGACGACAGTAGAATGCAACATCAGTGAGACCAGGTGGGACACCGAGCCATTTTCTTGTGTATTTGTTGATTTTGGCTTCCATTGCTTCGACTGTGCTGGTGCAAATGTCATAGATTAGCAGTGGCCACAGCAGCTTTGGTATCAGCATGAACTGTAGACACCAGACTTTGTATTTGCCTGGCAGTCCGCAGTTATCTATTTTCTTCAGGCCTTCTTCTGCTGTTTGCTTGGTTTCACATCCCCTTTGTGTGTCTTTCAGGGAGTCATCATACCATCTTCCGAGACTTTTTACTGGCTCTTCTGTGACAGTGGGGATGGCTTGGTTGGCTACCATGAATTTGACTGAATCTGCCACTTTTCCTTTTCGCAGTGAGAGACTTCGGGATTTCTTAGGTTTGAACCTCATTCTTGAAGAGGCCACCAGCTCATCCAGCTGCTTTAAGATTTGGTGTGTCTCTTCCTCATCCGTGGACAAGACTGTTGTGTCATCCATGAAAGCTTTCAGAGGAGGCATCTGGTATCCATCTCCCAGATTCACTGGACCTGAACTCTTCATTGCAGCTTTCAAGATGACTTCCATTGCCAACACGAACAGTATGGGAGAGATTGCACAGCCCATTGCAATGCCCCTCTAGGTCTATCCAGTCCGTGGTGTATTCTTTGGTAGAGAACCGCATTGAGAACCCTTGGAAATACTTCCTCAGCATTGTTCGGATGTTTTCTGGGATGTGATACATTTCAAGAGCCAGCTGGATCATATCGTGTGGAACTGATCCATATGCATTCGCCAGATCAAGCCAAACTACGTCAATGTCTCTCTTCTCTGTTCTTGCTTTTTGGATGGCATCCCAAATCAACGTGGCATGTTCCAAGCATCCAGGCATTCCTGGTATGCCTCCCTTTTGGACTGACATATCCAGATACTTGTTTTCAGTCAGGTATTTGTCAATCTTGCTGCCATAACAGAGAAGAAGATTTTCCCCTCGACGTTCAGAAGTGATATTGGCCTGAACTGATTGATGCTGCTGGAGTTCTGCTCCTTCGGAATGTACAC
>CM060314.1:4977971-5012971 GCA_030674185.1 Monoplex corrugatus | reverse complement strand
TCATGTCCGTGCCCGCCACCACCCAGCCACTGCCTGCAGGCTGCTGGTTAGAACAGTTCTGGCAACGGAGGATGGCGCCTAATGTGTGACGGCCCACACACTGCCTGCAGGACTGACGCTGATCCACTGGTAACCCCAACCTTCATAATGCCATCCACTTCCAGCAGGGAGTGACGATGAAATTGCAGGCCTGTAGAAGGAATCATTCCATCTGTTGACTCCCCACATAATGTTGGTGCCCACGTCTAACTGAACCAAGAGACCATCGCAGTGAACCCAGTCAGAGCCAGAGCTGAAGGGATCTTCATAGGTGCCTGCTCTGTAGAAGACTTGGTCACTGGCGTTGACGCCCCAGGTTCCAGCTGGACCTACAGACACATGACTTAGGCCGCCTGAAATCTCCTTCCAGCATTTATGTGGGCTGACTGTGGAAGTGGGGCATAGGCTGGGTTGGTCGTACGATGAGTCCACGTGATCTGTAACACCAATCACACAACTCGTACTGTTGTCAAGCCACATTCACTGTCACTCACTCCCTATCGCTCTGTCCACTATAACTTATATTCAGATTCTGGTGGGACGTTTTCATAGTTTTTTAAGTATCAGTAGATGTTTTACATGTGCAAGGATTTGGTCATGTATGGGAGCAGCAGAGTGTGGACAGCCTACACCCGTTTGTTCATTGTTTTAAGCAAAGACTGTTGTTGGCAAGAATGCGAAAGTCACATATACAGTAGTGAAGGCAGGTGTTCAATACATAGAACGTTTAAGACAGGAACCTTAGTGACCAAACTGAATAGATTCACTGAAAACCAGAGCTCAAGTTTACAAAAAGAGAAGCTTATGACACCAAGTTTTATAAATAAGCTTGTGAAGCCCAAATTTTATAAAAATGAAAGTTTGTGGAGCTCCAAGTTTTATTAAAATGAAAGCTTATGGAGCTCCAAGTTTTATAAGAAATGAAAGCTTGTGGAGCTCCAAGTTACATAATAAATGAAAGCTTGTGAAACTCCAAGTTTTGTAAAAAAATGAAAGCTTGTGGAGTTCCAAGTTTTCTATGCAGTAGATGAAATATTTTGATTGCTCAGGTGACTGTTTTCAGTCTTAGTGTTGCACCAGATAAAAGAACTACATAGCATCATGATTGCCATCCTCATCGACATCATTATCGTAGCATTGTAAAACCTGTGCCAGCTTCTGTGGCCATTAATTTAAAGTGGCGTTGAAAATGGGACTAAAAAAAGAAAAAAAAAGAAAATGTTTTATTTGTTTATCTGTTTGTCTGTTTGTTTACTTATTTGTTTGTTTGTCTTTGTCGTTTGCCAAGCAGACAGTCCATGGATTCCTACTTTTGGTGCTGACATCGTACTGACCTTCAGTCATGACATAGAGCCGGTAGCCAGGTGCGTCCAGCAGGGTGAAGTGACCACACAAAGCACACAGCACACACGTCCTGTCTGTGGCACTGTAGGCATAGCTGCCACACGGATACTTGCTGGCGCAGCGCACTGCACACGTCACTGCACTGACGCCAGTATACGTCACAATGGCGTCACCACTGAGTCGTTTGTTGACGTACTGAGGGATGGTGGTGAAAGACATTTTTCTCTCCGCCCCACATCTGAAAGCAACACGAATTTGTTTCCTATTTCAGAGAGAACTTTATTATTGTTTTTTTTAAATCAAATAGCAGACTTCAATGTAAGAACTAATTGGAGACAGGAGAGTTATCATGAGGCATTCATCGCACCTGGACAATTCCATATGCGCTCCACTCAAACGTGCCAGCAGTTATCTGGCAAATTCCATGAGCCTGCGCAAAACCCTATGCACTGCCAAAGTCTTGACATGGGGAGTGATCAGGGAACTGTGAAACACTAAGCTGACACCACTAAAATTATAGAAACATTGAGACAGGCAGCCAGCAGACCAGTCTTTTTTAATGTAGCGCACACCGGGATTCGAACCCAAAACCATTAGCATGTGAATCCGACATCTAAACAAACCAAGTTACTGGGGCCCAGGGAGAGAGTTTTGTTGTGGAAGTATATACAGTGCTGTGTCATGCTGAACACGTTCTCTATGGTGGATCCAAAAGATATAGCGGTTAAATTTTGCTATGGAAGTACCTACATTGCTATGTTATGCTGACCATGTGAATAACACACACCTGAGTGTGCAGGATGGGACCCACAGCGCCAATGCCTCACCACTCACTGGACAATCACCTCCCAAGCTCCCAAGTTCACATGGTAGCCATTTCACCATGCAAACGGGGGCTGTCCATGACCCATTTGGACCAATGACAATGACAATGACAATGATACTTTATTTTCCAACGATAAACGTTATTGGCTAGAAGCCATTTTTCAAACTTGCCGTTGCTGTTCTATATACATGACATTTGCAACAAGTACAGCTCAAGGTAAGATACATGTTGAATACTAAAATTAAGATAACATTACAATGACATTAAGAAAACGTACACAGTCAACACTTAAAACAGATAGATAGACAGACAGATAGACAGACAGATAGACAGACTGATAGATAGACAGACAGACAAACAGACAGACAGATAAATAGATAGATAGATAGATAGATAGACAGATAGATAGGTAGATATACAGATGAACAAGTAGATAAATTAATGAATAAATAAATATATAAATAAAGATAATGTTAATAACATCAATGCTGCTGCTGCTGCTGCTGCTGGTGTTAATGATAATTATAATGATAATGATAATAAGAATGATGATGATGATAGTGATAATGATAATAATAATAATAACAAACAATGACTAACAGATAGATGAGTTATCAGTTACCTTGTTTTCAAACCGAATACCAGGATGAGAAGATGACAAACCCTGGGACATAGCCACACAACGCGCACCAACCAGGTCCAGCCCAGCTACTGGACCAAGACAGAACGGAAGACCCCTCTCTCACTTTACTTTTGGCCGTCATCTCTCTATCAGGCAGTCCGTCCTGCCACCAGCTGTCATAGCTGCCAGCTCTTTTCCCCTTACTATAGTCTCAATACTTAGCAGGTGGAAGCTCCCAATGTTGCTTCACCACAACCACAAGGGGTGTACATGTACGTACGGCTGCAAAAGTGGCCAGGCATGATGCTCTAGACAAATCACATTTTGCTGTTCAGCAAGGTCTGACAATGTCCTCAGAGGAATCCCAAGGGTCACCACCAGGACTTTCCCTGCAGTCATCAGGCCTGATTCCCTGAAACCAGCTGCACGTTGAAGTGAACAAGAAACACCCGAGGGTGCTGGATAGGACCCAGAGCACCAATGCCTCACCACTCTCAGGACAATCGACCCCCAGCTAGCGATGTATGTGACAAGGTTTTGTTGGTATCGTCAAAAATGGTCGTGACTGCTGAAGTGACTAGGACTTAACGACGTCCACAGAATGACAAAACGTGAACACAAGCAAAGTTTACTTGTTCCAAACCTTAGAAAGACAAAATATTAGATAAAAATTTTAAAAAAAAATTGTCGTCGTGGCTGAAAAATGGGGATGATTTAGAAAATAAATTTTTTTTTTCAAAAAACAACCCAAGGATCGGGTTTTTAACCGTTTTCCCGATACGGGGGAAAATTTAAAAACCTGGTAGAAAAAGAAACCCGGGGGCATAGGACCAAAAAGAAGCCTCCCCTTGGCCCCCCCCACGCATTTTGTCGGGGGTTAAAAAAAGGGTTTTCCCTAAGGCTAATTTAAACAGTCCCCTTTTCCTAACAAAAAAAAGTTTACTGTCCCCCTTAAAAGCCAAAAATGGATGAGAAAAAAAACATCGGAAAAAATTGAAGGCCCAAGGACAAAACCACAAAAAAGGGAAAAATCGCGTATTTAAAAAAAATCCGGAAAACCCCCCCGTTAAAGCCAGGGAAACAGGGGGAGGGACCAAAAAAAACCCTTTAAATAGAAAAAAACACCAACCCCAGAAATTTTAAACCCCCTTTTTAAAAGGGAGGAAAAGTACAAACACCCCCCAGAATTTTCAAAACCCGGTTTTTGAAAATTTATTACTGTCAAACCCAAAAAAAAATTTTTAAAAACCGCGTAAGAGGGGAAAATGTAAAAAACCCCCAAAAAACAATCAAGGGGGAAGGGGGGTTTTTTGAAAAAACCAAAAAACTTTAAAAGGGGGAAAGGCCTGACAAAACCCCAAACCCAAAAACACCCAATCAAACCTTTTCAAAAGCCTTGAAATAGGAAAAAAAACCCCAAAGAAACTTTCAATAAAATTTTGGGCGGGTTTATAAAAACCCCAAAAAAAAAATTTTTTAAAAACCCCTTTTGGGGTTGAAAATAGTAACAAACACCCCCAAAAATTTAATCAAGGGCCTTTGAAAGGCCAAAAAAAAAACACCCCCCAGGAATTTAAAAGGTTTTTTAAAGGGCCAAAAATAAAAAAAACCCACCAAACCAAAACCCCCTTTTTTGGGAATTTAAAAAAAAAAACAAACAAAATTTTTAAATGCCTTTTTCAAATCCCTGAAAATTTAAAAAACACACAAGACTTTCTTTTAACTGGCCTTTGCAAGATCCCCCTTAAATTTAAAAACCCCAAACACAAAACATTTCTAATGGCCTTTAAAATTTAAACCCCCAAAAACAAAAAAACCCAAAATCCGCTGCAAAGCCCAAATAGTTAACCCACAGGCCTTCCCCTTTCAATGGGAAGTAACTTTTTTGGAAAAACACCACCCCGGGGCTCTTTTTAACGGCCCCCGCGAAAAGGGGGCCCCACAGGGTTTAAACTGTTTTTTTTTTAAAGTCCTTTTGAAGAACAACCCCAACGGGTTTTTAAAAATCCCTATCAATTTGGTTTTGAGGGCCCCCCACTCTCAGGGTTTTGGGGGAACCAAAAACCCGCCGGGGGGGCCGGGGAAAGATAAAAAAAAGGGGGGGAAAGGGTTTTAAGGGGGCCCCTTTTTGGGGGGGGGTTGTCTGCGATTAGTGGTCCTTACTTGGGGAAACCCCTTTTTTTTTTTCCTTTGCATTCCCCCATGAAAAATTTTTTTCCGGTGGGGCCCATGGGGGGGTTTTTTTTCGTTTCTTTCTGGGGGGTTGTTTCCGAAAATGTTTGGGGCCGGGGCATCGTTTAACCGGGGGTTTTGGGTTTTGTTTTGCCGGGGGGGTGGCTGGGTAGGGTTTATTTTTTGGTGAACCCCCCCTTTTCCCGATTTTTACGGGTATTCCCCCCCCTTAGGTTTTGGGGGCCCTTTGGGGTTGTTGTTTCCTCTTTGGGGGGGATTTCCCCTGGGTTTTCCCCCATTTTTTTACCCCAGTGGAGTTTTTTGGTTTTGTCCCTTGCTTTCCCTTTTGGGTCGTTGGTGTTTTTGGGGGTTTTCCAACACCCCTTTTGTTCCTGGGGCCAATTTAAAATTTTGGTGTATGGTTGGTTTAGGTCCGGGGGGGGAAAAAAACCCTTTTGGGTAGGGGTTTTCCAGCATTTGGGAGGGGGCACTTTCGGTTTGTCGGGGTTTGGGTTGTTCAATGTTTTTGTGGTGGGGGGGATATGTTTTTTTTAACCCCCCCCCGCTTTTCCCCCTAAGTTTTCCCTACGCTTTGGGGAGATGGGGGTGGCCATCATCTTTTGGATTTCCCACCATGGTTTGGGGGGCGCCCATTCGGGGGAAATTTTATTGGGGGGCCCCAATGGTGAAACCCCCCCTCCCCCAATATTTTTCCCTTTTCCCCTTCCCCTCACCAAAGAAAAGGGGGGAAAAGGGGAAAAAAGGGAGAGAGGGGATCAGGACCAAAAACAAGGACAGGGGGGAAGGAAAAACCGGGAAAAAAAAAGGGGAAAAAAAGGGGGGAAAAAACTAAAATAAAGGGGAGAAGAGACGGGGGAAGAAGAGACAAGAGGGGAAAGAAAAGAAAAAACCCACAGAGGGAAAAAAAAGGGGAACAAAAGAAAAACAAAAACGGAAAGAAGAAGAAAGAAAATAGAAGGAAAACTTTTTTAAAAACAAGGAAACAATAAACCCGAAAATTAAAACCCAATTTCATCCCCCTGTTTTTTTAAACCGGATGTAAACCCCTAACAAAAATTATCCCCTGGAATTGGGTTTTTGAAAAATGTAAAAAACCAGACAAATTTTAAAAAACACCAAATGAAAATTTAAAACAGCAACACCCAAATCATGCTCACAAGGAACTGGCGGGGCATCTAAACCAAATTACCACCCGGTAACGCCCAAAAAAAATTGGGGGGAAAACAAAAAAATGGAGATGGTGGAACCCCCACAGGTCCCCTCTTAAACCCAGTACAGTGCCTTGTTATTTTAATAAATTTTAAAAAAGGAACAAAAAAAATTGGCTTTATTTAAAAACCCCAAGAGGGCGTGAACGATGGAAATTTGCCCCAATCGATCCAGTCAGTCAAATGTGGTTTTGTTGTTAAAAATTTTTTTTAAAAAAAAAAAAGGTTTTTTTTTAAAAATTTTTAAATTAAAAAAAGAAATTTTAAAGGGGTTTCTTTTCAAGGGGTTTTTTCAATCCCAAATGTAATTGAAATCAAATGGGGAAAATACATATCAGAATGGGCACTTTTACAATTCGAGGAAATTTAACAATAAAAAAGGGGGGGGTTTTACTTTTCCCTTTTCAATGTAAAATGAACAATCGAGGGCCCATGTTACTTTCCCTATGGGGCCCAAAATAAACAAAAACAAGGGCTTTTTTCCAACAAGGGGCCCAAATGCCAATAAGGGAAATTGCCCCCCAAATTTCACAATGAACAAAAAAATGGGGTTTATCTGTTCCCAACCAAAAGGGAAAAATAAAAAAAAGGGGGCTTTATTTTCCTCACACATGGGCCAAGTGAACAGATACAGAATGTGGTTTTATTGTTCACATCAAAATGATAACAATGAACAAAAAAAAGGGTTTTTTTCACATCACCAGAGGAACAAGTGAAAAATACAAAATGGGCTTTATCTGTTAAATCAACTATTTAAAAAGGGTAACGAAAAAATACAAATGAAAAAAGAACAAAAAAAATTGCAAAAAAAAACAAAAAATTTTTTTTAAAATTGACAAAAAAAAAGGAAAAAAAAGAAAAGAAAAGAAAAAAAAGAAAAAAAAAAAAAAAAAAGAAAAGAAGAAGAAGAAGAAGAAGAAGAAAAAAGAGGAGAGGAAAAAAAAAAGAAGAAAAAAAAAGAGGGGGGAAGAGAAAGGGAAAAAAAAGGAAAAAGAAGAGAAAAAACCAACCGGAAAAATGAGTTTAAAAATTTTGAGTTTTTTAAAGGAAAAAAAACAAAAATATAAATACTAGCAGTAAAAAAACTTTTGTTAATAACAAACCCCCCCCCAACCCCCCCCCCCCCCCAAAAAAAAAAACCCCAATTTGACGAAAAAAAAACAAAAAAACAAACTTTAAAAAATAAGAAAAAAAGGAAAAAAACCCAAGGCCCAAAATAAATAATTTGATTATTTTGACAATGACGAACAACTGAACCAAACGCAGGGGGAACGATTATTGGTTCAAAAATTATATGATGGGGGTGGTTGAATGAACCCCCCCCTTCCTCTACGACATTTTTTTCTACACTCTATAACTTTTATTTTAATACCCAAAAACCTACCACCCAACCACCAACCACCCAACCAACCAAAACCAACCAACCCTATCACTAAAAACTAACAACAAAAACAAACAAACTAAAAAATTAAAAACCACACACAACCCCCAAAACCCCAAAATTAAAAACTACTCCCCCCCCCTTTTACTTACCTACTATTGACTCCCGCCCGACTGACCGGCTGAAAACCAACTTTTTAAAAACCAAAACCCAAACCAAAACCCAACCAACCTTCCCCCAAAAAGAAAAACCGCAAACCAGAAAAAGAGAAAAAAAAACCCCAACCACTTACACCTGGAAAAACCCCAAACCAAAAAAAGGCCGAAAAGGAAAGAAAAGTCGCCCCCGGGGGACGCCGCAAAAAACACCAACATTCCCCCAAAACCCGAATAACTCCCCCCCCCACAAAAATCGGCCCAAACCCTTTTCCCTTTCGCCTTGGAAAAAAAATTTTTTTTCCCCAAAAAAACAAAACAAAAAAAAAAAACAACCCCGGCCATTGTACCCATTCACCCTTTGCCCCCCGCCCTTTCAAAAAAAAAACCCAAAAACGTGTCAAAATTTCCTTGCCAAAAAATTTTAAAAATTTTTTTTTTTTTTTTAAAAACCCTTTTTTTGCCCCTAACGTCTTTTTGGGTTGTTTTTTTTTTCTTTTTTTCGGTTTTTTAAACCCCCGGTGTCATTTTTTCCTTTTTCTTTTTTTTTTAAACCCAGTAATTCAATCTTTTCCCTTAGAAACCACTTTGGTCAAATTTGTTTACTTTCTGGAACCCCCCTTTCCCGAATAAATTTTTTAAAACTCGACTTCCCCTATTTTAAATTTATAACTCGTTTAAAAATTTTTCAGAACTTTTTTCTGATTGGTTAAAGGGTTGGTCTTTTTTTTTGATTTTTTAAGGTGTTCCCGGGGGTTTTCCCCTTCTTTTTTTTTCCCACGGGGAAATTTTTTTTCTGGGTTGGAAAATGGCAGAATTACCCTTTGCCTCCCCAATAATTCTTGGGTTGAAAGGGCCGATTTCCCCCACTTGCCGAAAATAATCCCAAAAGGCCTCAACAAAAAGGCTGCCCCTTCCTTGGGGTTTGCACGTTAAAGCCCCGGATTAAAAACGTGACGGGCTTGCCCGGTTTTTTTTTAAAAACTTGAAGAGCAGGAATTCCGGCCCCCTTGAAACCATTACCCTTTTTCAAGTCCAAAAAAAAGTGTTTTTGGGTTTTTTTTTTTTTTGGGGGGGTGTGTGTGTGTTTTGTGTGTGGTTGTGTGTGTGTGTGTGTTTTGTGTTGGGGGTGTGTTGGACGCCGGTATTGGTGTGTGGTGTGTTGTTGGGTTTATTTTTGCAGACGAAATTTGTTTTTTTTTTTTTTTTATTTTTTAAGTTTTATGATTTTTATATATTTTTATTTTATTTTCTTCTTTTTTAATATATTTTACTTCTTTTTTCTTCTTTCCTTTTTCTTTTTTCTTTCTTCTTTTTTTTCTTTTCTTTTCTTTTCTTTTCTTTTCTTTTCTTTCTTTTCTTTTTTTTTTTTTTTTTTTTTTTCCCCTCTCCCTCCTTATAATAAAAAGTTTTAATCCTTCCCCTGGGCCCCCGGGAAGGTTTAAAAGGGGTTGGGGGGGACATAAAACCCCTGCACGCCCCTTAAAAAATTTGAATTTCAGGGGAACTACTTTTTTCTATCAAATAAAAATTTAAGGAAATTTGGCGATCTTTTTAAAAGAAAATGAGGTAGGTTTTACTACTTTAAAGAGAAAAAGGAGGATTTAAAAAAGAGAAGAGGAGAGGAGAGGTGAGAGACAGCCAGACCCCAGCCAAAAAAAAAGAGGGAGGAGAGAGGGGAGGAGAGGGGAGAGAAGAGAGGAGCAAGGCAGAGGCAGAGAGACGACAGAAAAAGAGAAGGAGAAAAAAAGACGAGACAGAGACAGAGAGGGGACAGTCAGACAGTCAGACTACATACAAAAAGGGGGGACAGACAGACAGGACAAAACAGAGGGACGGAACGGAAAAAAGAGACAGACAGGGGCAAAAAAAAGAGGGGGCGAAGACAGACGACAAAAGAAAGAAGAGAGGAAGAGACAGAAGCAAAAAAAAGAAAAGAAAGAGAGAGAGAGAGAGAAAGAAAAGAGAGGAGAGACGAAGAAAATAGAAGTAAGAAGTTAAAAGGGAAGAGAGAGAGAGAGGAGAGAGAGAGAGAGGACAGATTAGACAAAAAAGAAATGCGATCGAAAAGGAAAAGGGAGGGGAGGAGGGGGGAAGATGGGGAAAAAATGAGAAAGAGTGAGAAAAAGGGGAAGAGTAAGGGGGAAAGTAAAAAAGAGAGAGAAAGAAAGAGGGGGGGGGGAAAAAAAAAGACAGGGTGGAGAGAGAAAAGAAAAGAAAGAGAAAAAAAGGGAAAGGAAGAGAGAGAGGGGGGGGGGAATTGGGATGGGGGAGGGACCCACAAGCAAAAAAAAATTAAAAAAGGGGAAAAAAAAAAAGGGGTTTTTCCTTGCTAAGGTAAAAAAAAGGCCTGGGGGTTTCATTTTCAAAAAAAGTTCCTGCTGGGAAGGTTTTTTGCTTTTCGAGGGTCCGGGGGGGAAAAAGCCAAAAATCGGGAAATTGCCCACGCCCCACGGGCCATTCGGTCCCCCAATTACCGCCTCCCCTTGGGGGCCACCTTTTTTTTTTGGGCCCCCCTTTTTTTGGGGCCCCAACCCCTTGGGCCCTTGTTTGTTTTTGTCAATTTTTAAAATTTTTGGACTGTTTTTTTTTTCCGTTTGAATTGGGTTTTTGCCCCCCTTTTTTTGCCCCTTTTCCAAAAAAGGGTCTGTGAGGCCTTTGTTTTTGGGGTAAATCCAAGATTTTATCTTCTTTTTAATTCTTTTTTGGGGGAAAAAAATTTTTCCAAATTTTCTTTATTCTTCTTATTTTCCCCAACAGTTACTCCGAAAAACTACATCCCCTTTTTTTTTAAAAAAATTTTTTTTCCCTCCAGAATTTTTCCCCCCCAAAAACAAAAGGGAAAAAAGTTTTTTTCCCCAAAATTCCCCCGGGCCCCCGTTTTAACTGGGGAAAAACAATTAATTTTCCTTTTCAGTTTGCTAACCCCCAGCTAAAAACCCCCCTTTTTTTGGGGTTTTTCAAAAAAGGGGGGGGGGAAAGGAAGGGAAAACCCCGGGTAAAATAAAATTTGAGGGGGGGGAAAAAAAAGGGAAAGGAAATAACCTGACCAAAAAAAAATCTATAAGTTTGTCCCCCAACCCGGGGGGGGCCCAATAGTTTTGTTTTTTTTTTTTCTTTTTAAAAAAGGTTTGTTCTTTAAAAAAAGGTCTTTTTTTTGGTTTTTTTCTTTGTTTTTGTTTTTTCAAAAAAAAATTTTTTTTTCCCCCCTACATTTTTTGGCAAAATCCAAGGGGGGGTTTAAAGAAGCATTGGGGAAGGGAAAAAAATTTTAAAGGGGGGTCCAATACCAATTAAAAAAAAAAAAAAAAAAACACAAAAAAACCAAAAAAACCCCCCCAACAACACACACACACTCCACCACACACACACACACACACACCACACACACCAACACACCCCAACCACACCCCCAAAAACCCACCCCACACACACCCCCCAAACACACACACACACACCACCCCCCAAACCCCCCCAAAAACACACACCCAAAAAAAAAACAAACCCAAAAACTTACATAAAACAGAATTCCCCCAATTTTAAGGAAAAGATGAAATTTTAAGAAAGGGATAAAAAACTAAAAAAAATCTGAATGCGTAAATAAAAAAAAAAAAAGGGGGAAAAAAAACTTTTCCCAAAAAAAAAGTAAATTTAAATTTTACTTTTTTCCCCGGGCAGAAAAAAATTTTGAAAAAAAAATTTAAATTTGGATTTTCCCCTATTTTTCCTAAAAAAAAAAAGGTTCCAAAAAACCGACAAAATACAAAATTTTGGGAAACTTTAAATGAAACCAAAAGGGGGACCCCCCCCAAAAAAAGGGCCCAAAAAAATAGAAAAAAAAAAACAAACCTTTTTATACAAAGAAAGAAGGGCTTTTTAGGGTTTTAAGGGAAAGACCCCCCCCAAAAAAAAAAAAAAAAAGGAAAAAATGTTTGCTGTTTAGGTGAAAAAAAGTTTTGTCATAAAAAAATAAATTAAAATTTATTTTCAACCTTTTTTCTTGTTTGCTTTTCAAATAAAAATTGCAAGCCGTTTTTTGGGGGGTTTTAAGGGGCCCCTTTTTTTTGGTATGTGGTTGTAAATTTTGTTTGGTTTTAATGTTTTTTTAAGCTTTTCAAAGGGTTAATTCGGTATTTTCAAGGTTTGTTGGTTTTTCCAACTTGTTTTTTAATGCATTTTTTCCAAAAGGAAAAACAAATAGGACGTTCATATTTTTTTAAAAACCACCAAACCAGGGTTTAAATTTCCTTTAAATTAATTTTTAAAAAAATTTTTTTTTAAAAAATTTTTTTTTATTTACATTTCAAAATAAATGATAAATTTTTTCCCTTTTTAAAACAGTAAATTTTCTGTCATTTTTTGATAAAGTGTATTTAAAATTTTGTTAAAACAGTTTTTAAATCTTTAAATCCGGGAATACGGTAACCCGGGAAATTTTAAAATCCGGGACTTTTGGTGCCGGGTTTTAAAAATTAATCCCCGTTGAAGTTTTTAAACCCCAGGCTACGTTGTAAGGTAATTTTAAATCCCTGTACTTTTTAAGGGGAAATTTTTAAAAAGGAACCTTTTTTTAAGTAATTTTAAACCTGAACAGGGGGAAATTTTTAAAAAATGAAACTTTTCGGGTTTTTAAAAAAGAATTTTTTAACCAAAAATTTTTAAAAAATGAGGGTTTGTTTTGAAAGAAAATATTTTAAAAAACCCAAAAATAAAGGGGTTTTTTAACGGGGGCCTTTTTTATTCAGATTTTTAATAAAAATTTAAAACCCCAGGTTTTTTTAAGGCTTTATCCAAAAATTTTTAAAAAAAAAGAGTATTGGAAAAGGGGGTTTTAAAAAGGGTTTTTGGGGGTAAAAAGAAATTTTTTAAAAAAAGGTTTTTTTTAAACCGGAATTTTTAAAAAAAAATGACATATTTAAAACCCCATAGTCTTTTTGCCACAATCTTTAGAAACCGAATTTTAAAAAAAACAGAAACCCAAAAAAAAATTTTTAAAACATGCGTCTTGGAACCGCTTCCCTTTTTAAAACAATTTAATTTGGGTTTTTAAAAAAAAAGATTAAACCGCAATCTTTTAAAACATGAGATTTTAGAAAAATTTTTTTATCATGCGGGGAAACAAAAATTTTTTTGGTTAAAAAGCAATTTTTTTTTTTTTAAATTGACGATTGGAAAAAGTAATTTTTAACAATGACGTTTTGTTGAAAACCAGCAACTTTTAAAATAAGACACTTTAAAAACAGCACTCTTTTTATAAAATTTGACGTAGTTGCTGTAAACCAGAAATTTTTAATTGCTTGGGGACAAGAACATGATGACAAATTTTGCGAATTGATCATGAAAATATTATAGAAAAAGGTTAGATGTGTTTCAGCTTAAGGCACGCCGGCATTTAATCTTTTTTGAAAAAAATAGTAAAATTTTGTACTGGGGTCCACACCCCAAAAAACCCGCCCTTTCGTCTGATAGATGTCCCTTGCTCCGCCCTCCCGGGGGGGTAGCCGGGGCCCCCCCCCCCCCCCCCCCCCCCCCCCCCCCCCCCCCCCCCCCCCCCCCCCCCCCCCCCCCCCCCCCCCCCCCCCCCTGGTTGGGCAGCAGTTCCACATTTTTTAACCCACATCCCCCTGCCACGCCACCCCCAGTAGTGCCCGCCCCCCCCCCATTTTCCTTGGGGCCCCGGTTAAAACTTTTTGGGGGCAATGGGGAGGGGCCCCTGATGTGCGAGGGGCCCCACACGCCTTGGGGCTGCGCTGTCCAGGGTTTTCCCAAAAATTGAGGGGACCATGGGGACTGACGATGAAATTGGGGAGATGTTTTCCCCCCCCCCCCCCCCCCCACCCCCAAAAAAACCCCCCCCCAGTCCGGGCCAGGCTAAGGGTCTTTTGGTGCCGCTCGAAAGAGGACCGCAGAGCCCCGGTTAGCGGCCAGGATTTGATAGGCCCCCTGAAATTCCCCCCCATTTATGGGGGCCCTGACTGGGGAAAAAGGGGTGTGGGTTGGGAGTGAGCCACGTGTCGTACCCAAGACAAAAACTCACACTAGTTTTCAAACCTATTCACTTCACTCCCATCGCTTGTCCCTTAAACGTGGATTTTCAGATTCAAAGGGGGCTTTTTTATGGTTTTTTTTAATACATAGAGTTTTCATGTGCAAGGTTTTGGGGCATGTAGGGCAGCAAGTGTGGCAGCCTACACCGTTTGTTCATTGTTTTAAGCAAAGACGTTGTTGGCAAGAATCGAAAATCACTATACCGTATGAAGGCATGTTTCAATACTAGAAAAATTTAAGACAGGAACCTTGTGACCAAACTGAATAGTTCACTGAAAACCGTAGAGTCCAAGTTTTTTAAAAAAAAAGAAAGCTTGTGGGGGCCCCAAATTTTTTTTAAAAGAAAGCTTATGGACTCAAGTTTTTTTAAGAAATGAAAGCTTGGAGGTCCGTTACTAATAAAGAAAGCTTGTGAAACTCCCGTTTTGTAAAAAAAATGAAAGCTTTTTGGGGCTCCAATTTTTCTATGCAGAGAAATATTTTGATTCTCGGGGGGGGTTTTTTTGTCTTTGTGTTGCACCCCATAAAAAATACTCATTGTTTCACCTCACGAATCATTATCATAGCATTGTAAACCTTGCCCCCTTTTGTGGCCATTAATTAAATGGGGGTTTAAATGGGCCAAAAAAGGGAAAAAAAAAGAAAAATTTTTATTTTTACTGTTTGTCGTTTGTTTACTTGTTTGTTTTTTGTCTTTGCGTTTGCCAAGCAGACGTCCAGGATTCCTACTTTTGGGGCTGACATCGACTGACCTCAGTCAGACATAGAGCCGGGGGCCAGGGCGTCCAGCAGGGTGAAGTGACCACACAAGCACACAGCACACACGTCCTGTCTGTGGCACTGTAGGCAAGCTGCCAACGGATATTGCTGGGGGAGCGCACTGCACACGTCACTGCATGACCCCCCAGTATACTCACAATGGCGTCACCACGAGTCGTTGTTACGTACTGAGGGTGGTGGTGAAAAAACTTTTTCTCTCCCCCCCACATTGAAACAACACGAATTTGTTTCCTATTTGAGAGAACTTTATTTTTTTTTTTTTTAAATAAATAGCAGACTTCAATGTAAAACTAATTGGGACAGGAGAGTTATCATAGGATTCATCGCACCTGGGGAATTCCATATGCCTCCACCAAAGTGCCGCAGTTATCGGCAAATTCCATGAGCCTGCGCAAAACCCTATGCATGCCAAAGTCTTACATGGGGGAGTGTCAGGGAACGTGAAACACTACTGACACACTAAAATTATAGAAACATTTGGCAGGCGCCGCAGACCGTCTTTTTAAAAATAGCGCAACCGGGATTTGAACCCAAAACCTTTTCATTGGGGAACCGACTCTAAACAAACCCCAATTACTGGGGGCCCCGGGAGAGGTTTTGTTGTGGAAAATTTTATACTGCTGTGTCAGCTGAACCGTTTCTATGGTGGATCCAAAGATTAGCGGTTAAATTTTGCTAGGGGAATACCTAATTGCTATGTTATCTACCATGTGAATAACCACACCGGGGGGTGCGGATGGGACCCACACGCCAATGCCTCACCACTCGCTGGACAATCACCTCCCAAGCTCCCAAGTTCACATGGTAGCCATTTCACCATGCAAACGGGGGCTGTCCATGACCCATTTGGACCAATGACAATGACAATGACAATGATACTTTATTTTCCAACGATAAACGTTATTGGCTAGAAGCCATTTTTCAAACTTGCCGTTGCTGTTCTATATACATGACATTTGCAACAAGTACAGCTCAAGGTAAGATACATGTTGAATACTAAAATTAAGATAACATTACAATGACATTAAGAAAACGTACACAGTCAACACTTAAAAACAGATAGATAGACAGACAGATAGACAGACAGATAGACAGACTGATAGATAGACAAACAGACAAACAGACAGACAGATAAATAGATAGATAGATAGATAGATAGACAGATAGATAGGTAGATATACAGATGAACAAGTAGATAATTTAATGAATAAATAAATATATAAATAAAGATAATGTTAATAACATCAATGCTGCTGCTGCTGCTGCTGCTGCTGCTGTTAATGATAATTATAATGATAATGATAATAAGAATGATGATGATGATAGTGATAATGATAATAATAATAATAACAAACAATGACTAACAGATAGATGAGTTATCAGTTACCTTGTTTTCAAACCGAATACCAGGATGAGAAGATGACAAACCCTGGGACATAGCCACACAACGCGCACCAACCAGGTCCAGCCCAGCTACTGGACCAAGACAGAACGGAAGACCCCTCTCTCACCTTACTTTTGGCCGTCATCTCTCTATCAGGCAGTCCGTCCTGCCACCAGCTGTCATAGCTGCCAGCTCTTTTCCCCTTACTATAGTCTCAATACTTAGCAGGTGGAAGCTCCCAATGTTGCTTCACCACAACCACAAGGGGTGTACATGTACGTACGGCTGCAAAAGTGGCCAGGCATGATGCTCTAGACAAATCACATTTTGCTGTTCAGCAAGGTCTGACAATGTCCTCAGAGGAATCCCAAGGGTCACCACCAGGACTTTCCCTGCAGTCATCAGGCCTGATTCCCTGAAACCAGCTGCACGTTGAAGTGAACAAGAAACACCCGAGGGTGCTGGATAGGACCCAGAGCACCAATGCCTCACCACTCTCAGGACAATCGACCCCCAGCTAGCGATGTATGTGACAAGGTTTTGTTGGTATCGTCAAAAATGGTCGTGACTGCTGAAGTGACTAGGACTTAACGACGTCCACAGAATGACAAAACGTGAACACAAGCAAAGTTTACTTGTTCCAAACCTTAGAAAGACAAAATACTGGATAGACGAAAACACAGACAAAGGTACAGATGAAAAGATGAATGAAGGACAGACACAAGGACAGACAATCACACGGAAAGGAAAGAGGAAAAGTGCAGCTGTATGTTGAAGGAAAATCCAGGTAACCCCCCTCGTTGAAGCCAGTGGAAAGCAGGAAGGCATGACCACAGAACTAGATGGCCTGTACAATAGTAACAAACACCGCACCAGAAACATTTCAATCAACTGGCCTTTGTCGAGATGGCCTTTAGAAATAGTAACAAACACCACACCAGAAACATTTCAATCAACTGGCCTTTGTCAAGATGACCTGTAGAAATAGTAACAAAACACCACACCAGAAACATTTCAATCAACTGGCCTTTGTCAAGATGGCCTGTACAATAGTAACAAACACCACACCAGAGACATTTCAATCAACTGGCCTTTGTCAAGATGGCCTGTAGAAATAGTGACAAAACACCACACCAGAGACATTTCAATCAACTGGCCTTTGTCAAGATGGCCTGTAGAAATAGTAACAAACACCACACCAGAGACATTTCAATCAACTGGCCTTTGTCAAGATGGCCTGTAGAAATAGTGACAAAACACCACACCAGAGACATTTCAATCAACTGGCCTTTGTCAAGATGGCCTGTAGAAATAGTGACAAAACACCACACCAGAGACATTTCAATCAACTGGCCTTTCAAATGGCCTTAGAAATAGTGACAACAACACCCACACCAGAGACATTTCAATCAACTGGCCTTTGTCAAGATGGCCTGTAGAAATAGTAACAAACACCACACCAGAGACATTTCAATCAACTGGCCTTTATCAAGGTTGCATGACAGACAACACCAACACAAACTCATCAGACTCAGGACAAAAGACACCGATAGATTAATGTCCCTGACAGGCCGGTTCTCCGCGTTCAGATGGAGAAGATAACTCTTCTCTTCCCAGATTAACACCGAGGTCCCCAGGGGGCGTGCAGTTGGTGGTAACAGGACATGCCTATCATGCGATAACACGTTGTGGTTTCCGATCACTGATGGAACGTGTTTTCTTTTAATTCCTCCTTCCCCTTTCTCTTCTCCCCTCAAGACCTTTCCTTCGTATACAGCTTATGCGCAGTATGAGGCTCGTGCCATCATCATTTTGGATCTTCACCATCACATGGCATCAGTGGCGTCAGTGCATAGGGAATTTATTCCGACCACGGCGACTCCACCATCAGAAAGTGAAACTCCTCCCTGCCTCCACACCCTCATTCTAGACCAATTTCGTGTACAGCACGAACTCAGCACAGAGAGAGAGAGTGAGAGAGAGAGAGAGAGAGAGAGAGAGACAGAGACAGATACAGAGAGAGACAGAGACAGAGAGAAAGAGAGAGACAGAGACAGACAGAGAGAGAGACAGACAGACAGACAGAGAGAGAAAGAGAGAGAGAGAGACTGAGAGAGACTGAGAGAGAGACAGAGACAGAGGCAGAGACAGAGACAGAGCTCAGTCTAGGCAATAGAATTATTTCAGATGTCATAAACCTGACATTGTTAGTTTTGGCAAAGTATTCCGCAGTGTTAATTCTATTATCATAGCAATAAATTCAGATTTACTGTGAATTCAGTTTAATGAAGACACATGTAGAACTAGTATCATTTGGTATTTATACATTTTTTAAATCAACATTTATAGATATACACATTAAACCAGTCAATGATTCAAACCCATGTTCATGCCCATCCTGACTTATCAGTGTCAGACCTGGACCCTGATCAAATCCCGGAACACAAAATTATCACCTGTGAACTGTGTTGTTCGAAAAGAGCTGTCAGCAAGACCAGACGTGACATAATCAGAAACACCAAGATCAGAGAAATGGTGGGAACAGCACCAGTCCACCATCATAGTCATCAGCAGAGGATACAGTGGTCTGGCCATCTGATCAGAAGGTAAGCTCACCAGCTGGCTCAACAAGCACACAACAAAAAGATCTGAGCGTTTAAAGTGAGAGGCAAACCAAGGAAGGCCTGGATTGACGGTGTGATGGAGACTGGCGTCACACGGTAATCCGCCTCTTCAGACTTTCCAGCTCACAGCTGACTGTGGCTTGATCTGTTCACATCACTCATGATTGGACAAGTGAACAGATACAGAATGTGGCTTTATCTGTTCACATCACACATGATGGGACAAGTGAACAGATGCAGAAATCTGTTCACATCACTCATGATGGCACAAGTGAACAGATACAGAATGTGGCTTTGTCTGTTCACATCACACATAATGATAAAAGTGAACAAATACAGAATGTGGCTTTATCTGTTCACATCACTCATGATGGGACAAGTGAACAGATACAGAATGTGGCTTTATCTGTTCACATCATTCATGATGGTACAAGTGAACAGATGCAGAATGTGGCTTTATCTGTTCACATCACTCATGATGGCACAAATGAACATATACAGAATGTGGCTTTATCTGTTCACATCACACATGATGGCACAAGTGAACAGATACAGAATGTGGCTTTATCTGTTCACATCATTCATGATGGTACAAGTGAACAAATACAGAATGTGGCTTTATCTGTTCACATCACACATGATGATACAAGTGAACAAATACAGAATGAGGCTTTATCTGTTCACATCACACATGATGGCACAAGTGAACAGATACAGAATGTGGCTTTATCTGTTCACATCACACATGATGGCACAAGTAGACAAATACAGAATGTGGCTTTATCTGTTCACATCACTCATGATGGCACAAGTGAACAAATACAGAATGTGGCTTTATCTGTTCACATCACACATGATGGCACAAGTAGACAAATACAGAATGTGGCTTTATCTGTTCACATCACTCATGATGGCACAAGTGAACAAATACAGAATGTGGCTTTATCTGTTCACATCACACATGATGGCACAAGTAGACAAATACAGAATGTGGCTTTATCTGTTCTCATCACTCATGATGGCACAAGTGAACAAATACAGAATGTGGCTTTATCTGTTCACATCACTCATGATGGCACAAGTGAACAAATACAGAATGTGGCTTTATCTGTTCACATCACTCATGATGGCACAAGTGAACAAATACAGAATGTGGCTTTATCTGTTCACATCACTCATGATGGCACAAGTGAACAAATACAGAATGTGGCTTTATCTGTTCACATCACTCATGATGATACAAGTGAACAGACAAAATACAAATGAATAAGATACAGATAAATAGATTCATGCAGATAAAGCAGTTGATGAAGTTCTTTTATTTACAAAATACTCTATGACATTAAGAAGAAGAAGGAGGAGGAGAAGAAGAAGAAGAAGAAGAAGAAGAAGAAGAAGAAAGAAGAAGAAAAGAAGAAGAAGAAGAAGAAGAAGAAGAAGAGAAGAAGAAGAAGAAGAAGAAGAAGAACAAGAAGAACAAGAAGAACAGAGAAAAGAGAGGAGAGAAGAAGAAGACAAAGAAGAAGAAGATGATGATGATGATGATGAAAGGGAAATAAATACGACCAAAGCAAGATGATTAAATTTAACTTCAGCAGCTGTCTTTTTGAAAACATTTCTAGTTGTAACATTATCTACGAGTATGTAGACAGGAAAAATACACTAGAAACATATACAAATGATCTAGACAGTAAACAAAGACTTTACTGATTAAGTAACTAACAAACCAACCAACTGACTAATGAAATAACTGGCTGACCAATCAAATAAATTACTGACCAAGTGACTGAAGGACAAACTGAAATAAACAACAACAAACAGTCAAAAACTTGAAGAAACAAACAGGAAAAAATTCCGTTCAAGGACAGCAAACTAAATGAATTTATGAGTGAGTGAGTGAGTGAGTGAGTGACTGACTTACTAACTGACCAAACAATCGACCAACTGACCGACTGTCTGACTGACTTACTGGTTACTTGAGTGAGTGAGTCAGTGAGTGAGGGGGTGGCTGACTGACTATCTACCTACCTACCTACCTTCCTATCTATCTATGTATCTATCTATCTGTCTATCTATCAATCTATCAATCTATCAATCTATCTACCTACCTACCTACGTACCTACCTACCTACCATCCAACCAACCAACCAACCAACCAACCAACCAACCAACCAACCAACCAACCAACCAACCAACTAACTCACTCACTCACTCACTAACTAACTAACTAACTAATAACTAACTAACTAACTAACTAACTAACTAATTGACTGACTGACTGACTGACTTGACTGACTGACTGACCAACTGACTGACTAACTAATGAACCTATGAACTCACTCACTCACTCACTCACTCATTGACTCACTCACTCACTCACCGACCGACTGACTGACCGACCAACCAACCAATTGACCAACACCAACCAACCAACCAACCAATTACACACCTGATGAATGAATAAGAAGCCGCAAACCAGCAACAGGAGAGGAAAGGAAGGAGATGTCCACCACCCATGGCTGTATCGACCTGCCGTCAGTACCAACACCAACCACACTGACGCCCGAACCAAGCGCACTGCACATACACGTCGCACCGGCGGGACGATACCCAGACAAAGTAAGTCTGGACACTCGGAAGCATTTCCGTCGCCAAATCCGCAGCATGCGAAGCATCACACATTTCCTGTCAGGCTCACAGGACCATCGCGCCGCGAGACGGCCGTTCAGCCTATTGCTGATCATGTGACAAACATTAGCTGTCTTCGGGCAAAACAAAACAAAACAAAAAACAAACAAAACAAAACAAACTCGGCCAGTTCGCTACTCATCTCAGCCCTTTGACTCCCGCACCTTGTCTACCATCATCCTGTATTGTCAACCATACTAGAAAACGTGCTCTAATTTCTCTTGCCTCATAAAATGTCATAAATGTTGCTTGTCTTTTCTAATCTTCCTTATTCAATGCTCTTTTTGTGTTTGCTTCCTTCACGACTGTCTCGTTTTGTGTGTATGTTTGTTTTTGCTGTCCATGGAACTCTTAACAGTCTTCTTAGAAACCACAGTTTCAGCTGCCTCAATCTTGTTCTGACTGTGTGTTGACTGTCCACACTTCACATCTGTACAACAGTATCAGTTCTATATACAATTTTCTTAGAAACCACATTTGGGCTGCATCAGTGTTGTTCTGACTTTGTGTGTTGACTATCCATGCCTCAAAACCGTATATCAATATCGGTTTTATATAACATTCAAGAACTCTGTTTCTGATGTTAATTGATAGGCATCTGTTGGTAAGAACGCTTTTCATCTTTTTGAATGCTGTTTAAGCTTGGCTGATTCACAGGTTGACAGAGGTTGGTCTTTGTTTCTTTGATTTTTTCCAAGAAGTGTTCTCTGGGTGCTGTCTGACTCACACATTGCAGGTATTATGCTCCTACATGGTCTGCATAATCTGTCTTCAGTGGGTTAGGAGAAGAGTGGCAGAATAGTTCAGACGTTTGCCTGCCAATAATTAAACTTAAGGGTTCGCTCCCCATAGAGGCCTTGACTTTTCTCCTCACATTGACCAGAAAATCGAACTGAACGTATAGTCCGTCGGAAGTGTTCGAAAAATGAGTCTGACCCGTGTGCCTTCTGGCTGTGCACGTTAAAGATCCCACGGTAGTTGAAAATCGTGAAGAGCAGGGCATTGCCAGGCTGCCTTAGTATAAAACATTGAAGAGACAGGTATATTTCCCAGGTTCCACCCCTTGAAGACCAGTTAGCCTTCTTGCCTTTCTGAAGTCTTTGTCAAAAAAAAAGTGTGTGTGTGTGTGTGTGTGTGTGTGTGTGTGTGTGTGTGTGTGTGTGTGTGTGTGTGTGTGTGTGTGTGTGTGTGTGTGTGTGTGTGTGTGTGTGTTCGCGGGTAGTAAGGCTATCTGCGTTGATCGCATGCGTGTATCTGGTGTGTGGGTGTGCCTTGATTTGAATTGTCCAGATTTAGCACCGTACTGCAATTATGATTAATATTATGATTATAATGATTATTATTATTATGATTGTTATTATTTTTACTATCATTATTTTCATTCTTCTTCTTCTCTTCTACCACTACTACTACTTCTTCTTCTTTTTCTTCATCTTCTTCTTCTTTTTCTTCTTGTTCTTGTTCTTGTTCTTCTTCTTCTTCTTTTCTTCTTCTTTTCCTTCTTCTTCTTATTGTTATCATCATTAACAGGTCTGCACACATCAACAGTCACCTGGGAGGTCAGAAAGACCTTAATGCTTTGCCCACTGGGTACTATCCAGGCAGGTTTGAACACAGTCCTTTCAATTGGAAGTTTGACATGCTAACCTCTCAGCTACCGTGCCTATCAAAGATATTGTTTATTTCAGCTGGTAAGCTTACTGGCTGTATTCATATCAACACTGACCATGAAATGTCATGAAGGAAATTTGAGCGATACGTTTTGAATAGAAATGACGGTATTTCTGCATTTTATTCATATATTCATATGAGAGAGAGAGAGAGAGTGAGAGACAGAGACAGAGGCAGAGGCAGAGACTGAGAGGACAGCCAGCCAGCCAGCCAGAGAGAGAGAGAGAGAGAGAGAGAGAGAGAGAGAGAGAGAGAGAGAGAGAGAGAGAGAGAGAGACAGAGACAGAGGCAGAGGTAGAGACAGACAGAGAAAGAGAGAGAGAGAGAGAGAAAGAGACAGAGACAGAGATAGAGACAGAGAGGACAGACAGTCAGACAGTCAGACATACATACAGAGAGAGAGACAGACAGACAGAGACAGAAACAGAGACAGAGACAGAGAGACAGAGAGAGACAGACAGAGGCAAAGACAGAGACAGAGTGGGAAGACAGACAGACGTACAGAGTAAGACAGAGAGAGAGAGGACAGACAGACAGACAGACAGACATGCATACAGAGAAAGAAGAAGAGAGAGAGAGAGAGAAAGAAAGAGAGAGAGAGAGAGAGAGAGAGAAAGAAAGAGAGAGAGAGGACAGATAGACATAGATAGAGATAGATGGATAGATAGATAGATATATATATATAGAGAGAGAGGACAGATAGAAATAGCGATCGATACAAAGAGTGAGAGAGTGAGAGAGAGAGAGAGTGAGAGAGTGAGAAAGAGTGAGAAACAGAGAGAGTGAGAGAGAGCGGGAGAGAGTGAAAGAGAGAGAAAGAGAGAGAATGAGAGAGAGAGAATGAGACAGACAGACAGTCGGTGAGAGAGAGAGAGCGAGAGAGATAGAGAGAGAGACAGAGACAGAGACAGAGACAGAGAGAGGAGAGAGAGAGAGAGAGAGAGGAGAGAGAGAGGGGAGAGAGAGAGAGAGAGAGAGAGAATGACTGTGAGGGACCACTACAAAATACGGCAAATGTGGACAGACTGTCACAGCCCCAAAGGAGAAAAAGAAGAGTTGTTTCCCTTGCTAAGGTAAACACAAACAGCGCTCTGGGCGTTTCAGTTTCTCAGGATAACGTCTCCATGCTCGGAATGGTTTCTACATGCACTGACGCCACTGGTGCCATGTGGTGGAAAAGATCCAAAATGATCATGGCACAAGCTGCACACAAGCCCACGAGCTGGCCAGTTCCTGAAGTACTACCTAGCGTCTCACCTGTCTCACCTGTCGGCGTCACCGGGTTCAGTGTTGGCCGCTGCACATTTTGACACCACCACCTCCCTCCAGGCCGCTCTGTCTTGAATTTTGTGGACAATTTCTTGAATATTTAGGCCACTGATGTTGGTTTTGTTCTCGATGTATGAGATTGGTCGTCTGCCTTTCTTCCTTTTTGCCACCGTTTTGCCACCTTGAAAAATGGTTGCCATGAGTTCCATGTTCTTGCTGCATGACACATGGCCAATGTATTTTAGTCTTCTCTTGTTGAAGTGTGCTAATAATGTTCTGGTGGTGTCAAGTTCTTCCAGGACACTTTCATTAGTTCTTCTATTTGTCCATCTGACACGTAGTAGTCTCCGATAAAAACACATCTCTGCTGCTTCAATTCTTCTGCAACCAGTTTTTCTCAGAGTCCAGGTCGTAACTGACCAGATCAAACATTTTAAAAAGTGAAAAAAGGTTTTTCGCCTGAGAGTTGAACCCGAGACCCCTGTGTTATGACAGTGGGGCTCAAACAATTAAGCTAACGGGCTGTGTGAGAGTTTACTGCATGATACCCAGCTACCCGAGATGTGGTTTCTAAGAAGAATGTTGAGAGTTCCATGGGCAGCAAAGAAAACAAACGACACAAGTAGATCATTCATAAGGAAGATTAGGAAAAGGCAGGCAACATTTATTGGCCATTTTATGAGGAAAGGGGAATTGGAGCACCTGGTCACAACGGGAAACCTGGAGGGAAAGAGAGCACCAGGTAGACCCAGGAAGAAGATACTAGACGGACTTGCAGAGTGGCTGGGGACAAGAAGGGTGGAAGAGATGCTTGAGGCAACAAGAGATAGAGACAGATGGAAGTCCATAATCGCCAACGCCATGTGGCAAGGCACCTGATGATGATGATGACCCAGCTATCAGGAGTCTTTTCCTGTTCTTTTCTACCCTGTTGTCTTTAACACAAAAGCTAGGGGGGGGGGGGGGGAGCACCAGACAGACCCAGGTAGAAACTATTAGACAGTTTTGCAGAGCAGATGGGGACAAAAAGGACAGGAGATATACTGTAGCTACAAAGATAAAATCGTATGGAGAGCTTTGATCACCAACGCCATGTGGCATTGCACATGATGATATTAATGTCGTCATTAACGGTTTCGTTTCGCACTTCAAACCAGAGTTTGTTCCTTTTACTTCAAACCAGAGTTTGTTTTGTCAAATAAAAGGTCTATTTTGTTTGCCTGGGTTTTTTCTTCTTGTTTTTGTTTGTTTTGTATTTTTACAAGGAGACAACCCTTCTTTCCCCCTCTACATTTGCTGTTGTTCAAACATATGGCCAAGGGTGAGCGATTACCATGAAGTCATACAGGAGTAAGGTAATAGAAATCTCAATTTTTTTTTCAGGGTCAGTATTATGACAGCGAGAGTTAGAGAGAGAGAGAGAGAGAGAGAAGAGAGAGACAGACAGACAGACAGGCAGGCACACTCATACACACCACACAGACACAGACACAGACACAGACACAGACACACACAGACACACAGATACACACACACACACACACTCATACACACCTCACAGGCATGCACACACATTCACACAGACACACACATACACATACAAACGCACACAGACTCATACACACCACACAGACACGCACACATATCCACACACACATACACACACGCACACACATTCGCACACTCACACAGACTCTCTCACACACACACACACTCTCACACATACACTCACACACACACACACAAACTCACACACACAGACACACACACACAGACACACACACACACACACACACAAACTCACACACACCACACGGACACACTCTCAAGCAATGTTTTGATGTTTAATAGATCCTTTACCCCCAGCTAACGTATGGAGGATAACAGCAAATGAACAAAAATCTACTGAAGTAGCATGTAATATTCAGAAGAAAAAGGAATTAAAAACATTCCAACAGAAAAAAGTACATTTGAAATTGTCTTACGATGGGTTGCTCAGATGTTCAGATAAAACAATTATGCAACTATAGAAAAAATATGGTAAATTAGAGTATTTTCACCTGATCTTCTTCCTGCCAGAAAAGAAGTTACTCATGAAACCACTGACTTAAAACTGACAAATAATTTTGTGGAATACACTTTAAATGAAATCCCAAACAGGTGTGACTGCCCGTGCTCAAGGAAACAGGAACCAGAAAAAATACGAAAAAAGAATCAGAACGCGTATTTAATACAACCAGACAAGACAGGCGCAAATTTTCGGCCAACTGGCCTTTGTCAAGCGTAAGATCACAAACAAACAAACAAACAAACAAACAAACAAACAAACAAACAATAAATAAACAACAAACAAACAAACAAACAAACAAACAAACAAACAAACACCAAATACAGAAATAATTAGGAGAAAAAGACTGAAACTTCCCTGCTGCTTCGTTCAGTGTGAGAAAAGATATAGATAATAATAATAATTAATAATAATAATTACAATGTTTATATAGCGCAAAATCTTGATAAAATCAAATCTAAGCGCTGAAGCAGACACACACGCACGCACGCACGCACGCACGCACACACACGCATACACACACACACACACACACACACACACACACACACACACACAAAACACACACACACACGCATGGCTAAAAATGGGGAGAAAGAATAAAAGCAATAAAAGCAAGAATAAAAGCAATGGAAAATTATAGAGAGCATAGCATATACAATTATATATTATAACCATGTGATTCCCCTCCGAGCGGAGACAGGCTGCAGAGAGGGGGGGGGGGGGGTTGAGTGAGGTTAGGATTTTATGCGGAGGAGAAAAGGTGAGTTTTGAGAGCGGACTTGAAGGAGACAAAAGTAGGTTGCTGACGGACTGAGAGAGGAAGTTTGTTCCAGGAGAGTGGACCAGAAACAGTGAAGGCTCGTGGACCATAGGTATTGAGCTTAGTGCGTGGAAAGCGAAAAGTCAGAGGATCGGAGGCAGAGCGGAGGGTACGTGAGGGAACATAGATCTCAAGTAGGCTTGACAGGTAATCGGGGGCTGCGTTATTGAGGCTTTTGTAGCACATGGTGTCTAGTTTGTACTGTATGCGCTTTGATACAGGGAGCCAGTGAAGTTGTGCCAGGAGAGGAGATATGTGGTCAGCTTTTTTCTTTTTGAGTACAAGGCGTACAGCATTGTTTTGAATGCGCTGTAGGATGTGAATGGTGGAGGCAGGAAGACCAGACAGGAGTGAATTGCAATAGTCAATGCGAGACATTATGAAGGAGAGAACGAGTTTTGCAGTTGTTTCGACAGAGAGATACTTCCTGATCAGCCTTATACGATGGAGATGATAGTAGCAAGATCTGGCAGTTTGAGAAACAAAGTTGTTCATGGAGAGGGTAGAGGGTAGATACATGTAAAATACACACTACCAACATATGTAATACTCACTACCATATTTCATCACGTTCATTGACAATATAATACGATAATTAAAATAAATTGTATCAAGTTTCCGTTGTTATCGATGCATGGTAGATATGGCAACCATTTCATTTTAAATGTGTGTGAATTCAATGTTAATTTTGCATTGTGTCCTTCTAAGTGATTATCTTATAGCAAGATGTCTTTTAAAAGTGGTTATGTCGGGTAGAATCTTTTCAAGGTATATTTGGTTTGTCTTTTCAAACTTGCATTTATTAATGCACATATTTCCAAGAAGATAACTAAACCAAATACGGAATCTTTGCATACTTTTGTGTACACCAAACACCAAACAGCGGTCAATCTAATATTGCACAGGTGATACACTCTGATTATGAGAAATCTTCGATCCTTTCCAGAATTGTTTTGTATGTTAACATTTGCAAAATACGTGATCAATCGCTATCTTCCTTTTTCAAAAAAGTCACAACAAAAGTTGTTAACGAGTCGTATTTCTGTACTACTTTACTAGAATACATATATATTTTTGACATGTGTATGGTTAGATTATTCATTGGAACAGAAGCTATTTGCCAGTAATCTTTAAATACCAGTGACATACTTGTTGTAAGCCAGTAATCTTTAAATACCAGTACAACATTGTTGTAAGTCCTGTAACTTTATAAATACAGTATATATTTTGTGACATGTGTAATGTTTAATTATCCATTGGGAAAATACTTTTAAGCCAGTAATCTTTAAATACCAGTGACACACTTGTTGTAAGCCAGTAATCTTTAAATACCAGTGACAACTTGTTGTAAGCCAGTAATCTTTAAATACCAGTGACACACTTGTTGTAAGCCAGTAATCTTTAAATACCAGTGACATACTTGTTGTAAGCCAGTAATCTTTAAATACCAGTGACATACTTGTTGTAAGCCAGTAATCTTTAAATACCAGTGACATACTTGTTGTAAGCCAGTAATCTTTAAATACCAGTGACATACTTGTTGTAAAGCCAGTAATCTTTAAATACCAGTGACAACTTGTTGTAAGCCAGTAATCTTTAAATACCAGTGACACACTTGTTGTAAGCCAGTAATCTTTAAATACCAGTGGCATACTTGTTGTAAGCCAGTAATCTTTAAATACCAGTGACACACTTGTTGTAAGCCAGTAATCTTTAAATACCAGTGACATACTTGTTGTAAGCCAGTAATCTTTAAATACCAGTGACACACTTGTTGTAAGCCAGTAATCTTTAAATACCAGTGACATACTTGTTGTAAGCCAGTAATCTTTAAATACCAGTGACATACTTGTTGTAAGCCAGTAATCTTTAAATACAGTGACATACTTGTAACAGCAATCTTTAAAACACGACATACTTTTTAAACCAGAATCTTTTAATAACAGTGACGTACTTGCAAATCAGCAATCTTTACGTAAAAGCACATCTTCTTATAAATCAGCAATCTTTTAAATAACAATGACATTTCATGCAAACCAGCAATCTTTAAATAACAAGAATCTTAGTGAAACCAGCAATCTTTAAATAAAATGACGTACTGTGTAAACCAGCAATCTTTAAATAACAATGATGTACTTGGTAAACCAGTAATCTTTTAATAAAATGACGTACTTGTTGTAAACCAGCATTTCTTTTAATAACAATGACATAGTTGTTGTAAACCAGTAATCTTTTAATAACAATGACGTATTGTTGTAAACCAGCAATTTTTAATAACAATGACGTATTTGTTGTAAACCAGCAATTTTTAATAACAATGACGTATTTGTTGCTAAGAAACCATCAATTTTTAATAACAATGACGTATTTGTTGTAAACCAGCATTCTTTTAATAACAATGACGTACTTCTTGTAAACCAGTAATCTTTTAATAACAATGACGTATTTGTTGTAAACCAGTAATCTTTTAATAACAGTGACGTACTTGTTGTGAACCAGCAATTTTTAATAACAATGACGTATTTGTTGTAACCAGCAATCTTTTAATAACAATGACGTACTTGTTGTAACCAGCAATCTTTTAATAGCATTGAGGACAAGAACGTGATGAGAAACATTGCTGAATTGATCATGAAAACATATTATAGCAAAGTGCTACGATGTGTTTCAGCATTAAGTCACTGCCAAGCATTTAATCATTTAGCAGAGAGTAGTAGATTTTGTCACTGGTGTCCACACCCCAAAGAACTACGCCCTTATCGGTCTGATAGATGTCCACTTGCTCCAGACGTCCCGGGTAGCGTAGCCAGGCCACACCAGTAGGGGTGTGGGGGCCCAGGCCAGTCCTGAGCCACAGGAGTCCAGCGCTGTCCACAGTCAGCAGTACGTCTCTGCCAGACGCCAGCGAGGTGAACGTGCCGTCCACCGCTTGCCACAGCGTGCCTGCTGACCCTGTGTCCCCCTGAGTGCCCTGTCGGTACAGCAGCTGACCGCTGTTGTTCAAGGCCCACACTCCCGCCTGACCAGCGTCCACCCGCTTCATGTCAGTGCCCGCCACCACCCAGCCACTGCCTGTAGGCTGCTGGTTAGAACAGTTCTGGCAACGAAAGATGGTACCTGATGTGTTGACGGTCCACACACTGCCTGCAGGACTGACGCTGATCCACCGGTAGGACGATTCTCTAGGTGGCCATCCACTTCCAGCAGGGACGGACGATGAAATTCCAGATCTGTAGTAAATGACTGTCTGTCTGTTGACACCCCACATAATGTTGGTGCCTACATCTACCTGAATTAATCTACCACCGATGTTTTGCCATGATGGTCCCACGTTGAAGGGATCTTGATAGGTCTCTAGCCTGTAGTAGATCAAGTCATTCCTGTTGACGCCCCAGGTCCCAGCTGGACCTACGGACACATGGCTCAGACTGCCTGAAATTTCCTTCCAGCATTTCTGTGGACTGACCATGTAACTCGGGCATAGGTTGAGCTGGTCGTAGGATGAGTCCACACGGTCTGCAACAAGAACCAGTTCAATTGAAAATGCTGTTTCTATACATAAAACCATCGACAGAGTTCCAACAAAGGTTAGTGTAGTATGATGTATAATGAGCAAAGTTATCAAAGGTTGTGAACTGTGCTGACGTTTTGGTAATACAAGAACAGCGTCATGCTCTTGTGCTCAGTGTTAAGGAAGTTCTGCAGGTTACGTGGGCAACTTTCTATGAGAACAGCAGAATCCACATCTCTTCTTGTGACATGCAAGTACATTGTGACTTCATTTGTCACTATGTGTTGATTGCCATTATGTATGTGTCAACGTTTTTTTTTCCACATCCTATTCATTTGGACCTTTTCGCTTACAACAGTCCTCCACTGGCTCCTTGGTCACTGCGGAATACCAAGAAAGAGACTGTAGATGAGCTGGCAAAAAGAAGAGTCCAGGGAGACCATCCAGACATCAGCATCACCTACAATGAGAAGAGGAGCATCATCAGATCACTCGTTAAGCCACGAACGGAAAGAGATGACTACCATCTTCTGTTGTCAGATCAGCACTTGGTCCTGATGGGGTTCCACACCAGCCACAACTGGATCATCATCATCATCACCAGGTTCCTTGCCGCATGGCGTTGGCGATTATTGACTTCCATCTGTCTCTATCTCTTGTTGCCTCAAGCATCTCTTCCACCCTCCCTGTCTTCAGCCACTCTGCAAGTCCGTCTAGTATCTTCTCCCTGGATCTACCCGGCGTTCTCCTTCCTTCCAGCTTTCCCGTTGTGACCAGGTGTTCCAATTCTCCTTGCCTCATAAAATGGTCTATAAATGTTGCCTGCCTTTTCCTAATCTGGATCAACTGGATCAACGCTCACAAAAACCGCAAATTCAAACTGAAGCCTCCATCAACCTGTCCCTGTAGTCAAGAGGACCAAACAGCTGAACACATATTGCAGCAGGAACCAGGAAAAAAAACACGAAAAAAGAATAAGAACGTGTATTTAATACAACCAGACAAGACAGGCGCACATTTTCGGCCAACTGGCCTTTCTAAAGCGTAAAATCACAAACAAACACCAGATACAAAAATAAGGCGAAAAAGACTGAAACTTCCCTGCTGCCCCGTCCAGTTTATTCCTTTTCTCACACTGGACGGAGCAGCACAGAAGTTTCAGTCTTTCTCCTAATTTTTGTGTCTGGTGTTTGTTTGTGATTTTACGCTTGACAAAGGCCAGTTGGCCGAAAATGTGCGCCTGTCTTGTCTGGTTGTATCATATACACGTTCTTATTCTTGTTTCGTGATTTTTCTGGTTCCTGTTTGCTTGAACGCAGAAAGTCACACTCGTTTTGGATTACAGATTGCAGCAATTTCAATTTCAATTTCAATTTCAATTTCTCAAGATGACGTCTCCGCGGTGGAATGAACTCCACATATACTAACGTCACAGGTGCCGTGTGATGGAGAAGATCAAGAATGATCACGGCACAAGCCTTAAGCCTGCACATAAACCCATAAGCTGGCCAGGTCCTGAGGTCCTACCTAGACAGTTCCACAATCCTGGGGTCGTAGGGGAGTGAGGTGACAGAGACCTCAACTTTTTCCGGGCCGGGGGTCAGCACCACGAGGGCTGCGCCCATCCCTTCTCCCTCGCAGCAATGTTACTTCTACATGTATCAAGTGAAGCAATAGGAGGTATGGTCAGTACAACAGCTCTGACCACCCAGCACCATGTCAGCCAGCCCATACTGTAAAAAAACCTGGCCATGGTCATCACCACGTGTGGCCTGACCGTGTACAAGGTGAACGAAAGAAGACTTACACAGCAAATGCATCATCATCATCATCATCAGGTGCCCTGCCGCATGGCGTTGGCGACCATGGACTTCCAACCATCTCTATCTCTTGTTGCCCCCAGCATCTCCCCCACCCTCCTCATCCCCAGCCACTCTGCAAGTCCGTCCAGCATTCTCTCCCTGGGTCTACCTGGTGCTCTCTTTCCCTCCACCTTTCCCGTTGTGACCAGGTGCTCCAGAATCCCTTCCTCATAAAATGGCCTATAAATGTTGCTTGTCTTTTCCTAATCTTCCTTATGAGTGATCTACTTGTGTCTGCCTCCATCAAGACTGTCTCATTTGTTTTCTTTGCTGTCCATGGAACTCTCAACATTCTTCTGAGAAACCACATCTCGGCTGCCTCGATCCTGCTCTGGCTTTGCTTGCTGACTGTCCACGCCTCGCATCCGTACAACAGTATTGGTTCTATATACATGTGTAACATTCAAGGACTCTCTTTCTGATGTCAATTGATAGGCATTTGTTGGTAAGAATGCTTGAAATAAAAATATTAACATTAGAGACTTCCAATGTGGGCTGGAATAACAAAATGAAAACAAAACAAAACAAAAACAAAACACACAAAACTATCAAAACAAAACAAAACAAAACAAACGAAACAAAAAAACAAACAAAACGAAACAAACAAACAAAACAAAAACAAACAAACAAAACAAAACAAAACAAAACAAAAAAATAGAAACGGTTCACGTCTAAGCTAAAACTTTGGAGTTTAATTCAAGAAAATGCCTTCCAGCTATGACAATGGAGACATAGACTAGCACTATACTATGTTCTCAGGAGTGCCATGGCTGACCTTAAACTGCTTCACCAACACAACTGTCCAGTGTGATAGCTGACATGGGCGTACGTGATTTATCCAGGTCAACAATCCGTCATTTTCGAAAAGTGACCAAACCACAAATGTAATAATGATGATATATTGAAAAGGCGCCAAATCCTGATACAAGAATCAAACCAAAGCGCGCATTCTCATTCATCATCATGATCATGATCATGATCATGATCATCATCATCATCATCATCATCATCATCATCATCATCATCAGGTGCCCTGCCGCATGGCGTTGGCGATCATGGACTTCCATCTGTCTCTATCTCCCGTTGCCCCTAGCATCTCCCCCACCCTCTTCGTTCCCAGCCACTCTGCAAGTCCGTCCAGCATTTTTTCCCTGGGTCTACCTGGTGCTCTCTTTCCCTCCAGCTTTCCCGTTGTGACCAGATGCTCCAAATCCCCCTTCCTCATAAAATGGCCTATAAATGTTGCCTGCCTTTTCCTAATCTTCCTTATGAGTGATCTACTTGTGTCTGCCTCCATCAAGACTGTCTCGTTTGTTTTCTTTGCTGTCCATGGAACTGTCAACATTCTTCTGAGAAACCACATCTCGGCTGCCTCAATCTTGTTTTGGCTTTGCTTGTTGACTGTCCACGCCTCACATCCGTACAACATTATTGGTTCTATATAACATTCAAGAACTCTCTTGCTGATGTTAATTGATAGGCATTTGTTGGTAAGAATGTTTGTCATCTTCTTGAATGCTGTTTTGGCTTGGCCGATTCTGCCGGCTATTTCTGATGTGCATTTGCCGTCTGATGAAATGATCGTTCCCAGGTATCTGAATTTATCAACCTGTGTCAAGGTTGTGCCATTTGCTGTTACTTTGCATGAGGAGATTTCATGTTTTTTACTGATCACCATGACTTCAGTCTTCCTGCTGTTTAGTTCCAGTCCCTTACCTTTGCTTTCTATTTCTAGTATATTCACTAGGTTTTGTAGGTCCCTTTCATTTTCTGCAATTAGCACGGTGTCATCTGCGTATCGAATGTTGTTTATCATTTTCCCTCCAGCCTTTAATCCAGGGTCTTCTTCTAGGTTTCTCATGATGTTTTCGCTGCAAAGTGAAAACAGATCTGGTGACAAAACACAACCCTGCCTGACTCATTCATCAAGAAGAACCAAAATTCCAGGGCAGGGATTACACGCAAACCCGAAGGACAGGAGGGCAGTGGGGCAAAAGTGTGGACATGTAGAGGGGGAAATCACTGCTGGGCAGTAAGGTATGTCTTTAAGCTAGACTTGAAGGAAGACAGAGTTTGTGACTGTCGAGTAGACAGGGGAGGATCGTTCTGGTCGTATGGACCAGTCACAGAAAAAGAGTGGTGACTGACTGTGGTACATCTGTATCGTGGAATTTGTAGACAACTAGTATCAGAGGCAGAATAGAGAGGTCGGGTAGGGGTGTACATTAGGAGGTAGTCACGAAAAAAACAACAACAACAAACCCCCCCAAACCAAACCAAAACAAACAAACAAAACAAAAAAAAAGGTGCTGTACCACTGACACACTTCTAGCATAATGTATTGATTTTGTATGGAATTCTTTGATAAACAGGCAGCCAGAGGAGACAGTGAAGCAAGGGAGAAACATGATCATGCCTGTTTTAACGAAGAGCAAGATGGGCCACAGAATTCTGAATGCGTTGGAAGCAAGCAACAGACGAAGCAGACAAGCCAGAGAACAGAG